>CM067555.1:8505141-9130141 GCA_034509755.1 Anisodus tanguticus | reverse complement strand
TTCACTTTCAACCAAATATTGATATTCTAGTACCAAAAATTTCAACATTTGAAACTCATATCACAAAATAGAACAACAAATATAGACCTAAAAATCAACTAAAAGAGGATTATGGGTCCCCATTTGGTAGCCCTTTGGGGGGGGGGGGGGGGGGGGAAGATGAAGCACAAACCTTCCATATTAGCAAAAATGAGCTTAACAGGATGTACAACCAAGATTAGCCACACCACCAACAGTGACACTAAACCATCTTTTTCCATCACCTTCATCATTAAATACACATACAGATTTATATCTCTCTCTCTCTATATATATATATATATATATTTACAAATCAAGAAGCCAGCTCACTAAACAATCTCGTAGATCCAAGTAAAGCAAACTCAAAAACCCCAGCATTTACTCAAAAATTCAAGAAAACCCTAACCCTCATTACTATACCAAAATACCATCAAGAAGAAAACACTCAAAACCCAAGAATCAATCTTATCACTAAACCACACAAAAAAGATCAAATTTTTAACACTTTCCTTTTTAAGATTTTGTAACCCCTTTACTCTACACTGCACCCTTTTTGTGTTTCTCAGTTCAGTACTTCAGTTTAGTTCTTCTCATACTTCTGATGAACCCTTTTTTATCTGCTACAAACTTTTCACATTTTATACTGTTTTTTTAATTATTTTTGTTCCTTTTTTTCTCTCTCTCTATAGTGAGTTGTGTGTGTGTAGAGAGAGAAAAAGGATATGTGAGAGAAATATTAACTTCTCTTTTTGGGCGTGTTAAGCTGCCCCGAACGGTGCTTTGCCCGTTTGCCCGTAACCTTAAAACTCTAAAACGGCTTCGCGCTATCTTTGACTCCTGTCAACTATTGACACTTTAAAAATTATTTTGAAAAGAGACAAATGTGAAAATATATTCTTTAATTTT
Source organism: Anisodus tanguticus (assembly GCA_034509755.1). Taxonomy (NCBI): domain Eukaryota; kingdom Viridiplantae; phylum Streptophyta; class Magnoliopsida; order Solanales; family Solanaceae; genus Anisodus; species Anisodus tanguticus. Next base: position 9,129,214 of record CM067555.1, on the reverse strand, counting down.
GTGATTTAGAATAAATATGCTTTGTTAAAAAGTGGTGAATATATACTTTTGCTATTACAAAATGATGTAAATATACTCATGATGTTATATAAATAGTGCAAATATATCATTTTCACCGACGTTTTTTTTTTAAAAAACCGTTTAACTTATTTTTTAATTAAAAAAAATGTCTCATCGCTTAAAAAAAGTCCACTCATTTTTTTAGTAGACATTTTTTTCTAAAGGCACATGGTAATTTTTTCTAGTGGACCGGGTCTGATTTGTGTAAAAAAAATATCTCCGTTGCTTTAAAAAAATAAGTTTACCCATTTTTAAACGAACTAAACCCGACCCAATAAGAAAAAAATTACCATGTGACTTTAAAAAAATATGTCTATTAATAAAATGTGTAGATTTTTTTTAACTCTGTTGTATTTTTTTAATTCAAAAGTAAGATAAATGATTTATAAAAAAAAGCGTCAGCAAACACTGTATATTTGCACCATTTTATAACAACAGAATTATATATCCATCACTTTTTAACGGGAGTATATCTACTCTAAATCGCAAAATTGAGAAATATATTTGCACATTTTCCCTTAAAAAGATGAGATAAAATCTTAAATGAAGATTTATATGTCCTTAGTTTATACATGACAAAATACGTTAAATACATTTTGTCAATAATTTTTTTAGATATTTGAACTACGGTTATGTATTTATTGAGCACCTAAGTATATTATAAAATATTTTTATTGAACACTTTCGATTTAAAAAAAAATACATGTGTTTCTTAAATGTCAATTACATAGATGTATTAACTACTTAAAATGTCACGTCCTTCAAACCTTAATAAGTCGTAAGCGACATGCAAGTTTCAATTGATTTTGATATATATATTTGAAGGATGCGACATATTTAATGGAAATAATGTATCTATTGTAAATGAATATTTGTGAACACGTGCAGAAACTTTTAAAAATATGAGACAAAAATATCTAATAAAAATACTCTATCATATGTTCGGGTGTTCATTTTGAAACATGTCTTAATGCATGTAAAAAATACAAAAAAATTAGAGTGTGTGGATATATTCAATCTTAACCCCCTCTAGCATATGGGTGAAGTGACTGTAATGACGATTCTAGGAGGAGGAGGAGGAGGGCGGGGTGGGTTGGGGGTGTGGTGTAAAAATTAGATTTTTGTCTTTTCTTTTAACACATTTATGCGCTCAACAATAGTGAATTTCGTGTGATGTGCCAAGCTGGACCGATGTGTTCACGTGGCACATTAAAATTATTTTGGAAGGTTTAGATGGTATGAGTCTCAATTGGAGAGACCAAGTGAAATTCTTTAAAAAGTTCCAAGGATATATCTATGTGTTACTTCGAAGATAAAATCTAAAATAAAAATTTATATGTCCTTGCTTTATCCATGCAATACACATGTTATTAAATTTTTTAGTACTTTTTATTTAGATATTTGAACTAGACATGTTATTATATCTGAATATATTATGGAATATTTTTATAAAATATTTTTGATTTTTTGTAATGTTATTATTGTAGGCTCGCTTAGCCTATTAGTACATTATTGTTTTATAGTCTCATGTAGTTTGATTTCTGCTGCTATGTGTTCTTTAGTGTACTTTGTTTATCTTATTTACCTGCGCTAATTATTGTTTACTTTTACAGAATGTGCTATCATGAATTATTTGCTTTTGATACTGACATTTTCATATTGTTTTAAAAAAAAAAATCTGACTGGATCTGACTGTTTCTCTTGCTTTGCTTTTGCTTTTGCTCTGTTTTGAGTCGAGGGTCTCTCGGAAACAGTCGTTCTACCTACCAAGGTAGATGTAAGGTCTGCGTACACTCTACCATCTCCAGACCCTATACTGTGGGATTTCACTGTATACTTCTGATTTTGTTCTCAAATATCAATTACGTAGATAAGTTAATCACTTAAAATATTACCTTCTTTAATTATATTCATGACCTCAATAAGTCGTAAAATCGCATGCAAGTTCCAATTAATGTTGACATATATACTTAAAAGAGAAGGTATATTACCTAATGGTGGTTGTGAACACACAAATTCTTTTCAAAGATACTGCAAGTATCCAATAGGAACACTTTCTTATGTGTTCATGTACTCACTTGAAAAAACTCATAATTTAAATATATAAATAAAATTTACTGACATATTTATCAATTTGTTGATGTATTAAAGATACATCAACACCCTCTAGCATATGTTAGTATAGAATACATGAACTCACAAGAGCATTTAATTTGAGATTTCTTTAATTTTGATATTTTCATCTTTACTTGGTAAACCTTGTTTTTTAGACCAAAATAATTTATTTCCTCTATTTAATTTATATGGTATAGTTTGATAAGTCACAAATAAACAAATTTTGAAACTTTATAGTCTTAAATATGGGCGTAAATTTGTGTGATTATATAAGACTTTCGCATATTTTTCTATAGTAACATAATTTTCTTCTTCTTTTGTTGGATTCATATTGTTACATCTTGTATAAATATGTCATGACAAAGAAATTAGAATCTTCATCGTGGCTGAATTAAAGCATATCCATTAACAATCATTTTTTGAGATATATAATTCGTTATTTCATTAAGTCAAATATGATAGATACAGTAATATTGAGAAACTATTGTCCTAAACAAACTGATAATTAGATTATAATATTTTTATTCAAGTAAGTATTAGAAATTCTTTACTCGTTAAATGAACATTAAGTTTTCGTTCGACACCTTTTTGGTTTTTCTGTGACACCTTTATTTATTTATATTTACTTTTGTTTTGACGCCTTTATTTTTAATTTTTGCTTTGGCACCTTTATCCGTTCCTTAATTCCCTATTTTGTTTGTGTATTAAGTTGGTTGCTGAAAAAGTGCAAACTTTACACTAAAGTAAGACTAATTTTGACTAATAAAAAATGGAAATAAAGTAAGGTTGCACGTGTGGGTATTATAGTAGTCAATTTTAGTTTAATAGTAAGAACTACTAAGAATTAAATAGTTTTAAGTGGTCTAATTGCCTTTTTTAAATACAAAGACGTCTTTAGCAATTACATTCTTTCTTGTACTGTAGCCCCACAAAAAGAAAGAAAAAGATAAAGAATTTTCCCAAATATTATAATGTTGGAAAATGGAAAGTGACCTTTTTTGTTGAGAAAAAGAAAGATATTTGGTGTGTGTGGGGAATTTACATCAAATATCCAAAAATGAAATCATGGGACAGTGATAGGACTATGTGAGCTGAAAAAAGGACCCTAACATTTGTAGGTCCACAGTTTCTTTTTTTTTTTTTTCCAATTCAATTTGATAGTCCAAATCTAGTCAACATTCCGTTTTGAGGACAATTACGGAACGGGACAATTTTGTTAATCAAATTTCCATTGCACAAATAGAAGACAACATACTTTGTGTTTTCTAAGGACATTATTGTAATTTGCTTATCTTGGTTTGGCATTTTGATTTAATTTCGTGATTTATGACTAGTGAACCATAACCACATCATAGCTTTTCAAATTTCTCTTTTGAAATTGGACTTATTTCATTATATATGTATTTTTGGTAAATATTATCGATTCACAATTCAAAGCTGAGACTTATGATCAATATTTGAAAGACTTCCTTCATGCGAATCCATGATTTATGATAGTAATTTCTAAAATGTAAAGTTCGATAATATTATATATAATTATTTCAATAAAAATATCCATTGGGTCTTAGAACATAACATAAAAAAACATATATTAACCAAGATTGAGCCAGGAAGTTCATGGAGCACTACTAGAATAATCTTGAACATCATATACAAAGAAATATTATATGCTCCATAGAATGAGGATGGTGGGCTCACTGAACTACTAGTGTTTCTGCACCTATTAATAGCTACTCTAAGCCCTTAAGAATAACTTGTGTAAAATAGAACGTGAGGAGTGAATTCGCTAACTCAACAAGTGATAATTGATCCTTCAGGGACAAGTTAAGGTTTATAAAATCATGCATTATAAAACATGAAAACTTAAAACCTATTCAGTGTAGCATTATACTATAAATAAGTACAAATATAATTTAAAAGCACTACTATCATAGTCGAATTGAGGTAGTATAATGCTCAAAAACATTCATCATGGCTCGAAAGCTTATTTAAAATCATGAGACATATCTCAACTAGTCTCATTTCACCAAATAACTTATGAACAGTGTCTCAAATTTTGAGCATATAGTCAACTGAGCTTAATAAACAATTCAGCTTGATCATACACATAGAAATACTCAAATAAGAAGATGAATTTGAGAGACAAGGAGTCAGGAAAGGAGGAGGAGGAGATTATTTTATAGAAAAATGCTAATTGCATACATCATTAGTTAGTTTAGTGACAACTTATACACATTCTTAACTAACTATTTAATCCTACTATTGTAACTTTTCCTAATTATAATTTACCCTAATAACTAAACTATTATCATATTATAGTGTTGAGACTTCTATTCAAGCTGTAGAGTTAGAAGGTATTCACAACTCCCAACTTGGATTGTAGTAGTTGATGTTGAGCATATGCTTCATTGATTGTCTAAGACAAGTCTCTTCATCCAAAATGTCACTCCTAACATGACTAGAGCTTTCATTTAGACTCATGAGAAACGATAGTAATCTTTCTTGTTCTAGATGTTGCCTGGATTTTGATTCTTCACGATTACAAGAAGGAAAGGTAATTCTCTCATCCTTAAGAAATAAATAGTTACACTGTTAATAGCTTATTTCAGCGTTTCAATTTATGTTCAGAGATTCTGAATACTGGTCAAATTCGATTTTATCGTATCTCTCCTTGAAAAATTTTCACACTTTTCTCGCTAAGGGTGTGCATATACAATGCTTGAAAAATGCCCATTTAAAATTATACTACTTATCCACAAAGATACCATTGCGTTAAATATCTCTTATTAAGGGGTTATTTCTCTAGTATATGACATTTCTCATAAGTTTCATCAACAAAGTCTAGCTTATTCTTTCTAGCAATTTACCCCAGAAAACATATTTTTTAAGGTATGTTGAGCTTAATCTATATTAGAGATACTCTCGACGTATCAGAAGGCTGCAGATATAACGAATGGTTGTGATCAATTCACGCACCTCTAATATTCCCATTTTCAACTATTCCTGGTGATTTCCCCTTTCTTCTTCCTCCACCTTTTTCTGGTGCTTTCTTCTTCTTCTTGTGCTTCTCCTTCTGCTTCTTTTGTTGCTTCAGGTGTTCGATCCCATTCCCGATATTTATCGCTCTGATACCATATAAACTGAGCTTGAAATCAACAATTCAAGCTAAGATCATATACATGCAAAACTAAAACAATGAGATGAATATGAGAGAGAAGAAGTCAACACGAAAGAAGAAGAGAAATATTATGTAAAAAATAATAACAGTATATATCAATAGTTAATTAAGTTACATTTATATTTCTACATGTTCTTAACTAATTATTTGATCCAACTTTATAACTTTTCCTAATTACAATTTATCATAGTAAACCAAATTGTTCTCCTGCTACAGTGTTGATAAGCATATTCTAATAAGTGTTTCCGGGACATTACAATCTTTTTTCTAGGTTATGTTTCGTAATTGTAATAGTATTTCCAAGTTCTTTTTTTTTCTTTTCATATGATGCTTGGACAAAAAATAATGTTTTCAAAATGAAGTTAAGACTTATTTTTGGGTGAGACAAATTCTTAACCCCTGAGATAACCATGTAGAACTTAAGTCGAATGAGTGACTAATGTTTCTGTCAGAAAATGAAAAGTGATTTACGTGCTTCATGATGTTTGTCCATAAACACTAAACACTATACAAATATCTTCTTTTTGCTTTTTATTAAATATTTGACTAAAACTTTAGAATTAGGTACAAATATATTATTATTTATATTTATTATTACATTTAAATTTTAAATTAATTTTTGTACATCTTGGGAATTTGAAGTTTATTCAATTCTCAATGTATTTTCCTGTGCAATCTCAAAAGATGAAAATGGAGGGATAGAGGGGGAAAAGAGGAGGAGGAGAACTACAATCAAGACTTGGAGGGGCCAAATGTTATTTCTAGGTAAAAGTCCTACTAACTTTTACAAGTTAAAGCCTGCCCAAATTTCTCTTAAATTGAAACTTTAACGGTAGCATGTGGAGAGAGAAGGCAAATCCAATAACAATCATTTAAATTACCCTATTTAAAGAGGAGAAATTGTTGACCAAAGCAGTGTTCAGTTTTCAAACTTACTGATAAGACTTTTATTTTGACAAAAAGCATAAACAACAGAAAATAAAATAAAAGTTTGATGATATGAATTGGTAGCCTTTCTTTTTGTTACAATCAGTATCATCCCATCTTCTTCAAAAGATATGACTGAATGTGGAAAAATGATGACTGTGGCCTGTGGGAAGTTGACATATAATTATGTTATGGGGAATCTTTTAATGCCTATGTTTCTCAAGATTTTCAAAAGGGTCCATTTGTCCAAGTGACTTTCATTATTAGGTCAATCCAGTGCACTAAGCTTTCGCTACGCGCGAAGTTCGAGGAAGGGCCAAACCATAAAGGTTTATTATCCGCAGTCTTAACTTGCAATTCTGTAAGAGGCTCCCCACAAAATAGGAGTCAGCTATCGCGATGGGACAGCAGTATTTTCTGTCATAATTATGCATAAGGCAACCTTATAACCACTTGATACATCATACAAATAACATCAGGAGCTTTCCTTATGAATTTTCCTTTTGTATATTCTTTTCTTTTTAACTTTACCAATAAATTTAAAAATTCTTTATCAAAAACTTCTGCTTATATATTCTAGTGTAAATAATGAATAATGCTTGCATAGGTTGGTTTTTAGAAAGTTCTTACCTTTTAAGGTGTCTTTGGTACGAAAAAAAAAAGTTTTCCTAGAAAATACTATTCTGGAAATTAAGTGGAATTTTACATCTTTTTTATGTTTGATAAATAAAGATAAAATATTTTCCCAATAGTTTATATATTAAACTATGAGGGTGGAGGTGGGGTGGAGGGTGAGTTAGAGGTACCAGGGTTAGGGGGTTAGGGGTGGGTGCAGGGGTGTTAAGAGGTGGGTTGTGCAAGGGGGAGGAGTAGGGATTGGTCGGGTGGGGTGTTGGGGATAGCGGGAGATAATCACCATGGAAATCAATTAAGGAACTTGTTTTCTCTACTTTCCTAAGTCATTATTCTAATTTTAGAAGAATTTTTCTAGAGAAAATATTTTTCAAAACATTTGACCAACCAAACATGAAAATTGGAAAAAAAAATCTGAAAAATAATTTCCATCATACCAAACACACGCTTAATGGAAGACTCTTAAGATTGAAATTAGGTGGTGCAATTGGAAAAAAAATGTTTTTCTGCCATGATAAATATACTCTTTATGTGGTCTGAATTTGTATTGAAAATCTACTTCTAAAATGAAGCAATAACAGCCTCTCCTAAACTTTACACCATGGCTAGCTGTACACAAGTTCCAGTGATGCACAACATATAGTTTATACTGTTGGTTTTGACAACTCATAGTATATCATGATGTCTACTTATATGTGACTTGTTACATGCTTCTCAATGCTAAACAAATGGTCGATAAGAAATCAAACTTGATGGACTTATAGATAATGGCGACGTCAGAAAATGCAAAAATTGCATTTGAATTGAATCCCCGGTTCTCTTATGTCAAGGAAATTCATATATATATATATATATATATATAATTTTATTTTATTTTATTTGCGCAATATAATTTTTCTACGAATTTCACTCCGTCACTGAATATGTATAAGGTTTCCGATCTAGTTAATGTTCTTATATTTAGACAGTCTGAATCAGGGTGACTCAAAAACTTAGGCTTGCCTATTTGTTTAGTTACGGAATGACAATATCACATATTATTTTTATGTTGATGGACAAGGGCTAAAGTGAACCCAAATTAACGTTAAGAAGTGGTCACATCAATAACAAGGACACCAGGACTAGACAGTTAAATTGATTGAAGGGGAATTCACTCTATTCAAGACAGCCCAAACAGACATATCTTGGGATGGGCCTTTGAAGTTGGGCTCCACGAATTGACATATATATCTATAACTATAAGTAATAACGATCAAAATCAATGATAAAACTGAAAATCGACACAAAGAAACCTAACAACTGGCTGTACTTCAAAACCACCTCAGACAAAAACTAAGTAATAATGTTACTACAAAACTATGATAGAAGATACTACAAAATAGACACAAGATAGAATTGATCTGCTGATCTCGACATGAGAATTGTTTTTGCAACAAAACTCTTGTAGTGGTGAGATAGGCAGATAAGAACACATGGAAATGTGTACTTATGTGCCATTTAGCCGTGCATAAAAAACGTTTGGTAACTTACAAGCACAATGACGGATATATAGCAGCTTCGACAGGTTAAATATACACAATATACACACAATATACATGTGTATATTGTCTCTTGGAAAGCTCTAGGATTTCAGCCCCTTTTGTACCGTGTATATAGATAATTTAGTATCCTAGTTTAGGTAATATTGTAATGTAATTAGTATTGTACACTTACCATAATAATTGTATCACCATAAATGTATAGTTAGTATCCAAGTAGAATAAGGTTTTAGGAATAGAATAGGAATAAAATTTTCCTATTATGGAAATATGTAACTTGTATATATAGTCTTTCAATCAATGAAAATAATCAAGGGATTATTTCACAACAGAATCCACTGCATCTAGTTCAGATTCTTTCCCTCTCTATATATGCGTGGGTAAACAAAATTACATTAAATTTAAATCCCGAATTAGTCAATGTGCTAGTCATGAATTGAATTTGAGGGATTAGAAGTATCACAATATCCCTTAGATGCATGATTTACCCAACATGTTTTCCATAGAAACTTATTGGTAAAATTAGTGTTATAGTAAAGGCTAGATGCCTAAACCTGATACATCTAGTAATTGAGTGTGGAGGTTTTCGGTTTTGGACCAAAACTGATACATTCACTTTACATGGATTTTTACACTACACAATGACCTAACAAAGACCATAACAAAAAAATATCTTTAATATTTATTTTTTAAACAAATTTTAGCCAATATGCAGGGTATAATCACAATATAATTTGTGTATAATAAGTATGTATACTATATATATACTGAATATACATGATGGCTGCAAATTGTTACGACTAGGTAGGTGAAAATTATTCTGCCGGCTGGTGATGAGAATTGGTTATAAAAAGTGTAAGATGATATTAATCTTCCTTAGGAAGTCTTTCTCATTAATATGAATATATATAGTGTACAAAACTGTTATGATATTTGTAAGAATAGTTTCCTCAATTGTAATATTCCAAAAGTGTGGTAATTATACCACAAATACAACATCATCTAAGGCTAGGATTAGGCTAAGATTAAGATAGGATTAGACTAAGATTAAGATAAGATTAGAATAAGATTAAGCTATTAGTTGACTATCTTATCTACCTACCATATTCACATGATCCTAACATCAATTACAATTATTACAAAATAATTACAATAAATATTCTATCACACCCCCGCAGTCGAAGCGGGAGGTAAGCGTATGCTGAGACTGTCCCGAAAATCTTCAAATAAAACCAGCGGAAGACCTTTAGTAAAGATATCTTCAATCTGATAGCGTGACGGGACATGTAAGACACACACTTGTCCACGAGTGACCTTTTCGTGAACAAAGTGAATATCCATCTCAATATGTTTAGTGCGTTGATGGTTTACCGGATTCTAGCTGATGAAAAGACCATTTTTGACATCTAGCTGATGAAAAGACCATTCTTTCGAAAAAGCCAAACTAAGAACCGTTCTTATAGTTGCCGGTTTAACCACCGGACTGAACGTCTCCCAGCATTCCACACCAACCTATTGTGTCCTACCATCACCTACAAAACAAGCTTTATGCCTCTCAAAAGTACCATCAGATTTTTCTTTGTGACTGAAAATCCACATAGACCGAATCACATTAGCATTAGGGGGACGGAGGACCAACTCCCTTATTTTTTAATAAGAGCATTAAATTAATCATCCATAGTAATTTTTCAATTCGGGTCATTAGGAGCAGACACATGATTACGAGGTAATGGTGATTTATAAACCCGGTGTGGAGGCTACATTTTGCGTTGGGTTTGACAATGCCGTGTTGACTACGAGTGACTGGCCGTTGGGCCGGAATTGGAATTGGGCCAGCGGCAGTAACGGAACTGCCTGGCAGTGAGCAGTGAATTGTGTCATGACCCACTCTGCCAGGTGTTAGTCCGTGACCCAAGCAACTACCAGGTAGTGGGTTGCTTGGCATTGGGCTGCCAGGCAGAGGCCCATTGTTCCCGGTAGTGGCTGGGCTCAAGCATGGAGGCCCATATCACTGGACAGTGTTGGACTGCGGCTGGGCCACTATTTCTGGGCCCAATTCTCCCAAAATGTATGGGCTGGCCGAAACAGTGGGTTTGGGATGGGTAAAAAAATGTTGGGCCAAAAATACAGGGGTATGCCATCATCTAGAAAATCATAGATATGAGGTCCGGATCCATGCATTTTGGTAAATGGAAAATTTGTTTCATCAAAAATTACGTGACGACTCACAATGATTTTATTGGATATAGGTCGTAACATTTGTAACCTCGATAATTTTAAGGATAACCCAAAAAAAAGCAAGAAGTAGACCGGGGTTGAAGTTTGTTGATTGTGGTGGATGGAAAAAGAGGATAGCATAAGCACCCGAATACCCATTTATGAGAATAAGACGGGTCCCTTAGGTATAAGATTTTTAGATAGGATTGGTAGGACAAGTGGTTGTTGGGAAGTATGTTCAGTAAATAGGTTGTCATTTGTAGTGCGTGATGCCAAAAGGATGGTGGTAGAGCGGCATGGGCAAGGGATGTTCTAATAATGTTATAGATGGTTTGGATTTTTCTTAAAGCCTTTCTAGTTTGAGAGGAGGTATGAGGACATGAAAGACGAAAAGTTAAACTATTAACATTGCAAAAATCCCAAAAATACCCATTATCAAACTCCCTACCATTATCACATTGAATATTTTTAATATCCCGTTCAAATTGATTTCGAATGAATGCTCTAAAAGTGAGAAATGTGGAGTAAACTTGTGATTTTTTAGACAATGGAAATGTCCACAAAAAAATAGAGTAATCATCTAGCAATAGCAAATAATATCTATGGCTCGAAGAGCTCAAAATGGGAGATGTCCAAATATCACAATGGATAATATCAAAAGGCATAAGTGTGCATGAATTAGAGGAAACAAATGGTAATTGAACATGTTTTCCAAGTGGACATGATCGACACATATTTAAATTATGTGTTTGAGTACATGAAATAAAATTATTTTGTTTAAGGGAGGCTAAAACAGGTGCTCCCGGATGACCCAAACGTTCATGCCACAATGAAGGCGCTAAAGCTGCAAAGGTGAATGGTAACTTGGCTTGACGATTGGGTGTGGTGATTGGATAGAGCTCGCCCTGACTATCACATCTCATTAGACGTATCCCTGTCTGAAAATCCTTCACGAAAAATCCAAAAGGATCAAAATCAACAGAAATCCAATTATCAGTAGTAAACTTTCTAACAGAAACCAAGTTTTTAATCAATTGTGGGGCATAAAGGACATTCTTTAAAGCTAACAGTGGGTTTGGTGGAGACAATTCGGTAGAATCATAACCACGAATTGGAATAAAATGACCATTTCCGACAATTATACCATTATTTTTGCTCAAATTAAAATAGGACGAGAGATTACCTTGGGAGGACGTCATATGAGACGTCGCTCCGGTGTCCATATACCAATTTGCGTCGGGCGAATTAAGTTCGAAAATGTGCATGGCGGACTCAATATCGGTTGGGCTATCCACTGCCGAATGGGCCTTCTGCCACTGGTTCGGCAGTGGCCCAAATGTTGACTGTCCGCGGATGTTGGCGTTGGGCCCAAATCCAGTGGCCAGTTGGCTGGCAGTGTGCTGGCCAGTTTGACTTGGACTGGGCATGGCCCAATTTCCTGTGGGAAATGGGCATGGTGGCACAGCCCAAGGCCACTGTCAGGACCACTGTGATGGTCCAGTGCCCCACTGGGCTCGGGGTTGCCACTATTGGCCGAAATTTAGTTTCTTGTCGCCGCCCCTGTCGCTAGTTCCGCCGCCGCCGGAATTCCGGTGTCCTCTACCTTTGCCACCACTACGATTTTTACCACAATTTCATCTTTTTTGTCCCCGGCTTGGTGGCAAAATGTCAAAATGTGTAGAAGCTTCATTAGACGAGGCGGAAATCATGGCGAAATTCGATACGGTTGCGGTCTTTTTGGCGAAATCCGCCTCTTCAAGAATAAGCATAGAGCGGGCTTGATAAAAAAGCGATAGAGGATTGCTTTGGCGAATGAGCGTACCCACACCACTATATGTGTCGGTAAGGTCGGCAACCAATTGTAAAACCAACCGATTGTTTGTAACCGGCGACCCAACGTTCTTGAGTTGGTCCAATAAGACTTTGAGGCGTTGACAATAAGCGGATGCATTCGGAAAGTCCGTCATGTCAGTGGTGGAGAATTATTTCTCCAGGGTGACGGCTCGGGAATTCTTATTATCTTGGAAAATATCCCGTAAGCAATTCCAAGCCTCCATCGCCGTGGAGTCGGGTTCCATAATTGTATGCAACAAATCGCTTGAAATAGTTGCATATATCCACGAAAGAATCGTCGCATCAAGTCTGATCCACAGTTCTTTTTCATCATTGGTGTTCAACACATTTTCCTTGCCTTTTTTCCGGTGGGATTATGTGATAAATAACCCGGTGGGAGCGGCAACCGAATTTAAATAGCTCTGCCCAAATTGCGTAATGAACATTTTCCATCTCAAGGGTGATGGAAATATGAGTTTTGATATTGGAAACGGTAAGAGCGAGATGAAATGTGAATTTAGAGTTAGACATTGTTGACGGATAAAAAAAATTAGAAAACTATGGTGGTCGGCTAGTTGGGGGGGGGGGGGCCAACGGTGGAGGGTGTATTTTCTAGGCTAGGATTTCTTCCCTAAACTCTTGATACCATGTAAGAATATTTTTTCCTCAATTGTAACATTCCAAAAGTGTGGTAATTATACCACAAATACATTATCATCTAAGGCTAGAATTAGGCTAAGATTAAGATAGGATTAGATTAAGATTAAGATAGGATTAGACTAGAATTAAGTTATTAATTGACTATCTTATCTACCTACCATATTCACGTGATCCTAACATCAATTACAATTATTACTAAATAATTACAATAAATATTCTATGAATTATAATTATTCTATCAATATTCTCAAAGAGCAAGTCTATCTAATGCGTTTGAATGACGAAAACTTCGCAAAATAGAATCAATAACAAGAGACTCGGGCGTATTCCAAGACAAGTATTCTAACACCTCAAACAAGTATAGGAAACTCCATCATTATTCATTTCAATAACGGCGGTGGCGGAGGTGGCGGAGGTGGTGCTGATGGTGGTGCTTGAGAATTATAACGTAAAGGAAAAGATGAAAAAGGGTATACAAAATTAGTACATGCATTTTTGATACCACAAAAAATAAAAGAAATATCATAAGCCAAAGCAGCTTCTTCAGCCGTATCAAAAGTGCCAAGCCAATGACTTTGTTTTGTATTTGGATTTCTAATCTCAGCAGCATATCTACCCCATGGCCTTCTCCTTACACCATGATATTTTGTTGAATGTCTTGAGCTTCTTCTTCCTAAATTTCTAACATGCAATTGATGAATATTAGCAATATTTTCCATTTTCTTTTTTAATTAATGGGGTGAGGATGGAAGAGATGGGGTTTATATAGTGGTGAGGTGACAGAAGTTTAATGTTTGTTTATTAATAAGATGAGACTCCACTGATTAGCACTAAGTTAAGTTAATTAATAAATTATTGAGTTAAGATGAGTGTTTTTTGTGTCTTATTTGTGGTTTGGTCAAGTGGAGCAAGTAGGAAGCATTCCCCTATGTTATATATTTTTAAATGAGTTAAGTACAAGTTGCATTGTTTGTGTTAACTTTTATCCCTAATTTTCTCCATTTTGACATGATTAGAGCAAGCATAATACCGATTTTCTGAACTACTTTTTATTTGTTGTTTTTTCACTTAAAATTAAACACTCCCTCCCTCCCTCCCCCTATCATTTGTTTCCCTATGTTAATTACCCCTTAATCCTAAACAAGTTGAGAGATAGGCTAACTATATTCATCTTCAGTTTTCATTAAGTTCCATTTGAACAATTTCATAATAATAATAACTATTTTTTTTTTAATACAAGTTAGAAGCATCTAAAATCAATTAATTTTATATTAACGTACGACAATCTGTCACCTTGGGAACTAGTAATGTAAGCTCAAATAAAGTGCAAAGCTAACATAGACGTCAAGAGTAATCATTTTTATGCAAGAAAATAACACTTGCATGGAAATTAAGTGATTGGGAAGGACAAAGGGTAGACCACTTGCTTCCTTGAACCCCATCTTACCACCATTTGACCTTTCTTGTTTGGGTTGGAGATAGAACAAATACTTAAGTATTTAACCCAATGTTGTAGAGATAAATTCTTTGGAACAGTTCAAAACTGAGGACAAACTCATTGGCTCATAAGGATTGAGGGGTACAGCCATCTAGCATTCATTCCAATGAAAACGTTAATTTTCTTTTTCGTTGTACATTTCTCAAAGTTAGAAAGAGTGAAGAATCACCCCATCTATTATTCAAGTTTCTAAATTGTATATTAAATTTCGTGTTTCAACATTTGCAGTTCTTAGAACAGCGTGGCTAACTAGTTAATCGTCTAATTGAATTCCTCTGAATAAATACTCTACAAAAGTTAGCAATACTAACAAGTTTACGAGTCTTTTGCTACAATAAAAGGGACACGGTGAGGATAAAAAAAGGAATTTAACAATCAAATGTATTGGCAGAGAGAGCTCAGCTGACCTATTATTTAACAATCATTACAAGTAGAACCAGAGTATGCTGAAACCATAACGGTTGCAAAATTGGTAGTAGCTAAAATGATAATGGGATGAATACATATTTGGCAAAGGCAACTAGAATCCGAATAAATGAGCTAATTAAATCAGATCATATGAAGACGTAGAAAATATAGTCCCAATCTGTACATTTTTGTGAAAAAAGGCATGTACAGGAAATTTTCTTCAGCGACTGAAGCAAACGATTTGCTGCAGGAGTTGGTCTATGTGAGCTTTCGCCATATTGAATGTTTTGACGCTGATAGGGACTTCACCCTGGGGAAAACGAAACCCCTTTTTGGAGGATTTCCATCTACCAGAGAATGTTCATAAATTTCTTTGCATTCTTGAACAACCTATTTCACAAAAGATATCCCCGTCAAGAAAGCAACAAAGAGAAACCAAGGTATCATCTCAAAGACAATGAACATCTTCTGAAGGGCTCACTAATATACAGAGTCGCTGCAAATGCACGAGAACCAAGAGCTTAATGCTCTTGATATTTTTAGAGGTAAATGACTCTGTTGACATAAGTTCATATAACTTAAATATAGCTCCAGAAAAAAAAGGAAAAAAAAAACCAAAGCACAATACCACTGCTCTTGCAATAAATGTCTACAAGGGATCGACAAATAGTTTGGAGAAGTCTGTAAACCTGGTTTGGGCATAAAGAACACTGACAACTGAGAAGCTTCTGCTATTTTATATAAATATAGATATATATAGAATGGATATATTATCAAAAGTATTGCGGAACAATTAGAATTAATTCATGTAGCCCCAAAGCATGATAAATGATCATCACTTACTAAAATAACATTGTAACTTCATTCAATGCATTGGCAGGGGTATAATGGATAAAAGAGCAAACAGAGAACTGTTAATGAGTAGCAACATCTTTTTTTGACATGTTAATGAGTATCAACATCCTTTCATATAGTTCAAATTATGTAATAAAGTTTTGAAACATGTAAGCCACTTAGATAACACATATATACCTCTTTTGCGTCTTTTCGTGGTATGCCTTCTCGCAGACTCACAATCTTTTCAACCACTTCCGGCTGCAGTTAAAAGTAACAATCCTCAATAACAGGGATCATTAGGAGACAAATTAAAAAAATAAATAATGATTTTAACCACCAGCTTCCACACACTAGATTCAATTTTTAACTGAGATGTAGATTCATAATTCAGTTTTTGAAATATCTGTGCATGGATAAGAACAGTCTAGAAAACTTACCGGACAGTCTGGTTGCTGTTCTAAAATATTTGTGTAAACCAGTGTGAAAGAATCAGGGCTCTCAGATGAAGCAAGTTCTCTCAAGTCACCGAGTATCCTTACTCTGTTCTCTACTTTCTGCAGTGGAGTGAAAATTTGAGATAAGTTATAAAGGTCATGTACTCCTTGTCCATTGACATACAACGTCTAAGCCATCAAAAGACAACTTGGTAGCTACCAAAGTTAAGACAGTATATATATATACACACACACAACACACACACGTGTGTGTGATTTGAAGCACCAGTAATGCAGATATATAAATTTCAATTGGACAAGTAGGATCAGTTAATTTTTTTCTTTCTTAACCGAGAAATTCCCGAGGGCCAGATGGCGCATGGTTCGAAACTAGGTGGATAATGAGCTTGTTTCTCTATCATTTTCCACTTGAATACTAGACACTTTTATTAGGATTTAAGCTAGTGACATGCGGCTAATCCACAAACATGTGTTGTGGTCTCTTTTCTTTTTTTTAGGCCATCACGCGTTGCACTCTTACCACTAGACCAAAGCTCTGGGCAGTAAGATCTTTTAAATTATGTTAGTATTTCACTAAATAGCTTGAAGATTGAATTCATATCCTAATGATATTTTAGAAGTAACCTTATTTTTCAGTTGATAAGAAAATATTTAATTAGAAATAATACATCCAAAGGGGAGACAACCAATACACATCTTTGTTGAGTCGCAAAGAAACCATCCACACAAAACCCTCAATTAACTAGTCCAACAATTAAAAGTCACCTAGTGCTATGGATCTAATGGATTCGGTAAAGTATATACTTTTATTTCTTCTTAGTATCGTGACTACATTAAATTTCCAATCTCTCCGATTCTCTTGCCAGTTGCTTACTTATTTTGCCTCTCCTTTTGCTGTAAATTTCTTTTTTTCATTCACATTTGGTAGAGTTTGGTACTTTAGATATAGGCAAGCAGCATAATACTTCTAGGATCCAATTTCAGTAATATAATATTTACTCTATCCTTCACGTTCTATAGAAGATATATTAGAATATATATATGGCCATTTCGTCTCTAAAATGTTGTAACCAAGTTTTCCTTATTTACAATTACATGTTTATCACATGATATTGTAGTATAAAGTTGAAGTATGATCTCCAAATACCTCGATTTGATAGTAAAACATAAATGAGGGATTAAACTCTAGTAAAAACATACATGAAATAAAACTTTTATACAATATATGATGTTTTATTTTCCTTTTTTATAAATACTCTTTAACGTTAGAAACCTTAGTTATAGCTTAGTTTGTGTATCTGAGCAAACATCATCTTCTTTTCTGTAATCTTCTCTGCATCTTCTTGATGCCTTTTAATGGAATTCTCCTTACTTCATAAAAGAAAATGTGAAACCTGATACAACTCACAAAAAAGCTCTTAAACTCATTATCCTGGATCACAAAATCACTTTTGTCATTATTTTAAGCAAAGTATTTTCTCTTGTTTGCAAAATCATTACTCTTGCTGGCAAACTGCTGCTAACTTATCCAATGTTCTCCTAGAGTTCCACTCTAAAACTGAAAAATAAGAGATTCATGCATCTGTTTATTCTTTTTACATGTAGGGATTAAAAGCGGATTCAAATCCTTTTCTTTTTTGAATTCGTTGCAAATGGCCGGGAGAAGTCATTTTTGGAGGAGAAACTATGCGTTTTTGGGATACCTTTCTAGTTATTTCGTTCACTATTTCTATTTAATAGGATCCTGAGGAAAAGGATTTTGTTTCCACCGAGCTAAAACAATATGTTGATGTCTCTAGTAAACCAAAGTCATCGTTTAATAGCTATTTTGCTTCACTTTCTTCTTTACAAATAAGAAATTTAAGATTTAGTTAACATTATATTACACAAGTCTAGTGTTTTTCATTCTTATTTTCTGTTTAATTGCTACCAGATTGAATATAGGGTGAATTAAATTACCACCATTTTAGCCCAAAAAAAATTCCTTAAAGTAAGTAAACCTTATAAAGAAATTAATTTAAAAGGTTGGAGTTTTAAGTTCTACATTGAGCCAAAATAATGATAGAAGAGACGGGTATTGCAATTTGTGACTACAGAATCACTTTGTTATTTGAAGGCATTAAACTCATAAAGCTAGAACAGGAAATTCACATAAAGGATTGGAAAGCTTTCTAGACAGAAAGGCAATACTCAATCCATATCTGAAAATGCAGAAGTAAATGGAATAAGAAACGAGTAAAAGCTGTGCACATAGGCTGAGCCGCTGAGGTGCATATCTATCCCCCTCCCAACAAAAAAAAATGAATTAATAGAAGTGCATGAGTTTCGAAATTCCCCAAAAATTTAAAGCATATCTCAGGTAATAGTAAGAGCTCAATAAGAAAGTTGTTGGGCTTACAGAAACGCTAATGTACTCCCGAAAGAAATCCATGAGAACCTCTTCATCGAGCCTCATCCTCTCAATCGTTTCTTCTTTAATATAGTTTTTCTACCATGAGGGGACATAAAAATAGTCAACTAACTTACAACCCAAAAATAAAAGCTGTATCAAATAAATGAACTGTAATGAACTTTTTAAATAAACCTGGGTGAGTAGATGGTCCACATATACAACAACACTCTCCTCCAGGCAAGCCTCGACAAAACGCCTAAACAATCTTTCTTCAATGTACCTTTATAAATTTGTGAAAACACACAAAAGTTAAGGATATGTGTGTTACTCATTCTAGGATATTCCGCAGTTAGAAACTGTTGCTGCTGCTGCATATAAGTATAGAATATTTTAATAGTTCACATGAATAGGATAAAGAACATTCCATGGGATGAGCACAATAACAGGATGATGTCATTCAAGCTATTCATAAGAGCTAAGCACAGAAGCAAACTCACATCTTAACATCTGTGAAGTAGTCTCCAAATGTTTCAACTAGGAACTCGGTAACCTGTCCTTCCAACCAATCTGAGATATGAAACATAGAATACTCAAGTGAAGGCTAGAGTTTTAGAATTATGACAGCTTAAATCATTTGCATAATATCTGACTTGAATTAATTCATTAACAGAACGCTTCACATTCTTTTTTGATAGGCAAGAAGACGATAGAATTCTTCATATTTGGTACAGTACATAATGGTTAGACTCCTTTCTCTATGGATAGAAATATCTCGCTTCTAGTGTCCATTGCTAGGTTGCAGAACAGTACATAATGGCTGCAGATCTTGTTTCTAACGTCAATTGCTAGGTAAATTCCAAAAGTTAATTCCAAATTGGCTGCATCTATCTTTTCTAGCAATCCCTTGAACCCAACTCAATGTCCCAGTTTGACTAATAAAAGTTAATTGTTTGTTGAATCAGCAAAGTATATTCGTCAAAACGCTTACTTTAAGCTCATCGATGTATACTCCTACGCTGTGAAGCAACTGTGCAGACACAGTACGACGTAAAATCATTAGAATCTCTTTGTGAACATAGCACAAAGACAGATAGATCCAACACTTACCACTAAAAGATAGTAACAATTCTAAGATAAATGCTTCCAACAGATGGAACGAGAGCTCCTAGCAACAGAGAAATCTGAGGAACATCTCACCTTTCTGGTACAACTTAACGAACAATTCCTCTACTCCTGGATCTTCAAAGATAACGCTGACAGTTTGATGAACAGCTTCCTGCAATTAGTGAGGAGAGTAAGTCAAATACGAAGTATTCGTAAAGGTAGTATATGGTTGATAGTCTACTCCTTGAGTGTCAAGTACACTAGTCTTCCCCTTCTCAAAGATTGTTTGCTCACACAAGACTTGAGACCTCTAAGCAACAAACACAAACAATCACCTCCGATGGTTGTTCAATTTGGGCTACGCAAAAAAGGGTTTTGGATTCATGTTGTTGGGTATTTGGTACTGATTTCAGATGTAGTGCGCGCGTTTGCTTTATTTGTATGGTTTGAGAGGCTATGCCTTTAGTGGGATTATTTGAGACACGTAAGTTATGTGTTGGATTTAATTTGTCATCAACCCATCAAGTATGCCTCAATTCCAAGCTACTCGGAATGAAAACAAGCCCTCCATATCCATTAAGGTATGGTCCATTTCATTCCAACACTAGCAAGATAACTTGTCTTTTAAGGCGAATTAAGAGTTCCCTATCGTTAAAAGTTCTCTAAATCTTACACTTAGTCCCTTGTCTCCACACTAGCATAGAAGTCTCAAAACAGACAATAAGGACTCCTGGCACAAGCCAAACCTAATATAAATATTTTATATGATCAAGACACAACCTAAAGGATAGTAAACTAAGACTTAATGGTTACATTAAATATGAAACAAACAACATACCCAGTGAAGTCCCACAACGTGGGGTCTGGGGAGGGTAGAATGTATGCAGACCTTACCTCTACCTCGATAGGTAGAACGGCTATTTCCGAGAGACCCTCGGCTCAAGACAAAGCATAAGCACAAGCAAAACAAGAAAATAAGTCATGCTAGCGCATTCTGAAAAAGAAGCAGTAACTAATGCAGGTACATAATAAGATAAATAAAGTACTTTAAAGAACACATAGCAGTACAAATCAAACGCTATATAAAGTACAACTGCGCCTACTAGTATGATAGTCTAAGTGGGCCTACAATAATAACACCACAACTACAAGTTTGTAAGCGTAAGTAGGGCTACGCTCGACTACCTACTACCCTTCTACCCTAATTCGTGTCCTCCACAACCCCCTATCTAAGGTCATGTCCTCGGTAAGTTGCACATGTGTCATATCCCGTCTAATCACCTCCCCAATACTACTTCGGCCTTATGAAACCTGATAAAAAATAAACTAAGCCTTAATTTTAACTCCATATCGCCAATATGAATCATTTGCTCTTTTTTTGCTCTGTTCTTAACTACCGATTGATTCCAAAAGACTGTAGGAGTTTTGATACAATCTCCCTCAATGTTTTTTAAAAAGAAAATAGGCATTCCCCTCCATATGATTTTAGATGAACTTGTACTTTTTTATCACTTTCAACCATTATAAGGTCTACATAGGGCGTGTTCAAGCCATATCAAACGACCTCTTATTTTATCTCCATGTATGCTACCTGTGCGGTTGTGCCCTAAGTAATGTGATCATTTATAATTTGTGATGTGGAATATTTCTAGTTCCATTCCTGAGAAGCTATGTTTTAAATAGATCATATAATAAGTTGAAATGGCAAGAGACAATTTGTTCCCGATAGAGATTTTGGATGAGTTATACATTTTACATGGGCTACTTCAATTTTCTAAAGTTTTGCACCTCAAAGGGTGCCCATAACGAATACATGTCGTTAATATTGCTTCAGAAGAGAGACGTGTCATGCACATGACGATTCTTGAGACCTTAAACCTGGAGCAATATTTAATTAATCCACCTACATCTGGCTTAAATCTAATTTCCAATAGGCTGTCCCTTTAAAGTCCTCCATAAAAATTGAGTGGGTAATTAACTCTAGAGATTGTAAAAAACAAAATCAATCCTCAAAAAGATAGGTTGACCACTTAATTATAATATTAAAGTCACAGGCATCCATAAAAGCAAGCCTTTAATATACCTTTGCAACCTCTAGAAAACCTTTGCAAGTATCTTCGAAATTAACCTGAGGAGCAATCAAAGAATTTAACATAAGAGAAGTTAACTTGAGTGCCAGAAATGTAACGTTTAGGCCAAACAACTAGGACTTAACAATAATCCATTGACAAGAGCTAGATGTGAGTGCCAGAAATGCAACTTCTAGGCCTAATAACTAGGACTTAACAAATAATCACATTGACAAGAAGAGTTGAATGCAGAACTCTGTCACCATCTCTGACATCCATATATTCAAAACAAATCATATCATACAACATCAAAGAACAGAAATACTTCCTGGTCTACATCAGGCATTAGCAGGTCCATGTATTAGATTATCTTAATTGTAAAACATGGTAGTATTGAGCCGTGTGTTGTACCACTGTTGCAGTGCAGAATTTCAGTTCTCACCGAGAATGAAGGGGAAATAGCAGGAGTTGCTTGAATTTGGAGGCTTGAGAGCAGGGAATCTTTGATCAAACCATACAGACACACGCACACATTCATACGGAAATATAAACTTCCTAGATGCTCATATTTCTGCAGCCAACTTCTGATTCTTCTATGTTACATTGCGGCATCGCCTCATGCTTTACTCACATGAAGCAAGCTATTCTG
Organism: Anisodus tanguticus; assembly: GCA_034509755.1. Classification (NCBI taxonomy): domain Eukaryota; kingdom Viridiplantae; phylum Streptophyta; class Magnoliopsida; order Solanales; family Solanaceae; genus Anisodus; species Anisodus tanguticus. The sequence goes on along the minus strand of CM067555.1, from coordinate 9,106,641 downwards.
ATTGTAGGTCCTTTGTGGATTAGTAACAACATCATTACATTTGTGATAGAAGATCAATGTGACCCTTTCACATTTCTACTTCTTTGACAAGAGTTTGTGGAGAGATTATCTGACTGTTTGAAAAAATTTATGTGCTTCAACTTTATTTCTTGAGTTTTAAACTGGAAAACATTGTTCTTTCATTGCAGAAAAGGGGAAAAGAAATTATAAAAAAAAGAGGGTAAAATCTTCTCTGGCAACATACATTATTGGTTGTCATATCAAGTTTTTGGTTAGAGCCCTATATCAATACTTCTAAGATAAGTTTCTTTCAGAACGTGTTTAGAATGTTGTGCTTTCCATCTTCTACATGGGGTACAGCGAGATTAGATGGTTTAGTTTATCAGAATTCAGAAAAAAACATATTCCTATAGCTGTGGACATCAGTCTCCTGTACAACCCTTCTACCTTATAAATGAGACTCTATTTACACCTACCAAAAATGAGACTATTTTCTTGCCCTGAAAGTTAAAGGTAAAGATATAATAACACCAGCAAGATCCACAAGACCACGGCAATATTGTAACAATAATAAGAGCAAAAGACATGGACATATGAACCACTTTTGTCTATTATCTTTTTAATCAGAAACAATATACAATAATAAAATTCTATCATATTCATCTTAGATGTAAACTACTCCCTCCGTTTCAAAATGTTTGTCTGGTTTTGACTTGGTACGGAGTTTAACAAAGTAAAGAAGACTTTTGAATCTTGTGGTTGTTAAAGATATGTAGAATGTACCAAAATGTCCTTTAATCTTGTGGCTTACATATGTCATGTAGAAAGTTGGAATTAAAGAGTTGCCAAAAAAGGAAAGAAGCATTCTTTTGGAAACGATCTAAAAAGGAAGTAAGACAAACATTTTTAAACGGAGGGAGTAACAGACAAGATGACTTCAGATCAAAAAGGCAGTAACAGCAATCAGGATAAAGCACAGAAGATTTACGCAGCAGTCAAGGAGGAGGGCAGAAACAAATAAGGACCTGCTCAGCATAGTTCTGTGGGAGAGCTTCAAGAGTACTAGAACTTAGCTCCATCGCGAGATCATAACAGCGAAGATTATTGTTAATCTGCCGAGTGTCAAGCTCTTAGCATAGTTGTAAAGCACCAGAATAATTCAAAGATCTTTCTACTTCACAATAAACAGTTCAGATTTCCAAATTTTACAAACCATTGCACATAGGGATTCCAGACCGATTTCGGAAGCAGGTTCCTCCAATCTCTTCCTCTCAGCTGCTTGAAAATCAATCATTACCTGGAAAGGAACATTATCAAGTAACCATCAGATCAGTTTCTTTTCAGAAACCTGAAAATCAAGCTGTTGCTAATCAAAAACTCATGACTTCATATGGAGTATATACCAGCAATATATCACAAAGGGGAGAGAAATATGAATAAGTCCCTTCATTTTCAGGACAATATTTTTGACATCTGATCAAGCATGTTATATAAACACACTCATAAATAGGGGGGAAACGATTATCATATAAACACAAGATTCATTCCCTCATTCTCCCTCTCCTCATTAAAGGATAGCTTGGCAACTAAAACTGGAAAAACTAACATTCCTCCTTGAGGAGGATATAGAAGATAAAGCTTTTCAGGAGAACTGCTTCTCTCAACAAAATCCAAATAATACTTCAAGTCCTCGTGAAATATTTTCTACAAGAACTTGAAAATCACTTCATATACAAATTTGTTGAGAAAAACTACTTCAGAAAAAATGCTGACAGAACCATGCACCATTAGGCCCCTACTTCAAAGGATTTTTAGCAAACAATCCATGGAAAATTAGAGTTAGTTTGTTTAACACACGCATGATTATGATGCCAAAAGAATGCAAGGAATTGAAGATTTTTCCTTGTAGATGTATATATTGAACTAGTCAGCTAAATTCGCTGTATAGAAGTCCAAAATACAAGACAATAGATCTTTAGAATCTTGAAATACCAGAAAATTACTCCAGCTGCAAAAACTAGAACACTAATGGAAATATAATAAACAGAACAACTCCTCCCACTCTCTAAAAAATAAAGCAGCATCTAGTAAAATATCCTCACTTCAGTAAATAAGAGAGATAGTGATCTCTTGAGAAGAAAAGGGGGGGGGGGGGGGAGAGAGAGAGGTGACAGACAGAAGAAGAGGAGATCCAATAATGGTGAAGAAGTCATTTGTTCTTAAATTTAACATAACATCTGTCCTCATAAAATCAATCAATGAACTTACCTGAATGAGAGCCAAAGCAATCCTGTATAACATGACATCAGTGCTATTTTCTCGTACAATTTGCACCTGCTCCCCCAGGATCCTAAATAAGTCAACGGCAGCAGGTGTGTAAAGTTTCCCATCATCAGTCTTTTTAGGTGGCTGTACTTTGTCTGCCTCAAGGATATTCAAGTACCATTTCTATATTACGAAATGACATGAAAAAAGTCAGCATTATGTATGTCCTAAAATAATATGAAAGCAATTATGATAATAAACTGATTTTAAACCTTTGTTGTAGCTTGCATTCTCTCAACATACGCATTCATGAGAGGATCCATTGCACCACTCTCAGAGCAAACTTGAGCTAAAGAATCATCAACTCCAAGTTCAATTAGACTTTCTTGGTAGTCGACCACCCAACCTGTTACCTAATTCATGGATTCAGAAAAGATCTCAATTCTGAATCAAAGCAATATCTCTTGCAAAGGGGAGAGAGAGCGGAAGAGCATTCCCTCACCCATAAAGAAAAGTTTTTGGGAAGATGAATATGCTAATGCTGAGAGATGATGATGGGAAGTGGTTAAAGTAAATTATGGGTAAGACAGGAACCTGCACTTCGCTTTTGCAGAATTATTTAGCTCATGGTCACAAAAACTCAGTTACCACACAAAAGAACCAAAAAGCATTGTGTGCCAACTGACAGACCTGATGATTTGAGTTGGGAGCTGGGGAATAACAATTCGTTCTCAGCTAAGTCATTCTATGAGAATCTCTTGGTTAGGGCAGAGGTTAGTTTCCCACATGCCTCTGTCTGGATTCCTAAGGTGCCGAGGAAGGTTTGCTTCTTCAGGTGGCTAGCTACTAGATGGGTGATTTTGACGGCAGAGAACCTTAGGAAACGGAAGGTTGTTAGTGTGAGCTGGTGCTTCCTTTGTAAGGAGACGGGTGAGGATGTAGGCAATATTCTATTACAATGCAAATTAGCCTCGAGGTTATGAGAGGATATCTTTAGGTGGTTTGGCGTCTCTTGGGTAATGCCTAGATATGTGAAATTGTTGATGGTCGGCTGGAAGAGTGAAGCTCCGAGAAGAAGGCACAAGGAGTGGAATGTCACTCCTCTTGCTTTAATGTGGGTCATTTGGAAAGAAAGAAATAGGAGAGCTTTTGAAGGGGTGGAGATGAGTTTTGCTCAATTGAGGAGTAGTCTCCGATCCCTTATTTTCTTTTGGTGCACCCATGTAGTTCCTGTTTGTATAGAGGATTGGGTGTCTTTTGGAGAGAACCATATTTTGTAGGATTCTCCTTTTTGGTATACCACTTGTATACGGCCATGATGGCCTTGTTATTATTAATGGAAAACTTTACCTGATAAAAACAAATAACCAAAAAGGGGGATAGGAAACCAAAGCGAAACACCTAGACGTGACTGTCTTTCTCATGATGGAAATCTATTAGGTGAACTATTAACATGGATAAGGAATTTCAGATTACTTCCCCACGGACCATGACTGGATGCTATAGCACTATTCGTGAATGTTTACGAGAAGGATGGGATACACAATTTGGTAACATTGAGATTAGTTACAAGCAGTGATAAGAAGGTAAAATGAACCCCCTAATTTGTATACAAGTAAATACAAAGAAAAAAGTCCATAACAAGTAGGAAAAGAAACAATCATATCTGACCAACCTCAAAGCTATGAGCCTATGACCACAACATAGGGATAAATGTCAAATATTCGTTAGATACAGAATAACTGGTTGAAATGCTTTATTATGACTTCCCAATTCTATAGTATATAAAATTTCCATATAGCGGGAGCTTAGTACACCGGGCTGCCCTTTTTTTTATATATAAAATTTCCATATTTTCAAGCTTTTAATCAAACAAACAACAATTTCTAATGCCAACATAATCCTTAACTTATCCAAAAGAAAAGAAAATGCTGATATGATTAAAGTTGTATTAACTTTAAAATCTATATACTCATCATATTATTAGCTTTGTCACTCAGCTTTCTTAACCACTGAACAAATCATACCAACTTTTGACCTTAAAGCGATGAGCCTATGATCACAGCATAGGAATTCATATCAAATATTCTTCAGACTAGAAAAACTGACGTTTTTTTATGACCTCCATATTCAATAGTTGATTCCTGTATTATCTAGATTTTAATCATACAAACAACAGTTTCTGATGCCAAAGTAATCCTTCGGTAATCCAAAAGAAAGAAAATGCCAATATGATAAAAGTTGCATTACCTTTAAAATCTCTATATTTGTCATATTAGTAGCTTGGTCACTCAGCTTTCTCAGCCACTGAACAAATCTCTCTGTATACAGATTTACCATGAGCTGGAAAACTTCATATCTGAGACCATATAAAGTATGAGTTAGAATGGACATAACAACATACAGAAAAGAAACAGAAGTAGATCAACTGTTAAGAGATATTAGGGTATAGACTCCTCGGAGTTTTTCTTTCCTTTTTTTGATGCCTCTGAGTTGAAAGTGTTGCATGATTAAGATAAAAAATCACGCCTATTTCGCACAAGCATAGCTTACAGCTAACAAAAACATTTTAAAGAAAATCGTACCGTCATTATGCATGTGAAACTTCTCCATCATCCTAAATATTAAGAACAACATGATGATCGACTATATAACATTGAGTTATATAGAATATTATACTTTATCAGTAGTAGAAAGCAATTAATAGCAATGAGGAGCATTTCAGATTGTGACTATGCTAGAGATGAGAGTTATTTTGCCAAGTAATTTCCCAAATTGAGGAGAAACTTCCAACGACGTCTCTGATGGATACAACAGAGCCAAATTTGAGATAGTTGGAATGCCCTGAGGACAATCTTAAGAGTATGAGTAGGAAGTTATTCTTTCTAGAAATGTAATGCTTTGTTTATCTATCACTAAATCTAGTTGATCCTGATAAATGGAAAAGAAAAATGGCAGAGGACAAACCTTGGAGGAAAACAAGGAGCCACGTAGTCATATATCTCTCCAAGCTCTTCTCCTATCTGAAATCGATGAGATAGCATGTCAATACCAATATAAGAAAGGATATATGCAATTATGAGACTATATACATCACTGCAAAGGTCAATTTTCATCTACTTTGTCATTTATCTCTGACAGGAGTATGTATCTCTCACCCTGAATTCTTCCTCCTACCTTTTTTTTTTATCAGATAAAGTTTTTCATTGATAATAACAAGGCCAACTTGGCCGTATACACGAGATACCAAAAAAGGAGAAACCTACAATATATGGTTCTCTCCAAAAGACACCCATTCCTCTATACAAACAAGAACTACATGGGTGCACCAAAAGAAAGTAAGGGATCGGAGACCACTCCTCAATTAAGCGAAACTCATCTCACCCCTTCAAAAGCTCTCCTATTTCTCTCTTTCCAAATGACCCACACGTTAAAGCAAGAGGAGTAACATTCTAAGCCTTGTGCCTTCTTCTCCTAGCTCCACCCTTCCAACTGAACAACAACTCCTTCGCGGTTTTCGGCATTGCCCATGAAATGTCAAACCATCTAAAGATATCCCACCAAAACCTTGTGACTACTTTACAATGTATAAAATACGGTCCACGCCTTCACGTGCCTCCTTACATAGGAAACACCAACTCAAGCAGCCCACCTTTCGTTTCCTAAGATTCTCCGCAGTCAAAATCACCCCTCTAGTAGTTAACCACGTGAAGAAGCACACCTTCCTCAGCACTTTACGTATCCAGACTGAATTCTTCCTCCTACTGTTTACAAATTCTCTTTTTTTATCTAGCAAAGAAACAAAATGGGGATCAATTCCAAGAACATTTTATCTAGTCATCTTCTCAACAAGTTCATGGGTTAATATAATATGTTAAACCCATGATGACATGTCTTACGAAAAAAAGTTATCATGGATTTTGTTCAAAACAAAAGGCTTTAAAAAGAAAAGCATGACATGCACCTCCATGCAAAAAGGATTCTAATTTTCTACAACGCAGATAAGAACTCATTCTCATAACATATGCTTTATTTGTCTCATCACATCCTGCTTGTCTTTGATTGTTTGAAATTTCATTATTTCAGGAGCATAGCCAACTGTGCGTCTTTTCCAGAGTTTCATTTCTCCTTATTTTTCTTCTCATTGCTGCATCCCTTGTAAATCCTTCAAGGTGTTCCAAGACTATTCCCTGTAGCTAATTACGAGAGACAACAACCTTTCAATTCAAGCAGTCCTTTGGCATGAAGGCAGTTAAACTCAAAAGAGACAACATAACCAAAGGTGGGAAACTTTGCCGAGTGTGGAGAAATGATAGGCTAAAAGCTACAGGTGCCCAATGTGTAAAATCACTTGGTGTCTGCTTTATCAAAAATCTCGTTGAGTCATTGACAATAAGTTAGTCAGGAACGCATGATATCAGCAACTAGAGTGGGGCACCGGCTCGGGAAAGCTTGGTATTCAACCAGCAAGATGAAGGAAAATGGGGATAATTCTTGTCAAGATTGTTAGAATAGTAATAGGATTTCATATATAGTATCCTACTAGGAAAAGGATTGTAATGTAGTATCTATAAATAGGGCTCAGTGTAATCATATAAACACAACAATTCAATAATAATATTTTCTCCCATATTTTCTCACCTGGTATCAGAGCATAGGTGAGAAACACCGGGGAAATAAAATTAGGTCAAGACAGTTGTTGTGCATCAAATTCCGGCGGCCTCTAGATCTGATTTGCGTAAATACCGCTTTTGGTCAGTGTTGTGCGAAAACCAACACCACCACGAGGTTCCCCATTCTTCGGCAACCAAACCCAGCCAACCGTACCGGCAGAAGACCTGCCACGCGTTGTCACCACGCCCTGTCACGCGCTGCCTGAAGTTGCTGCACCGGCGGCGAGTAAGCTCCACGCGCCGGCACGTGAGGGTCTTTACGGTCACTTTTTTGAACTGATTTTTTTCCTGGTGAGGTCGCCTAAGAATTCCGACCAAACCCCATCAATTTTTTTTGGATTCCGATCACCGAAACTATTTTTCGGCGCCGACAGTCACTTTTCCGGCAGAATATTTTTTTCAGTCAGCTCGCCTATTCATTCCGAACCATACCGTGCAATTTGTTTCATATTCCGATCACTTTTTATTTTCCGGTGACTGTTTTCTACAGCTTCGGGATCACGACTTCGAAGCATTATCAACCTCTTTAGATTTCTTGAAGTTTTGAATCATGTCTCTCGAATTTGATGTTTTTCATTCTAAAAACACGGAAATTGGAAATTCAAGTTCTATGATTAATTCACAACCCTTAATAAGGAGATCAGAAAATCAAACATCACAATCTAACATTCAACGAAAAAGAGGTCATTTTGGAAGATCTAGACCTAAGTGTAGTTATTGTAAAAGGTTTGGACACACTCGTGAAATATATGTCGATCTCGACCTAAGTGTAGTTATTGTAATATGTATGAACATGCTCGCGAAGTATGCCATTCTCTGCATGATCGACCACCCAAGAATACTCATATTGCTCAGACTGCCACTACATGTAACCAACGGGTTTATTTATCCGAAGAAGAATATAATGAATACCTTCGGTATCGAGCAAGTAAACACACATATCCACAAGCAGTCTCAGTCGCACAATCTAATACTGCTGGATCGTGGGCTGTAGACACTGGCGCTTTTGATCATATTTCTGGCGATAAATCACTTCAGTCGGATATTAATTATTCACCGTATCTTCCCACTATTACTTTAGCCAATGGGATCCAAACAAAAGCAAAAGGAGTTGGACAAGCTAAATTCATATCTTCGGTCACTCTAAATTTTGTTCTTTGTCCCTGGTGTTCTTTTAATCTTGCATCGATCAGTCATTTGACTCGTGCCTTAAATTGTGTCATACTATTTCTTGATGATTCTTTTATTATGCAGGACCGCAGTACGGGACAATCGATTGGCGTAGGATATAAATCACAAGGCCTCTACTACCTTACCTCTACTCTTAAATCCTCCATAGCACGTCTAGTTACAGATCCTCCAAACTTAATCCATAAACGATTGGGACATCTGAGACTGTTCAAGCTACAAAAGATGGTGCCTAGTTTGTCTAGTCTGTCCAAATTAGACTGTGAGTCGTGTCAACTTGGAAAACACACTCGCACTACCTTTCCATATAGTGCTGAGAGTCGTGCAAAATTAAATTTTTTTCAATAGTTCATTCTGATATCTGGGGTCCTAGTAGAGTCAGTTCACCTTTAGAATTTCGTTATTTTGTTAGTTTCATTGACAATTTTTCTAGATGCACTTGGTTATTCTTAATGAAAGATCGTTCTGAGTTACTCTCTATATTTAAGAGTTTTTGTGCTGAAATACAAAATTAATTTGGTGTCTCTATTCGTACTTTTCGTAGTGATAATGCCTTAGAATACAAATCCTCCCAGTTTCAGCAGTTTATGACTCACCAAGAAATTATTCATCAAACATCTTGTCTGTACACCCCTCAGCAGAACAGAATAGCAGAAAGGAAGAATAGACGTCTCATTGAGACTGTTCGCACTCTTCTCATTGAATACCATGTTCCGCTGCGTTTTTGGGGCGATGCAGTCCTCACATCTTGTCATTTAATTAATCGAATGCCCTCATCATCTATTCAGAATCAGATTTCATATTCCATAGTATATCCTCAATCATCTCTATACTCTTTTCCTCATATTTTTGGGAGCATATGTTTTGTGCATAACCTAACTCCGGAGATAGATAAAATAGCCCCTCGCTCTCTTAAATGTGTCTTTCTTGGTTATTCTCAAGTTCAAAAGGGGTATCGTTACTTCTCACCTGATCTCTGTCGATACCTTATGTCTGTTGATGTCACATTTTTTGAGTCTCAACCTTACTTTAGGTCTCCTTCTAATCATCCTGATATCTCTGAGGTCTTACCTATACCTCAGGGACCTGAGGAATCTACAGTTACTTCCACATCTCCAGTCACAGTGTGGCACTTCTGACTTATCATCATCGACCGCGTCCAGCATCAGACCCAACATCAGGCCCAGATGATTCATGTGTTGCGTCGAGCCCTGCACTTACTATGGACTTGTCTCCTTCTGATCAGCCGATTGCACTTCAGAAAGGTAAACAGTCCACTCGTAACACTAATCCACATTATACCCTTTTAAGTTATCATCATCCCATTATGCCTTTGTATCATCATTGTCCTATGTCCCTATTCCTAAGTCTACATGTGAAGCCCTTTCTCATCCCGGATAGTGACAGGTTAATATTGACGAGATGTCTGCTTTACAGATGAGTGGTACTTGGGAGCTTATTCTTCTTCCTTCAGGTAAATCTACTATTGGTTGTTGTTGGGTTTATGCAGTCAAAGTTGGTTCGAACGGTCAAGTTGACCAACTTAAGGCTCGCCTTATTGTGAAAGGGTATACACAGATATCTGGGCTTGATTACTGTGATACTTTCTCTTCCGTGGCTAAAATAGCATATGTCTGTCTCTTTCTATCCATGGCTGATGTCCGTCATTGGCCTCTTTATCAGTTGAACGTTAAGAATAATTTTCTCTATGGTGATATTAAGGAGGAAGTTTATATAGAGCAACCACCTGATTTTGTTACTCAGAGGAAGTCTAATATAGTGTGTCGATTGCGTCGGTCATTTTATGGTTTAAAATAGTCTCCTCGAGCCTGGTTTGGTAAATTCAGCACAGTAATTATCATTCTATGTTTTATCGACATTCTGCTCTAGATTTGAGTATTTATTTGGTGGTTTATGTTGACGATATCGTTATAACTGGCAATGATCAAGAGGGTGTCACTCATTTAAAGCGGCATCTCTTTCAGCATTTTAGACTAAAGATCTCGATAGACCGAAGTATTTTCTAGGTATTGAGGTTGCCCAATCCACGTCAGGTATTGTTATTTCACAGCGCAAGTATGCCTTAGACATTCTTGAGGAGACGGTAATGATGGGATGTAGACCCATTGACACTCCTATGGATCCAAATGCTAAACTCCTGCCAGGTCAGGGGGAGCCACTTAGTGATCCTGGAAGATATAGGCGGTTGGTTGGTAAGTTGAATTATCTCACAGTGACTAGACCTAACATTTCGTTTTCTGTGAGTGTTGTAAGTCAGTTTATGGATTCTCCCTATGATAGTCATTGGGATGCAGTTGTCCGCATTCTGCTATATATTAAGTCAGCTCCAGATAAAGGACTTCTTTTCGAAGATCAAGGCCATGAGCATATCGTTGGATATACAGACGCTGATTATGCAGGATCACCCTCTAATAGACGTTCTACATCCGGATATTGTGTGTTAATAGGAGGTAATTTAGTGTCCTGGAAGAGTAAGAAACAGAGTGTCATTGCTCGATCTAGTGCTGAATCAGAATATCGAGCAATGGTTGTAGCAACTTGTGAGCTAGTTTGGATTAAGCAATTGCTCGAACTAAAATTTGGAGAAATCAGTCAAATGAAACTTGTGTGTGATAACAAAGCAGTCTTCCATATCGCATCAAATCCGGTATTTCATGAGAGGACTTAGCACATTGAGATTGACTGTCACTTTGTCAGAGAAAAGATTATCTCCGGAGATATTGTTACAAAATTTGTGAAGTCGAGCGATCAGCTAGTAGATATTTTCACCAAGTCTCTCGCTGGTCCTCGTATTAATTACATCTGTAACAAGCTCGGTACATATAATTTGAATGCACCATCTTGAGGGGAGTGTTAGAATAGGAATAGGATTTCATATATAGTATCATACTAGGAAAAAGATTGTAACGTAGTGTCTATAAATAGGGCTCAGTCTAATCATGTAAACACAACAATTCAATAATAATATTTTCTCACAAAGATGAATACTATACCTGACAGACAACAGGCCAGGAGGTCCTTGATAAGCATTGAGAGTTTTATCAAAAGGAAAGACTTCATGAAAGATGAATGTATGCTTTTTTGACCATATTATATTCTACTTTAGAATCATTCTCTTTTAGTCGCTTATAAATATTGTCTTTGGAGAAGTAAACGGTTTTAACTTCTAAATGCAGGCAAGTTGAACACGTCGACATGTAAAAGCAGTTATTCTAACCACTCTAGCTTCCTCTATAGCTGCTTTAAGGTCTTCCTGATCAAGCAATTTGTCAAAACATGCTTCAACGGACTTCCTTATACTTTCATAACATTTGTCTTTGTATCCCTTTCCCTGAACCTTCAACTTCTGCTGTGTGAGATTATTAGAAGTTGTTTTTCTGCAGACCAAAACATTAATCAGAATATTCATTGATATACTTTGACATGTCTGATGCATGCAGAAAGTTAAACAAAGAACAAACCAGGCAAGATAGCAACCTACTTGGCATTTCTTCGAGGATTTGCGACTGAAGCCATAGCACCACCTCCCTCAGCCTCAGCTGCTTCTTCTGCGAGTTGCTGATCTAGGATTTCTTGCATTTCAACAACCCTGGAGAAAGGTGAATAAATAAGCAGTCTAGATCCCGGATTCATGAAACATATATTAATGAGCAAGAAGGTACGACACTGTAAATGTGCAATATCGCCCAAGATTATGGGCATAACAGTGGCAGCTCCGACACAGTACAAGTATGTTAAATATAAATGGAAACAGATGTCTAATTAATCAACTCAGCATTGACCATGAAAATTTTCATTTAACATACCTTATAGCACGGACGAGTGTTTGTGGGCTGAAAATTATGCCAAACAAACAAATAGCATGATCAGAATCTAAAAAATAAATAAATGAAATTTTAAGACATTCAGCACAAATTAGAAGAAGTCAATTAACACATGAAGAACAAGTTATACTCCTTTTTTTGTAAGGTACATGAATAAGTTTACTACTTGAAATTATAAACGACAATCACAAATCATAATACTTAATAAAGATAGACGGAAAGCAAACTAGGTCTATGAAAGTGGTTATAGAGCGAACAATTTAGAGTACAGAACCAAGAATAAAATAAGGACAGCGAAGAACAAGGAGAAGCTTAAAGTGATATTGTAGCTTCTGATCTAACTGATTGTAACAACAACAACAACATACCCAGTGAAATCCCACAACGTGGGGTCTGGGGAGGGTAGAATGTACACAGACCTTACATCCACCTTGGTAGGTAGAGCGGTTGTTTCCGGGAGACCATCGGCTCAAGACAAAGCATAATCACGCAAAACAAGCAAAGCAAAACAAAGTATGAGAAACGGTCAGACTCAGATGAGAAATTAAAGCATTGTGAACATGCAGATAGTAAAATCAAATACGCAATGGTAGCGCATACTAACAACAGGAAGCAGTAGCTAACACAACTAAATAAGATAAATAAATTACACTAAAGAACAGTACAAACTGATTGTAAAGAACAGTACAAACTGATCTAACTGATTGTATGTGGACAATTATGTAGGATCTAGATAACAATACAAACATATTACATGGTATTGTCTAGCCTAGATTCCTAATTGCATGTCTCTTTTTTTTTTTGATAAGGTAAATAATTTTATTGACAATTGTGGGAATCCCGTGTACAAGGCGTATACCAAAAGAAGAGAACCTACACCGAAATATGGTTCTCAACAAAAGAGATCCAATCCTCTATACAAATAGGGACCTCATAAGTACACCAAAATGAAACTAGAGACAACATACTACTTTGCATTTTTACAAAATCTTGTTCCACCCCTTCAAAAGCCCTCCGATTTCTCTCTTTCCAAATAACTCATATGATTGCTAAGGGGGCAACACTCCATTCCCTTAGTCTTCTCTTCCCCATCCTATGAGTCCAGCTTTGCAAAGCCTCGTTCATTGTGTCCGGCATCACCCATTGCATCCCAAACAAATTAAGAGCCACCCTCCATAACCTATTAGCCACTTTTCAATGCAATAGAAGGTGATCTACATTTTCGCCCGAACTCTTGCACATAAAGCACCAACTTACAAAGTTAATTCTTTTCTTTCTTAGATTTTCCGTTGTTAAGATCACACCCCTTGCCGCCAACCACACAAAGAAACACACCTTCCTCGGTGCTCTAGGAATCCAAATAGAATCATGAGGGAAAGTACATTCCTCTCTCACCAATAAACACTTGTAATAAGATCTGCCAGTAAATAATCCGTTTTCATTCGCCCGCCAACTCCATGCATCTGAGATGTTGGCTGAATTATCCAGCTCATACAATATCTCAGTCAAATTGTAAAATTCTTCCATCTCCCAGTCCTGACGGTTCCTTCTAAATCTCAAATCCTAATGAGTTACCGCTTCATGTGACATACGAATCTGATGGACCGTCATCTCTCTTTGGCAAGACACTCGGTATAAGTTAGGGAAGACTTCCCTCAACTCGCTCTCCCCACACCACTTATGTGTCCAAAAGTTAATCCTGGTTCCATCCCCAATCTTAAAAGAAATATGACCACCAAAATCCTCCCACCCCTTCATAATACTCCTCCATAATCCACACCCAAACGGAGTTGTAATATTTTTGGTCCTCCATCCACCTTCCATGATACCATACTTTTCCGCTACCACCCTCCACAAATCATTCTCCTCCACCCCAAATCTCTACATCCACTTCCCTAGCAAAGCATTATTGAACAACTTGAGGTCTTTCACTCCGAAACCTCCCCATTCTTTTGGAGATGTGACAACTGCAAGAGTGACAACTGCAAGAGTGACATGAAATATGTAGGAATGCATGACAGAGTGTTTTGATCAATACTTCCTTGCCCCCTTTCGATAAGTACCTCTTTTGCCAACCTACTAGCCGCTTCTCTACTCTCTCTATCACCAGATTCCACACTGTCAGATCTTTCTTTGACGCACCCAATGGTAATCCAAGATAGGTAGTAGGTAGAGTACCCACCTTGCAATTCAGCAACGGCGCCATCTCCTCGATATTATCCACTACTCCCACCTGAGTGATCTCACATTTTCTGAGATTGATCTTTAGGCCTGACACAACCTGGAACCACAAAAGGATCTGTCCCAAGTGATCTAGCTGGGACACCTCTACATCAGAAAAGACCAACGTATCATCTACAAATAAAAGATGTGTAACTGTCACATTACTATGACCTCTGAAGGAAGCATTAAATCCCTTCAAAAAACCTCCACTGACTGCCCTATCCATCATCTTGCTCAAAGCTTCCATCACCAAAATGAATAATATAAGAGATAAAGGATTCCCTTGCCTCAAACCACTCGAACTCCCAAAGAACCCGCATGGACTCCCATTCACCATAACAAAGAATTGGCAGTAGAAATGCAAAACTTGATCCGTCTTCTCCATTTGTCCCCAAAGCCCATTTTCACTATTATGAAATCCAAAAAATCCCAATTCACATGGTTGTACGTTTTCTCAAGATCCAACTTACATAAAATACCCGGCACACCTTTCTTCTTTCTGGAGTCCACCACTTCATTTGCCACCAAAGCTGCATCTAGAATTTGTCTTCCTTACACAAAAGCATTTTGAGAAGTGGACATCGTCTCATCCAAAACCTTTTTTAATCTATTAAAAAGCACTTTAGAGATAATCTTATAAACGCTTCCTAATAGGTTCGAAGTATTTTATACTTGTCGCTCCTTCCTTCTTTGGCACAATGGTAATGAAAGATGCATTAAGACTTCTCTCGATCTCTCAAGTATCTTGAAATTCCACAATGGTCTCCATCAGCTCACCTTTTACTATACTCCAACACTGTTAAAAGAAAGCTAAGGTGAATCCGTCCGATCCCGATGCCTTATCCCTGCACAACTCGTCACTGCTTCCCTCACCTCTACTTCTTCTATAGCCCTTTCCAACCACCCCCTCATCCCTAATCTCAAATTAGCTTTTTGGTGCAACCTGGTCTTTATAATCATCAACATTAGGGAAAGCTATCCAACTTGCTAGACACTGAGAAAGAAAAGAACAAGGAAAACCATGCAATTTGACTCATATGGTTAGTTACTTAAGGATATAGCTTGGATTTGAGATTATTTTTCTCTTCTTTTTTCAGCCTCTTCTAATCTTGGATTTATATGTTTGTATATGCAGATTTCAGCATTAGATGTCCATCCCAATAACACCATTTACTTTTCTCTTCTTTTTTCAGCCTCTTCTAATCTTGGATTTATATGTTTGTATATGCGGATTTCAGCATTAGATGTCCATCCCAATAACACCATTTATCTCACAAAAACAAGAAGAAAAATGAAGAAAGAAGGCCTTCCACCGACCACACTAGTGGCTGAACTTTGAAGAAAATTTCACAAATTATGTACTTTATAAGCATGCAACACAAAGTATTAACTCCTAAAAAGAACAAGATTATATGCAGGCAGCATGGTTGGACGGCTTGATAAATAATTCGTTAAACAATCAACGATACCTTTCCTTAGCCAGCTTAGAGAAATTCGCAATATGGGCCCACAGTGTCTTCTCAAAGGTCTCCCATGTTTGATCCACATCTTCAAAATATTCTCTGACGAATTTCAAAAGTTCCAAATCAAAATGGTCAGATTCCAATGCCAACAAAGAGAAAGAGGTCTTCTAACAATCAGCGGATGAAAAGCTGTTTATATGTTCTACTATAATAATTATCAATTCACTGCAGACACAGTTTAAGTAGCATGTAATTGTTCGGATGAGATTAAGACAAGAACAATTCACTACACGTAGAATCTTTAATTTCCAACGGATGTCCCATCGGCATCTGGCTCGTCACTAAGGGATTTCCGATGGAAAGCCTATCGGAAACGTTACGGACGAGCCAAATTCCATCGGAATTAGCGATTTTCTGGTAGTGATATTGGATGTTGCAGCAATGTTCTTCCTTTTTTTCTTTTGATATGGTATGTTGTTGCAACGTTCCTTCGTCAGTCATCTACATAATTTACTACATCAGCTATTCAGAAATTGAAACTAGCACGTCTAGGCTGATCGTCACTATTTTCTCCATAAAGAGAGCTGCTAACCCGCGACTTCAGCGACTCTGACTGTGTTTATCCAACATGAATATTTTCTTGCACTGAATAAATATTAATATCATATCAAGAACCAAAAGCAGTACAGGTAAAATGTGAACTGTCGACAAATTTTAAATTCTGAGGGTCAGAAAATAGGGCCTTGTTCTATGATTCAACCTAAATGAACATAAAATTAAGAAAAAATAAGATACTGACCTTAGTCTACCGACCTCTTCTTTATGAGACCCTGCAGCAGCTAGCGCGAACCTTCGCTTTCCATCTAGAGTTGTTAATCTCTATAACCAATTTAAATTAGACGCACCGGACTATCAGCACAAGACTAGAGAGAGAGTTGATGATTAAGAAAGTCATAAATCTGAGAAGAACCTACTTCATAGGTGTTAATTAGTTCCTTATCATCTCTAAGAGAATCCCGTGCTTCAGACGCCTCTACTGAAATTGACATCATTCCCTCCACATCCTAGAGAGACGAAGCAATTATATGGATTGATAATTAGTGAAGCAACAAAAAAATTAATGTTAGGTGCACAAGCAGAGTTTATTATAGCAGAAATACTAGTAACCTATATGACATTGTGCAGTGGACTGGGCAATGACAGTGTAGCATGATTTGATGGAAGATGTTACTTTAAGGAAAAGGTCATAAAAATTAAACTTACCTGCTCTAACTGAAACCTTGGTACAAAAAGATATGAGCAAGACATACCTTCAAAGTAGTGTTCAAATTATTCCTAGTATTACTGAGAATCTTTATCTGGTCATGATTTTCGATTAAAGTTTGGCACTCTTGACAAAGCCTGGTTCAAGAAGAAAGAACTCAGCTCACACTCAAGATATAATGCCATATGTAACAAAAATAGTGAATCATTATTATACTTTTCAATAGAAAGGAAGCTTTCTCGGAGCTGGTTTATAGTCTTCTGAGATAAGGAAAGTGATTGCAGACCAGCTTGAGCTTGCTCAACCTGCATTCCAGAAAATTATGCAGCAGATAGATTTTAGTATCTGGAGACAGAAAAAGTTTCTCATAGCAAACATTTCTCTCGCTGTAAGAAAAAGTTACAAGATGGAAATTAGAGCTTCAAAAGCTTTCAAGTCAAAATGCAGCAAAACAACAAAAACAACATACCCAGTATAATCCCACCAGGTGGGGTCGGGAGAGGGTAGAGTGTACGCAGACCTTACCCCTACCTTGTAAAGGTAGAGAGGTTGTTTCCGATAGACCCTCAGCTCAAAATGTAGCAAAAACCAGAAGAAATTGCAATAACATTATCTAGACATAAGAATGAGTTGTCTAAACGTCAAATGGAAGAATCCACATACCTGCTCAGCGACCATCGTACTAAGTTGTGCATCATTTGCCTGATTCAACATGAAAGAGTACCAGATCTTAAGTAATGTAGTGCAAGTTCAATTTAAGTTCAGACCACTAAGTTGAAACTAGAAGGAAACGAGAAGCTTCTCTACAAGAAAGCCACCAATAATCATGACCATGTGCAACAACATCAGCCAGAATTGGACCTTCATAGTAGGAATGTTACAATGTGTGATAAATTGAGGCTAAGCAAGCCAGTTAAGTTCCATCAACAACTCGCTTATAATCATGCAAAAAGTCCTATTTTCTTTTAGCAGGTAATTAAATCACTTTAACAGATAACCACAACGTATTAATTCTTTGTATTTATGACATTTTCTACATTAGTTTTAGATTTTCAACAACAGAGCAATGTGAAAAGCAACTGAAATATAGAGATAATGACTTAGCGAACAAACCTAAAAGTTCAAAACAACACAGTTATGTGGCAAAATAAAAAAAGTGACTAATTATCTTATCAATGTTGTCAAAGGCGCGCTTAAGCCCTGAAACGAGGCTCACAACATGTTGAGCGCTTAGCCTCGCTTAATGTGAGTTTTAGTGTCGTCATCAAGGATCTAAGACAAACTTTTTCTTGTGAATGAGTGTTTCCATAAGAGGTGACGCTAAACAATTTGATACTTCACTTTATAGTAAAGAAAATTCAATTTCTTTGTCCATATATTTGTTGTTCATGCTTATAATTATTGGTCTTGTGACTAAACATACATATTTGTATGCTTTCTCCATTTGCACCTTTTTACATGAAAACCCACGCTTTATTTTTCGTTTTGTGCTTAAAGCCCCAATGGACCTTAAAGTTTTTTTCTTTTTGCGCTTTTTGCTTTTGATAACACTGTATCTGATACCAGGTAGCTCTAAACAATTTCTTGATCACGATTAATTTTTCCACAGATAAAATTATTTAAACTTGAATTAAGATATAATCATGTTCATCTCCAAAATTCACATTGCTCTATCATTTTTCACTTCAAAAAGACTCTTCAACTACTAGGTAACACATTTAACAACTCAAATGTTTCTTGTAACAGCTCCTTAATACAATTGAACTACAAATTGACAATAATTTCCCTAAACAGAACAAATAAAACAACAAAAAATCAGCATAATACATAAACAAAAGGAGTGGATCTATGTAAAACCTGTTGACGAGCAATGTAATCGGCTTTGATGGAAGAAATAGCCTGTAAAAGCTCAGGTAAAGGCAAAAGCTTAGCGACCTCACGAACCGAGGCTTCTTTTGCCTCAACGCCAAGATCTTCAGCCATCATTTTCGTAAACTATTTACAAATCTTAACAGCGTAATTCACTTACAAATCCTGATAAATTTGAAAGAAATTGAAATTGGAGATGGAGTATATAGAGATCTCGACTGAAAAGTCCTTCGGAACGTTGATTCAAAGAGTGTGAACAATCAGCTTAAAGCGGGTCGGCTTTCATGGTAATGGGTTGGATTGTTTAGAAAATTATGCGGTTTTATATTTTGGACTACTATTCAAATGTCAGTTAAATATTATTTTATATTTATTTAGTTTTTTTTTATGACAAGGACCCGCGTCGGCTATCCTTCGATATGCACCATGCACAATGTAAACTCCGCTTTTGTGTGATTATTCGGGAGAGATATCCCTTATTATGCAAGCAATTTCTTTGCGACGAGCTCAACTCAGAAGTCAAATTTCTTATTAAACAAGGGGTTTCGAATCTGAAACCTTCATTATGGATGCCACAAATTATAAATTGCCTTCTATCAAAGCCTTTTTATTAAAAAAGTAAGGTTGATGGGGGGAAAAGTTAACAATTTTATTCAACTTAAAATCCCACACATATTTTAGATATCCCATTTTAATGCAATTAGTCAAATAAATTATAAGTACTAAATAATTCAGAGATTATTAACTCTATGTGTTACGAATTTATAATTTATATGTTGTGTTTTCATGATTCAAACACCATCTAAAAGTATAACAAGTTAAAATTAATTTAACAAGATAATAAATTATAAGTGCTAAATAATTTCAAGATCATTAATTCATGTGTTATAAATTTATAATTCATATGGTGTACTTTCA
This sequence comes from Anisodus tanguticus, assembly GCA_034509755.1. Lineage (NCBI taxonomy): Eukaryota > Viridiplantae > Streptophyta > Magnoliopsida > Solanales > Solanaceae > Anisodus > Anisodus tanguticus. The sequence continues at coordinate 9,086,933 of CM067555.1, read as the reverse complement.
CCGATCCAAACACCACTTAAAAGTATAACAAGTTAAAATTAATATAATTATCAACGTGAGTAGAAAGGAGGAGAAAACGGAAGGTTGTATTCAAAATCTATGTCGAAATTGGGCAGTGCAAAGATAATCACTGATGCTGAGTAAAATAAGATGATAAATTAATTTGCATTGTTTCAATATAACCAATACCAACGTGGATGGACAAAAAGCATAATAGGATTAAGCCAAATTAGGCTATTCTTTAGACTTTCGATGCAAATGTCGTCTAGCGATCGTTGTAGAGTTAGCTCTATGGTTAACTTTTACATGTTAGAATTAAGATACATGCCCAACTTTTGCAACAACAACCTCGCATAAATTAGAGTAGCTACTATTGGACTACAATACAACTCTACCCTGAGTTTGGGTAATATCATTCTCGAGAACTCATTATGAATATGACCAATGGTACCAATAAACCTTCATCGAAATTCCTTCAGCTTATAGAAGTTATTCAAGACTGGCTTAACAAGCTTGAAGGTATTGTCAGACACTACTATAGCTAACTTAGTTGCAAATATACTCTCTAAACAGGGGTTCTATCTTAATCAAATTGTATACCAAAATTCACAAAGTCTACCTAATAAGGAAGCTATTGGCTCTTATAATTGGATAAATGTGGCATGACCAATTTTAGCATCAATAAGAAGAAGCTAATTATTGTCCAACTAGATTAGAACAAATGATGAATTTATTAGAAGTTAACAGACTCGGCATTTGTTCAAACTATTTTTGAGAGCTAACTTATTTAGAAAGAGATCCCTCTATGAATGGTTTGTCATTCCTCTTTTGTTATGTGGTTACCATATAACCACCCCTTTTTATACTTTTGCTTGTTTATAATAAAATTGATATTTAGTTTTAAAAAATATCCAACTTTTGAGTGTATTTTCTATTTTAGTTAGAAATTACTCAAAAATGTTAATTTTTGTAACTGAAGTAATTTTTTGTGAAAGAAATAGGGAAGTGCACTCATGTACCATAAGGTGTAACACATGGGACACTTATTATTTAGTTAGTTATGAGTTTGTTGAGTGTAATTAATTGTTAGTTAGAGTGGAATGATAGTGATAGGTGGTTATGAATGGCTCAACTGTCACTTGTATATAACTACACAATGTACTGCACTTGTTTCTTAATCAGATATTTCCATTTTCTGCTCATCTTGAGCTCCAAACTCTCTCCAATGGCGATTGCTTTCATATGAACATTTGTTTCTTTTCACATGGTATCAGAGTTGTCAATAAACGTAGATCGGGGGAGATTCTTTCACATGCAGTGAAAAATTCGGGGGATCTATAATTGGGATTAGAGAAATCGAGAATTGAAGAAATCATTGATTGCGAGTGAGTAATTGTTGCTTACGAGTGCAATTAAGACTTGAAATCACACAAATCAGTAGTAATGTGAATCAATAGAGAAGATTTGAGGAACGGAGTTACTGGAGCTACGACGATGAGCGTCGATCATCATCCTCTATACCTATATCCACATGATGCACCAGGTTTGTTATCAGTTGGAATTATGTGGACTGAAATGGATAACTATACCTTATGAATTAGGGCGATGAAATTAGCTCTATTAGAAAAGAATAAAATAGGTTTTATCAATAGAACGGTGAAAAGAGATGATTTTCATGGAGATTTGGCGAGATTATGGGATAAATGTAATGCAATTGTAGTGTCATGGTTGATGGAAGATATGACTAAGAACCTTAATGGAATATTATTTAATTCTAATTCACACAACATTTGGGAAGAACCGAGAGATAGATTTGATAAAATAAACAGTTCGAGGGCTTTTCAATTACATAAAGAGATATCTACAGTGAGGCAAGGAGCATTATTAGTGTCCATGTATTACTCTAGACTCAAAGATATTTGGGATGAGTATGACTCTATAGTACCACCACCATCTTGTTGCCCTAAATTCAAAGAATTTATTAATTACTTGCATAAAATAGAGAATGTTGCAGTTCTTGATGAGACTCAATGATAGTTACAATCAGGCTAGAAGTTAGGTGATAATGATGTAATAAGTGCCTAATCTGAATCAAGTGTATGCAATGATTAATCAAGATGAAAGTCAAATGATAGTTGCAGGAACAAGTAGGATGATGCAGGATGCAATGAAATCATATGCTATGTTTGCAACAACTAGAGGTGGAAGTGGAGGTTCAAAGCAAAAGAAACCTTACAATCTTAATGCATTTTGTGATTTTTGTCATGTGAAAGGTCACTTGAGAGCGGATTGTTTTAAGTTGATGAAGTATGACTTTTGTCACAGGACTTGACATGTACAAGATGATTGATATAGGCTTAATAGATATCCTGAGAATTTTAAAGGTAAAACAAATAAGGCTAATATGGTGACAAAAGGAAGTCTTTCTTTGGATGACACTGGGAAAAGGGATGGAATGCAATATCACCAACTGGATGTGAAGCACATGCATAAACAACAATAATTTAGACAAAGTTCACAACATCATTATGGACAAGATTCACAATTTTTCCACCACCCACAAAACTCACAGTTCATGCCAAGTTTCAACTATAATCCTTAACAACTTCAAGGAATGTCTTCACAATATATGGCACCAAATCAGTTGTCTTCACAATACATGTCAGCAAATCAGTTCACACCTAGTCAACACCAACAACTCTTCAGCATACTCAATAACAAGCCTGCAGTTATAGAGACTAGTGTTAGTGTTAACATGGCAGGTAACTGTACTTTTGATGCTAGAGCACTGATGAAATGGACTATGGACACATGTACAACTAATCATATGATTAGTAATCATAAATACTTACAGGGTAAAAATTTGATAGAAAATGCATGGAAAGTGCAATTACCTACATGTGATTCAGCTAGAATCTCACATGTTGGTGATTATCACTTAAGAGGAGGTGAGATTCTTAGAAATGTCTTATGTGTGCTAACATTCAAGTTTAACCTTATGTATGTTTCAAATGTGACAAAAGAATTGAATTGCAGTGTTACTTTCTTTTCAAAATGTTGTGTATTTCAGGATCTCTCATTTGGGAAGGTGAGGATGATTGGTAGTGAATAATAACGGCTATACATACTATGCTTAAACACATAATAAAGGAGGAGGGATGACTAAATGCTTGACATGAACTCATCATGTAGATGCATTCACTTGGCACCAAAAGTTATGTCATGTACCCATGAATGTTCTAAAAAAAAATTCCATGATTAAAAATTGATGTTACTTTTACTTTGAATAATTGTGAAATCTATCCCCTAGCTAGACAGACTAGAATTCCATTTCCTATTAGCACTAATAGAAAGACAAGACCCTTTCAATTGTTGCACATGGATGTATGGGGACCTTACAATGTAGAAACATATAATGGAATAAGATTTTTTTTTACTATTATGGATAACTACTCCAGATGGACTTGGATTTTTTTGATGAGGTTGAATTATGTTGTGATTACATTACTTAGAAATTTCTTTGTTGAAGTTAATACTCAGTTTGGAATGAAAATTCAAAGGGTAAGATTTGATAATAGAACAGAGTTCTTTATTCACAATTCTAAAGAATTGTTTCAATAATATGGTGTGGTGCATGAGAGTTATTGTCCACATAAACCACAACAAAATGGTGTAGTAGAAAGAAAACATAGACACATATTAGAGAATGCCAGAGCCATCAAGTTTCAAGCCAACTTACCAGACATGCTTTGGGGCTTTTGTGTAGAAGGAGTTCTATATATCATTGACATGATCCCACCTACTGTTATAGGCAACAAGTCACCCTATGGGATGTTATACAACAAAACACCATCACTTTCTTATTTAAGAATGATATGTTAGCTGTATTTTGCAACAAACATGACAAAGCAAGATAAGTTTAGTCCTAGGCCAGTTAGAGTTATTCTTGTTGGATATGGTTCTTCACAAAAGTGATACAAGCTTTATGACATGAAAACTAGGATATTCTTCATGAGCAGGGATGTAGTATTCATGGAGATAATTCCCCCCCTCAAAGGTGGGATAGATGATAACTCTGATTCTGTCCAATCACATGAGCAATTTTGCTTTGATGATTTGGTTCATCCTTAAAGTGTCAAAATCTCACATGTGTTTCCATTTGTTATTGAGCATATTGATCCATCTCCAAATGTGTAGGATATTGGTGCACATGTTGACACTCAACATGAAAATGATGAAGATACACCTCATGATCCTAACATTCCACATTTACCAGTATCAGCTCATGCATCTGAGCCTAATACAAGAAATTCTACTAGAGCCAGTAGACATCCTATTTGGCATAAATACTATGTTACTAAGCATGGTTTAACCAGATGTTTGTACCATATGTCAATTGCAATGGACTACACAGGATTATCACATAAGTACAAGAGTTTTGTGACTCTGGGTTCCCTTGACACTGAGCCATATAGTTACTCAGAAGCTGCAAAGGATATGAGATGGGTTGAGGTAATGAAAGTTTAGATTCAACACTAGAGTAGAATAAAACACGAGAGCTGGTACAACTTTCAAAAGGGAAAAGGTTATAGGATGTAAATGGGTATACAAGATTAAATATAAAGCAACATGAGTGGTGGAGAGAATGAAAGCCAGACTGATAGCAAAGGGATATAATCAGAAGGAAGATCTTAACTATAAAGAGACCTCACCAGTGGTCAAAATGTCCATTGTGATGTTAGTTATTTCTGTTGAAAGCAATGGACAATCCATCAAATGGATGTCTATAATGATTTTCTATAAGGAGATCTCTATGAGAAAGTTTACATGACATTCCCAGAAGGTTTTGATGCCAAGGGTGGGCAGAAACAAGTTTTGCAGACTATTTAAGTCCTTGTATGGCTTAAAGCAAGCATCAAAGCAATTGAACATTAAACTTACCTCAACTCTTGTTTCTTCTGATTTTCATCAGAGTCACAAGGATTATTCCTTATTTACTAAGCATAAAGATGACAAGATAGTAGTGGTATTGGTATATGTTGACGACTTACTGATTACTGGGAATGATCCAGTTCTTATCCAATCCACTAAGGAGGCCTTACATTCAGCTTTCAACATAAAAGATCCGGGAGAATTTAGGTATTTTTTGGGATAGAATTTGCAAGGAGTTCACAAAACATACTCATGCATCAAAAAAAGTATCTGATATGGGGTTAGTAAGTGCCAAGCATGTCACTTCCCCTACAAAAATGCACCAAAAATTCACTACTGTTGAGTTTGATCAACATGTTGCTTTCACATCATCCAATCCAGTCTCTACACCTGCACCCAAGCTTGATTTACTCTTGTCAGATCCTAACTCTTTTAGGAGACTAATTGGAAGATTATTATATCTCACAACTACCAGACCAAATATTGCTTTTGCTATGCAGTGTCTAAGTCAGTTCATGCATTCTCCTAAGACATCACACATAGAAGCTGGGCTTATACTTGTTAGATATATCAAACAAGCACCAGGATTGAGAGTTCTTATGTCTAGTTCCAGTATTCCTCAGCTCAAAATATTTTGTGATGCAAATTGGGGTTTTTGTATCAATTGCAGAAGATCCATCACTGATTACTTGGTCTTATTTGGCTCCTCACCTGTATCTTGAAAGTCTAAAAAACATGTAGCTGTATCTAGAAGCTCAGCAGATGCTGAGTATAGGGTCATGGCTTCTTCAGTAGCAAATGTGGTCTGTCTTACTGGTCTATATCAAGAACTTGGTGTTGTTCAATTACCAGTCTCAATATTCAGTGGGTAAATCTGCACTTCAAATTGTAGTCAATCCAGTCTTTCATGACCGTACAAAATACATTGATATAAAATATCATTTTATTAGGGAAGAGATTCAAGAAGGTCTCACTTGTACTACTTACTTGCCTTCTGTTGATCAGCCTGCAAATTTGCTTATCAAGGCCCTCAATAGAGTACAATATGCTCACTTGATGTCCAAGCTATGAGTGAGTAACATCTTTATATCTCCTAGCTTGAGGGTGTGTGAAAGAAATAGGGAAGTGCACTGATGTACCATGAAGTGCAACACATGGGACACTTATTATTTAGTTAGTTGAGTTTGTTGAGTGTAATTAATAGTTAGTTAGAGTGGTGTATGTAATGATAGTGATAGATGGTTATGAATAGCTTAGCTGACATTTATATATAACTACACGATGTAGTGTACTTGTTTCTTAATCAAATATTTCCATTTTCTACTCATCTATAGCTCCGACCTCTCTCCAAACATACATCCTATAGCACCTAATATCAGAGCACTTTTTTTATGTCATTTTAAGACTGAGAGTGCACTTTAGTAGGCATGAGATTCTCCAAATTTAAAATGCCTCGCCTCGCCTCGCTCACAAAAAACGCTAAAACAAAAGAAAATACACAGCAGCACCAGCGCACACAACTAAGGATTTTCTTCTTTTCAGTCATCTTCCCCAGCGATCAAAGGTATGTTTCAATCTCTTTTCTCTAGCTTGCATCTCCCTCGTGACCCAACCCCTATGTCCCCCATTTTTGAATATTGTATGTTGGTCGTAGCTTATGAATCAAATATTCATGTCATTTGAGTAGCCTATTGTTGTTTATACCATTGTTTCTTTGATGCTTAAGTTTGGGGGAGGATAGGCCATGAAATTGACAAGGGATAACATTGTGCACACCAAGTGTTTGTCAAAACGTGTCAACAAATTCAAGTGACTTTTAAAAGAGGTATTCGAAATTCTTTGTTGCACCTACCGTTTTTTACCAAACTGGTTGTCTTGATTGAACTTAAGTGTGAAGAATTTCAAACACTTGGTATGTTTGGTTGCTAAAAGTTTGGAAAGATGAAGATACTTTGAATTTTTTAATTAAATGGGAAGAGAAGTTATGCACATAAATGAATGTGGTCAAGAATGAGTATTTCACGCTTCAATTGTGATTAGTAATTGGTGATTCGGTATTCAAAATTGTCTTATTTATTTTTCTCCCATGTACCAAAAATGATGTGTGCTTTCTTGATATGCTTTTCTATGATTGAATCATGCACTTTTAGGGGTGAATTATGATTTATGGCTAAAGAATCTACCCGGACCATTCTGAAGAGCCCGTGGTCTTTGAAATTTTTGGTTGAGCCTTGGTTACACATCCCCCTATTGTTCTTGTTTGTCTCCTTATGATTGCATTGGGGACAATGATGACTGTGGTAGATAGGTGAGATATTAGTGATCGTTTTTCCCTTAGTCAACTTGTGACTTGTTTGGTACCAATAAAGTTTAAAAGGAACTGATAAAGATTTAGAAAATATGGATGCTAAACAATTTGAAAAGGAAAAATCTGCATAGAAAAATTATATATTAAAGGCTTGGTCGCCATTGAAAGTAAAAAAGAGGTGATGAGGAGAAAGAGAAGAATTTTATTTGGCTCAAATTACATATTTACCTTTAGGTAATTAAAATCAAGAGTAACTTAGAAAAGGCAAATTATGAAAACAAAATTGAAGACAACTCTCACCCTATCATGTAGCTATTCCTAATTAGTCAAGTTGTCCCAACTTGTGAGTTCTATCTGTAATTTCAAAGTGTATAAGTTGGTTATGCTATGTAGTGTACCACCCGTGTGCATCAGTGCATGATAAGTTGTCATATTCATTAATCTAATGGTTCATTTTGATTCCTGTCATAATTTAATTGCTGATTCTAGATTTTTTTTTATAAAATAACGTTGAAACGGAAGAAGCTTCTAGTTCTGACTTTACAAGCGGACGGACTCATTAATTCCAAAGAAGTTGGATATTTATGATGGCTATTCCTGTTTTTAAGAAATGCTTTGTGATAACCCTCGATTCATGGTTAAAAACTCCAAGAATAAGGAAACGGGATATTACATATTTCTGTTAGCATGTTATGGTGATTGGATGTATATTTCTTTTAGCAATCCTCTTTCTTTAGTTGTTTTCGATGTGCTTTCTAGTGGTGATACAAATTCAATATGTATTGTGGGCAAATTGAGGATAATACACTATATGAGAGTTATGGCCAAAGTTATTCGTTAATTGAATAAATTGGTACTGATTTTTGTCTATTCTTTATTTTGATTAAAAGAAATATAAATGTATTACTTTTGTGAGAAATTATGGGAGAAAAATATATTATTGAATTGTGTATCTACATTATTACATTGAGACCTATTTATAGATATTATATCTCAATCTTTTTCCATGTAGGATACTATATACAAATTCTATTTCTATTCCTATTCTAACACTCACCCTCAAGCTGGTGCATACAAGTCATATGTACCGAGCTTGTTACAGATGTATCTAATACGAGGACGACTGAGTGACTTGGTGAAAATATCCGCAAGCTGATCACTCGACTTTACAAATTTAGTAACAATATCTCCGGAGAGTATCTTTTCCCTGATAAAGTGACAGTCAATCTCAATGTGCTTAGTCCTCTCATGAAATACCGGATTTGATGTGATATGAAAGGCCTCTTTGTTATTACACACAAGTTTCATTTGACTGATTTCTCCAAATTTTAGTTCTTTGAGTAACTACTTAATCCAAACTAGCTCACAAGTTGATACAACTATTGCTCAATATTCTGATTCAGCACTAAATCGAGCAATGAAACTCTGTTTCTTACTCTTCCAGTACACCAAATTACCTCATATTAACACACAATGGCTAAAATAGAACGTCTATCAGAGGGTGATCCTACATAATCAACGTTTGTATATCCAACGATCTGCTCATGACCTCGATCTTTGAAAAATAGTCCTTTACCTAAGACAGACTTAGTATTTTGCAGAATGCAGATAACTACATCCCAATGACTATCACAGGGAGAATCCATAAGCTGACCTACAACACTCATAAGAAACGAAATGTCAGGTCTAGTCACTGTGAGATAATTCAACTTACCAACCAACCGCCTATATCTTCCACGATCACTGAGTGGCTCCCCCCGTCCTGGCAAGAGTTTAGCATTCAGATTCATAGGAGGGTCAACGGGTTCACATCCCATCATTCCTGTCTCCTCAAGAGTGTCTAAGGCATACTTGCATTGCAAAATAACAATACCTGACGTGGATTGAGCAACCTCAATACCTAGAAAATACTTCAGTATGCCGAGATCTTTAGTTTGGAAATGCTGAAAGAGATGTTGCTTTAAATTAGTGATACCATCTTGATCATTACTAGTTATAACAATATCGTCAATATAAACCACCAAATAAATACTCATATCTGGAGCAGAATGTCGATAAAACACAGAATAATCTGCTTCACTGTGAGTCATACCAAACTCCTGAATTACTGTGCTGAATTTACCAAACTAGGCTCGAGGAGACTATTTCAGCCCAATAAGTAATCGACGCAATCGACACACCAGATTAGACTCCCCCCTGAGCAATAAAACCGGGTGGTTGCTCAATATAAACTTCCTCCTTCAGATCACCATGGAGAAAAATATTCTTAATGTCCAACTGATAAAAAGGCCAATGTCGGACAACCATTGATAGAAAAAGACGAACATATGCTATTTTAGCCATGGGAGAGAAAGCATCACTGTAATTAAGCCCAAATATCTGTGTATACCTCTTCGCAATAAGGCGAGCCTTAAGCCGATCAACTTGGCCGTCCAGACCAACTTTGACTGTATAAACCCAACGACAACCAACAATATATTTACCTAAAGGGAGAGGAACAAGCTCCCAAGTACCACCCTTGTGTAAGACAAACATCTCGTCAATCATAGCCTTTCACCATCCGGGATGAGAAAGGGCTTCACCTGTAGACTTAGGAATGGGGACGGATGACAATAATGATACAAAGGCCTAATGGGATGATGATAGACGATGATAACTTAAAAGGATATAATGTGGGTTAGTATTACGAGTGGATCTTTTACCTTTTCGAAGTGCAATCGGTTGATCATGAGAAGACAATAGGTATAGGGTCTGACGCATGACATGAATCATCTGGACCTAATGTTGGGTTTGATGGTGGACGCGGTCGACGATGATAAGTCAGAAGTGGTGGCATTGTGACCGGAGATATAGAAGTAACTGTAGATTCCTCAAAGGTTGGTGTAGGTAAAACCTGAGTTATATGTAAGACTTCAGAGATATCGGAATGATCATAAGGAGACCTAAAGTAAGGTTGAGACTAAAAAAATGTGACATCGGCAGACATAAGATATTGACAGAGATCGGGTGGGAAGCAATTGTACCATTTTTGAACCCGAGAATAACAAAAAAAAGACACATTTATGAGAGTGATGAGCTAGTTTATCTATCCTGGAGCTAGGTTATGCACAAAACATGTGCTCCTAAAAACACGAAGAGGAAGAGAGTACAGAGATGACTGGGGATATACTATGGAATATGGAATTTGATTCTGACTAGAAGATGAGGGCATTCAATTAATTAAATGGCAAGACGTGAGAATTGCATCGCCCAAAAAACGCAGTGGAACATGGGATTCAATGAGAAGAGTGCGAGCAATCTCAATGAGATGCCTATTCTTCCTTTTTGCTACCCCATTCTGCTGAGGGGTGTAGGGACAAGATGTTTGATGAATAATTCTTTGGTGAGTCATAAACTGCTGAAACTGGGAGGATTTGTATTCTAAGGCATTATCACTACGAAAAGTACGAATAGAAACACCAAATTAATTTTGTATTTCAGCACAAAAACTCTTGAATATAGAGAATAACTCAGATCGATCTTTCATTAAAAATAGCCAAGTACGTCCGGAAAAATCGTCAATGAAACTAACAAAATAACGAAATCCTAAAGGTGAACCGACTCTACTAGGACCCTAAATATCAGAATGAACTATTGAAAAAATAGACTCTTGCATGACTCTCAAGACTACGTGGAAAGGTAGTGCGAGTGTGTTTTCCAAGTTGACACGACTCATAATCTAATTTGGACAGACTAGACAAAGTAGACACCATCTTCTGTAGCTTGAACACACTCCGATGTCCCAATCGTTTATGGATTAAGTCAGGAGGATCTGTAATGGAGCATGCTGTGGAGGAATTAAGAGAGGTAAGATAGTAGAGACCTTGTGATTCATATCATGTACCAATCACCTGTCTCGTACTGCAGTCCTGCATAACAAAAGAATCATCAAGAAATATTATGGCACAATTTTAGGCACGTGTCAAACGACTGACAGATGCAAGATTAAAAGGACAACCAGAGACATAAAGAACATAGTTTAGAGTGACAGAAGATAGGGGATTAGCTTGTCCAACCACTTTTGGTTTTGTTTGGATCCCATTGGCTAAAGTAACTGGAGGAAGGGACTGTGAATAGATAATATTTGTTACCAGAAATATGATCAGACGCGCCTGAGTCGACGACCCATGATGGAGGGATACTAGATTGTGAAACACAAGCGAAGGAATTACCAGCAACAAAAGTATTAGGCTGAGAATCTGTGGCTACTTGTGGAGATGTCTGCTTACTTGCACGATACTGAATGTACTCATTATATTCTCCTTAAAATAAAAGCCTCGAATTTCCTGTAGTGTCAGTCTGAGCAACATGAGCATTGTTGGGTGGTTGACTATCCAGAGCACGACATATGTCACGAGTGTGTCCAAACTTATGACAATGACTACACTGAACATCATTGGGTAGTGGACCATGTAGAGCACGACATACCTCGCGAGTGTGTCCAAACTTATGACAATAAATACACTTAGTTCGAGATTTTCCAAACGACTTCTTCCTCGTCGATTATCCATAGACTGAGATGTTCGATTCTCTGTGGTTTGAGATGCGAGAACAGAGGAATCAACAGTTGGTGATGGAACCACTGTGTGATTAGGAGGCACATCAAGACGAAGCAAATGAGAAAATAGTTCATTAATTGTAGGAATAGTAGGACTAGCCAAAATATGATCTCGCACCGAATCAAGGTAACTAGGAAGTCCAGTAAGTGTAAGAACGAGAAACAATATATGTCTTTGCTCTTGTTGTTTTTCAACGTTCGTAGTGACTGTCATCAACTGCTCAAATTCCTCCATGACTGCCTGTACCTGTCCCAAGTAAGTAGACATATCTGATTCCTATTTTTTTTAGGTTGGTCATCCAAGATATCACATCATAAAATCGAGATATGTCATTAGTGTATAAAGCGCGAGCCTTTTCCCAAACTGAATAACATGTCTGGAAGTAACGAAACAAGGGCATCAACTTGTGATCAATATATCACCACATGAGACTACATAATTGAGCGTCAACCTTCTCCCACTGTGCTTTGGTCTTTTTCTTTCTCACTAGCCTCTGCTTTTTCATTAATCACAATAGTCTTTTGCGTTAGGTGTTCTTGAACACCTTGACCCTTGCACCACAACTCAACCGAGGAAGCCCAAGCTAAATAGTTTGAACTTCCCATTAATGGTTCGGAAGTAATCATAGGGCTTGAAGTTCCAATTTCAGTGTTTTTGGAGCCAAAAATATCATACCCGAAAGACATATTGGAAAATTTGACTTCAAAGTATCCTAAACGTTGAAATTAGAGGGACAAGCCGGAAAACCAGATCTGAATTCTGAAGAACCAGATGTGAAATCTGGGAAAAATTCAACCTCGCCGGAAAAGGGACTGTCGGTGCCGGAAAAGGGGTTGTCGGTGCCGGAAAATAGTTTCGGTGATCGGTATCCAAAAGAAAATATATGGATAGGCTCGCAAGGACTGGGCGAATCTATCAGAAAAAGAATCGCCCAAAAAACTCGTCGGAAAGAGGCCTCACGCGCCCGCGCGTGGGCAGATCTCGCCGGAACCGACGACCTTCTTATCGTCGCATGGAGGCGCGTGGATCATCGGTTCTCGGCGGCGCTGGTTGGGGTTTGGTCGCGGGAGCCTTCCGAGTCTGATGACGATGTTTGTTTTTGCAAACTCTGAAGGGAAGACGCCGCTGACGCAAACAATAGCTAGTACAGTTGCCGGAATTGATGCACGACACTGTGACTATGTTTTTCGAATGTTTCTCACCAATGCTCTGATACCATGTGAGAAATTATGGGAGAAAAATATATTATTGGATTGTGTATCCACGTTATTACATTGAGCCCTATTTATAGATATTATATCTCAATCCTTTTCCATGTAGGATACTATATATAAATCCTATTCCTATTCTAACAACTTCATATCTATTGTTAAAGTAAATAACTTTTAATTGCTTGGAGAATATGCTCAATCAATAAATGTGCCGCATTTTTTCAGTACAACTTTTACTTGGTAATTCATGAAATCAGTGGAGTTTTCACATTGTAATGAATTCAACTTTCAATTAGCTTCTCCTTTAATTATCAAGTATTATTGTCTCTACTTGCTATGATGGCTGTAATCTTTGCTAAATATTTAACTTTTATGGTAATCTGCTATTCGTTCCAGCTATGGAAGCTGATAAGTGGGCAAGTTTTTCAGAAGGAACTAGTGATTCTGAAGGCTATGGGGAGGATCCTGACGATGATGACCATTGTTGTGCATATGCATCCAGTGATATACCCAAGTTGCAGTTCAGGTTTCATCTCATGATATAGATAAATTATTAAAAATAATTTTGCAAAACATATAGGAATGTGAATAGGCAGGCATGTTTTTCTTCAGGAAAGATATTTCAAGATCACGATGGCTTGATCCATTAGGAATGGCTGAGGTCGTGGAGAGGAAGGGTGGATTGTGGTCAACTACTGGGATAGTTCGTAATGGCAAGATATATTGCTTCATTGAAGAGATTTTGTAGGTGATGAAAAAATTCTTTTTTTTAATCTCATGTAGTTGAAGAGTTAAATATTACTGACTTTGAGTACATGCATAATTTGAGAATAAGCCATGAGAAAATAAGAACTGGGGTGATTTCAGCATATTTGGTCAGAACAAATCTTAGATCTGTTTGGCCGAGAAAAATGAACAACTTTTCTTTAGTATCTTAACAAAACTTGAAAGAGGTATTATTTCTCTTTTTTTTTTCTGGTTGCAAAAGATGAACATAGTATAGTTCAGTTAATAAATTGGCGTACTTTTCTGTTGAATCCTTTTGTCATCAATGGTTCTGGGAGCTGATTTTGGTAGACTGGTACTCCTAGTGATATTTTCGTTATCCCTCTGTGTTATGATTGTATACTTTAGTTGCACACTTGTCTGCTGCTTCAACATGTTAGCAAAAGTAGTCTGGATGGAGAAAGAGAGTAGAAGCAAAAGGATAAATTATATGATAAGATAGATAATAAGTATTTAAAGGTGAGTTTGTTTCATTTGAAAGTTTATTTATATTAGGAATTGACATGAAAATATTTATGTTTCATTTGAGATTTATCTTCTGCAATTTCCAATGTTTAAAGAATGATACTGGTTTTGTCATGTAGATATCTTGCCGAAATTGGGGCTCTACATCTCTTAAGTAAAGATGACGTGTCCCTTTCTCTGGAACACGTATACAACAAGGTTGCAGAAGGAAAAAGTGGATGTTCCTTGGAATATTATGAAGCATATAAGCACTTGAAATCCCTTGGTTATATAGTCGGGCGTCATGGTATTCCTTGGTCAGTGAGAAGGTCAAAAGTAAATTGTGTTACTAACCAAGACCAGCCGGAGACTGCTCAAAGGGGAGATGAAGAATCAAGAAACAATATTTTCATCTCTGAAATGTTTAGTAATATGCAAATTGGTGGATTGAGATTGGCGTTTGACGTTTACCCTCCTAATAGCAGATTCAGAAAGTCTGCTCCTGGTGATCCTTGTTTTGTACTTTGTCTTGCTAGGTAAGGTACCTTGTTAATGCGTTCACTATATTAAAGGTGCCTAATGCCTACTAAAATTTGCTGAATCTTTGCCTCCTAGTTTTATTTAGCTGATTATAGTGAATTGAAATAACTGGGGTGCTTTAATATTTTCCACTTTATCCCTCACTCATGGCCTATCTAATTCCCTCTAGTCTTTTGTCTGAGTTTGTTGATCCACATTAACTGTCAAAGTATCTTTATTTTATGAGTGATGTATTTTCTTGTGCAGTGAGTATCCACCTTCCAAAGAAGAGATTGAAGATCTTGAGAGACGTTCTCATGGTATTCCATTGAAATTCTGTCTTGTTGAGCATGGGCGTGTGAGCTTTTTCTCAGTCAGCAAAGTTGAGCTCCCTATCCTTCCATGATCCCTTCAAGCAAGATACAGATCTTGGCACGTCTTAGAAGAGCTATGGTACAATTATGAATTTTAAGTTTGTGGATTGATGTTTCACCAATGTGTATCACAACACTTTATTTAGATGATAAAGTATGTCTGACTAATGAAAGGACCTCGTTTCTCTGCTCATAACAAGTCTTGTCTTCTGTGCGTGCAATGTTCTTGCAAAAGCTGAAGGTTGAGAATTGTTAGTATATGCCAACTGTACGTGTTACAAATAGTGAAATTTACTCTAGTTAAAGCTGATCTATCTGTTAAGATGAGGTATAACGGTATTCAACTCTTTGCTAAATTAAGGTTCTGAGTCATCTTCAAGATGTAATATTGAGAATGCTCATAAGAGAGCTCAATACCGATCCAATCCGAGCTCTTGGAATTGGAATTTGGCAGCGGATCGCGAGATCTTGGTGATCGTCTCTATCTAATGAATAGGGAATCCGCTTTAAAACCGTCCGCTTTGCACCCATTCTCTGCTTCAACATGAACGACACAAGGGTAAATTAGAAACCTTTGATAAAATGTCCGATCGTAACCCAGCACATAAATTACATTATATAGTCTAGGAATTGACAACTTACCTATTAAATGACTTTGGCACTTTACGTTCCCAAAATGGGGACTATCGGATAAATTCAATATAATAGATGCATGTTGGCATTCCAGCCTTCCTTCTCCCAGAAACACTTCTATCCCTTGGCTGCTGGACTGCTCTATCTGTTTAAGCTCCTTTCTATCAGTCTTTTCACAGTTTTATCAATATTTGGGTGAGGAAACTAATTCCATCCACTTTGCCAACTTCTAAAACTTCTATTGTTAGTGAAGTTCCCATTGATTGGTGTTTACATGGTTAATTGGTTAATCTTTTCACGGATGAATTCCATTCACATTGACTAATTGTGGAGCCCAATCCGTTGTTCTTCATATCTTTCTGGTGATTGGCTTTTGTTGTTGTCTATCCAAAGCAATACGGTGATTGCTACAGTAGCACGTACAGTATTTTTCATATGCAATTCACTTAAAGATGGATTGGTGTGAGCAATGATATTTCAAGGAATTGAAAACGTAGTTAAAGTCTTCTGTGATAAATTTAGATCCTTTATATATCTAAATAATTAGTGCAAACTGAATCATTACATGCCTTTTTTTAAATTTTTATAATTTGACACTTCAAATATTATCTTAGAACTATTTTAATTGATTTGATCAAACACATTATTTTTATTAAAAGTATTTTTTAGAACTTCTTTCAGCGAAAAGTGTGCATAATTTTTTTAGGTATGTGGTGAAATAATAGAGACGTGCACAAGCGGTGAGTAAGGGTGTCCAGTGGACCGGGTCGGCCTGATCCCGACCCGGTCCGTCCCGCTACTCGCTACCCGCCCCGACCCCCTTAAAAAACGGGATGGAAAATGACGGTGTGGAGGATCGAACTCGGGACGAGACTGGGGTTCATCCCGCCCATTCCGATCCCGCCAATCCCGCCCCACAACCCGCCCCGTCCCCCTCCCCTTTGTAGAAATAACCGTTGCACAACGATCTAATTTCAATTTTAGCCGTTGGAAACGGCTATAACTGCCATTTTGCCCCCCCCCCCCCCCCCCCCCCCCCCCCCACTCCATAAACCCCCATACCCACATAATATTTATTTTAACCCCTAAGTTAGTATATTTACACTTTAACCCTATTCTCAACTATAAATACCTCATTTTTCTCTTAATCTTCCTATTATCTCTCTATCTCTATTTCTACAAGTCTACATTGCCTACTAAATATTATATTTTATTTGCTATTTTCTATCAAAGTTCAAAAATTGGGAGTGAAGTTGACAACTAACTTGAGGATAATCGAGCAAAGTTTCAATTTTCAACCTCGATTACACGTCGACGTTTGATACCTTCGTTCCTTCTTTAAATTATTATTGTTACTTAATTTTAATTATCGTACTTAATTTCATTATCTTTAATTATTTATTTGCATAATTATAATGGAACGAAGTGGACGTTTTTCTGGTAGAGGTACTTGGGGTAACATGGGTAAGGGTGCATCTTCTAGTAATCCTAATTACAATGATTTCACCCATATAGATAAAACTGATATTTTAAGTGTTAATATTAATATACCATTATATCATGATGTATATTCTACATCTGAACCAAACTTTAATTTAGAAAATGAATTAGAAGATAATTTAGATAACACACCCATTAGTGCACCTCCACATCAGGCTCAGACCGAGACTCAACCTGAAACTGGAATGCCTCATATTCCCCCTAGTATGAGTCGAGGCCAAAAACAACGAAAATTAAAATCAGTTGCATGCAATTTTTTTTTATAGGGACATTGGTAATCAACTAGCTATATGTAAAATTATCGCGAAGTTTATAAATTTAAAAATGGAAAAGGTCAAGGTGGGACGGGAGGTTTAATGAGACATGTAGAAAACTCTCACAAAGCAAGGTATAACTAATACATGACTGAAAAATCGTGTATGCAAATGCCTTCTGATTCGGGATAAGGTTCACATAGTGTCTCCGACCAAGTACAAGGTCGAATTAACCCGATGGCGGGGGGAATTATAGGTCTCAAATATGATAAACACAGAGATAGGGAAAATTAGCAAAATTAGTTGTTGTGGAGGGTTTGCCTTTTTCATTTCCTTCATCTCATGGTTTTATTCATTACATTAGAGAAACATATAATCATTTTTAACGATTTTTCTAGATCAACTGTTAGAAGAGATGTTTTTAAACTTGCCCATGAATATCAACAGTAATTACGTTATGCATTGTATCATTTTAATGGCAAAGTGACTATCACTTCTAATATAGGCCATAGTACTAACGGTAATAATTATTTAACTGTTACATGTCATTGGATAGATCAGAATTGGTCTATGCAAAAACTTATATTAGCATATAGATATATTGATGAAAAGCACAATAGAGCTTTTATTTCAAGAAATATTCATGAAATTTGTGAATATTATGGAGTTACTAATAAAATTATGACTATTACATTAGATAATGCTTCTTCTAATGATTATGCTGTAAACATTTTAAAAACTCGATTTACTCCATCTTTTCCCGATATTTTTCATGTTAGATGTGCATGTCATATTTATAACTTAGTTGTAAAGGATGTCCTAAAACTTTTTAAAAACATCCTTGATGAAGTACAATTCGCTATAAACTTTATTTTTAAAGGTATAAAATACAAAGACGCAAAGAGTATAAAAAAATTGTCATGATTGTGGATTACCTTATAGAAAAATTCAGAAGAAGTTTTGACTAGGTGCAATTATTTGTATGAGCAACTACTTGTTGCTCATGAGTATAGAAGACCTATAACATTAATATTTAACGCTCATAATCAAAATTCAACAGACATGCTTGTAGATGATGATTGAGATAAAATTTTGGAACTTATCACATTTTTAGAGAAATTTTTTCTAGCTACTAAGGAATTTTCTGGGATTTATTATCCTACTATTTCATCTATGTTATTTTATATAGCTCTAATATTTTTGTTACTTAATGAATATATGTAAAAACTAGGAGTGGCCAGTGGGCCGGGCTCGGGTCTGGCGGGGTCGGGGTCGGGGTGGGACGGGAGAAGGGGTCGGGGTCGGGTCTGGCGGGGTCTGGCGGGACTTGCTCCAGTCCCGTCCCGATCCCGATCCCGTCGGTATCGGGACGGGGCGGGGTCGGGCTCGGGGCGGGGTCTGGCGGGTTTTCCTTTTTTATTTTTTAAATAACATATGTATAAAAAAAACTCAATAGACAAAACAAGATAGTGTAATAAAAACATCCCAAGGCTGTTTTTGTGCCTCTTATATTATTTAATAGACATATGATTTTTTTGTAATACAAATACAATTGTCTAAAATCTAAATTGCAACTTTGTGGTGTTGTCCAAAAGTTGCAAATTACATAATAAAATTGCAATTAAAAAAATTACATTCTCAAAAAAACATGTTCTAATTGCTTGATGATTTCCTGTGGTTCTTCGGTTGGAATTGATATTTGTTGGTCAAATTGATCCACGCCGCTTCCACTACCTTCGGTTAAGATTTCGTTGTAGTTTTCATCTTCTTCTTCGTTAGTCTCCGGTTGACCGCACCTTCTCCGCTCCGCTCGTATCCAATCGCTGAATAATACTGCAATTTCCAAGTTGTCTCCGGCTAATGAGTGTCTGTGGTTTCCATTCTTATATCTGCCGGCAGAAAAAGCGCTTTCAGACGCAGTTGATGACGCTTGAATGTTCAAAACATCTCGGGCCATCAATGAAAGTGTCGGAAAGGTCTTCTCATTCCCCCTCTAGTATTTCAGCAAGTCTTCATGTCCATCTTCATTGATAACTTCTTGATACGGTACAGAACCCATTCAAAATAAAAATATCCAACTCGCTAATTTGTTTAGTAGAGGTACGGCCGCACATTCTATTTCTGAGGCTTTCAATACTAGCCGCAAAAACAACATGTCTTTTGTGAGGTTGTGTTGAAGATGAAGAAGATGGTATGGAAGCCGGTAAGTTACTAGCATTTTCTTGTTGATAAAATCTATATATTTTTTTGCATTGGTGTTCTACGCTAGACAACACTTCTTCTTTAGTTTGTTCAATAGGTAGTGGGTGATTTAGATTTTTGGGACTTGGAGGTGGTAGTACTTCTATACAATCGTAAATAGTTTCAATTAGTGATTTAGTACCGTCTATTTTAATAGTAGGATTTAATACAGAACCAATAATATAAATAGAGGGAATAGGAATAAAATATTTTTTTATTTTGACAAACATTTTTTTAATAGCTGCCTTATAAGCTGGTTTTTCCATATATTCACTAAGTAATAAAAATATTAGAGTTATATAAAACAACATAGTTGAAATAGTAGGATAATATATACCGGAAAATTCTTTTGTTGCTTGAAAAAATTTCTCTAAAAATACAATAAGTTCGGAAATTTTTACCCAATCACTATCTAAAATCATATCAGCTGGATTTTTATTATGAGAGTTAAAAAATAAAGTTATAGGTATTCTATAGTCATAAGCAACAAGTAGTTGCTCGTATAAAGAATTCCACCTAGTGGATACTTCTTGTGAAATTTTTCTATAAGGTAGTCCACAATCGTGACAAGTTTTTTTATATTCTTTTCTACGTTGTACTTTATTACTTTTAAAAATAAAGTTTATAGCAAATTGTATTTTACTAAGAATGTCTTCAAAAAGTGATAGACCATCCTTTACAATTAAGTTATATATATGGCACACGCATTTTATATGAAAATGATCTGGAAAAGATGGAGTTAAACTATTTTTTAAAATTGTAATTGCGTAATTGTTAGAAGAAGCGTTATCTAATGTAATAGTCATAATTTTATCGGTAATTCCGTAATAATGGCACACTTGATAAATATTATCTGCAATAAAAGTACCAGTGTGCCTATCATCTATAAATCTATACGCTAAAATACGTTTTTGCATAGACCATTTATAATCTATCCAATGACAAGTTACAGTTAAATAATCATGGCCGTTAGTACTACGACCTATATCAGACGTGATAGATACTTTGCCATTAAAATGATATAATGAAAACGTAAATATTCTTGATATTCATGCGCGAATTTAAATACATCTCTCTTAACAGTTGATCTAGGAAAACCGTTAAAAGCAGGATTATATATATCTCTAATGTAATGAATAAAACCGGGAGATGAAGGAAATGAAAAGGGCAAACCCTCCACAACAACTAATTTTGATATTGCTTCCCTATCTCTATGTTTATTGTATTTAGAGCCTACAATTCCCCCCGTCATAGGGTTAATTTGACCATGTACTTGGTCCGGGACAATATCAATATGTAAACCTTGTCCCGATGGAGCGGGCGTTTGCGCACCCGGTTTTGAAGCCTGGTATTGGGCATACCTAGCTGGATGAGCACTTACTACGTGTCTAATTAAACCCCCCGTCCCACCGTGACCTTTTCCAGCTTTAAATTTTAAAACATTTTTACAAATTTTACATATAGCTACTTGATTCTCTACGTCCCTATCAAAAAATGTCCATGCATCGATTTTAATGGTCGTTTTGCTGGACCTCGTCTCATACTAGGGGGAATATGAGGTATTTCAGTTGAAGGTGCACTAGTGGGTGTGTTGTCATCAATATTAGTGGGTGTATCATCTAGATCATCGTCTAAATTAAAGTCTTCTTGAGTTCCAGAAAATAGTTCCTCGTCTAAATCTAATGGTATTGTAGGAAAATGTTTAGTATCAACAAAATCATCCTGTGTAGGAATAAGATGACTAGAAGAAGTACCCTTGCCCTGGTTGTCGCCCCTACTAGAAGAAGTCTTACCCTTACCCTTAAACATACCTCTAATTCCTTCCATTTTAATTATATGCTAACAAATAATTAAAGTAAATGAAATTAAGTGCGCTAAATAAAATAAACAAACAATAATAATTTAATGAAGGAACGAATGTACCAAACGCCGACGTAACGTCGACATGTAATCGAGAGGTTGAAAATTGAAACTTTGCTCGATGGAAGATCCTCAAGCTAGTTGCCAACTTCACTCCCAATTCCCAAATGAATAAATAAAATTGAATATTTAGCAAACAATGTAGACTTGTAGAGAGATATATTGAGAGATTAGAGAGATTGTAGGAAGATTTGTGAGAAAGATGAAGAAAAAATGAGTTATTTATAGTTGGAAAATTGGGTTAAAGTGTAAATATAATAACTTATGGGTTAAAAATAAATATTAAGGGGTAGGGGGTGTTGGGGGAGGGGGGGGGAGGCCTAAAATGGCCGTTGGCCAACGGCCAAAATCTAAAATGGTCGTTGGTGCAACGACCATATTTGCAAAGGGGGGACAAAGGGCGGGGTCGGGGTCGGGACGGGGTCGGGGCGGGGTCGGGCGGGCCTGGGGCGGGCTCGGGTCTGGCGGGACGAGACATTGTCCCATCCCGAGTTCGAGGCCCGCCACCGTTTTTTTTTAAGCGGGGTCGGGGCGGGACCGGGGCGGGCTCGTTACGGGGTCGGGCCGTCCCGGCCCACTGGCCAGCCTTAGTAAAAACTAACTTACACGCTAGCTATTATAAAAATATTTATAAAATTTAAAAAATACTTTTTTCCTATTCCCACTATTTATTTTATTGGTGCTAATAAATCCTACTATTAAAGTAGACGGTTGTAAAACACTTGTTGAAACGATTTATGAAAGCTTAGAAATACTTCCAACATACTCAACTGAAGAACCAACTAAAGAAGATGTTATGTCTAGCATACACACTGAATGCTAAAAATATATATATTACCAAGTGCAAAATGCAAATAATCAACCGACTTCTGTACCATCTTCTTCTACTTCACTGCAACCTAATAAAAGACATGATGTTTCTGCTTCTAGTCAACCATACTCTTTCTAATTTCCTCACAGTTTCTTGAGTATCTTCTGTTAGAATTGAAAGTTGTTGGTCAAATTGTTCGACGTCGCTTCCTTCTTCCTCGAATAAGATTTCGTTGTAGTTTTCATTGTCTTCTTCGTTGATCTCCGGTTGACCGCACCTTCTATGTTCCGCTCGTATCCAATCTTTGAATAAAACTGCAATCTCCAAACTGTCTCCCGCTAATGAGTGTCTGTGCTCTCCTATTTGAAATCTTCCGACAGAAAAAGCACTTTTAGACGTTGTTGATGACGCTTGAATGTTCAACACATCTCGGGCCATCTTTGATAATGTCGGAAATGTCTTCTCATTCTCCCTCCAGTATTTCAACAAATCCTTACGTCCTTCTTCATTGAGAACTGCTTGGTACGGTACAACACCCTGCAAAACAAAAACATCAAACTCGCTAACTTGATTAGTAGTGGTACCACTATGCATTCTATTTCTAAGGTTTTCAATACTAGCCGCAGAAACATCATATCTTTTTTGAGGTTGTATTGAAGAAGAAGAAGATGGTATGGAAGCTGGTTGATTGCTAGCACTTTTTTGTTGGTAATATCTATATACTATTTTTTACATTCATCGTGTATGTTAGATAAAACTTCTTCTTTAGTTGGTTCCTTAGGTGGTTGGTCTTTTGGATTTTTTGGAGTTGGAGGTGGAAGTACAGCTATGCAATCATAAATAGTTTCAATAAGTGATTTACAACCGTCTATTTTAATAGTCGGATTTAATACAACACTAATAATATAAATAGTGGGAATAAGAAAAAAATATTTTTTTAATAGGTGCCTTATAAGATGATTTTTTCATATATTCACTAAGTAACAAAAATATTAGAGCTATATA
This sequence comes from Anisodus tanguticus, assembly GCA_034509755.1. Classification (NCBI taxonomy): domain Eukaryota; kingdom Viridiplantae; phylum Streptophyta; class Magnoliopsida; order Solanales; family Solanaceae; genus Anisodus; species Anisodus tanguticus. Next base: position 9,063,397 of record CM067555.1, on the reverse strand, counting down.
AAATAACATGTTGAAATAGTAGGATAATAAATACCGGAAAATTCTTTAGCAGCTTGAAAAAATTTCGCTCTAAAAATACAATAAGTTCTGAAATCTTTCCCAATCGTTATCTACAACCATATCAGTTGAATTTCGATTATGGGCGTTAAAAATAAAGTTATAGGTCTTCTATAATCATAAACAACAAGTAGTTGTTCATATAAAGAATTCCACTTACTCGCTACTTCTTCGGGAATTTTTCTATAAGGTAGTCCACAATCGTGACAAGTTTTTTTATATTCTTTTTTTCTTTGTATTCTATTACTTCTAAAAATAAAGTTTATAGCAAATTTTACTTTATTAAGAATGTCTTCAAAATGTGATGGACCATCCTTTACAACTAAGTTATAAATATGACACACACATTTTATAAAAAGATCTTTTAAAAGTCTAATAGCATAATTATTAGAAGATGCATTATCTAATGTAATAGTCATAATTTTATCAGTTATTCCATAGTACTCGCAAACTTGATGAATATTTTCTGCAATAAAACTTCCAGTATGCCTATCATCAATATATCTATATGCTAAAATACATTTTTGCATAAACCATTTATAATCTATCCAATGACATGTTACAATTAAATAATCATAGCCGTTAGTACTACGGCCGATATCAGACGTGACAAATAATTTGCCAGGAAAATGATATAATAAATAACGTAAATACTGTTGATATTCATGTGCAATTTAAAAAGTTTATCCTAACAGTTGATCTAGGAAAACCGTTAAAATCAGGATCATACATATCTCTAATATAATGAATAAACCAGGAGAGGAAGGAAATGAAAAAGACAAATCATCCACAACAACTAATTTTGATATTGCTTCCCTATCTCTATGTTTATCGTATTTAGGGCCTACAATTCCACCCGTCGTCGGGTTAATTTGACCCTGTACTTGATCCGGGACACTATGTGAACCTTGTCCCGACTAAGAGTGCACTGACACACCCGATTTTGTATCCTCGTATTCATCCCACCTAGCTTTGTGAAACTTTGTACATGTCTCAATAAACCTCTCGTCCCACCCTGACCTTTTTCCATTTTAAATTTATAAACATTTTTACAAATTTAGCATCTAACTACTTGATTCTCTTGGTCCCTATAAAAAAGAATCTCAAGCATCAGATTTTAATTTTCGTTGTGTGGGGCCTCATCTCATATTAGGGGGAATAGGAGGCGTTCCAGTTTCAGTTTGAGGTGCACTAGTGGGTGTGTCATCTAGATTATCTTCTAAATTAAAGTTTGGTTGAGTTGCAGAATATATCTCATCGTCTAATAGTATATCATTAATAAATTCAATTGCATCTGTATGAGTCTAATCAATCAAATCATCATGCTGAGGAATAAGATGACTAGAAGAAGTACCCCTGCCCTTGTTACCCCTACTAGATGAAGCACCATTACCCTTAAACATACCTCTTAATCCTTTCATTTTAATTATGCAAATAAATAGTTAAAGATAATGAAATTAAGTGCGATAATTAAGATAAAGTAACAATAATAATTTAAAGAAGGAACGAAGGTATCAAACGCCGACGTAATGTCGACTTGTTATCGAGGTTGAAAATTGAAACTTTGCTCGATGGATGACCGTCAAGCTAGTTGTCAACTTCACTCCCAATTTTTGAACTTTGATACAGTTAAACAAATGAACAAATAAAATATAATATTGTAATGTAGAGTTGTAGAGAGATAGATTGAGAGATTAGAATTAGAGAGATTGTTGGAAGATTTGTAAGAAAGATGAAGAGAAAATGAGATATTTATAGTTGAGAAATTGGGTTAAAGTATAAATATATTAACTTAGGGGTTAAAAATAAATATTAAGTGGGTAGGGGGTTGGGGGAGGCCAAAATGGGCGTTGCACAACGGCCAAAATATAAAATGGTCGTTGTGCAACAGGTATTTTTTGCAAAGGGGAGGGGACCGGGGCGGGTCGGCGGTATCGGGCCTGGGTCAGGACGGACCCGATCGGGACGAGCCCAGGTCCCGTCCCGAGTTCGAGTCCCGTCACCCTTTTTTTTTAGGAGAGATCGGGGCGGGGTCAGGACCGGGCCGACCCAGCCCACTGGCCAGCCCTAGATATGAGTAAATCTCTATGTTTGAAATAATAATTTAAATGGTTGCCAAGCATCAACTGCAGTGGGTTTGGAGAGCTAATTCTAACTATATATATATATATATATATATAGTAAATCTCTATGTTTGAAATAATAATTTAAATGGTTGCCAAGCATCAACTGCAGTGGGTTTGGAGAGCTAATTCTAACTAACTATATATATATATATATATATAACATATTCAGTGAAATCTCACAACGTGGGGTCTGAGGAGGGTAGAGTGTATGCAGACCTTACCTCTACCTTGGTATGTATCATAATCACAAGATGACAACAAAGTACAAGTCTAATATCTCACACATGGCATCAACCAATAAATCACAAAGAGACAACAACTGCAAATCAATCAACAATATCAAACCTAGAAATCCATCCCAACTATGCAATGTGAATTTCATCCTAGAAATCTACAGAATCAATACCACCGAGATTTACGGGGTTGATATTCACGGTCTTTCAATTTTTGAATTTAGCTAAGTCTTAGTGGATTACTTTTACTAACATGTTAGAGAATATTTTCAAGTTGATCGTTGCTTGGATTAAAGTGATGATAGAGGACAATCTATTTTATGCTTCTCGTACTACATATATATTTTGTGTGTGTGTGTCGGCAATTTTTTTTTTGATACATATATGAAGAGCAGAATAATTTACTGACTCTTTTAAATTCTGAATTCGTTGTTGATTAAAGTGCATTAATCCATCTTATGACAACTGGAACAGAATAACAAATTGATTCTGTTATGAATGCTACCGCCATTCAACGGCTAATGCGTCGTCAAGTCGCACGACTCCGGCACCAGCAATGGCTACGTCAGAGAAGCCGGGAAAATTACCGATATTGACTTCAAAAGGTGGCAACATAAAATATTTTTCTACTTGACCACCTTCAGTCTACAAAAATTTATCAATGAGGACATTCCCGTCTTGGCTGAGGGAACTCTAGAGAATGAGAGATTTGTGGTACTTGAGACATGAAAACATTCTGATTTTCTGTGCAAGACGTTGTGGTTCCAAATTTCTTGGACTTTAAAATGGTGGACAGCAAGTCCGTTATGTCACAAGTCTAAGAACTACAAGTCATAATCCATGATCTTCTTGGGGAAGATATGATCTGAATCTATATTTTTATTAAATATATTAATTATGTTACTAATTTTAAATTATTTATTGAAGGTATAGTCACAAATGATCATTTCAAGTAGCATCAAGCAGCTTTTATCGAAAAGTTGCCTCCGTTGTGAAGAGAATTTAAAAATTATTTGAAACACAAACGAAAAGAAATAACCCTTGAAGATCTAATTGTGCGCCTAAGGATAGAAGAAGACAATAAGGCTTCAGAAAAGAAGTCGCAAGCAAGTTCAACAATTGCGAGGGCAATTGTTGAAGAGGCGCCAAAGAATGACAAAAAGAGAAAGAGGTCGTCTGACCTAAAAGTTTTCCACTTAAGAAGAAATTCAAAGACAATTGCCACAATTGCGAAAAAATTAAACACAAGACAACGGAATACAGGGCTCCAAAGAAAGAAAACAAAAAATGTCAAGCGAATATAATTGAAACGAACGAGAAAGTGGAGAACTTATGTGTTATGCTCTCAGAATGTAATTTGGTAGGAAACTCCGGAGAATGATGGATTGATTCTGGAGCTACTCGGCATGTATGTGCTAATAAATATGGTTTGCATCTTATGCTCCAACAGGTCCAGACGAGACTATCTTTATGGGAAATTCCTCAACTGCTAAAGTCGAAGGAGTTGGAAAAATCTGTTTGACGATGACTTCAGGAAAAGTGGTGACGCTCAACAATGTTTTTCATGTTTCAGATACTCGGAAGAATTTAGTTTCTGTCGCACTTCTCGTTAAAAATGAGTTTAAGTGCATTTTTGTTTCTGAAAAAGTTGTAATTAGCAAAAATGATATGTACTTAGGAAAATGTTACCTAAATGAGGGCATTTTCAAGCTTAATGTAATAGCGATCGAAATAAATAAAGTTGTTGCTTCTTCTTACTTACTTGAGTCAAATTCTTTATGGCATTCACGTTTGGGTCACGTTGACTTCAAAACATTGCAAAAAATGATTAGTTTAGAAATATTACCTAAATTTGAAAATAATAAAATAAAGTGTCAAATATGTGTGGAATCAAAGTGTGTTAAACATCCTTATAAGTTAATTGAAGGAATTCAAATCCTTTAGATTTATCCACACTGATATTTGCGACATGAAGTCAATATCATCTCGCGGTAGTATTTCATAACTTTTATTGACGACATCACAAGATATTGCTATATTTATTTACTTAATAGTAAAGATGAAGCAATTAATGAATTCAAAATACAAAAATAAAGTTGAGACACAACTAAATAAAAAGATTAAAATGATCAGAAGTGATAGGAATGACGAATATGAATCTCTTTTTGAAGAAATTTGTTTGGAATATGACATTATTCATCAAACAACTGCTCCCTACTCGCCTCAATCCAACGGGATTGCAAAAAGAAAAAATAGAACCTTAAAGGAAATGATGAATGACATATTGATAAGTTATGGTTTACCCCAGAACTTGTGGGGGAAACTATTCTTACTGCTAATAGAATACTTAATCAAGTTCCCCATAGTAAAACACAATCCATCCCATATGAAAAGTGGAAAGGAAGAAATCCTAACATGAAATATTTCAAAGTGTGGGGGTGTTTGGAAAGTACAAGTTTCTAAACCCAAAAGGATAAAAATAGGACCAAAAACTGTTGATTGTATTTTTATTGAATATGTAACGAATAGTAAAGCATATCGATTTCTGGTTCATAAATCAGAAAATCTAGAGATTCATGTGAATACGGTAATTGAATCAGACAACGCTGAATTTTTTGAAAATATATATCCATATAAAAATGAATGCGAGACGTCTAGCATAAGATCTAAACGACCTTGGAAAGAAGCAAATGACAATATTCATAGTGAGAAAAATCCAAGTCATAGCAAGCGTCAAAGGACATCTATATCCTTTAGACCAGATTTTAAACATTTTTGTTGAAAAATAAGCCTCAAACTTTTAAAGAAGCCACGTCTTTCTCAAAAGCATAATATTGGAAAGAGGCAATCAATAATGAAATAGAATCCATATTAAACAACCATACTTGGGAATTAGTTGATCTTCCTCCAGGAAACAAACCCTTAGGTTCCAAATAAAATTTCAAAAGGAAAATGAAGGATGACGACACTATTGACAAATATAAGGCAAGGCTAGTTATTAAAGGATTTAGACAACAAGAAGGTCTTAATTATTTTGATACATACTCGCCGGTAACGAGAATTGCATTCATTCGGATGTTGATAGCGTTAACACTCGTGTATGATCTTCAAATCCATCAAATGAATGTTAAAACATCCTTCTTAAATAGAGATTTGGAGGAAGAAATCTATATGGAACAACCCTAATAGTTTGTAGTCTCAGGAAAAGAAAAAAAAGGTGTGCCGACTTCTTAAGTCACTTTATGGATTAATCAAGCACTCAAACAATGGCATGCGAAATTTGACCAAACAATATTGGCAAACGGATTTTGATTAACGAGTGTGATAAATATATTTATATTAAGAACACTCGAGTAAATGTCAAAGCAAGTCTCAATTGAATTATGCCCGAGTGTTGGAAAGTTTGTTGTACATAATGAATTGAACACGACCTGATATAGCTTGTGCTTTAAGTAAACTGAGTGAATACACAAGTAATCCTGATCAAACTCATTGGATGGCAATGAAACGAGTTTTATGGTATTTAAAATATACCCAAAATTATGATTTGCACGGTAACAAGTATCCCGCGGTAATTAAGGAATATAGTGATGCAAATTGGATCATCGGTTCAACAGAAACTAAATCCACTTTTACCATTTGTGGAGGATCAGTATCATGGAAGTCGTCTAAGCAAACATGCATCACCCGCTCTACCATGGAGTCTGAATTCATAGCTTTGGACAAAGCTGGTGAAGAAGCTGAATGGCTCCGAAATTTCTTAGAAGACATTCCATTTTGGCCCAAATCTTTGGCATCTATATGCATACATTGTGATGGTTAAACGGCAATAGAAAGGGCTGAGAGCGTTATGTATAACAAAAATTCTCGTCACATATGACGAAGACATAATACCGTTAGACAACTACTCTCTAATAGAATTATCACAATTGACTATGTCAAGTCAAAGGATAATGTGTTGGATCCACTTACAAAAGGCCTAATTAGAGAGGCAGTTGAGACATCATCAAAATGAATGAGACTATGGCCGAGACAAATCATCACGACGTTAAATCTACCTAGAAGACTGGAGATCCCAAGATCTAGGTTCAAAAAGATCAAACAAAGTTATAATTAACGGTTAAACATTGTCAAACAACAACTTTGGTCCATTCTCGTGATGAAGACAATATTTAGTAACAAGGATAAAACATTAAAGCTTTTTAATAGTTTCTAAGTTTGATATGGGTTTATCAAATAGTGTATCTATAGGATGACACAATTAGGAATCACCTATGTAAGTGTGAAGTGGAAGCTACTTCAAGTAGCGTTTTGTAATGCCAATTCTCTACACACTTATGAAATCAGTCGGTGTTCATGGCTGAAACGAACACAACAATGAGAACCAAAGATGATTAAGGTTTAATTGTGTGACATATGTAGTCTAGGTGCACACCAAAGCTTGACGGTTCAAAGATATCAAATCTACCGATTAACCGAGTATATCCGATATATGTTCACTATGGGAAGTTCAAATGGAAACCTACTTATCCAGATGTGGTTAATCCTTATTTGCGAATCACATAATTTTTTCATGCATATTTTAATTAAAGCCATTCCCCATTCATGTTAGGAATTGCTGGGCTTTTAAGCTTAGGCTTTAAAGATAAGGTGGTGTGAATGAGAAATGGAGGAAAATTGAAAATTTAAGCAAAGTTCTTTTTGGAAGAGAACTTTGTACCACATTGGTGGTGGAAGGGAGAGTTGTGTGTTTATATATGAAAGCACATACTCTAGCTCATAAAGAGTTGAGAAGAGAGTCTCCCCTCGCGTCGTCGTCGTCACTCGGCTCAGCTTCAGATTTGATTGAAAATCTATTTGGATCAAATTTATTTTTTAATTTCATAATTTAATTTCCATTTATGATAGTATCTAATATTATTTCCGCACAAAATTTAATTTAAATTTTGCGGAATATTCCCAACGGCCATTTTTTTTTGTGGAAAAGGCAAGTCTTTCCCGAACAGACACCATACCTGTTCTGAACATGTATTTTCGCTCAAAATATTGGTTATAAATTTTAGAGGCTTCGCCTCAATTTTTACACAACACATAAACTTCTGTACACCTGAAATCAAACATTCTGTAATTCTTCTCTTTAGTGCATCATTTTCAAACAAAACTGTAAGTGTCGTATAATTTGCTCTGCTATTCTGGGAGGAAGTAACCCAGATCCTTAATAACAGTGAGGGAGTTATAATTCCTCAAGGACACACAATCAACTTATGGATTCAAAATCATTTTTCTACTACTTCTACATTTATGTTCGAGTACTTTTTTCTGATTTTGATTAATAAACAGAAACTATTTTTTGATTTTTTGTTTCAGAACACAGATACTAACACTCACACCTACCCCTCACTCCCTCCACCCTCACCCTACCTTCAAGACCGTGTCATACCGTACTCCCTGTTAAACAAGATGTGATCCCACAGCTAGTATAACTGATTTTTTTTCCTATAACCTCATTATTACGACTATTTTTAATTCTTTCCTCTCTAAATCAAACAAACTAATAAGGAAAAATAAATAAAATAAAAATAATATTCATAATCATTGGTATAATCTTAAATGAGAAAAGGAAAAATGATGAAAGAACATGTAAGTAAATGAAGGAAATGAGAGAGTCAAATTAGATATTTACTAACATAAAACCAGATTTACATTATTATCATGATCAAATATGTAATACACCTTCAATAAGCTATATAAAATAGCAAATTTATTACATGAAAGAAAAACAAAGACATGGATATCCAAGATGTAAGTTATAGTAACGAATTAATAAAATCAGTAATTAAACAAATGCTTTTTTACCCTTCCCCCTGATCACTAGATGTGCCAAAAGAGTATAGTTAATTATGATCTTTATTGATTAATTAAATTCAACACTTGGGCATATCGGGAGGTGGAGGAAGCAATTTCTGTTGGGAGCCTTTTCCATCTTTCACAATGAATGCCATCTCCATTCCCCAACTCACATGACGCTCTAAATGGCAATGCATAAACCACACACCTGTTCCATGAAAGGAAAAAGGAGGAAATAAAAGCATATTATTAGAGAAATAATTTGAGTTATATATACTGATAACAATTTTTTTAATATAATTTATTTGATGTAATAAGTCGTTTGCCATGTTTTGCAGATTACAAGAATCCATGTGTGCTATAAAAAGGTGAGTTTAACTTGGCAAGATAATTACAAGCAATTGTTTATTGAAAATGGGATTAATTGTTGGGAAACTTATGTAAATGTATCCTTCGGCCTACTAGTTTATCAATATGGCCAAAAGATACACTACTTATACATTTCGGTTGTATATATTGTGTATAGCTTATGTGCAATATACGTATATTCAGTATATAAAGTTTACATTGCGGCTGTATATGTTGTGTATATGTATGTATAATTATATTAAGTGTAAAGTATACACTACCTACATACTGTGTATATATTTTGTAAACTAGATGACCAAATGATATTTAACTGTAATTTTTCCTTAATTTTGTATAGTACCTTTTATAATGTCACAATGTCTTAGGAGAATAAGTCAAAATTATTCACCCTTCAAACTTTCCTTTAACTTCAATCAACTCAACTCAAAACTAAAATGGTCTCATTTCAGATGTGCCATGAGTCAAAACAATCCATATTTGCTCATTGGTGTGTCATAATTTTGACGTTTTAGTTTTGACTAGATCAACATGCTTAAAGCACATGCCAATAAAATCTGTAGTACGCAGTAGTAGTAAGGGTAACAAACTTAACTCATAGACTTATCTAATCGGTCCAAATTTGACCAGTTTATTACTAACTCAATTCACTTTGATCCACTCAATTTAGTCCATTTAAAAATTAGACTAATTTGGTCCAAATATATAGCCTAAATTAGCACATAAAAATCTTGTCAAGATATTTTTTTGTTTGGTATATTATATATAGTCATAACAAGAATTATTTTTATTTGGTAATTAAATAAATTATAAGAGAACAAACAAATAAATTAACATATGATAAGAGTTGAATGGGTTGACCCAACTTATTGTTTAGCCCATATTGACCCAACTTATTTAAGTCCAAGTAACCTTTGAGCGAGTCATGATTAACCTGTCCATTTATTAACTCATTCATTTTGACACTCCAAATTAACGAGGGGGGGGGGGGGTATATTTGCACTTTTTCCCTAGTAAAAATAAATGTAGTAAAAGATTATCAAAACAATTTGATCAACATACCTGGATTATCAGCTTTAAATCTGATGGCAGCCCAGCCATTCCTAACAATAGCAATAGTGTTCACAAGAGGAGGATCAACAAGATTATACTTCAAAGGGTCTTTATCCTTGTCAAAATTTCCAAAACCGGATCCAACAACATAAAAACTATATCCATGCAAATGAATTGGATGATCAATTCCACCTAAAAGACTAGTCCCCTGCAAAACAATCTCTACATTTGATCCATATTCAAGAACATGAACCTCCGTTCTCCTATCGGGACGTTGCAATTCCACAGAAAGAGAATCACCCGTAAAATTAAAATTAAAAGGTGGAAAACTAGGAAATTCATCGCCATAAACCCCTTTAATGTTCTTGTAATAAGCTCCTAATATGTCAACACGAGGGAGAACAAAGCTTATGTTGTTCATACTAGCCGAAAATCGGTCCCCGTTAGGTCCATTACACGATTCATTTTCGCAGGGCAAAGTATTTACAGAAAATGTGAACAATAAATTGGTAGTAACATTTAAGGGTACGTCCACGGGGTGTTTTTGATCGGCTAAGCTTTTAAACGTCCTTGTGAAATTAAAGGATGCGTTCGTATCGTTGTAATTCGGGAGATTATTTGGGAAGATTGGTGGTGATGAGGGTGTGTAATTTCCTTGATACTGGAGGATGGCGGTGGTGGTTGTGTTATCAAATTCAACCCCGGGGACACTATTATAAGCCTTAGCAGCCATGTAATAGTGATTAGGGTTTTGATTTGCTTCGAGCAAAACATCGATAGTTTGGCCCGGGGAAATGGTGATGTAATTAGTTTTGAATGGTTTTACGTAGGCGGCGTCGGTTCCTACGACGGTGAGTTGGTGATTTGCGACGGAAAAGAACATGAGATTGTTCATTACGGCATTCACCATTCTGAGCATATAAGTCTTGCCTTTCTCCACGGTTAGCTTGAATGTGCCTGTTGAAAGAAGAAGTTGATCATCAATATTACTTTTTCAACTAAGAGTTTCTAAGGAATTATTACACAATCACGTCATATAAAAGATAATTATAGTTATCTATTGCGAATAAGTGAAATTAATAACCTTAAAATAAGGCAGACAACTTGTTATAACATGTTAAATTGTACCAATAGAGTTAAATTCCTTTACTTGTCAATTTATATAATTAAGTTCATTCTTTTAACATACTTTTCATTGAAAACTCACAATCTATCTGTCGAGAAAAAGCAATGCACTGACTATTTTGAGTTGTATGAAATACATGAATATATATATATATATATATATATATATATATATATATATATATATATATATATATATATATATATATATATATATATATATACGACTCTTTTCCATTCTAATTTTGACTTCTTTACAACGCGGTTAGGCTTTGAAAAGTTATATGTATGATCTCTTTTTTATTTGGATAGACAAAGGATATTATTTTTTACTAATTTGCGTCATTACAACTAGGGTGCCTGACATTACTGAAAAGTTATACTCCTAATCTTATGTTCCTATAGCCTGCTTCTTTTATAAATATTTTTATAATATGACTCTTAAGGTAAACATGATATACTTAGCCAATAGATCATTAAACAGAGACAAGGGTTAATATTACTATTATCTTTTAATTTACCATTTTTTGAGCAAGGATATAAATCTCCTGGTTGACCATTTATAAGGAAAGCATCAGATTTATTTGCGTCTCCTCCACCTGCAAGAAACTCATTCACTATCGCTTGTACATCACTCTTCCACCATTCCCCTGCATTTTAATAATCTTAAGGATTAATTTCAATTGAACAAAAAAAAAACAAAAAGAAAAGAAAAGAAGAGAACTATAGCAAGTTGACTTAAATGGCCTGTGAAGAATAAGGGAAAATTACGGCCCAATTTCTTTGGGCGATCTAGTTTACAAAATATGACCAAACGTATATGTTTTATATATTTATACATATAATATACATAATCAATAAATAGATTTAGTATATTTCAATCCATTGATAAATAAGTTTGGTCGAACCGTAATATTGATAATTTTCCCAAAGAATAATATACTATATACCTAATATGATGGGTACTTCAGCGGCAGGTTTAGGAAAAGGATACTTAGTTTTATTTGCAGGACGTATAACAAGGGCACCATTCACAGTGTCTCTTGACCAATCACTATGTGCATGCCACCATAATGTTCCTTCCTCGTCTGAAAGCTTAATCTTTTGACTGAAGTTAGTTCCAGGTCGAATTGGGCATTGAGTAATATATTCAGGTCCATCTGACCATGGATACCTAGGTTGTTTCACTCCATGCCTGCAATTTTAAATACCAATTTAGTATACCCTCCGTCTCAATTTATGTGATATAGTTTGACTGAGTACAGAATTTAAGAAATAAAGGTAAACTTTTGAATCTTGTGGTGTAAAACAAACCAAAGATATTTCTGTGGTTATAAACCATCTCGTTAAGCGTAAAATGTAAAGTTTAAAGTTAAGTTATTGCCAAATAATGAAATGTATCATTCTCTTTTGGACGAATTAAAAAGAAAAATATATCATATAAATTGGGACAAAAGGAGTAGTATATTTTTTGTTGGCATAAAAGTATCAAGGAAAAAGTATTATAATATGTATATGAAATTGTTGAAGTGTGAGAACATCTAATATGCTTAACTTTAATAGTCATATACTTTAACATGATACCAGAGCATGTATACGAGGTAAAAAAAAAAAGCAAAAACATATTCCACATGTTTGACTCATAAAAAAAAAAATCAGGCCCACATATAAAGGGGTGTGTAAAGACATAATTAAGTAAAATGCTCTCTAACAGTTTAGGCTTTTAGATGAAATGATCATATAATTCAACATGATGTAAGAGCAAGCATAAATGTTCTGAATTCTCACCACATTGCCACCAATTATTTATAAAAAATAATTTTCAACTCGTAATTGAACATGAAAATGAATCAGGCTCACATGTACCTGAGAGTACGTGTTGAAAATATAATTAAGTAAATAAAAGTGCTCTCTCTAACCGTTTAAAGTTTACATGAAATAGTCACACTTCAACAGAAGTACACATTAATGGAAGAAGAATGTTTACCAGTGTATTGTTATATTTTGGCTTCCATCGTTTTGGACATTGACAACGAGTGTATCTCCTGTATTGGCATAGAGAACTGGACCTGGGAATTGGCCATTGACGGTCAAAATGTTCTTCGAGCTGCAAAGATTCGAGTATGGAGCTTCTTTTATCTGCATGGATGGTCGAAAATATATTTGGTAGGACATAAAATATTACTTAATTCTTCATGAAACTATGTAATCTTGTTATTGATAATTTGATTAAAGTGTTTCCTATGTTATTTGAAAATAATTTGTACGCCAAATTAGGGAAAATATTACTACTTCATTGAAGGGTGCAAAGTCATTTTTTCCTTTGTAACTATTTTTTATTGTTTCTATCAACGAAAAAAAAGAAAGTAAAGAGGTACATACGACAAATCGATGATGATGAACAAAAGCATGAACATACATAAGGCCAACTACAAAAAGAAATCCTATAATTTGCTGGATGAAAACCTTCACTTGCAACCCCATTTTTTTCTGCAAATATATAATATGAGATGAAATTGGGTAAAGGATCTTAATGTATTTATAGAGGTAAAGTTACCAAAAGAGAAAAAGAGGACAATATTGTCGTAGCAAAATTCAAAACAACTATCATTACCTTTAATTAATTAGCGTGCAAAATAGTCATAATGTGTGTGGTTTCTTACCTTACAAAATTTTTAACATATCCTTTTTAGCCAATTCTGCAAAGAAAATAAAGTCAGCGCCTACATGGATTAATTCTTCTTATTCAGTAGCCATCTAATTTTGTGCTAAGAGTTAATTCACATATATTGATATTATTAAAACTTTTGCACCATCACTACAAGTTATCAATTCATACTTGCCATTAGATTTGTATATAATTTGCTTTAAGTGACTGACTTGATACTATAAGAATTACACCATTACGTACTTAAAAGACACTGTTAATTTTTAATTACGTTATAAAGAAATGAACTTTTATTTACGTTCTATAGAAATGAATTTGTAACTAATCTAACTTAACATCAAAATCTAATTTGAGTTGAGGATTTGTTCAAGACCATATAAAGAGACCAAAGAACTCATACCCACTCAACGTGGGATATTTGACAAAAGTGACGTGCAACAATTGATGAATATATGTAATTAGCTAGTAGAATAATTTGGAACCTATAATAATGCGATTTAACCTACTATTTTAAAATCCACTAATAGTATAAATTTCTTTTATTTTATTGGTATATATAAATTAGATTCTTCCTTTATATATCTACGTTTTTTGCTCTCCTTTGATTCCCTCCGTTCAGCCCTCAGTAATTACTATTAGCGAATATTATAGAATATTTTCCATATATTTTGTAATATTTAGTGTTGTATAATTATGGTAGATTTAGGATCCTTATTATATTAGGATTCCACATTGTACACACTATATATATTTGTATTAATGAGAAATAGTCCCCAAGGGACATTAATACAATTCTACATGGTATCAAAAGCCAACAATCCTTCCCAACCTAAAACCTAATTTTGGCCGCCTACCTCTGTCCTTTTCCGGCGCCGAATCAACCGTATACCACCGGTATACATCTGATATAGCCGATATACAACTGCCCAACCCTCCAATTCTACTAAAAACATTGTATACCGCTGGAATACTGTTGATATACAACCTTCGTTCCTTCCATATCTCTCCAACATGCTGTATACCCCTCGTATATAGCCTATACACGCCGATATACACTATGTATACGACTAATATACCCTCCCTTCCACTTTATACCACATGTGTACATCCTCCATGAGCCGTTATACACCTCGTACAAGGCTGTTTCCGCCCATATACACTGCACATACGTCCCGAACCTCCCCCCCCCCCTTTTATTTTTTTTCTCACTCTCCGGCAACCTTCATGGCCGGAAACAGCAATGGAAGTAGCAGTCACTAGAGGCGCAGGAATGGCAGATGGGACTGGCTTGTGAACTGGGCCTCCAGCATGGGCCCAACAACCACCAGATACAACCTAGCAGCTGCGGCCTCAAGCCATAGCCCAGCAGCTGGGCCCATTTTCATAAAGCCAGGCAATCCGCCTCATACAGTTCGATGGGCCACAATTACACGACCCACTTTCGTGCTGCCCAATAGCGGCCCACCGGTTTGGGTGCACATACAACGGGCCACATCAATCAGGCCCAATTTCCTAGATTACAATCCGCTCCAGGACTTCCCCAATCCAATTTGGGCCAGGCTTTCGACACTTTGACTCCTCGGCAGCCCGATAATGTGTGGTATATGGACACGGGCGCCACGTCTCACCTTACCAATAATTCTGATAATCTTCTTCAACTGCAAAATTTAAATACTCCATAATATATTATGGTCGGAAACAATCATAACATTCCAATTCAAGGGTTTGACCACACACTAACACCACCACCACATCCACACTACTCCCTAAATAACGTCCTATATGCCCCAAATATTATCAAGAACTTAATCTCTGTTAGGAAATTTGTCACGGATAATTCTGTATCCATAAATTTTGACCCCTTTGGGTTCTCTGTAACGGACCTAGGTACTGAAAAACTCCTTACGAGATGCAATAGTAAGGAGGGCCTCTATCCTTTCCTATTCATGTCCGCTGTCAGTGTCACCCCTCCTACATCTCCCACTACTGTTGTCTCTCCTCCCACCGCTTTAGAAACAATCTCTCCGTCAACACGGCACAATAGACTTGGACACCCAGGAGCTACTATTTTTAATTTCTCTGAAACAATAATTTAATTCATTGTAATAATGGGAAATTTGCCCAACAGTGTTTTTCTTGCCCTTTGGACAAACATGTTCGCCTTCCTTTTCAGTATTCTTTAAGCGTTACGTTTTCTCCCTTTGACATTATTCATGCAGACCTATGGACATCCCCCATTACTAGCTCACTGGGTCACAAATTCTATCTTGTCTTATTAGATGACTATTCTCATTTTCTCTGAGTCTATCCGCTTAAATTCAAGTCTGAAGTATTTGCCAAGTTATTTGAATTCCATGTCTATGTCAAAAACGCAATTTGAAAGAGACATAAAATCATTTCAATGATATAATGATCGTGAGTTCAATAATTCTGCATTTCATAATTTTTGCTCCACTAATGACATGGTTTTCCGATTCTCATGTCCCCACACATCCTCCCAAAATGGCAAGGCCGAACGCATCATTCGTACTATCAATAACATGGTTCGTATGATCCTATTTCATGCCTCTCTCCCCCTTCATTTTGGGTTTATGCTATTAAAATGGCCGAATATGTTCTAAATATTTTGCCCACTCAGACTCTCCAAAATAGAACACCTACAAAAATTTTATTCCGTCGAATCCCATCTTATGATCACCTACGGATTTTTGGTTGCATGTGTTACCCAAATCTTACATCCATGGCCCCACACAAACTTGCACCCCGTACCACCCCTTGTGTCTTTTTAGGTTTCCCACCCAATCATAGGGGGTATTTGTGTTATGACATGTCTTCATGTCAGATCATCGTGTCTGGTCATATCACGTTTAACGAGGCAATCATTCTATTTGCCAACCTCTAAAAATTCTGGACTTCTGATTACACGTTCCTCAAGGAGTCCAAACCCTCCCCCGCCGTCCGCCACCTGCTCAATCACTGTACCATCATTGCCACCTCCGGCAGCTACGGCCACTGTGTCACCACCAACGTCTGCGAGTGTCAACCCAGTCTAGTCCGTTCAACTTACCAGATCTCTCCCCGGCAATCTGCTGAACATCTCCCCGACAACGACTGTCAACCCTGGCATCGACATCCCCATCTACCGGTTACCTCTGTCGTCGACCCTAACATCACAGTCACACACCACATCTCCTACCGTCAGTTAACCATGCCCAATGACCCAGTCAACCCCACATCAGACCCATCACGCAACCCAGGCAGAGTCGCTCCTACCAACCCCAAGCCCGATCCAGTCACCCTCACCGACACCGACACCACCATAAACCCTAGGTCTCCCCCAAAACCATCTCTCACCAAGTCACTCAATCCACATCAACCATCCCAGATCGATGCCCTCACCTATCCCGATGTTACACCCAGATACCACACACCTCGTACCCAGCCCAATGTCGAACCCTCCACCAGTACCCTACTCCGTCACTCAAACTAGAAATCAACCCAACTTCATTACTACGACCCGGAACCTGGAACAAGTACCCTGCCCTGCCCCCATGCACCACATGGAAACCCGTGCCCAATACGAGATTTTCAAACCTAAAGTCCAGTTTAACCTATCTACCCAAACCAAATCCCCAATTCCCAAAAACCCAAAATTAGCCAAACAAGACCCTAATTGGAATGCGGCCATGCGTGAAGAATTTAATGCTTTAACAAAACATCACACTTGGAATTTGGTTCCTAGACCAGAAGGGGTGAATGTGATCCGATACATGTGGCTTTTTCGTTACAAATACAGAGACAACGGTGAGCTAGAGAGATTTAAGGCTAGACTTGTAGCTAATGACACTAATCAACAGGAGGGTATTAATTATGGTGAGACATTCAGTCTGGTTGTTAAACCGGCTACTATTCACACAGTTTTGAGTATTGCTATGGGTAAGCATTGGCCGATTAATCAGCTCGATGTGGAAAATACATTTCTACACGGGGATTTGAAAAAAATTGTGTACATGCACCAGTTGCCTGGTTTTGTCCATCCAACAGCCCATCAGTATGTATGTCATCTTCGTAAGTCACTCTATGGTTTGAAACAATCCCCTCGAGCGTGGTATGATCACGTTGCGCAATACATTATGCGGATTGGGTTCGTATGCAGCAAATGTGGTAATTTTCTATTTATTTTTCATCGAGGTAGTAACATTGCTTATTTGTTGTTATGTGTGGATGACATTGTACTTACTGCCTCCTCTGATTTATTGAAAAATGAGATCATTGCATTGCTTAAAACTGAATTTGCTATGACTGATTTGGGGAAGTTGAGTTACTTTTTGGGGATATCAGTGACTAGATCTACAGATACTATATTTTTGTGTCGGCATAAGTATGCAAATGAGATAGTGTACAAGGCTAAAATGGCAAACTGCAAGATCATGTCCACTTCGGTTGACTCTAAATCAAAGCTTAGTGCTGTTGAGGGTGATCTAGTGTCAGATCCTACCCTTTACAGGAGTCTTGTAAGTGCACTTCAGTATCTTACTTTGACCAGGCTTGATATTGCTTATGACGTTAAGCAGGTGTGCTTATTCATGCATGCCCTCAGGGAGCCTCATTTTACTGCTCTTAAACGTATCATTCGATACGTTAAGGGCACACTTGATTATGGATTGCATCTATACCCTTCAGCACCGACCAATTTGTTATTATATACGGATACTGATTGGGCTGGCTGTCCGGGCACGCGACGCTCCACCTCCGGTTATTGTCTATTCTTAGGGGATAATTTCATATCTTGGTCTGCCAAGAGGCAAGCCACCTTATCCCGTTTGAGTGCAGAATCATAGTATAGAGGAGTTGCAAACGTTGTTGCTGAGATCTGTTGGCTTTGAAACCTTCATTTGAAGCTTCAGTGTCCCTTATGTAAGGCGTATTTAGTTTACTGTGATAACATATCCGTCATATATTTATCTCATAATCCGGTTTAGCATCAGCGAACCAAGCACATTGAGATGGTATACACTTTGTTCGTGAGAAGGTTTCTCTCGGTCATGTTAAAGTGTTGCATGTGCCTTCTTCGTACCAGTATGCGAACATCTTCACAAAAGGTCTTCCTGGACAATTATTCCTTGACTTCAGATCCAGTCTTAGCGCCCGGCCTCCTCCCGCTCAGACTGAGGGGTGTATTAGCGAATATTATAAAATATTCCCCATATATTTTGTAGTATTTAGTGTTGTATAATTATGGTAGATTTAGGATCCTTATTGTATTAGGATTCCACATTGTACACACTATATATATTTGTATTAATGAGAAAGACTCACCAAGGGAAATTAATACAATTCTACAATTACATTTGTTATAGAAGGAAAAAATGTACGATCTCTAGTTTCATACGCTGTTACGCAACGTACCATATTATACTTCAAATTTGATTCTTTCAAAAGGTTAATAATTAACAATAAACTCCCCACTCATTAATCCATGAAATTTGAAGAAAATATATATTAATATGTGTGTGTGAGAAACGTGGTTAATTATATGGCAGTCTACAGCTTTGAAAATTCATTAGCTGCCCATTGTTTAAATCTGATGTTAGTACATGTAAATCTTTTTACTCGTATCTCACAAGTCATAGCGCAGGAAAAAAATTGCATATAGACTCGTTGAAAATCGTTTGGATTGGCTAAGCCGTTGAAATTCTTTTCTTCGAAATGTTATATTAGTCAAACATTATTTTTTAATCAGATCTAGGGTTGAATCCTATATACTCGGTTAAAACTAATCCAGTAAAGCACTTAAACTCGATTTCTAGAATTAGGTAAATTTCAATTTTGAAACTTGGTGTAGTTTTCTTCTGATCTGACTTTTCTCTTGAAATTAATTACTAAAATATCTAGGGCTGCTTAATTTACTCGTTTTCCTTTTACTTTTTTTTTTCTTTTGGACGTGATCAGGAAATAGTGCTTTATTTTGACATTTCAAAAGTGTAATATTCTGTAGTCTTCATTCCTATTCTAACCTAAATTTGATTGGAAAATGTTGCATGCCCAAGAAGATATGCTCAGGAAAAAAGAAAGAAACTAATGCTTGCCTTTTACTTTGCTGAATGAAAAAGGTGAACAAAAGAATAACCTAACAAAAAATACGTTGTTAGTTGATCTTCTCCCTTTGGTAATTTTGTTTTATTATATTATTTCAACACTTGTATAGGTTGTGGTTCATATAGATATTAAGATTAGTGCTATATAGTTAATAATGGATCACAATCGATAAACGTTAAAAATAAACTAATAAGTTGAGTATGAAATAAGTGAAAGAATAAAAGTATGTGAAATAAGTGAAAGAATAAAAGAGTCTTCACTAAAAAAACTGTGATCTGATTGGTTTCATACCAATATTTATGAGCCTATGTTTCTATTTATAGCTCATAAATAGAAAGATCCCAACCCATTAACTACAACCATGTAGGCACATGCCTTATTACACAACCATACGATACAAGTGAGTGCTTTTTCTCATGGATCTTAACCCATCCGTCCAGTTTTACTTGTCCACTATACTAAAAATAGTTGTCTAATTTTACTTGTCCACTTTAGAAAATCAAGAGATAATTTACCACTTCATACATATTTTACCCTTATCATTTATTATTGGATTGACAAGTTCAAGAAATTTTTAGTGGTTGCACAACTCTTAAAGTATATTTTATTTATTTCAATCATTAAGTTACTTAGCAATAATTATGGGTGATATAGTAAAATTATCATTCTATTTTTGACTCCTTAATAGATGTGTCAAGTCAAAATGCGACAAGTAAAAATGGACGGAGGGAATATATAGTGAATTAATAATTAGAGCTAAAGAATGATTAAAATTGTTCTATTTTCTTCTTATAAAAGAAGAAAATATCCCCAAATCAAAGGACTCTCTCTAAGTTTTAGATATCTCACAGCTACTTATTAAAGAAAATCTCTCATTTTTCCCGTTAATATTGTTGCTTCAAAAATAGATGCTACTTATTAATTTAGTAGCTGAAAGTGTATGATGCAATTAGTATAAGGGCACATTAGTAAATAGCCTTAGGGGCATTGTGGTAATTAGTCTATGGAGTTAGTTAGAGGCGGTTATCACTGTATAAAGCAACATCAATGTGTAATCATTTCAGTTAAGTGGAATAAAAATATCTTTTTCATTTCTTAATTCTCTCTGCAGATTGAGCTTACACAGCTCAATTTCTCATGTATCAAAGCATGCAAAAGGTCATGGGATTGAATCTTGGCGCCATTCATTATCAAAAATAATTTTCATCTGCTTGGACCATGAAAAAAATCAGGCCAGCACGTGAAGGGCGTGTTGAGAATATAATCAAATATTAAAAATGTGTTCTTTCTAACAGCTTAAGCTTTTAGATGGGATGATCACACTTCAACACTACTATATGCCACGTACGAGGTACCTAATTGCCAAATGCGGAAAAGTCAATGTAAATTATTAATCGGATAGTTATTAACACTCAAAAATACTTTTAGTGTTTAGCCGAATCAAGTGGCAGCTGAAGGTGAAAATCTCAAAATGAGCAGGCAACAGAGTTCTAAGCCGATAACCGAACTGACTCATAGCCGAATCTATTAGTCCTAGCCCTCGGCTAGAAAAGCTCCACCGACTATTTCGGTAACCTGACCGAATCATAATTCCAAGGAACGACTGGGACCCACACATATTTGAACGCCTCGAAGACCAAGTCAAAGCACCTTCTAGACCCCAAGAAATGGAAACAAACCGTCAACAGCTAGAAGGAGGTGCCTTCGGTCGTGCGAGAGGAAATCAAGGAGCAAAACCCGGCACCACCTCCTCATAGTTGGCTAGTGGATTTAGTGGCTAACATAGGAGGATCACATTTTATTTCTTGTAGTATAAATGTAAGATCACTTGTACAGAATAAAAACAACACAATCAATCAAAAATCTGATTTTTACATATCTTCATTCTATCTTTATCGCCTTTATTCCACTCTAGCTATATTTATGATTCTTACCACTTAGTTTACTCAATCATCATCTTAACGCTTTCTGGAGTAGTTGGGGAACCCATTGCTGGAAGTTGGAGTTCCTCTTCCGGCCCAAATCACTTAGTTAAGGAATCAATTTGTCATCCGATTTCGTCAGCCGATAAAACGGCAAACATTTCGGAGGGAAACAAATTTGGCACGCCCAGTGGGACCATATGTGATCTCATAGCGAAGTTTAATTCTCCAGGTCAGGATCACACTTGGCGTATGCGCCTAAGTTCTGGTAAGAAAATGAACCCAGAGTCTAGTCCACATCCTAAACAGAATCTTCCCAAAAGGAACAATGAGCCACCATCTTCTTCGGGTATGCATACATCGGTTGATACCCCTCCACTTCTTCCATCAACCCAAGTTGTGGGTGAACTTAGTCAACCTGAAGGTCCAACTGTTATGACCACGTCTTTCATTAGACAACATATTGAATTAGACATCCACGACATTATGTACCAGGTTTCCAAACAATTGGATGACATTGTCAAGCCAATGGTTCATAATGAGGTTCAACATGCGAGAGAATTGGAAGCCAATCGACTGCATCCAGGAGAAAGTTCGACTAGTTCTGCCATCCCTCTGGCGAGTGGTGTTGTGCATCATGCAACTGTGACTCCAGGTGTTTTTCCTCAGCCGAATGTGTATCATTCAGTACCTACTTAGATACAACCGATAGCACACCTAGGAGCACAAGCCCAGTCACTTGGTAACCAATCCACTATATGGTTGCCACCAAACGCTGGAGGGCAAACTGTGCCACTCGATGAAGTGAATCTGCAATATGGATAGAATAACATGTCTCAGAGACCAGTTCAGGCATCCGTACACCTTGGTTTGTCGCCCGTTATGTCGTACACTTATGCAAACGGCCATATGGTACAAGCGACCAATGCTGGCCAGTCGAATTGGCAGCTGATGGCCCCTGGCTATGACCCTGCTAGGCTATCTGGTGACGCTGTCTACAGCGGGACACCATTCTAGCAGTCACAGCCGGTACTCAATCCATACCATCCAGGAAGTGCAAACTTTCTAAGAACGGCTGATGTCAGAAGAGAGCAAACATGGAACAATGTTCCACTTTATCCTCAAGTTCCGTCGGTTGTTCCAGGAGCTCAGGTTGCAGGCTTTGGTGGCTATGCCCAACAACAGCAATGGGGATATACCGCACCTGTTGGTAATGGCCAGCAGAATACCTACAACTTTCAAAACCCTATTCAACATGGGGCAGAATTGAGGCCTCTAGTTCAGAACGCCTACCAGCCGGTTCCAGTTTAGAATCGACAGGGGACGTCACAGATGATGAACCCTGAAACCATTGCGAATACCACGAGGAGGTACTTTGGCATCCAACTGAAACCTTTGAACAAGCTTGTTTAGAGGAAGCCCTACCCCGATTGGATAGATCGGGTAGCACCATTGCCAAGATGCTTTAAAACGCCTGATTTTGCCATCTTCTCGGGAGACGACGACAAATCTACCATTGAGCACATCAGCGGATTTACTGCCCAATGTGGCAAAGTTAGCCAGAACGAGTATCACAAGCTGCAGTTATTCCCCGTTCCTCTAACCGGAACAACATTTGCTTGGTACTCATCCTTGGCCCCTGACTCCGTGCAATATTGGGCTGACATGGAGCATTGTTTCCATGATAGATTTTATTGGCCCCAACCACAAGTCACTGTAACTGATTTGATGAATCTCAAGAAACAGGTCGATGAGTCGGCTACCGATTATATCAAGAGATTTAGAAGAAAGGTTAGGAAATGCACTGTACACTTCCCTGAATCAAAATGCGCCCACATGATAATCAACAACCTGCATCTTCAGCTAAAGGAGAAATTAGTGGGACAGTCCTGCTCTGAATTAAGCCAGTTAGCCGAGAAGGCTAGCCAAATAGAGCAGTATATCCAGGAGAAGGAGAAAATAAGAGCTAACCGAAACCGAGGTTCCCATTTGGTATCCATTATTGAGGCAGATGAGTCTAACTCAGAGTCAGCCGAATACACGACAGATGCAATGGTAACCGAGATCGTCAGGGATAAGGTTTACTTTTGCCCAACCTTGAAAGCTATGAAGGGCAAGGAGACGAGTTCGACTGATGACAGGGTCGGTTACTCGTTTGACATTACAAAGGCAGATCAGATATTTGTCCATCTGCTTAAAGATAAACAGATTCGGCTACTTGATGGCCATATGATTCCGTCTGTCAAAGAACTCAAGGATAAGAAGTATTGTAAGGGACACAATTCATATAGCCATGCTACTTCTAATTATGTGGTCTTCAGGAAGGCAATTCAAAAGGGCATCAAGGAGGGCAGGTTCAAGCTAGCCGATAAAATCATAGCTGAAATATCTATTGATATTGACCCCTTCCCCGCAGTACCGGTATCTATGGTATCCTTTGCCAAGCCAGATCAATCAAAGGACGTCAAGGGGAAACAACCGATGAAAACTATGTGGGTCCCAAAAAATCCCACCGGTAAGGAGGGGGTCACTATGACCTCCGTGTTTGATCGGCTAGGCAACTTACGTGACATTTATGAGGACACGGACATGCAGCCAGCTAGAAGCAGTGTTTGTGGCCGCCCTTATAAACCAGAGCACATTGTTCGGGAACCTCACAAATAGTACCCGACATTCAAAAGGGACCCAGCAGACCTTAGGAGCAGGCTTGGGGGGCAAGCATGGTTGCCAGTCGATGAGAAGACGAGCGTGCCCAGATAGGCGAGGAACCACTACTCATGGCTAAATAGAAGGTGTATGAGTTCAACGTGAAGGAAGACATTTCTTCCTTATGTATCACAGTGAGGGATGAAGGTCAACTGAGATCCCAGAGGATGATTGAGCCAACCGCCAATATAGAGGAAGGAAAGTGGTTCGTCAATCAGCCTTCTGGAAAGAAAGAGGCACCACCGGATGTCATATCTAGACGCAGAAAAGAAGGATGCAACGCATCAAAGCCTTACACAAGATGAAGCTAACGTTGCACATGATATCCAGTGCTGAGGCAACTGATAAGTAGGAAATTCCTGAGTCTGCCGTAGCTGAGGCTATCGAGCGGGCATTCGGCTCAACCTCTTCGGAGATAATGTTGCATGAATAAGAAGCTTTGGACCAACCAGAACTGAATATATATCTTGGTGACAACCCGACAGAGGAACCTCAACAGGAGACTACTATTTTGAAGGAATCCCTAGCCGAGACAGTTTCACAGGCCGCACAAAGGATCCAGGCATTAGGGCCCCAGCCGGTTCCTATATGCCTCCAGGAGATGGAAGATATTAACTTCTCACCAACCGAATTGGACGAGGTAGGAGACTTCATCCTTGATTTATTTAAGCAAGATTCAGTCGATGAGATTTGGGCAACAATTGAAATGGTCAGCCTAATTCCATGTGAGTTATGGGTCAGCCGCTCTAAGTTGGATAGCCTAGAAGATGATGTGTGTGTGAAAGACACTGAATGGTTGATACCACGACTAGGGAAGTTTTGAGCACTGTATTTGGTGCACCTAAAGAAGAGATGGTTAAACACATCAAACCCCTCTATATTAAGGCTTACATTAATGGCAAAGCTTTTAGCTGAGTGTTCGTTGATAATGGGGCGGTGCTGAATGTGATACCACTGCATACTTTGAAAAGGCTCAACAAAACCAGGGAGGATCCCATCCTAACTAACATGAAATAGCTAGGTTTATGGGAGATGCCTCTAAAGCTTTGTGGATCTTAGTAGCAGAAATCACTGTAGGTACTAAGACGGTTAGATCTGCCTTCTTTGTGATAGACCACAAGCCATCCTACGCCATCTTGTTGGGCAGAGACTGGATTCATATCAACCGATGCCTTCTTTCCACCATGCACCAAAAACTCATTTTCTGGGGAGATGATAACCCATTTCAGGCAGGGGTTAAGAACTTGGAGGATGTCTTATATTCACCCTATGTGGATCCCATAGCTGTCGCAGAGCAATACGATGAAGGATATTGGGAATACTACAATCTTACTCTACGAGGTTTTGAAATAAAACAATTAGCCGAACAACGACTTACCTTGGAAGAGTTAAATGATTGAGGAGACCCAAATCATACGTGATATGTGGCATTGGCTGACTGCTCTAAGTTCTGAAGCAGGATAGCCGAGGCATCACAGGTAGAGGACTACGACAGAGAACCAACACTGACAGTCGACGACATTGAGTTGCCGATGGAACTTGAATCACCCATAAGAAGGGCTATGTTTAGTTTTGAATCTCAGGATCCCTTGGAAGATATCAACTTGGGTACTGAGGAAGTACCTCAGCTAACACATATTAGTGGCTTGCTGAATGAGCAGGATAAACAAAGCATAACGGCTCTTCTACTGCAGTATAAAGACTGTTTCGCATGAGATTACCATGAGATGCCTGGTGTTGACACCCAATTTTGTCCCATCTTTTATGATTTTATTTGCAATTTTAAATATTTTTAAAATATAGGCATATATATGTGTATATATCATCATTTTATTATTATTTGCATTTTATTTGTCATTTGCATTTTTAATATCATAATCATAGTTTTATCCTAATATTATATGTTATTTTATTTTCGCAAAACGGCATCGCATTTTATTTTTAGCACCAAACATTTCGCAAATATTATATTTTTATCATATTGTCATCTTTACAATTTATAAATTTTGCAAAGCTTTCTTTTTATATAATAAAACATTTTTTGTATTCTAAACCCATAACCCATTTATTTTCCAACCCAACATAAACACCCATTTTAAAAGGGGCAGCCCATTAGGCCACCCCCATTTTAACTTAGCCCAGTCGGACACCCAGCCGACCAGGCCCAATTGGCCCAACTCCCCTTCTCTTATTTTCGCCCCAACCCAACACGCTAATTTCTTATTTCCTAATTCCCTAACCAAACCAACCCCCCAAGCCCAATACCCCTTATTCCCTTCCCCTTTATTTCCCCAAGCCCAATCGGCCACCCCCATTTTCGCAGCCCACGTCGCCGCACCCCTACCGACGACACCACCAGCCCTGCCCCGACCCTAACCAGTCGCCGACACCATACCTATACCCCCTAAAAAAACTCGCGATTTCGACCCCCTAAAATCCGCAACCTTTTGCCCCTTTGTTTTGATTTCAAACTCAATTTTGGAGGTCCGAATCCATCTATATAAACCCCCTTTTGTTCACTGTTGATGGGGTTTTTCGATCGGAGTTGAGATTCCAAATTCGGGTCGGGTCGAGTTTTCGGGTCGGATCCGCTCTGGTTTGGGTTGAAATCGGTGCCAAAAATCCGAGAATAAGATTTGGAACTGTTTTTCGGTGCACTGTTCCGGTCGGGTCGGGTCAACCATGTTCAAGTAAAGTAAATTTTTATATTTTGATATTTTTGTTGTTGGTTATCTGAAATTTGGAAAGAAATCAATTCGGGTTGAAACATCCGATCCGGGTCGGGTCACTGATCTGGGTCGGGTCGACCCGATTTGATTAAATTTCCAGATTTATATGTTTTTATATCTTGTTGTTGGTTATCTTAAATTTGGAAAGAAATCAATTCGGGTTGAAACATCCGATCCGGGTCGGGTCACTGATCCGGGTCGGATCGACCCGATTTGATTAAATTTCCAGATTATCGTGTTTAATATTATGTTGTTGGCTATCTGAAAATACGAGAAAAACCGATTCGGGTCGGATGTCTGTTTCGGGTCGAGGCTTGCTGATTCGGGTCGGGTAAGCCCGGGTCTGGTAATAATTCCATATTTTTTGTGTTTAATATTTTGTTGTTGGTTATCTGAAAATTCCAAAAAATGTTTGAGTCCGGGTCTGTTTTCAGCACTGTGTATAAACACCTTTTTTTTTCTTTACTGTTTCGTCGTTCATCCGGGTCGGGTCGACCCGAAACCTTGGTCAGGTTACAGTTCCTGTTTCGGGTCACTGTTCAGAATTCGGGTCGGATTTTTTTAATTGCGGACTTTTGGTTTATTTTGGCATTTAAACATCCGTACCCGGATATCTTATTGCTTTACTGCTATGAATAAATACTGCATTTATGACCATTCGATGTTGGTTTTTTGGACCAAATTACTGCTGCATTTTGGACACTTTTGATGTTTATCACTGCTGTATTTTAGCATAGTTGCTGCTGGTTTCTCAGCTTAGAAACTGCTGTTTTAAGACTGTTTCGGACAGCTGCAATATTTCTGAAAATTCTACTGATCTTGAACAGAGTACTACACTTAGGCCAATGAAATTGAATTCGAGGCCACGTTTTTTTTTTGTTTCTATGTTTCAGTTTACTGTTTTTGGCATTTAAACATCCGTGCACGGATTGTCTTACTGTTTTACTGTTTTTAACTAATACTGCATTTAGGCCGATGAAATTAAATTCAAGGCCTCATTTTTTTTTTCGTGCCTCTGTTTCAGTTTACTGTTTTGGCATTTAAACATCCGTGCACGGATATCTTACTGTTTTACTGCTTGGAATAAATACTGCATTTAGGCCAATGAAATTGAATTCGAGGCCGCGTCCATTCGGACATCATTTCTCGATTTCAGTTTTTTACCTTTTTCCGTAGCATTTTGCTGATTTCAACATGATACTACACTGGCCGATGAAAAAATATCCGTCGATTTTTGAGGCCTCCACATTTGTAAAGACGAAAAATAAAACTTCTGGGCAAGGATGAAACTTAAATCTTTTTCACCCGAGAGACCAACATGCTCGCTGGGCAAGGCAACTAAAATGACCAACGAGTCATATGTTCGCAGCGACGACATGATTGGAATGATCTTTTCAAAATTTAAGTCTGAGCCCTCCGTAATCAAAACATTTATTTTTTTGGATATGGATCCGAAGATTATTTATATTCAATTGTTTCTAACTGTTTGTTCTTGACAGCTTGCAAGGGATAAAGTCAAAAAAGGCAAATACCCTTCGGAGATTATTTATTTTATTGTTGTCTTTACTTTCTTTAATTCAGCTCTATTTCATTATGTATTGTAATATTATTGTACTCCTGAAATTATTGGAATATTTAGAATAGGTAGATTAATTAATAGGGTAGTCAAAAACTTGAAATCCATCGCTAGTTTATTTATTTTTAGGCTCGGTTAGTTTTAAAATCGTTAATCGCTAGTTTATCTATTTTTAGGCTCGTCACCCATAAAATCAACATTGCATATATTTTTTATCAATTTTCATTCAAATGCATACTTTTTTTTACTTTACATATATTTTTAATGCCATACAAATGTATACTTGCACAAATGCATCATTTCATTAAATATTTGCAACATCATTTTAACTTTATATTTTTTAAATATGCATTTTCTTAGTACAATAATTAACTTGAGTTTGATCGGATAACCGCAAGTTAGCGGATCTTAAAGGATGCCTAACCCATTCCCTTTAGGATAATAGAGAACCCTTACCTGGAATCTCATTAGTTTCGCAGACCACAAAATTGGAGTTATTTTGCAGCTTTTAGTTAGTATTCAGGTGCCCTAATTCACCTTAGAATAATTAGGTGGCGACTCCTCAAAGCAAGCATTTTTGTCCAATCCAGAGGGAATCGACGCCATCGCATCGCGAAGCCCGCAGGTCAAAATCGGGTGCGACACCTGGGTTAGCACGTACTTTGGTAGAGCACAAATTGCCAATTAAAGAGGGTTTCATACCTTATAAACAACCGCTCAGAAGATATCACCCTCAGCTGATGCCTCAAATTAAAGCTGAGATTGAACGACTGTTGAAAGTTGGGTTTATCAGAATGGCTATGTACGTGGAATGGTTGGCAAATATTGTGCCAGTCAAGAAAAAGAATGGCAAGGTTCGGGTATGTATTGATTACAAGAACCTAAATCTATCCACTCCCAAAGATGAGTACATCATGCCCATAGCCGCTATGGTAGTCGATTCGGTGGCCGCTAACGGTGTGCTAACATTTATGGATGGATACTCCGGCTATAATCAGATAGCAGTAGCCGATGAGGATACTCACAAGACTGCTTTTAGGTGTCCAGGAGCCTTGGGCATTTACGAGTGGGTAGTTATACCGTTCGGTCTGAAGAATGCTGGTGCTACTTATCAGAGGGCAATGAACACCATCTTCCATGATTTGATCGACAAAACTGTGGAGGTCTACATCGATGATGTGGTGGTGAGGTCTAAGGACTTCAAAGATCATTTAGCTGATTTGGAACAAGCACTAAAAAGAATGAGGATTCATAATCTTAAAATGAATCCAACCAAGTGCATGTTCGGAGTATCGGCTGGAAACTTCCTTGGCTTCTTGGTAAATAAGAAAGGTATTGAGATAGATCAGAACAAAGCATGGGCAGTAATGGAGTCGGCACCACCCAGAACAAAGAAGGAGTTACAAATCCTGCTAGGGAAGATCAACTTCCTAAGACGGTTCATATCTAATTCAACTGGCAATATAAAGGCTTTCTCACTTTTGCTTAGGCTTAAAGAGTCAGAAGAGCTAGTATGGAGCCCGGAACAGCAAGAAGCATTTGACCAAATTAAAAAGGCCCTAGCAAATCCTCCCGTGCTGGTACCTCCCATGCCATGTAAACCATTGAAATTGTACATCTCGGCTACAGATTTGTCTATCGGCAGCCTGTTAGCACAGGATGCCGATGATGGAATCGAAAGGGTAGTTTACTATTTTAGCCGAATGCTCAATGAAGCTGAGACTAGATATACTCCTATAGAGAAGCTTTGTTTGTATTTATTCTATGCTTGTACAAAATTTGAACATTATTTAATGCCACATGTGGTTCACATTTTGTGCAAGATTGACATCGTCCGGTACTTATTGAATAGACCTATTTTGCAAGGACGAATAATGAAATGGGCAATCAAGCTCACTGCGTTTTCTCTCGAGTATAGGCCACTCAGGGCTGTCAAAGGTCAGGCGGTAGCCGATTTCTTGGCAGACCACCCTTGTGTAGATGTGGAGGACCCATGCGCCCCCTCTACTGCATGTATGGACGTCATCCCTTGGATGCTAACTTTTGATGGGTCAATAACCCAGAATGGAGTCGGAGCCAGAATAACGATAACCGATCCATGGAGATTCTCAGTTGGTTATGAAACAGCTAGCAGGGGAATATAACTGCAGAGACCCAAATTTGTTGGCCCGTTATGAAACGGCTAGCAGGTTACTTAGTAGGTTTACATCGTCTACGTTAAGCCATGTTCCCAGAGGCATGAATGTTGAGGCTAATGATTTAGCACAAGAAGCTTCCGGCTTTAGGAAGCCTCTACTCACTCTAGCGTATGATGAGCTGTCAGCCGAAGTGTTAGCCATGGACCAGATCGACTCATGGAAGCATGTATTAATCGGCTACTTAAAAGATCCTTCCACATGCAAGGACCTTAAGTTTAAGAGAAGGGCCTTGAAGTATATACTCATTGATAATGATCTTTACAAAAGGAGTGTAAATGGGGTGCTACTCAAGTGCATTGATAAGCAGAGGCCTTAAGAGTCATGAGAGAAGTTCATGAAGGAATATGTGGATCACACAGAGTCGGGCCAACGATGAAGTGGTTGATTTATCGCCATGGCTATTATTAACCTACCATCACGGCAGATTGCTAGCCGAGGTGTTGCACCCGATCGTGAAGCCCTGACCTTTCAGAGGATGGGCTATAGACCTCATCGGTAAGATTCACCCACAATCGGCTAAAGGACATAATTTTATTATTGTGGCTACCGATTACTTCACTAAATGGGTAGAGGCACAGCCGATGAAGAGGGTTCACCAGACAGATGTCATTCAGTTTATCCAACACCAGATCATATATAGATATGGTATACCTGAAATGATTACAACCGATCAAGGGACGGTGTTAACTGGTTCTAAGGTGGCAACCTTTGTTGAGAAGTTTGGGATCAAGATGATCACATCTTCGCCTTATTATGCACAGGAGAACGGACAAGCCGATGCATCTAACAAGCTCATTGTGGACATAATTAGTAAAAATGTGGAGGGTAGACCGACAGTATGGCATCTTACTTTGGATGAAGCTATTTGGGTAATAAGAAACTCTGAGTCTACTGCTACAGGGACAATACCTTATCGGCTAACATATGGCCAAGATGCAGTGTTACCCCTGGAAATTAATGTTAAGTCATTACGGGTGGCCAAACAGAATTCTTTAAGCTTGGAAGAATATCAGCAGGCCATGCTAATGGAGTTAGATCAGCTAGATAAAGACCGATTGATGGCCCTAGAAAAAGTCAAAGACGGTAAACGAAAAATGGCTAAAGTATACAACAAGCATGTTAATCCCAAGAGGTTCACCGAAGGAGACTTGGTTTGGAAAACCGTATTGCCGTTTTGAATGAAAGATCGTAAATTCGGCAAATGGTCACCAAATTGGGAAGGACCCTTCGTAGCAAGCCAACGGATTCCTGGCAATGCGTATCGACTAATAGACATGCATAATGAAGAGCTTGACAGAAACGTAAACGGCAAGTATTTCAAAAAGTATTACCTTTCGATTTGGGGTATACATGAGCAGACAACAGTGACATACCGGCTTCCTAGCCACACAAAAGAAACTAATTCCCTTCGATTTGGGGAATACATGAATGTGTGATAGCCGCAGGCCGGCGGCTTGGTCACAGTCACATAAAATGGCAAAAAAATACTTCTCTTCGATTTGGGGAATGCAAGAGTAAACGACAATCACATACCGATTGCCTGGTAAAAAAAAATAGACCCTTCAATTTGGTGTTAATAAAACTAGAAAGCCAAGTTGGTTGACGTTTCACTAGCTGGGAGTTGCGCTACATTATCAGGATTAGCCGAATCCACGACTGCTTGATCATAAAAAACAGACCCTTCAATTTGGGGTCAATAAAACTAGGAAGGCAAGTTGGTTGACATGTCACCAGCTAGGGGTTGCGCTACATCATCAGACACAGGGGTCTCAGGAATAGCCAAATCTACCGCTGCTTGGTCACCCTTGATAGCCGTAGTCTCTTTTTCATCCTCAACCGCACCAACGGCTACTATCTCACCTGCTCATGCTTTTTCGGGAAACCCCTTTTCCGCATCCAAAAAAGGCCCAGCCACAACCACTGATGAGATCTCGGTAAAAGCTTGATTATCGGCCGTTAGAGTATCCTCTGGTTGTTGTTCGGCTTCTGACAATACCTCTTGGGTAATAGAAGCAATGATGGCTTCATATTGCAAGTCCATGAGGATATTGGCTGACAATTGAGCAACAAAATCAACCAGCAAAGGAGTGGTCATAACTGAAGAACAAGTTCCCTCAGATGCTACTTTGGAAAAACTAGTAAGGAGTGTTGGCGTTGCTTGAGAAAGTCTATTTTTCCACATAGTCCACTTATTCTCCAGTTGGGCCAGCCATTCACTGCCCGCTTTCTGATCCAATTCCCAGACTACATGTTAGTTACCAAGTTCCTGGATCTTGTTATCCAAATGAGTGTCCTGCTGAAACAAAGAAGAGCGGGAAAAATCTTGGGCCTTAATAGTCGATTCCAAAGCACTTATGGCAGGAGTAATAGCCTTTATCTCCGCCTGGATCCTCTCCAACTCGGCTCGCAGTTTTGACAGCTGCCCCTACAATTCATTCCATCAGCTAACATTCAGTTGCCTTTCTACATTCACCTCATTGAAAGAAGTCTGAATGTGTTTATTCTCTTGCTGAAGATATCCCAAGTGTTGCAGAGTAGCAACTGCTTCATCATGACTATCTTTGGACGTTTCGTGTAAAGCAAATAAATCATTTATAGCCAAGGCCATGTCATTATAAGCGGTTGCCAAAACTGGAGAATCCTTGGTTTTTTTGACAGTCTGAACAGAGAAGCCCTCAAAGCCTGGAACTCTTCTTTGCTGGTCGAAATTTCCTTGGCAAGAGACTCCTCGACTCGCTCCCGATGAATTTCAACAGGCGAAGATGGTGCAGGTGCAACATCGACTGATCTAAAATATTGCAGAAGCACGTCTTTAGGGACGATTTCAACCGACACTTGTGAGTCATCAGCCGGATTAGCTTCAGTCGGGGGATTATCTCCAGCCAGCTCCTATACAGAAAGGGCAGGTTTAGAATAAAAGCAAGGGTTTGGAAACAGTGAAGGACTAAGCATAAGAGAAATGATATACCTCTACGGCTGCATCAACATCTTCGGCTGCCTCGACAAAAGAAATTTTGTCCTCGGGGACATCCGATAATTGATCCTGCGGATGTGCGGGAGCATGAGCTGAAGAGGACGATCCAATAAGAAGAGGGGCATTGAACGTTGTCTGCGACCATCGACGTCTTATGAGTTGCGGTCCCTGAAGGGCAAACAGAAAACATGAATATAGAAAGATAGCCAATGCGAATGTATTTAAGCTAGACAAGGGATATACCTCAATTTCTTCCTCTTCCTCGGTAGAAATAGGAACTCTGGTTCTATAGGGGTCCTCTTCACTACGATCTCGGATAACAACCCCTCAACTCAGCCTGGGTTGCTTAGGAACATGTTTTCTGGGTGATGAGGATTCAATATTGGAAGTGGTTCTCCAAATCGACAAACGCTGGGGGGAATGAGTTGCTGAAAGACACATGAAAGATGTTAGCCAAAAATTCACAAGAATAATCTGGCCGACACTTATATAGAGAACAATTTACCTTTTCTCTTCGTTTACCGCAACCAGATGGAAGACCTTGAGCCAGCAGGTCTAGCCGATTTAAATGGAGCAGTTTTCAAAGCGGCCTCTTTCACCCGCGATTTAGGAGTTTCTTGGGTCTTTTTCTTCTTTGACAAGACCAGCCGATCACAATACATATCTAAAAGAGACTAGAAGAATTTCTCCTTGGTCGTGTTCCACCAATCGTCAAAAGCAATAGTAATATTTGCTCTCGGGGAAACGACTTCCAGTCAAATAGGGCGAGCCTCTCAAGATTGTGATCGGCTATCTCTTTCGCCTATTTTGCATCAAGGATGCAGCGTTGGGTCAAACTAACAATACAACAGTGAGGCCATGGTACGTGCTAAGTGAGACCAAATTACTTTGCCACAAAGTTCGGTCGATAGGGCTCCGTGGTCAACTTATTGTTCCTAGAGGTGGGCTTCAGACCATCCAACAGATCCCTAGCCGTTAGAATATGCCCCCATGTGAGGGTCATAGTTTTCCGCTGAGAGAACGTAAGGTCGTCATTGGCTACTAGACGGACCCAATCAAGGGTGGCCCATCTCTCAAGGACCGGTTTCCAATCTGTATAATGGTCCCAAGACAGACCATGCAAGGTGGAGACTGCAGCAAAATCGTCCTGGGACACTAAGGGTGTTTTTCGAAGAGCATCGGCTAGCACCGGTGGATTTAATGGAAAACGATGGTCATCAGAACCATCATGAATAAACTTTGGGAAATATAAGGTGATCCACAACTGAGGAACCACAGGGGACTGGCTAAGGTATCTAGATTTCTGGAGTCCCTTAACCTTGCCTGGGCATTACCAAGAGCCATATAAAGATAAGTCAAGAAGAGAGATGCCCAGCTGACATCTTTCCCCGAAACAACTAGCGCCGCATAAATTTCCAGTTCCTTCACGACTGCACAAGATCCTGTGGAGACAAAGTATCGGTTAAACCAAAAAATCAGGAAAACATGATGCTCAACATCATCAACTAGGAGAGGCGGTACTCGACTGTTGTTGGCCATGAAGTGGCCGTAGCCGGAAGAATTATTTGAAACCTCGATGCCCAAATCGGCAACATCTATATCGCCTAAGATAGGAGCTTCGGCTCCCGGTATCGGAAGGACAAGTATCGCCATCACGTCAAGCAGTGTGGGGGTTATCATCCTTCAAGGAAAAATAAAGGCGTTGGCGGTGGTCGACCAATAACCAAGGAAAGTGTATACGAGAATAATGTTACAAGGGAGGTCAAACCCTGACAGCACAATGGCGTCATAAAGACCCATGCGTCTTCATTCGGCCTCTCTGGCCGACTTTACTCGTTCCAATCAACCCGAATAGTTGGCAATCTTGGCCGGCCAGGTACGCAGGCTTGCCGGACAACAGTTACCGGTGAACCAATCACATGTGATAGGAAGGTCATAGTTTGCTGGCCTAAGATGATGAGAAAAGAAGGAGGTCGCCCTATTCAGATGTAACATAAGGGGCAAGAACCAATTGTTCATCGATGAAGGCAAAGGTAGGGGTTAGGTCACCAGCAGCCAAATTGGCGCTATCTGATCCTTGAGATAGAGAAGAGGATGAAGACATGGTTCTCTGATTAAGAAAAATATGGTTTTTGGAGGCGCAAAGGAATTCGGGAACGGCTGATAGCTAAGTGAGAAACCCCTGGGAAGACATCTCCCCTTAAATATCCTCTTTTCTTTTAGAAGATGTGGCTGACATGCATTAGGACTCCTTTATTTCAAACATGCGGCTGAAATACGTCGGAATTTATTTGTGGTAGCGGAGACGCCTCAGTTAAATGAAAGTCAGCGAAATACATCATTGCACACATTTAAGGCAAAAGTGATTGAAGCAACACTCGTGGCTGCCACACGAAACGATGGCTATTTTTGAATACATCAACTCAACAGCTGCACTCGAGTTAATGTAGGGGAAATTATTAACACTAAAAAAACTTTTAGTGTTTGGCCGAATCAAGTGGCAGTCGAATGTGGAAATCTCAAAATGAGGAGGCAAAAAAGTTCTAAGCCGATAACCGAACTGACTCATAGCCGAATCTATTAGTCCTAGCCCTCGGCTAGAAAAGCTCCACTGGCTATTTCGGTAACCTGGCCGAATCATAAATCCGAGGAATGATTGGGATCCACACATATTTGAACGCCTCGAAGACCAAGTCAAAGCACCTTTTAGACCCCAAGAAATGGAAACAAACTGTCAACAGCTAGAAGGAGGTGCCTTCGGTCGTGCGAGAGGAAATCAAGGAGCAAAAACCGATACCACCTCCTTATAGTTGGCTAGTGGATTTAGTGGGCGATTTAGTGGCTAACATAGGAGGATCACATTTTATTTCTTGTAGTATACATGTAAGATCACTTGTACAAAACAACATAATCAATCAAAAATATGGTTTTTACATATCTTCATTCTATCTTTATCGCCTTTATTGCACTCTAGCTGTATTTATGTTTCTTACCACTTAGTTTACTCAATCATCATCTTAACACTTTCTGGAGTAGTTGGGGAACCCATTGCTGGAAGTTAGAGTTCCACTTCCGGCCCAAATCGCTTAGTTAAGGAATCAATTTGTCATCCGATTTCTTCAGTCGATAAAACGTCAAACATTTCGGAGGGAAACAGTAGTAGTAGTAGTAGTACCGTGCAAGGTAAATATATTAGGAAGTCGACAATCGCCATTGTTTGAAGAAAAACAAATCACAACTTCTTGAGAACTTTCGAAGAGTCAGCAAATTAAGGCTCTAATCCTCCGTTGGAAAAGAAAAAATACAAACAATATGTGAAACATATATGATCCCTTCATGCTTAATTAGATGTCAAGAGTTCGAGTTTTTGAAAAATAAAAAATCCTGATAGATAGCAATTTCTCATTTAATGGGTTGAACAAATCTAAATCAGTCGAAATCCCATAACAGATGAATACCATGTAGGAATCCAAAAAAAAACAATCTCTTTCACTTATAATAGATAGGACGGTTAATGTTTCTTTTATTGGTCATCATCAACAGGTGAGGGTAAAAATATAATTTAGGCACACCTAATTATATTTATAATTAGAGCTGACAAAATTAACCCAAACCCAAATGACCCGCTCAACCCGTCCAAGGTTTCATGGGTTTGGGCATGAGTGATTTTGATGATGAGTTGGTTTGGGCTAGCCCAAGTTGATCCATCATAAATCAGCAGTCCAAATGAACCCATGATGATGCCCAAACTTGACCCATGAAAATGTTCAATCTTAACGATTAGAGCTCCACTCTAGATTAAGATTTTTATTTATAAATAATTATTTAAAAATTTCTTTATTATTTCGATACTCTATTTAACTAACCAATTTCTTTAAATTTACGGAGTAAAATATTTATCAATTTATAATAGTTAATTTAGACAATTCATTAAATAGTTGTCTTCCTTAAATTATAAAATTTGATGAATATTTCTGAAAAAATATGCAAGTGATATACAAATATATATTTGATGATGTTTTGCCGAATAACATGGCAAAATGTGACCGGAATAGTTTTGTAAAATTATTTTTGCTTTGTCAAATGCATATTTTACTTCATTCATGACTTAGGAACTTTGAGTAATTAAACAAGAGTATTGGAGGGTAAAAAATAGGTGTTAACAGTCGTAACTCAAGAGTAGGTGATTGCTCATTTGGTCTTTTGCACTCCCCATTGATGGACCCCAATTTGTTCTTCACCGACAATGCTCTCAATACACTCCTTCTCCACAATCTATAACCTACTCTATCAAAAGGTACAAATACCAAAATAGCACCGAGACTGTCAGAAGGATGAATATACAGTGGATTACTAGCATCAATTACGGAATTAGTGTTCGCAATACCAGAATTTGTAGTTTCCTCGACATTCGCCATCGATATTCATTGAATTGAAAATGAAATTTGAACATATTTACACTAGAATTGATTGAAAATCGTACAATAGTGGAGAGATTATCCACGAAAGATGCAGAGAGAACAAAACCCTCACCTTGCGATTTTCGATGCGAAGATGATAACTCGTCTAATTGAGAATTTTAACCTAAGATTGAATTACGCAATAACCTCGCTCTGATGCCATATCAAAATTGAAGCTGAAACGCACTAATTTGAGATGAAATCTATTAAGAAATATCAAGTGTTCATATCACTGAACTAGAGAGAAAAAATGGAGTCATCGAATTTGTGAACTGAAAACTAGAGCTTCAATAATTGAGAACTTGATCCTAATATACATAGAAGATGCGTCAAAATATCTACAACCAACTAAGATATGCTAACCTACACCTAATAACCTCTAACTGTTTGCTAACATGCACTAAACTGTACTAACCTACATCTAATTTAACTAACTTGCCGACTCAGCAAAATACAAGTGTAAGTACAAATACAATACATATAAATATACACTACACTACTATTCTTAATACATATCAAATAGAAAGTGACTTTATACATAGCAAAGCAAATCTCTATGCCTAAATTGGGAAAGGATTTTCCCTTCATGAGATCGATTTCATTTCTTTGGATGAATCAATAGAGAACCTTTTCTTATGTATGAATCGATATTATTCCATGACATTCTTTCATACATTTCATAAGGAGTGCTACATTTTGGTGTGGATTGCGAGCCACAAACTCTCTGATCCAAGTTACTTTAAATTATAATTAGAGGATAAATTTATAGCACCAACTTGCTTTATAGGAAGATTCAGATATATTGAAATGATAATTATTAACTTGCAAGTAAATGACTAGATCACACTTGCAATGAATAGTTGTGGTAGCCACAAGAAAGAAAGAACTTGCAAAAAATGGGAGCTCATTTTCTTCTAGTATTTGAACATATGGAGTAGTTGGTCTTTAGTTATAGGGGACTGGGGACCATCGACGAGGAAGTTTTTCTTTAAGACAATTAATTATCACTTTTAATGGGACTTTAAGACAAATAATTAGCGATCTATCAATTTTATTTTCTTCAAAATATCTAATTATCTAGTTATAGGCTACGAACCTTAAGATCACAAATAAATGCAATGAAACTCTTTTTTACGTAACAATTAATTTTCCTTTATATTTCTTATTGCCTTTCTTTAAAAGAAGAGAGAGGGACTTTAGGAAAAGTAATAAATTGTAGTAATAGTGAGGAGAGAAATAATTAAGGTATCGCTAATAATTATTATTTTGCAGACTTCTAGACAAAAAAAGGAAAAAATGACAAAATTTTGAGAAAAAAAGATAAATGATAATCCTTGCCAAGGAGATGTGCCACATTACCTTTCTCATTTCTAGCTTTATTATATATATTGATTGATGATGATTCATCATGCGTCAAAGATAAGTTGTAGAAACTAAAGTTGTTGATCCTTACATAATCAAATTTGGTCAGTGAATTAATGTATTTTCTTCTTCTTTCCATATGAACATGTGGTTTTAGATAAGCTAATTATCTTAAAACACACAAAAAAGTAGTCTAGACATTATATGATTAAACTGATTCTTACATCATTCAGTTCCTTTCCATAAATTAAATTTATTGATTGAATTTGCAGATAAGGCCTATAAATGATACATTAAATGACAAGCCAAACTTTTCTTTAGAAAGTGGACTAAATTATTAAGTTTCCATTTTAATTTGATGTAACTAGATTTTGGCAGTTTACTTACCTAGAAACTTTGGATGGAAGTTAACAATAAATCCTATATAAAAAGGGTAGAAATATTGATACACTCATTGTAAAGCTAAAGCTTCCTATAGAAAATGAAGTTTGCCAAAGTAAAATTGCTTGAAATTATTTGCCTTACGTTATCTTTTACATCTTGCTATTGTGCTTCAATTGAGCGGCTTGTTCCTTCCGGTCCAGATCCAATAGAATCTCCTCCATCTCCAACTTTCAAAAAACATTTGTCAAATATAGAGAAACTGTATGAGTTTGATATTAAGAGACTTGTTCCTTCAGGTCCAGATCCAATAGAATCTCCTCCATCTCCAACTTTCAAAAAATATTCGTCAAATATCGAGAAACTGTATGAGTTTGATATTAAGAGACTTGTTCCTTCAGGTCCAGATCCAATAGAATCTCCTCTATCTCCAACTTTCAAAAAATATTCGTCAAATATCGAGAAACTGTATGAATTTGATATTAAGAGACTTGTTCCTTCAGGCCCAGATCCAATAGAATCTCCTCCATCTCCAACTTTCAAAAAACATTCATCAAATATAGAGAAATTGTATGAGTTTGACATTAAGAGACTTGTTCCTTCAGGTCCAGATCCAATAGAATCTCCTCCATCTCTAACATTCAAAAAACATTTGTCAAATATAGAAAAACTGTATGAGTTTGATATTAAGAGACTTGTTCCTTCAGGTCCAGATCCAATAGAATCTCCTCCATCTCCAACCTTCAAAAAACATTCGTCAAATATCGAGAAACTGTATGAGTTTGATATTAAGAGACTTGTTCCTTCAGGCCCAGATCCAATAGAATCTCCTCCATCTCCAACTTTCAAAAAACAATTGTCAAATATAGAGAAACTGTATGAGTTTGATATTAAGAGACTTGTTCCTTCAGGCCCAGATCCAATAGAATCTCCTCCATCTCCAACTTCCAAAAAATATTCGTCAAATATCGAGAAACTGTATGAGTTTGATATTAAGAGACTTGTTCCTTCAGGCCCAGATCCAATAGAATCTCCTCCATCTCCAACTTTCAAAAAATATTCATCAAATATCGAGAAACTATATGAGTTTGATATTAAAAGACTTGTTCCTTCAGGCCCAGATCCAATAGAATCTCCTCCATCTCCAACTTTCAAAAAACATTTGTCAAATATAGAGAAACTGTATGAGTTTGATATTAAGAGACTTGTTCCTTCAGGTCCAGATCCAATAGAATCTCCTCCATCTCCAACTTCCAAAAAAACATTCGTCAAGAAAAATTTTATGAATCAAATGAGATATCACCTCTAGGTCGAGCTCAAATAGTTCTATTAAAGTCAAATGATAGTTTCAAACTATGATATTTTAAGCTCATGGATGTTGTTCGTTGTTTTCTTCAAAAATAAAAGTGAGCATTTATATAAAATAATTTACTAGTATCAAGAAGCATTTTCCTTCGTTATCTATTGTTCATATATATATGTCCATATTAATCTACTCTTGGATTTTCAATACTCGATTCCCCACCCCCCGCGAAATGAGATTCTTTATCGTGTGTATATATGATAAGAATTGTATAACTATTTATAAATTATAATGTTTGCCACATAGGGTAAAAATTGGATAAATAATCTTAACGTGAAAAATGGAATATTCTCTCTCTATATATATATATATTCACATGTGGTACCTCTGATGCAAAAAAGAAAAAGAAAAAAGAGAGGGGTAAATCAAAAATAAAACAATTAATTTATTTTTAGTTTGTTTAGATATTTGTGTGTTCATAAAAAATGTAGAAACTTATGGTGTTAGGGAAACCTAAATTGGGCATTGAAAATTTGTTATTAGTGAAAGTTACCTAAATGGAGCAAAATGATTTTTGCGAATTCATATAGATGATCCTTCCTAGCTTTGGATTTATGTGTAATAGTAGTAAATTTAAATCTTATTATTATTGTACTTCAACCATATCGTAACTATTGTGTCTGTGCATGTCCTTTTTAAATTTGCTTAATGTCAAATCATGATTAGATCCTTTAAAGATAATCTTATTAAATGCGATCTAGAAGGGAAAGGGGAGACGAACGAGAAAACCGAACTCATATTTATTGTGTGAAAGAATCTAACAAATATCACTAGAATATAAATTTAGTCTTAACTGATTTACCCATTGGGTTAACCGGAGCTTTTACAGTGGCACCTCAGTCTTATTGGAACACAAGAAAAAATCAGAATATTTGGCTCAACATAATGGTACAAAAATCTGAAAATGTTAGAAATTCAATAGTACATGTAACAATTCAATCACACTGCAAAAGAAATGTAAAACTTCCTTTTATCGATGTTGCCTTAACCTCGTTAGAAAGCGGAGTTGGCTATTAGCAGTCCCTATAATCTATTGTTGGTAGATATATGCTATATATAACTAGAAAGATGATGCAATCTGCTGTGCATTTTTCTTGGGATTTCATCTATGCAATTTCCTCAACTTTAATTTAGAACATCTTCATGATTGTCTCCTCCTTTATAACCTCTACTGTCCCTGTAAATAAATCCAATTTGCTACAACAATTTGGATGATGTTGCTAAACATTATGTGGTCCAGGAAAAGACAAACCGACAATTTGAATTAGTGAAATATACGAACCACTTGAACTTTAATATATGGATTGAACTTTGACTAATCTCGCAATATCTATCTATTTTAAGTATAGAAGTATCAAAAATCATATTATTATGTTCTATGAACATTCGCCACATAATGATTCACTTTAAATTCTTGCCTTTGACCCCAAAAATACACGGTCAAGTCAAGCTCTCATCCATTTAAATAATTCATATCTCTTTAGTATGATCAGAAAAAGAAGGGAAGGGAATAACCAGATAAACAATGTTGAAATCGACCACTTTAGAGATAAAAGTAATTATTACCCTCACGTCCCACCTCTCAATTTGCATCGATATGCACAAATTAATACTTTATTACAAGAGTTTCATGCAAGTTTACATTCACCTTGTAATTAGTTTTTCAAGTAACAAACTTGATTGTGTTCTAATAAATGCATTCACATCCACACACTTAATTACCACAAGAGTTATTATGTAAGATCTACATTCACCTTGTACTTC
The DNA here is from genome assembly GCA_034509755.1 of Anisodus tanguticus. NCBI lineage: Eukaryota > Viridiplantae > Streptophyta > Magnoliopsida > Solanales > Solanaceae > Anisodus > Anisodus tanguticus. The sequence continues at coordinate 9,020,388 of CM067555.1, read as the reverse complement.
CTCTAGTGGCAAATATGATTATGTTCTCTTAGAAATTTCATATACTCCTAACAAAATATTTTATCCTTAGCACATTCTCAGAGGAAAAAGATTATGTCCCTAAAAAACTATGTTGCTCGGATTCTTCAAACAAAAATTTTTGAGGGGTGTGTGTCAGATCCTCCCAATCAATGTCGAAAAGCCTACCAAGATAGGGATAGACCACCCAATCTGTGAACCAAAGCGTAACTCCCTCTGGCATGACAAGTGCATATTTGGAGGACCTGACACGGGTTCTGCAACAATTTTTGGAGAGTTCGAGCAACATACCCAAAAGTATATGCACCCTAAAGTTGTGCTAAAGTAACTAAAATAATAGAATGTACCTTGAAATCATTCAGCAAAATCCATTTTCCATGGGATGTCCAAGTCTGTTGAAACTAAAAGTAGAATCTAACCATCCTTCAGCCTCAGCTCTTTCAACATAAACCTTAAATTGTTTTTCAGCATCTGGTACATCTAGAGCCAAATCATCAAGAGATTCTGCCACTCTAGCAAAACCTTTTGTCATTTGGTACATAGTTATAAGTCCCATACTAAAACATTCTTTGAGAAAACCCCATAACCTCTCATTTTTCTTCTCAATTATAGTCACCAATGATTTCTTCACAACTTCATGGTGAAAAAATGGCATCACTAGTTCCTTTATGCATCTATATGCTTCTTTTGCATCTCCTCCAGATTCAAACTCCTCTAATAATTTTCTAATTTTATCCTTTCCATCTTCTATTGCCCATCCATTTGTACTACTTCCACCACCACCCCAACACCTTAGTATTCTCTCACTAGATAATCTACCCTTCAGCAAGGATTTTGCCATTAGTACAACTTTGTTCCCTATTGAATTCGGCTCGAAAAATTGACTCCCAATTTCTTCCATGTGTTGTGGAGTTAAAATTTCATCTACTTCTGCTCTAGCCAAAAACATGGCTAAGTCCTCAACAACAATTGGAATGTCCAAAGCTGTATCATCCGCCCCTTCTATTAACATTACAAAGCCATTTACCACATCATCTGCTGGAAAACAAACAGATGATAGCAAAACAGATGCCATTTCCTTTTCTCTATTTTTCCTGTCCATTGCCAAAGTGATCAACTTTTTCACAAATATCGCGTTTAGCTCAGCCAAACACGAACTGTTCTTCGACTCTAAAAACCTACTTACTTCTACAATCTCACCTGATAAAAAGTACTCTTTGATCATGGATATAGCTTTTAATTTGAACTCTTTCACAAGTTTTTCTTCAATTTCTTGCTTTACAAGTTGTGTTGATAACGACTTAAGAGATGAAATACATAACCAACCCTCTGATGCTGCCTTAGAAATTATGGACTGAAAAATCACCCTTGCATTTGGTATGTCAAGTGACAAGTCATCAATATTGTCGATAATCCTAGTAAATCCCTTTGATAATTGACTTGAATTTATCAAACCTTCTTCTGCAGCCCTCTTTAACAAGTCCAAAAGGCGATTTTCGGCTTGTTGCTTTTCCATTGCCATGATAATAGCCCTCTTAACAATTTCATGATGAAAAAAGCGCATATTTAAATCCTTAATGCATCGACAAGCCTCGTTTTTCTCTCCACTTACCACATATTCAATCAGTAAATTGTTGATTTTGTCCTTCACATCTTCAACTGTTTTATTCTTACTTCCACCCCATCGACGCTCGAAGATTTCAGCATGTAAAGGAGTTGAAAGGTAACTTTTTTCAGCTCTTTTGATAACTTCTATTCCCTTTGAATCTTTAGGCAGAGAAGAATTTGCTTTTGCTAAAAATGCTGGAGGAAGTACATCGTCAACGACTGCTCTTGCAATGAACAACGCGAGAATGTCGATTGCATCAGGAATGTCTACAATAAAATCTCTCATAATGTTGTCCAACACGACGAACAACATTCAGGTACGTCTCACTATTTTCAATTGCTACATATGTATTTAATGGGTCCAATTGAAGTAGACAGTCTAGGAGGCATGAGATATTCCTTTGTGATGGTAGATGATTTTTCTAGATATTCTTGGATATATTTTTTGAAAGAAAAATCACAAACGTTTGACATGTTTAAAATCTTGAACTCTAGAATTAGAAATTTATTCTATTCTCCTATTTTTCGAATTAGATCCGACCATGGAAAAGAATTTCAAAATAGTTCATTCACAATTTTTTGTGATAAAAAGGGAATTTTTCATGAGTTTTCTACCCCCAAAACTCCTCAACATAATAGAGTTGCAGAACGGAAGAATAAGACATTGCAAGAAATGGCTAGAGTGATGCTTAGTTCTAAACATTTGTCAAAACGTTTATGAGCAGAAGCCTTGAATACTGCTAATCACATAGCTAATAGAGTCTATTTAAGGCCACGAACAAAGATAACACCCTATGAGATTATAAATGGAAAGAAACCAAACTTGTGTTACTTTTATGTTTTGGGTGTATTTTTTATATTTTAAATGACAAGGATCATTTGGAAAAATTTGACTCTAAGAGTGATAAAAGAATTTTTGTTGGCTATTCACAAAATAGTCATGCTTATCGAGTATACAATCTGAGATCCAGGACTGTACAAGAGTCTGTAAATGTTATCTTTGATGATCTTTCTGATGTTTCAGGAAATATTATTGAAAATAACATTATAGATATAGTGGAAAGTCCACAGATTGTAGAAGAATCGGATGTTGCCACACCTAAAGCAACATCCGAAGCAGCAATAGAGACCACAGAGGCCACAGATGATGAGTCAAGTGCTGAATTGTTAGACCAAGTTCGTAGGGACCCTTCATCAAGGATTAAGAAGAATCATCCAACGGGCCAAGTGATAGGGGAAGTTTTTGAAGGAATTAGAACAAGATACAAAGAACCACTCAACTATAGAGAAATGGTAAGGTATGTGTGTATGTCAACCATATACCAAGAGGTTAGTCGTCCTTGTTTTATATCTACATTAGAACCAAATAATTTTGTAGAAGCACTTAACGATAATTTCTGGATACAAGCAATGCAAGAAGAGCTTGAACAATTTTCTCGAAATGAAGTCTGAGACTTAGTTCCACGTTCAAAAAATACAAATGTAATTGGAACTAAGTGGATTTTAAAAAATAAATCAGATTATTCGGGAACAATTATTAGAAACAAAGCACGTCTAGTTGCATAAGGTTATACTCAGATTGAAGGAATTGATTTTGATGAAACCTTCGCACTTGTAGCTAGAATCGAGTCGATTAGACTTTTACTTGTTATTGCTTGTTGTTTGAAAATTTCTTTACACCAAATGGATGTAAAAGGTGCCTTCTTAAATGATTATCTAGACAAGGAGGTATATGTTGAACAACCAAAATTATTTGAAGATCCTTACCATCCACACTATGTGTACAAGCTTAAAAGGGCTTTGTATGGGTTGAAACAAGCCCCTCGTGCATGGTATGGTCATTTAACTAACTTTCTTCCTGAATTTGGTTTTAACCGTGGCGAAGCTGATTGTACTTTGTTTATTAAACGACATGGTGTAGATATTATAATTACTCAAATCTACGTGGACGACATAGTCTTTGGATCGACTTCACAGTCGTACCTAAATTCATTTGTTGAAGCTATGTCATCGACATTTGAAATGAGCATGATTGGGGAATTAACTTTTTTCTTAGGCTTGCAGATAAAGCAAAGTTAAGATGGAATTTTCATCTCACAATGTAAATATGTCAAGAATCTAGTTAAAATATTTGGTTTGGAGAACGCTAAACAGATGAAAACGCCAATGGGTTCATCGCAGAAGGTATGTAAGGATAATGTTGGTGAAAATGTCGACCCAACATTATATCGATCTATGATAGGTAGCCTTCTTTATCTTACTGCTAGTCACCCAGATATTATGTTTAGTGTTTGTGTTTGTGCACGTTTTCAAGCCTATCCCAAAATGTCCCACTTAAATACCGTGAAACGTATTATTCGATATATTGCTGGCACATGTGAGTTGTGAATATGGTATTCTAAAGACACTAATCCTGACTTAATAGGATTTAGTGACTCGGATTGGGCTGCAGATGTGAATGATAGAAAAAGTACAAGTAGATGATGTTTTTATCTTGGCAATTGTAAACAAAATTGTGTTTCACTTTCAACTGCTGAATCTGAATATTTAGCAGCTGGAAGTTGTTGTTCTCAATTAATATGGCTACGACACATGTTAGACGACTATAGATTTACTAGCAACATTTTGATTTTGTACTGTGATAATTTGAGTGCTATAAATATTTCCAAAAATCCAATTCAGCACTCGTACAAAATATATTAATATTAGACATCACTTTTTAAGAGATTTAGTTGAAAAACAGCTAGTTCAAATTGAACATGTTGACACTCTTCATCAACTAGCTGATATTTTTACAAAAGCTTTGGACCATGAGAGATTTTCTAGTTTAAAGAAATATCTTGGTCTTTGTAATCTCTAAAAAGGCATTTTTGGTGAATGTCAGCTGAAATGTTGTCTAACATTTTGGATGACATTTACCTATGTAATATCACTGACTAATTATTGTTGATGTATGGTGCATCTTTTGATCACACAAGCATGATCCTTCAATAAGAATATGTTGTCTAAGTGATACCGTTATATATATATCATAAAAAAAGGGTATCAAAATAAGGCAAAGTCATTACATTTATAAATAGTTTTTTAAAATTCATTGAATTTATTTATCTATAAATAGTCTTTTAAAATCTCAATTGAATACGCTCCCTTAGGGTCTAGGTTCAAGCCCCGGATGAGGAGTCACCTTGTTAGGGAACACTTTACCTCCCAATGTAGGACTTTGCAGCGTGAACCGGATTTTGTCTGGCCCAATGCAGGTACACCGATGGGAAACAAAAAAAAAACATATGCCTGGTCTGAATAATCCTGTCACAGGAAAATTATCATGCATGTTAATGTGCAATTGAGAAATTATTAAATTACCTTTATTTGGACGACCATCTCTGGGAGAATGTGAACTTCTTTTGTTTTTAAGGGGACTTCCCCTACCTGTGACATGCTTGCTCTGACGATCACCACCTGGAGACCTGGGGGACTTGGGAGACCTTGGGGAGCGTGGTGATTTTGGAGATATCTGTAATGGGGATACTGATAATGGATCTGCACTTTCTGAAGCAGATTGGAGTTGTTCTTGATGCTCCTTTGATAATTTTCCAGCTGTAAATTCCATCCTCAAAAGTAACCAATATCACCACCACAGAAATATTGTGGAAGTAGGATGTAGGAAAATTATATTCCAATGCGGAATTTGTGAATAAGTGATTCTCTGATAACGAGCCAAGAGTATCTGACTCGTCTTTCTTCTAAATCAACTTCGTCCAACTCCAAGCAGCAGAAAGTTTTGTAATGATTCTAAAAATTTTAAGCAGGAAATCTTCAATGAGAAGGAGTGGGAAGAAAAAGGAGATCAACCTTGAGATTGATACAAATTGTTGAAATGACAACCAATATTCTATTATTGATGCATGCATAATTTGAACATAGTGTTACAAGTTCGAATACAATAACTTGGCCATTCTACTCAGGGGTGGAGCTAGGGCGCAAGCGGTTCATCCGATTTTTTTCGCCAGAAATTTACACTATATATACAAAATCAATTTTTTTTTTATATATACACACTAGAGGTTAAATCCCCATGGTTTCTTGGTTTGTTTACTTCCTATTGAAAAACCCGACTCAACCACTGATTACTTGGAAATCATGCCTCTAATCTCATGCAAAAATGTGCAAATGCTTTCCGATAAAAAAGAATTGCAGAACATATGAAAGAAATAGTAAAATGTACCTTAAACTGCAGATTAGTTGAAGCTAGTGAGACAAGTTTCAAACTAAATGGATAATCAATAGAGAAAACAGGCTCAAATTCTTGGAGTATTAATCTAAATACAACTTTTTGGTTACAATTATTGTGTGTTTGGTTTATTTGGCATTTAGAGCAAGAAGCTTAGAAATAGTCATTATGGGATGAGTTAAACAACAAATTAAGGAGATCTGACAAAGACTTAATGGGTCTGAAATAAACAGAGATTACTAAGGTTGCGCCTTTTGAAACGGGAAATTATGGTCTACTAACTGTCATTTTAACTGAAAAAGCTTTGATTATCTCGACATGTTTTTTTTTTTTGTTATAAATTTTCATTTTTTGGATTTTATTCTTCCATATTCAAAATTCACTGGGGTGACTCATGGGCAACTGAACCCTCAAGCAACTAAGGCCTTTGCTTTAGAGCCAAAAAATATGAGGCTCCATCAATTATTTTTAAAATTTGTACTCCCTCCATCCAAATTTATATGATATAGTTTGATTTAGCATAAAGTTTAAGAAATAAAGAATTTTTTTTAAATCTTGCGGTCTAAAACAAATCAAAGATATTCGTGTGGTTATAGATCATCTTGTTAAGCGTAAAAGATAAAATTTAAAGTTAAATTGTTGTCAAATAAGAAAATATATCATTTTTTGGGGACTGACTAAAAATGAAAGTAGGTCATATAAATTGAGATGAAGTATAATATATTATTTAATTATTGCTAATCATTAATGACAAATAAATCTTTTCAACGTTTAAATGTCGATAATAATGAATAATCACACAACTTCAAATAAACATAGATAAAAGAAAAGCACAAATGAAAGAACATCTGGACACCAAAGAGAAGCTAGCAAGTGATTTAGTTTATTTAATTTAATGCATTTCTTCTTACAAATAAATGATGTATATTTTTTGTTACTATTTGATTTTTTGAGTAATTATAGTTCATAATCCTTCAAAAGGTTTAAGCGTTCAGTTGACAAAGTAGAAAGTGCACGGGCCAGGATGATAATTAGAGACAAATACAAGGACCTCCAAGCCATTTCGCCTTTAATTTATTCCAATAAAAAATTATGTAGTCAACTTCAACTTGAATGAAATTATTAAAGAGTAATTTGTATTAGTAAATTACTTTACTGTCCTCTTAGAGGAAGTTGGCTCACGCTTTTGAACATTAAATTTGATAGAGTAATTAGTCTAGGGCTGGCAATGGATTAGATCGGGTGGAGCTCAATCCGCCTCCACCCGTCAACCATCTATCCACCACCCGATCTATCTATCGCCCTATTTTTTCTTCATCCACATCCGATCCACCCATTATCCACGGGTGAATCGGGTGCTTCGCGAATGAAAATTATAACACAATTAGTTTGGTACTTTTGGTTTATTTTCAGTTTTCATACTATCTTGGTTTTCATACTATCTTGCTTTACCATTATAATTTGATCTTGATACCATTATAATATTCCTCAAACTATTATATTGCTAACAATTATAGTCATATATAGAGTGATGTTCAACATAGAAAATGTCAATTATGTATAACTTAGTATAAAAATAACATTTTTGATACTAGAAATCATCGTTATTGTCATGTTGAAATTGAAAAAGAATTTCCATTCACTTTAGAAAAATAAAGCCAACTATTGGAAATAAAATCAAGTATTAGTAACGACTAATCAGAGATATGTTATCATTGAACTACACAAAAAATAACTAATTTATAAACGAATGGATGGATGGATCCAGTGGTGAATTGGATGTATGTTCACCCGAATCCGACCTGATCCATCATCTGATCCATCCGTTATTCGATTAAAATTTGTGTTTTATCAATTTTTCATCTATATAATCGGGTCTGGTGAATCAGATATTGTTAGGATGAAATCTATTAAAAGTTTTAGAAATAATATTTGTCTACCCTAAATGAAAGAAAAAACCATAAATAAAACGATGATTAAAACGTTGTATAGACAATCAAGGTAAACATTTACTCACAGTCAAAATAAATAGTCGGAGCTCCATAAAAAACCTGTTGCCGGAGATGGACCTTGTAGCAATCCTTCAATCGCAACTCGAGACTCTTCGAAGCAGAATCAAGGTAAACCTTTCGTTGATAATTTTAAAAAATCTACTTCAAATAATAGTTAATATTCCATTATCATTATTTACTCTGTTGAAATACAGGAATTGGAATCCGAAAATGCTAAATTATCTGCTCAGACTTCTAATTGCCGTTGCCAAGAGGTTATTGCTTCTTCTTCATAATATCCAGACACATTTATAGTAGGCTTAATACATAGGTAGCCCCTTAAACTTCCATTTGGACACTCAAGTAGAAAATGTCTGGGGGTTTACAACTTATTGAGGCGAATGCGTATAGTTAGAAGTGATAGACATATTTTATGTGGTTAACTTAATTTTTAAAATTGAAACTGAAGGATCTAATTGAAACACTTTATTAGGAGTTGAGGTGTTCAATTGGAATAGGGTTTACTGCTTAGTTCGAGTGTCTAAATGTAATATCCTGGCAAGTTTAAGGGGCTGGCTATGTATTAAGCCCTTATAATTTTCTATGTGAATTTTAATATGTTGTTTATTGCTATGTAGACGAAGGAGAAAGGTAATGGTAGCCTTGTGAAGAACGGAGTTTTGGATGGTCATGGAAAGAAGAAAAATAAGCTCAGAGATTTAGGTTTGTGTTTTATATGCAATGTGAAAGTGTTTCCGATGGTAATTTAAGTGTTAAAATTAGTGAACTGAGTTAATTCATTTTGCTACGGGTTTTTATGTACTGAATGAGCTATCTGTATTTTAAAGAGTGTAATGTGTTAGCTATCTTTACAAGTTGATACTGTAATTTGAATTGGAAACCTGCTGAAATGTTCCAGTTCCGTTTTTGATACTGTAATTCGAAATGGAGATTGTTGAAATGTTCCTGTTTTGTGTATAGGTTATGGCGCAATGATGCATCACTCGAAAAGATATGTTGCTTTGAAATTCATGTATTTTGGTGCAAGGTATACATCAAATGCTAATAGTTTAGTAGGATTGCATTGTCAATGTGGCCAGTGAAAAGAGAGGAAGAAAGTTCTTAGTTGAGAACATGCAAAATACTTTCGTTTTCTATTTGCCTAGGATTAGCTCTTCATTAGTAGCAGTTAAGTTAACTGGAAGTAGAGCAAAATAGTGTAAGCAGAAAGACTGAAAGTGGTTTTGAATATTTTGGACAAGATAATTTTCAGTTTACTGCTAAATTTTTTTTTGGACAAGATAAATTTGAAATTTTTACTTGTCTTTAGATTTCTTTTAACCCTGTAAAACCATCTCGTTAGTCTTAAGAACAAAGGATATAAGATCTCAAAAGGGACCAAAAGAAGAAAATAAGAGGTAACAATCGTGATTTCCTGTTAAGTTTATCTTGCATTGACCTCGACAAGATTTCTCATACAGGAGAGTTTATTTCAGTCTTAATAGAGCCTCAAACAAGCTAATACTTAATACACAGCCCTCTTTAGGAAGCATCTAATATTTAAGTAGGCATAACTGCTAAATACTTTAAATTGAAGTAACAAAGTTAGTTCTTATTGTTATTTGGCTTAATTCACAGGCTTTGTCCTTCTAAGTTCCCAACAATAAGGATGTCTTATCCATTTACCAAACATCATCTTGTCTGATCATATTTTGTTATTTGACATTTGACTTTAGCCAAAAGTGAGCCACGTATCAGAAGGCATTTGTACTTCGGTATATAATTTTATGGAGTTCCAATCATATCTAGAAAATAGTTCCAATTTGAGATAAAAGAGTTCCGAAAAAAAAAAGAATTGTGTGGTTCTAATTCGTCTGGTAGAATATTGAAAGATGTGGATTAATTCATGGAACACATTTTCGTTGTTTTTATCTGGCATTACTTCACTTTTGTTCTAGTAATTTCTTCTACACATTTCATCTGACATTCCACCTTAAGCATTGATTGCTAAAACTGCATCCTGATTCTAACTCCAAAGGGCCCTATTAATAACCCAGCACTAGTGGTTCCCTGAGTATTAGGATGGAGCTCCGTATTTCATTCTGGAGCGCTAATGGCTGCAGGTGGATCTGTCATTTTTTATACCTTATGCAGATTAAGTGTGATAAGTATTGACTAAACAGAATATACATGTACATGGTGTTACTACTTTCTACCATTCTATTTTAGTTGGAGCTTGCATTTTTTTTTTACTTTATGCAAATACAGTATTAGCAAGTACTTGTTTATACTGTAACAGTGTTCTCATGCTGCAATACAGGTTTTATGGTTTTGCTTCAGAGGCTCAAATGGATCCCACTGTTGAGGTCTTATGTTCTCCTCTGAGATGATTTTCTTTTAAGAATTAGGCCAGCATTTAATGCGACGGACATGGATTAACCATGTAACTGCAAAATATGTTCTACATGTTTTGATCTTACACCTTTTTTTTAATCACAGTCCATGTTTTCCGTCCTTGAAATTGAGAGACTTAAGTTGCTAAAAGAGTATGATCTGGTGCTTTTCTGTGAGAACATTGTATTCCTTGCATGTATTGCACAATTTGAACTATTTAATCTTAGCACAAGTTGTTTTGGTGCCTCTTTTCTCTAGTGGTAGCACTTGGGTGACTTTATTGTCTGCACTTTAGCATCTCAATAGAGTATTTTGTTTGCACATGCTGATGGTTTTCTTCATGCAGGGTGAACTTTTCAAAGCTTTAGAGAGGACAAGACTCATATTTGGAGACAAGAAGGAATTGCAATACTCAAGATGTGGTAGAACCGATAAGGGAGTTTCCTCTGTTGGTCAAGTAAGTTGAATAGTTAATTTGTTGTATATTTGATTAGCTAGTAGTTTACATATATTTTGCATTGGATTTTTTTTTGTTTTTAACATTTATATAGAAGAGCTCCCTGTAGGAAGATAAAAAAACTCATGCAATTCATTCACGTATTTACCCATAACACGATAGACCATATTTAATTCTATTAGTCAGTGAGTTGTATGTTGTGTTACTGCACCTATGATTCCTAGTGGCTGCAGTTTCATGTCAAATTTTCTTTAATCTTTTTCCCCCTCCTGTTCATTTTCTTGCTTTCAAATCCTTTTCTTCTGTGTGACTTTGAGAAAGTTTTATGAAACCATAAATCACTTTCCGTGTTGTCAAAGGCTCGCCTAAGGCTTGCATAAGCCCTGAAGCTAGGTGTGAGTGCAGTCATCAAGGTGCTAAGACATACAGCTCATCATAAATGGACATTCTCATGAAGAGGCTACACTAAACGACTAAAATTTCACTTAATTGTACATTTTTTTAATTCTTTTCTACATATAATTATTATTTATGCTTATAATTATTACTTTTAGTTTCATTTTTATCTTTTTCTTCATTTGCGCCTTTCTTTATTAAAGCTCACGCTTTATATGTGCTTTGGCTTAAAGCCTCAGTAGACCTCATCCCTTTTTTGCCTTTTTTATCTTTGACGACACTATCTCCTTTTGTCTTTTAAAACATGAGAAATACTTGTTGCAGGTGATTGCTCTGTTCATAAGGTCTAACCATAGGGAGTCAAGAGGGGACAATAAGTACTCCGAGGAAATTTCTATTGAAGAATCATGTGGTCTGCTGATATCTCCTTTCAATGTACTACTATGTTTAGCCTTTCTGATTGTCATCTGCCATATACTTCTACTGTAATGCGATTTGGCACACATCAGTGGCCTTCCCTTCCCCCAAGAAGCCACTCATTTTCTTTTGATGCAAGTTCTGCTAGTGTAGTTTTATGGCTGTTAGGTGCCCATTTTTAGAGATTGATTATGTTGGAGTACTTGGATTGCACTTTGATAAATGACCTTATATCTTTCACCAAAACCAAGACACAGATATTTCCAATTCACGTTGACTACTAAGATGTGCAAAAAGAAAGTGAATCTTCAAATCTTCCTAATTCTTTTAGTTGATGGCTGCCCTCATATCAATTTGTTGCTTTCATTTTCAGTTATTACTAACCTTGTGACACAGTTTACATTTTCTTCACCTAGGAGAAATAGACTATGTAAGGGTACTAAACCGAGTCCTGCCAAATGACATTCGCATTATGGGTTGGTCTCCTATTCCAGTTGGTTTCAGTGCAAGGTTTGTACTGCTTATATAACTTTTGCTCCCAAATATCTTTAAGATTGTTATAGTTTGCTGGTTAAAAGCATTTAAAAACACATAACTCTTTTCCAAAGTGTCATGCTTTCTTTCAGTAGGTATACTGGAGGTCATATTTCATGCTTTCGATAATACCTAGGACATAAATATTTTGCATTTAGCAGGGTGTGGCATAGTGATCGATGAAGTGAGTGCAAATCGTGGAGACCAAGGTCCAATCCTAGCAGAGACAATATGTGATTTCTCCCCATTTGCCTCAGCTTTAGTAGCCAGAATTAGTCGGTACCTATGCTGGTGAGAGGTAGCAGGTACTCAGTGGAATAGTTGAGATGCGTATAAGCTGGTCCAAGCATCACTATTACCCCCCAAAAAAACATTCAAGTATATAAGGTTTTGAATACAATCCATCATTATTTATTTGCATTAGTAACAGTTAAATTTAAAATAGGGGGGAACTCTTGCACTTTACGAAATCTTGCTAGGTATCTCAGCTTCTTATGAAAATGAGCAATGCTAAACTCTATTTGGTAACTTATCATAGGCAAAATTTATCAATTTGTTGCGAGTCGCCAGGTATATTAGGTGGACTCATGACTAAACCTGAAAAAGTATGTCCTGGATTCCCTTGAAGTCAACTTTGACATCCTCATATCCTCTAGGTTGAGAAGTTGTACCATAGTTTGTTTAGTTCGTCATTATAGTTTAACAGCCTTTATGTCTTTCAATAATTGCAGATTCAGTTGTTTGAGCAGGGTGTACAAGTACTTCTTTTGGCAGGGGAACTTGAATATAACGGTGTGTACCTTTCCTTCTGAAATCAGTAGATCTGTTTATGCTGATTTACTCCACAAATTTTCAGCTTAACACTCTTGAATTGCTCAACAGGCCATGGAAACTGCTGCTGAGAAATTCTTAGGGGAACACGATTTCAGAAATTTTTGCAAAATGGATGCAGGCAATGTGCACAACTATCGGCGGCACATAATATCGTTTGAAATTCTCCCCTTCGGTGAAAGGTTCTCTACTATTAGCTTGAACTTGACTTTTTTTACTTTATGTCCCTTTTCTACTTAGCCTTTACTTGTAGAGGATTATTAAATAGACCAGGTGTTCTTCTTGGAGTTTTTAGACGTTTTAACTTATTTCCTCTCCTGATCTGATCGTAATTCTGTAATTATCTTCTTTGAATCTGCGGTGCTCTTGTTTCTAAATGTAAAAAAAAGGTTGCTACATTAAGTAGATAAGTGATGTTGTTAGGGAATACTGTATCTGTCTCCATGAAAGTTGATATTAAGGAATATTAGGCTATATTTTAAGATGGGATGCAATGTGGAGATTGAGAAATCCTAGACATTGCTTTCCTCTGATGGCGTCGTCACCTGACGTATATTATGCAGAAATATTTGTAAATATGCAATTGGGTTTTATAGTTGGATAGGTGACTATCTTATTTTTCCTTTTCCTTTTTTTGGTAACTGTTGGTGACATTTTATGAATATCTAGAGATCTTGAATCTAGCTGAAATCTGCATTCTTTTGTCTTCTTTTGCAAGTGCCTTTGCGTTTTTGGGTATTTGTACTTTCAGATAGATCCCTATAGAATGTATCCTCTGTCTCAAAAAAGTATCAGAAAGAGAAGGAGAAAAAGAAAAAAGGATAGAAAACCGTAGGGGGAAAATGCCATGTATATAGTTATCCATCCCTCAGCTATGAGACACTAACAGAAAGCATACATGAATTAGCATCTGTCCCTTAAAGGACTCTACTAACTGAGAACTGTCTAGCCTTGCACCCATCCCTTTGGACTTCACTAGCTCTCTAGTTCTGGCTTAGTTAATTTTTGTACAATCAGCCAGCCATTTTTTGTAACCTCAAATGCTATATCTTGTAATCTTGCATCTTCTTGATACCTTTTATTGAAATCACTTCATAAAAAAAAGTCTTGGTGCAGCCTAGCGGTCAATGAAGTGAGTGCAAAGTGCAAAGAAACACTAGGTGATTTCTTCCCAAGTCTTGGTGAATAGAGTTACCCGTACCTGTATTTATTGGTGGGAGGTAGCAGGTACCGGGTGGAATTGTCAAGGTGCGGGAAAGCTGGCCCGAACACTAGTGGACCTTACTCCTACCTTGGGAGGTAGGGAGGTTGTTTCCACTCGTTATCATTTATTTTTTTTAAAAGTGAGAACTGTCTAGCCTACTTTCTTCATTGATCAGTTGTAATCTCCCTTCGCTGATACATACTCAAAGCCTGAGTCTACTTTCATCTAAAATTTCTCCACTGTCATTTTGACATTCAGTATATCTTGATGGGAGCATACTAGCTTCTGCTGGTAAGTTTTAGCTGCAAGAATTTGTTTATATAACTTATACTTTTCTGTAAGTTCTGGTTTGCTTGGAGAGAAACCCGAGAATTCTATCCCCCATCTAGTTTATTTCTATAGCAATCATAGTAAATCCTCTGACCTTGTTCATTAAGATGGGACTGCTTTTTGCTGGAGTTACGGAGGAAGCTCATTTATCCTGGAAGAGTGTTGCTTTCATGACTGAGATTTGACCTACTTGTTGATTTGTGTTGCTTGTTGTAATTAGCCGGTAGATCTCTGGAAGCATGACACATTAGGAGTGATGCATTGCCTAGAATGCACGAGTAAATTTACAAAGATTCATTGTCCTTAATTGCGTGTCATTTGTGTAGTTATTTTCGTATTTCTTTAGTGGTAAGTTAGTTGACATGGTCAGTAATATAGGACGAGAATTTTATTTAGTTTGTTATCATCAATTTAGAAAGGCTTCCTACATGATGTACTCCTTTGCTCATCATCTAATTTTTTTTTTACTGAAACTGATATTTGGCTTTTTTAATATTATACATATACATACTGAAATGCTTTTCATGCCTTTATGTATTTCTCTTATTGTAGTTACAAAGCTGATCAACTCATGATTATGAAAATCAAAGGTAGTGCTTTCCTTTGGCATCAAATCCGGTGCATGGTTGCCGTACTATTTCTGATTGGCCAGGGTCTTGAGTCCCCTAATGTACGTAATCTATGTCCTAATAATGATTTGTTCTGAAACCTGTTGATGCAACCTTTCAATTGATGTGATTCATTTTCTGGAGAAGTCAAGTTTTTTCCTCTTGGTTCTTTTAGATTAATAACTAAAGTTTTGTCAATCCTGTGATGAAAACTGAAGCAGCTTGTTGAGTTTGCCGTTATTTATATAATACCAGAGCACTGGTCAACCAAGTCTGCTCAACCTTGTAATAAAATGCTTTTTTGTGTTCTCACCACCATATGAGTAGCATCAGGCTAGTTATTGTATGTTTCTTGAATCTGGTAGACCTTTTCAGTTTGTTCTGAGTCGATTGATGCCATTTAGATTCGGGCAGGTTTGACTTTCTTCTTTGTGAAAATCTCTTTGATGACTCAATCTCAAAAATAAATGAATAAACAAATTATTCTGATGATATATGTAAAATGCACACAACCCATTTTCTAAGCACTGCACGTGTTTGTCAAATTTTCTCAACGTCCTAATTGGACATTGCTTTCAGGGTTGTCTACGTAAAACCTTTATGTGCTTAATTGACCTTATGGTGATGTTTTCTAATTCAGTTATCTTATCATAAGGCAATTTTCAAGTATGACATTCAATTGTAGGTAATAGATGCGCTACTGGATATTGAAAGAACACCACGGAAACCTCAATTCCCAATGGCCCCAGAAATACCTCTAGTTCTTCAATCTTGTGAATTTGAAGGTCTCAAGTTTATTTGTTCATCAGGTACTTGAATGGTTTTTAATCCAGAATTCTTTAGTCTTATGTCAGTTCCATTTTTTTTTCTAAGAAATTTTAGGATCCTTGAAAACTAAGTTTCCTTTGTTTTTATTTTACTTGATGTTAGATATGGGAAATCATGTTTTAATTTTATTGTTTCTTATTGTTAGAATCTGTGAAGATTCTAGCATATTTGTAAATATAGTAGATAAAATATTCTGTAATTAGGATACAATATTATGTAATTAGGAATTGATTTGTATTGATTTCCTTTCCTTTTTAGGACATGTAAACTTAGCTATTTAAACCCCAATAGCTTGAGGGAATAATCAAGTTGAGTTTCTCTCTTTTTCTCTTCCGATTCACATGGTATCAGAGCATGGTTAAGCCCAGCGACATACGATGAGAAAATTTTGAATTCAGATTTTTTCCACCTAATTCCGGCGAGGTTCCGACGATCAGATCATTTTTTTCCAGCAAAATTTCTTGGTTGTCCGACCCTATCCATCCAATTTCCACCTGATCCCGGCGAGTTTCCGGCAGTCAGATATGACTTTTCTGGCGACTGCACTATTCGTCACTTTCTGGTGATTTTCTCCCACAAATTCTGACCAGAATCCGATAAAACAGTCCGTTTTATTCACTGTTTCAGGCAAGATCTGGGTTATTCTGTATTTCAGATCTGTCAATAGTTTCTGGTAATTGTCTCTTGGTCTTATCTTTGAAGTTACTTAACCTAGTGTTTGAGAAAAATATCACTCGTATCATATATCTTTTCTAAACCTATGGTTTCCAGCAACCCGAACCACTTCATCACCACTGAACCCTTGATTGGTAGTGCGAACTACTTATCTTGGTCTTCATTTGTTCAGTTATGGTGCAAGGGACAAGGTGTTCAGGACCACTTAGTTAAACATGCTAAGGATATTGCTAAGGCTAAGGATATTGCTGAAACAGATAGGGGCGAATGGGAAAGGATTAATGCTCAGTTGTGTAGTCTTTTGTTGAAATCTATTGACTCAAAGTTGATGTCATTGTTCCGACCATTCCAAACTTGCTTCTTAGTTTGGGAAAAGGCTCGTGGACTATACACAAATGACATCTCCCACATTTATAATGTGATTTCTCGGTTGACTAACCTTAAAAAGCATGATTTGGATATTTCTGCCTATCTTGGATAGGTTCATGCGGTTATGGAAGAATTCAATGAGTTGATGCCGCTACTCCAAGTGTTGAAAAACAATTGGAGTAACGTCAAAAGATATTTTTGGTTGTTACACTTATTGGACTAAAATATGATCTTGACTCTGTGCGTGATCAAATTTTGGCTAGCCCCACTGTTCCTGCTATGGATGACATGTTCGCTCAATTATTACGACCGGTTGTACCACTTATGTCCTCTAGTCATTCGGTGCCATATGCAGACTCTTCCATTCTAGCTTCTCAGACTACATTTCAGACTGGAAATCGACATGGAGGTCACTCTGGAAAATCTTGGCCAAGGTGTGGGTATTGTAACAAATTGGGCCATACTCAGAATGTGTGTCACGCTCTCCATGGTAATTTAAAGAATGCTCATGTTGCTTAGACGGAATCCACTGGTAATCCAACCAATCAAATGTTCTCTTTATCTGAGGAACAGTTATCCAACCAATGACTATCTTCAGTATCATGCGAGTAAGCATGCATCTTCATCAATAGCTTTCGTTGCTAAGATTGGTAATCCTGTTGCTTGTATCTCACAGTCCACCACGCTTGGCTCTTGGGTCATGGACTCAGGCGCTTCTGACCACATTTGTGGTAATAAATCTTTATTATCCAATATTACTTTTTCTCGATCCCTTTCCACTGTTACCTTAGCTAATGGTTCTCAGTCCATGGCAACTGGAGTTGGTCAAGCCAATACTTTACCTTCTTTGACTCTAAATAATGTTCTTTTTGTCTCTGGTTGTCCCTTTAGCCTTCTATCAATCAGTCGCTTGCCTATGGCTTAAAAGTGTTTCATCTCATTCTTTTGTGACTTCTTTGTTATACATGACCTTAATACGGGAAAGATGATTGGCGAAGGGCGTGAGTTAGATGGACTTTATTATCTCAATTTTCCCACCTCCACTACAGTTTATTCGGTCTCCGATTCTCCAGATTTAATCCACAGGAGGTTGAGTCACCCTAGTTTATCCGAACTTCAAAAGATGGTATCTAGCTTATCCAAATTGTCTAAACTAGATTGTGAGTCATGTCAATTGGGGAAGCACACCCGAGCTACCTTTCCACGTAGTCCTAATAATCGTGCAGACTCTCTTTTTCATTTAGTTCATTTTGATATTGGGGTCCCAGTAGAGTTAGTTCTACGTTGGGTTTTAAGTATTTTGTTACTTTCATTAATGATTACTCAAGGTGTATTTGGATTTTCGTAATGAAAGATCGTTCTGAATTATTCTCCATATTTCAAACTTTTTTTTTCTGAAATACAAAATTAGTTTGGTGTTTCTATTAGCACTTTTCGTAGTGATAATGCACGTGAATATTTATCATCTCAATTTCAACAATTTATGTCTTCCCATGGAATTCTTCATCAGACATCTTGTCCTTACATTGCACGACAAAATGGGTCGCAAAGAGAAAAAACAGGCATATTGTTGAGACTGCCTGCACCATTCCCATACAAGCAAACCTTCCATTGCATTTTTGGGGGATGCAATGCCCACCCCTTGTTATCTAATTAACCGTATACCTTCCTCTGCTATTCAAAATCAGGTTCTGTACTCTGTTTTGTTTCCCCGTCAACCCTATTTTCTCTTCCACCACGTGTCTTTGGGAGCACATGCTATGTCCACATTCTCACTCCAGGAAAAGACAAATTGACTCCTCGTGCTCTTAAATGTGTTTCTCAACTATTCAAGGGTACATAAGGGATATCGATGCTTCTCACCTGACCTCCAGCGATACCTTATGTCCGCTGATGTTACTTTTTTGAAGGTCAACCCTACTTTACATCCTCTTCTTCTGAACATTTAAGCATTTCTGAGGTTCTATCAGTTCCATCCTTTGCGGATCCTGCCATAGTCTACCCTTCCACATCATCTCCTACAACTCTATCTTCCTCAGCTGCACCTCTACCACTATTGACTTATCATCGTCGTCCGCGTCCAGATGACTCATGCTCGCCACCAGAATCCTTACTTGTTGAGGACTTGTCTACACATAGTCCCCTATTGTCACTCGCAAAGGTAATCGCTCTACTCGTAACCCTCATCATATCTATACTTTTTTGAGCTATCATCGTTTGTCACCGGCCCATTCTGCCTTTGTATCATCACTATCATCTGTGCCTATTCCTAAGACTATACATGAGGCTTTTTCTCATCCAGGCTAGCAACAAGCTATGATTGAGGAGATGTCTGCCTTACACTCTAGTGGTACTTGGGAGCTCATTCCTCTGCCTCCAGGTAAGTCTACAGTTGGTTGTCGTTAGGTATATACAGTGAAGGTTGGCCCCGATGGACAAATTGAACGTCTGAAGGCTCGAATAGTTGCCAAGGGTTATACACAGATTTTTGGTCTTGACTATGGTGATTCCTTCTCTCCTGTGGCTAAGATTGCTTCAGTCCGTCTCTTTTTATCTATGGTTGTTCTTCATTGGCCTCTTTACCAGTTGGATATCAAAAATGTCTTTCTTCACGGGGATCTTGAAGATGAGGTATATATGGAGCAACCACATGGTTTTGTTGCTCGGGGGAGTCTAGTAACATGGTGTGCAGATTACGACGAGCACTTTATGGCTTCAAGCAGTCTCCTCGAGCATGGTTTGGAAAGCTTAGCATGGTTATTCAGGAATTTGGCATGATACGAAGTGAAGCTGATCATTCTATGTTTTATCGTCATTCTGCTCCAGATCTGTGCATGTATTTGGTGGTGTACGTTGATGACATAGTCATCACATGTAATGATGATGAGGGAATTACCAAATTGAAACATCACTTTTTAGCACTTTCAAACCAAGGATCTTGGTCGATTGAGGTACTTCTTGGACATTGTGGTTGCTCAATCCAAAACATGAATTGTCATTTCACGGAGGAAGTATGCACTTGATATTCTTGAGGAGACGGGGATGACAGATTGTAGGCCTATTGATTCTCCCATGGATTCAAATGTTAAACTCCTACCCGGTCAAGGGAATCTCTTAGCGATCCTGAAAGATATAGAAGGCTGGTAGGAAAGTTGAATTATCTCACAGTGGCTCGACTTGATATTACCTTTCCGGTTAGTGTTGCAAGTCAGTTATTGAATTCTCTTTGACAGTCATTGAAATGTAGTTATTCGCATCATTCGATACATAAAATCTGCTCCAGGGAAAGGACTACTTTATGAAGATCGAGAACATGAGAAAATTATTGGCTATTCGGATGCAGACTACGCAGGGTCACCCTCTGACAGATGATCCACTTCTGGATATTGTGTTTTAGTTGGGGGATATTTGATGTCTTGGAAAAGTAAGAAACAACATGTGGTTGCTAGATCTAGTGCAGAAGTAGAATATCGGGCTATGGCAGTAGCTACATGTGAACTCATATGGATCAAGGAACTACGGAAGGAGTTGACATTTGGAGATATTAAAGAAATGGAACTTGTGTGCGATAATGAAGCTGCACTTCACATTGCATCGAATCCAGTGCTCCACGAGAGGACCAAACACATAGAGATTGATTGTCATTTTGTCAGATAGAAGGTGGGTGAGACTTCATCACAAGGTTCGTGCGATCAAATGATCAGCTTGCAGACATATTCACCAAGTCCCTAGCCGGTCCTAGAACGAGTCACTTATGTAGCAAGTTTGGTACATATAATTTACAGATTCTAGCACATCTGTAAATATAGTAGATAAAATATTCTGTTACTAGGATAGAATATTATGTAATTAGGAATTGATTTGTATTGATTTCTTTTCCTTTTTAGGACATGCAAACTTAGCTATTTAAACCCCAATTAGCTTGAGAGAATAATCAAGCTGAGTTCCTCTCATTTTCTCTTCCGATTCACACTTATGGTTCATTCTCTTTTCCTGGATCTTGTCAGCAAGCTGTATGAGTTATCAACTTTAGCCATTTGTCCCAAACATAACCCGGTATTAACACAATGAATTGCTATTAGCAGCACTCTGGTCTCATTGATGAGCTTTGGCTCTATTGCATTTGTTATTTTCTATTCATTGTAGACTGATGATATTGTCAACTTGATTGTGAGTCCCATTATTCTTTGTTTGATAAGGGAACTTGATTGTGAATCCATTATTTTGAAGTAGTAGTAATAATAAAAAATGTCTTTTTGAATGATATTCATCAATATTCGTTGTTTACTAACTTGTTCCATAAGGAGCTGTAGTTCGTCCGATATACATCCTTTCCTTTTCTTTTGGTGGGTGGTGTATAGTGGCCTCTCTTCAGAAGAGTGCTTTTTGTGATTATATATAATGTTCAAAAAGTGTGGTGTTGTGATTATGATTTCATTTTATGTAGTCCCTCCTCTCCCTGTGACTGAGCAGAGGAGCTGTTTTGGGGGAAAATTAGACATCAATATTTGATATTTGTTCCTGGTTGTGATTTATACTATACCAGACCCGGCTTGTGGGATCACACTCGGTTGTTGTTGTGATTTATACTATGTGTTTTTTTGTTAGACAATTTTGTTGCACTAATTGGATTACCTCCAATTTGTGGACGTTTTTCCAGACTCAAAGCAGGCTTTGAATGAACATTTGGAGCGGGAATGCCGAATTTATGAACTTCAATCTGCAATTTTTCATGAAGCTTTGCTAAACTCATCATGTGTTGAAATTGGTAGGTCATGCAGTACACAAACCTGAAATTAGTACGCGTTTTGGCCATGAAAATAAAATAGTTTTCACTTTTTTTGGAATTTTGAAGTTGGAGTTGTGTTTGGTTATAATTTTTGCAAAAAAATATTTGGTTATTTGAGTGTACTGTAAGTCAAAACAGGATTTTAGGTGTTTACAAATTCCAAATACAACCATGGCCAAACTATGATTTTCAAATAAAGCAGAAAAAATCGGAAAAAAGTGAAATTCTCATGGCCAAACGGGTTATTATAGACATTTGTCACCTATAGCATATCTCGAAGCTATAGAACTTGTGTTTTCTTGGTAAGTAAAATAAGCTGATTGAGTTTTCCAGTTTCAGACAACAATATATCAAGTGACCGTACTAAGAAGAAAGAAGCTTCCCACATTCCTCTGTTGTCTCGACCAACTGAGCGTGAGTTCTACTTCCTCTGGGTCTTTTCTATCTTTTCAGTCATTTGATAAAGCTTGTTTGAATTTGGGACTTTTGAGTCTGATTTAAACAACAATATTAAAGAAAATGAACGATGTTGAAATAATAAATTGTGCCTCTGAGCAAACTTTGTCCTTGTTTAGTGTCTTAAAGTATGTATCATATGAAACTGTCACAATCTCATAATTGCTGAGTTCACTTACAAAAACATTATAAAAGAGAGAACTCTCGTTGACTTCTTGATTAACAGTTGTGTTGGTGACTTAACTTTGCTCCGAGGTTATTTACAGCAGAAATGTTGAATAGTATCCCTGGTTTCTACAAATGCTTTCTTGTTCACTGATATCACGCAACGCTAGCTGAAGGGACATCAAGCACTCTCTTAACTCTCCCATACCACTTCTTGAGAAAAGAACCCAATTGGTTAAAAACATGAAAAAGAAAGCTCTTTGTTTTACAAAAGGAAAAAATCTGTAAGAACCATTTTCTTGAGGTATTTTCTCAAATTTTGTTTCCTTGTGGTTTTAACAAATGTAAAGTGAAAGAGGCAGTTTTAATGAGAATCTTATTATCACCATGCTGGTTTGTCTGTTGCTGATGTGACACAGAAAGCCTTTGAGATAGACAACTAACATCCTATGGAATGGGGACTACTATAGGTGTGGAAACTTTACAAACATCAGTACCCTCTTCTACTCAATTTATCCTTTGAAGAGAGATTTATATAAAGATAAAGATTTGTTTATAAATCCAAAATAGCAAGAAGATGAGAACAAATTTTCTATTCAACCTGTGTTGCTCTTTACTGTTCAATGTTCAACTGCATGAAATCCGTTCAGTTTCCTTTTGTATATACAAACTTTGTGTATATACACGTAATGATGATAATTGTACATTTGATCTCCACTAACATTGGAACATTTTCCAGCATCATATGAAGAGCGGCGTAAAAAACTGGATGCAGGAGCCGGAATGCCAAGACAGAAAGTGAATCCGGGAGAGATGAAATAAATGAGAGTGTCGATGATGCAAATCCATGGTGTTTATGTCTTCTAAATTTATCTTGTTGTATCATTAACTTGTACATTGTAATATGCTTTATCATTTAGCCTACCATTAATAGGGAGAGTACTTCTATTGCCTTCACTTTAATTACAACATGATTCAAGCGTTTTAGGAAACATTTTGCATTTCTTTCATATGAAATTATCTCAAAGGATCTATTATTTCTTGAATTCATATGACGTTAATGAATAAGATAACACTATGGAAACAAAAAGTGTATAATAGTGTACCAACTAGTTAGTATTTAGCTTTAGTCGTGTTGGTACAGTTACATACCAGGGGTTCTCTTATTTTCTTCGGAGATTTTTTCACTGTATTTTCTGAAGAACAATTCACTTGTTTTTCTTTAGAGAAGGATTTAATTAGTTTATTGGGGGAAAAAAAGAAAAAATTCCAAAAAAGGAACAAAATATCTCCTAAGGTTTTTTCTTGAACAATTCATCTAGGTCAATTTAATAAATTAAAGGAGGAGAAAAGTATGTCTGGGAGGCGCGGAAATCATAAGGTTTCTTTTAGAAATTCTTATAGGATCCTTTAGATTTCAAAATTAAAAGGAACAAAAGGAAAAAGAAAACGTTATCTTTAGAAAGATTTAAGGGCAGCTTGGTGAATTGGGATATGATTTTGTATATCTTTCATTATAAAATTCCTTTTAATTATTGTACTTGTACACATCTTTTGTGCTGCTGAACTATAAATAAAATTTCATTTGTCAAACGATTAATCTAAAATTGCCTCACATTCCAACTTAGATCGAGATACTTTAGCTTGCTTTTTCTATCATAAGATAATAATTATATTCAAACTTGTCTTATCTTTCCTTCAATTCATTAGGAAATAAATCAAATTTCATATAACTTTAAATATGGTTCCCTTCTTTCAAAAATAACAAAATATCACTAGGGCCTAATTGTATGAAAGTAAGAAATTTTCTTTGTTCCTTTCGGGGACAATGTTTAGTAAGTGATTATTATTATTATTATTATTTTTTTGCAATTTGGCATACTCTCATTTAAACCTTTTCAATTTCTCTTAGCTTCCAATCTTATGAACGGTCTAGACTAGGGTCTCAAAATCCCTTTGAGCAAATTGAAATTTTTTATAAAGATGTCAGTCCAATATTTTATTGGGAAAAGGGTAAAAAATACTCTTCTACTTTATTTTATTAGCTAACTTTATCATATGTTAGTGATAGTAAACAAAAATATCCCTGCACTCTACAAAGTTAATATATTTACCCCTATTTTGATGGATTCCCCCAAATTTGACCTAAATTACCTAATTTCAATCAAAATTACCCATTTTATACCCGACCCGATCCACTAAACTAAAACTTAGTGGGCTACGAGCAAACCAAAATCCATCAATATCCAAGAAATCCTTAGTGGTTACGAGTATTTCGAGCAAACCCATTTAACAATTTTTTTTAAAAAAGATATCCCAATATTTTTTGCAGCCAGAAGAAAAAGAATAGGTGAATGGTTATTAACGTCCTTTCGAATTTGGCTCTGTAAAGAAAATACAAGGTGTAAAAATTGGTTTCTTTAATGTTATAGAAATCAATGCATGGTAAAGAATTATGGGAGGCATGGATGTTCAAATTGACATTAAGAATCTTTTATTTCCCTTTTCCCCTTTGGCAGATCGAAGAAAGTCGTTGTTTGCTGGTTATGGCTTGCTCCTCTAGAAAAGTTATGGCATTTTGCTGGTTGATCTTCAGAAATGTTGCTGTGGCAGATTGACCTATTTAGGAACAAAATCCTCAATTTCATATGAAAACTATAAACCAGGAGGTGAGCTGTTTTCTCGACAGTTGTGTTCTAGTAGAGAGCCAGAAACGCATTGTTTTGCTGGGAAAGCTTGAAAGTGCATTGAGGAATCACAACTTGGGAAACCTACAAGGATTTCAAACGAACCCTTTTCTTGTAAATAAGCTTCTCACTGATTCTAGGTGGCTTAAAAAGGCATGCAATATGTACAGAGTTAATGACCAAGCTCTGTCTATCGTTAGCTAGAGCTCAAATGCCCGTTCGAGCATCATCAATTCTCAGACTAATGTTGGACAAAAGAATTCTCCCACAAATTGACATGCTCGGGATGATAATATTTCACATGGTGAATACTGATACTGGAATGATTCTGTCATCAAACATTTTGATTGACATAGATGGTGGTAGCTCTCAACAATTAACCACAAAGAAATGTTGGATACAATGTTGGAGGAAACGGAAATAAATAACTGCTAAGTATTACAAGCAACTGAAATTACAATTAACTTAAACAATAAACTGAAATTACAATAAACTGGATCAGTTTTTGGTATGCTGAGTCGAGTGTTTGCACTCTGTCTTTAAGACAATATTGCCCCGTATGTATCATTTCTACGTCTTGGACAATTGTCTCTCAAGATAAAACAGCAAATGAACAAATGAGCAAAGGAAACTCAAGTGCTACCGTGAAGAATTTTGAGTAATGAAATGATGCTGGAAGGTAGTAGGAAGAACTGATTTCGTTTCTGTTTTTGTGTGTAGCTCAACAATGGTGCAAAGGGTCCTTTATATAGTTGAAGGAGAGGCTTACCAACTGCCCACATAATTGCCTGTTACTGGCCAAGTAATGGCAATTATGGAGGTAGTAATTCACCAAAATAAATAGTGAAGAATTGAGTGCTGGTTGACGTTCCAGAAACCACAAAGTTCTCTGCCGAATTTGACTTTCTTGAAACTTCAGGAACCAAACTGTACATATGAAACAATTCTGGTCCAAAAAGATAATATCAGAAGAAGCACAGCCCACAGCCCGTGACCCGGATCGGACGGGCGGCGGCGGCACGCGTGTGGGTTTTCCTCGAACCGAAGCACATCTAGGTCCTCCCTCCTTTAAACACATGGGATGCCCCTTGGGGTCCCAAACCCCAAGCCAACCTTGAGACTTATAAACAAAACAATTCTTTCTTCCCCCACCGATGAGGGAGAATTGATCTCAATACCACACTTTTCCATGCTTCAAACACCTCACTTCGTGGACCAATATCTCTTTCATTTCTCAACGAAATTTAACGATCCTTGGCCCTACGGTTATCTGCTTACTTAGTAGATTATGCACGTGTGAAGAACCGGATTCTCCAACATGCGGAACACTAGTGTTTAAGCCGTTAAAATTGGTCGGACGCAACTCCCGCCAAAGGCATATTTCCAACAAGAAATCCACTTGCACCGAGTTAAATAAACATGATACACTTCTTTTTAATCTTGTTCTTGATGCTTGTGCAAGATTTGGATCGCCCAGTAAAGGCCATCAGATTATCGAGTTAATGGCCCAAGTTGGAGCGGGAGCTGATGCTTATACTATTTCAATTATTTCCTTGATACATGAGATGAATGGTATGCGAGATGAATTAAAGAAATTTAAAAAGCATATAGATCAGGTTTCAGCTCCATTGGTCCCCAACTATCATCAGTTCTATGAAAGTCTCCTGAGTTTGCATTTCAAGTTTAATGATATCGATGCTGCTTCTGAATTTGTACAGGATATTTATAGATTTCGAGTGTCGCATCACGAGCACGGAGATGTGACACAACCACCTAAACCGTGCCTTGTTGCTATAGGCTCTGATAATCTGAGGATGGGATTGAAATTACAAATTTTCTCTCATTCATTATCAAGGGAGTCTGTTTACAATGTGGACGTAATCAGGTGCTTGTTATATATAAGAATGGGAAACTTGTCCTTAGCAACAGAGCATTGGCCAGGCTTATTATACAGTACAAGAGGGGTGGGAGAATTAATGAGCTGTCAAAGTTTCTCTGTAGTATCCAGAAGAAGGGCTCAGTTGAATACAGCAGAATGTGTGCTGATGTGGTTGCTGCTTGCATTTGCATGGGATGGCTTGAAACAGCTCATGATATTTTGGATGATTTGGATTCTGAAGGAAGTCCGCTGGACACTAGTTCATATATGTCTCTGTTGACTGCATATTGCAACACAAATAAGCTAAGGGAGGCAGAGGCACTACTAAAGCAATTAAGAAAATCAGGTGTGATCATAAATGCATCTGATCCATTGTTAGCTCCTGTATCTATGTGTGAACTGGAAAATGAAAGCAAGAACAATCTGAAAGAATTAGGTTCTATGGCGAAAGGGGAGCTGAGTTACCATATAGTTGAAGAAATGAGGGTAGAAGAGAATGATGCTTCTTTTATGATGCATGAGTTAAATTCTTTTATCTACTTCTTTATGAAGGCTCACATGGTTGAAGATGCCGTAAGGGCTTACTGGAAAATGCAGGCAATGAAGATACATCCTACAGTGTCAACTTTCATGAATCTTCTTAATGGGTATTCTTCTTTAGGGATGTATCGTGAAATTACAATCTTGTGGGGAGATATTAAAAGGAATATGGAAAGTCGTAAGAACTTGAATACTAGGGATTTATATGAGTTCTTGTTATTGAATTTTCTTCGAGGCAGTTATTTTCATAGGGTGATGGAGGTTATTGGTTTGATGAAAGAGAATGGCATGTATTTGGACAAGTGGATGTATCGACGTGAGTTCTTGAAGTATCACAAGGGTCTTTTACGTACGGATAAAAGTATCTGATGCTAAAAATGACAGACAAATTCAGAGGATTGAGCATGTGAGGCACTTTAGGAAGTGGGTTGGCCTGGATTAAATTCCTTTAGGTATCAAAAAAATTTCTTCTTGCACACTGGAGAAAGAGTCAAGAAAATATTGAGCCATCCTTTGCCAAATTTTGACAGGCTTCTCTCCATTTTTGTCTAGCTGAGAAGTGTAGCACCTATGGTCTGGGGGTCAGAGTTTCATTGTAAAATGATGTATTTCACTCAAAGACTAAATGCTTCCAGGAAAGGACATGTTTCCCTTCACTTGTTGCCTTGGCCATTGTATCTAATAGGTCAGTGCTGCTTTGAATCCACTCAGTTTTTGCTTTGTCAAGAATATTAAAGTTACGAAATTGTAAGTATGGCAAGAATCCATACCTGTCAATATGGGAAGATTTTGAAATCCCTGTTATTGAAGGAATAACCACACAATTATTTCTATATCTTCTTTCCTTTATTTACATGCTTTAACTTAACCCTGCAGATAAAATTTAAAGGATCAGGAAACTGTGTTCTGGTTGGCACTTCAGGTGCAATTTTCTGCTCCTTGTCAGTCTTGAGTAGCTCTTTGAGTCAGAATTGATACTCCGACATCCGTGGAAATTTAAAATTATTCATGGCTACGGCGTCTACTCCAAACCTGTAGCGATCTGTCATGGAGCTGAAAAAAGTTGCAGAGGAGATATCAGAACCACTAGGTATGTTTAGCCAGAACCAACTGCCTCTATCTGTACATTATCGTCGCTATGTTCAGATATTTGTATGTTTGTAGCTGATATTCAGTTCTCCTAGTTCCTTATTTGCAAAGAAATTTTCCATATAACAGTTGCTGTTTTTGGTTTTGATGTCCTTGACCCATCTTTCGGATCATAAATACAAATAAAACATCGAAGAACACTCGGTGGGAATACATCTTCATTATAGTGATGGAAGAAGGGATCTCGATGCACTTGGGAACTTTACTCATAGATGTCATTCTAGGTTTTAGTAAACTGCACGTAAATAACTCTTCTATTGGATTAGAATGGAAATGGCTACAAGTTGGGATCTCCTATAGATCAACTATTTTTTTGGAGATCTTTGATCTCACTAATTGTTATGACCTATATGCTTTCTCATGGAGATTATTAGAAGCCTTTGGCTAATGCTGTTTGTACTTCTATCTTTGTTCTCTTACCTCTTCTCACTTTTCGCCATCCCTTCCAATTTGCAGACATAACACTGAAAAGATAGAGCCTCCCACATTCGTCCCGTGTTGCGACCAATTCAGTGTCAATAGATCTTGAACGAGCTTATTTCATGTTGAGTATCTCTTTCTGGCTTATGCATCAATTTTGATTTGTCCTGGGCATTATTGCATGTACATATTGTTCAATGTGACGGAGGAGAATTTCTCTTAGAAAAAACTCTTTCTTTAGGCAAAGTTAACGTTAAGTTTTCCAGTTGATCAGCTGGGACAATATATAAATGGAAACCCCCGATTTTTTTGGTTGGATAAACAGGAAATTACCGAGGGCTGCTAGCACAAGGTTCGAATTAATGTTTCACTCAGGTACCAAGCTTTTATCTGCGACAGGGTTCAAACCCAACGTGCACCTACATGAAAACCCCGTATTACTGGCCATAATAAGCAACAAAGATAGAAAGAATGATCCTTGTGTACAGACTGCAAGCTGCATTCGGTCTAAAGTTGGGGAGAAAAAGGGCCTACAATCACGATTACCTATGTTTTAGTTGGAAAGATTAACAGAAGGGAGTAAAAGAAGGGGGGAAATTGAAGGAACTTCATCCAGAAAAGAAGTAAACAATCGACACTCTATTTGATTACATTGAAGAGTTGTTCAGTTCAATGACTGTAAATAAAAATATATAAATTGTTCTGTAAAAATGCAGAGACTCCGATACATAAATAATGATACAAGATTGGCTATGCAGAACAAGTGACTTATGTTCCAATATATATCTTCTTATGCGCCCAACAGTAAGCAGAACAAGGCTCTTTTTTTTCTTTTTCAAACTTACAAGATTTTTTGAGAGTAAAAGAACAAGCAAAGCAGAGACCGATTCACTCAACCTCGAATGATTTTCGTTTTGAAACAAAATCCTTCAGAAGATACACAGACAATTGAGTTGGATGCATCTTCAATGACCACATCAACACTTTCTGAACCTTCAAATATATCATAAACTGACCATTCCGCACTACAGCTCTAACCACAACTACAAATACTACCCTATAACTCAAGCAGTTAAAAAGTTTCAGATTGTACAAACGCATCAAGCTTTTGATTCTGGTTCGGTGCTTGGAGCCACTGCTGCTTTAGGTTCACTATGTGCAGAATTTTCTTCCTCCTCAGATCTCTTCGGTGTCACTGTCATCCTCTCCTGCAGAAACAATGTCAATTTATATTAGACAAGAATGCAAAACACAACTTCCCGATCAAGTTGAGAGCAGACGGTTTGAAGCCGAGAATATCAACAGTCACTTTGCAGGATCAAAGCAAGACTTACCCTCAGGCACATCGGCATCAAAATCGCTAGGACCTCCTCCCATGTTGAGTTTCTGAGATGAAAGAAGGAATAATTTCCCTATTTCCCTTACGAATTCCTTTCATTATTCACAATATATATAGCTGTACAAAGGTTGATTCCTAATATGGTACGAATTCTAACTTACCTTACAAAGGTTGATTCCTAATACAATTAGAATCCTAAGTTACCTTAAATATACATTTATCATAATTACAAAATATACAGAGAATATTCGGTGCAGTGGAGGCCATGTTGGGGTAGCATAAGCATCCAAAAATACGTAGGTGATCATATGATGGTAGCCTACGGTATAAGATTTCGGTAGGGGTCTTGTTTTGGAGTGTGCTAGTTGGTAAAATATTAAGAAGGGATTCTACCATTTTGACAGCATAGACCCAAAAAAGCGGTGGTAGGCAGGCATGAAATAGAAGTGTGTGAACCATGTTATTGATGGTACGTATAATTCTTTCATCCTTTCCGTTTTGGGAAGAAGTATAGGGACAAGAAAAATGGAAAACCATGCCTTGTTTAGAACAGAAATTGTGAAATGCCGAGTTATTAAATTCACGTCCATTATCACATTGGAATGATTTGATAGATTTTTCAAATTGTGTTTTAATGAATTTTTGAAACTCGAGGAATTTTGTAAAAACTTCAGATTTGAATTTTAGTGGTAAATCCAGACAAAATGTGAAAACTCATCCAAGAATACTAGATAGAATTTATGACTCAAAGAGCTAATAATCGGAGATGTCCACAAATCAGCATAAACAATATCAATGGGAGAAAAAGTAACACTGTTTGATAACATAAATGGAAGACGAGTATGTTTGCCTAGCGGACAAGAAAAACAGTGTTGGACAATTTTCCCATTATTACATTGAATACGCTTAGAAGTCCTAAGAAAAGTAAAAACTGGGTCTCCGGGGTGTCCGAGTCTGTTGTACCAAGTGGAGGGAGAGATTGCCGCAAGGGATAGAGGTGTTTGCGGTCTGACAACGGAAGATTGAGTGAATGGATAGAGGTCTCCCACACTATTGCAGCGTGTAAGAATTTTCCCCGTATTGAGTTCCTTCACAGAAAAACCAAAAGGGTCAAATTCGACAGACACAGAATTATTGCTAGTAAATTTTCTAACAGAGATTAAGTTTTTAATGATGTTAGGTGTGTATAGGACGTGGTTTAGGGAGAAAGGTGGGTGTGGATGTTTGGTGTGTGTGTAACCATAACCTTAAATTGGAATGCGATGACCATTACCGACAGTAATAAATTGAGGACACTTTAACCGACGTAGTTGAGATAGGTTACCTGACGACCGGGTGAGGTGAGATGTGGCTCCGATGTCCATGTACCAATTGTCGTCGGACTGTTGAAGGTTCACGGTGGTGTAGGCCTGGCCCAAATCAGTCGGGGCCAGTAGTTTGTTGGGCTGCGATTCTTTGTTGTTCTTCTGCTGCAGCTTCTTCTTCTTCTTGTTACCTTGCAACCAGTGTGGTGGTGTTCTTTTTCTTGGTGGGCTCGCACTGGTGGGGGGCGGGACCCAAGAGGCCGGTCGACCAAGGCTGCTGGGCCCGGGGCCCGCATCGGGTACGGGCATGCGAGCGAGACCCGATTCTGCTGGTTAGGCCACTTCTTCGCCGGGGTTGGACCATTCTTGTTGTTGTTGTTCTTTGCGATTCTTCCGTCCCGGCCACTGGTTGCGTTGGCCTTTACTGTGGCCCTTGCCTTTGTTGTTGCGACCTCTGCCGCCACGACCTCCGCCACTAGCCTGCTGCTGCTGCTGGACATGATGTGATGGCTGGTTGGTGCTGGCCGCATGTGTTGCCATCCCGTCAACGGCTAACACCTTTTGATTATGTTCCTCTTGTTTAGCACGTCTAGTTTCTTCCAACAATTGTTGTGAACGTGCCTTGTTGAATCATTGTTGCGAGTGTGTCATATTCACCTTTTGGTAAACCCGCAACAAGTTGAAGCACCATCTTGGTTTCTGAAGCAGAAGTCCCGACGTTGGATAGTTGATCGGTTATGAGTTTTAGTTGCTTACAATATTCGGACATGTTAAAATTCTCGAGGCGGGTATTATTGGATTGCTCTTCCAAATATACGGCCCGAGTATTTTTATTGTCCTGAAAGATTTCTTCTAGCCGGACCCAAAGTTCACGTGCCGTAGCACCTGTTTTCATGATAGTGCACAACAGGTCTTTGGAGATGGTGTCGTAGATCCATTGTTTGACGATGGCGTCAAGACGACGCTAGATTGAGTCTGTAACATCGGTGGGACGAGAAACAGATTCGTCAATATAATCGAGCACGTTGTATGCACATGCATGAATGTAGAATAGTTCCATCCACATGGAATATTGACAGTCTTCTTGGTCAAGAATTATAGGGATAAAATTCTTGATGTTGTTAACGGCGAATGCCGGATGAAAAGAAGATACTGAACGTTGAGAGGGGTTGTCAAGTGTGCCAGTGGATGAACCGGAATTTGTGGGGGAAGACATGGTTGCCGCTTGCCGAGGGAAGGGAATTTTCTGGTTTGGCCGAGAAAGGGAGGAAGAAACCAGAAAAAAAATATTTTTTTTTTGTGAAATCAGATAAAAAAATGTTGATTTCGGCCGAGAATGAGGAAGAGAAGGGATTTAGGTTTTAGGCTTTGATACCATGAAAGAATGAATAATTTCCCTTAGGGATTCCTTTCATTATTCACAATAAATATAGTTGTACAAAGGTTGATTCCTAATATGGTACGAATCCTAACTTATCTTACAAAGGTTGATTCCTAATACAATTAGAATCCTAAGTTACCTTAAATATATATATATATCATAATTACAAAATATACAGAGAATATTCGCTAATATGAGAGAATAATGAAAAGGGTAATGTTAAACATCAGAATAAATATAGACGCAAATCAACTCCACTGCTTATTAATATTTCTAGAGCTGCTTACCGAGAAGTCAATGTCACCAAAATCCATATCCGGCCCCACTGAAATATTAGTATCATGGTTAGCAGATATACCAAGAGGTTAGGATCAACAGTAAAGCATATTCCAAGTGACATTTTACTTCCGTGTACCATCTTGTTCATCTTCATCAACCCATTTGTCCCAGTCAACTTTCAAAAACACTGGACGTAGACCTTCCTGCTTTATCAGTCTGCTCTGTAGGTAGAAATCGGGGTAAAGTGTATCCGAAAGGTTAAACAAAAGAAACGTTGAGTCGTGAGATGACTCTCTGTCTTTAAGACAAAATTGTCCGTATAAATGTTTTTACGGTATTGGGCAATAGTCTCCTAAGATAAAACAATAACTAATCAACTGTACAGAGTAAATACAGTTGATTCTAGCGAAGAAATGAATAAGAACATATTGCTTGTTTTAGTTTTCGATACTCTGTTTCTGTCAAACAAAGAGAGATTTTGTGTTATGTGTTCTGCCTTCTTTAATTTGAACAGAAATGTTCAATTTATAAGAGCAGAAAGGGAGGCAATTGAACAGTCATGTCTGTTGGTGTCTTCAACATGACTGTTCAGTTGAACAATCATGTATGTTGGTGTCTTAAATAGTTAACATTTTAGGGACCAAAAAGAAAGTTTCGGAAGAAAACAACAGCCCGTGACCCGTGACCCGTGACTCGAGACCGGACGAGATGGGGGGGCGGCGGTGGCGCGCGTGTGGGGCTTAGCCCCGAACCCAAGCTCACTTAGGTCCTCTCCCTTCTAAACACATGGGTTACGCCTTGGGGTCCCAAACCCTTACTTAAACTTAGAGTTTATATATTGCGTAAACTCTCCATCTTCCACCAATGAGGGAGATTTGTCATTTTTGGCCAAAGACCCTCCATCTTTTTATGTCTCAAACACCTTACTTTGTGTACCAATATCTCTTTCATTTCTTAATGAAATTTGACGATACTTGGCACTAACATTAGTGTAGTATGGCCTAAGGGTGTCCAGTGGACCGGGTCGGCTTGATCCCGACCTGGCCCATCCCGCAACCCGTCCCGTCCCGATCCCCCAAAGTAAAAAAAAAGGCTCGAACTCGGGACGGGGCTTGCGTTCGCCCCGCCCGTCCCGATCCATCCCGTCCCGATCCCGACCCGTCCCGATCCCGACCCCGACCCGTCCCGATCCCGACCCATCCCGTCCCGATCCTGACCCGTCCCCCTCCCCCCTTTGTAAAAATAACCATTGCAACAACAGCCAAATTTTGATTTTGAGCGTTGTGCAACAGCTATAACGGCAATTTTTGCCCCCCCCACTCCATAAACCCCCCTACCTCCTTAATATTTATTTTTAACCCCTAAGTTAATATATTTATACTTTAACCATATTTTCCAACTATAAATAACTCATCATCCTCCTTTCATATCCCCACTTTTTATATTGTTGGTGTTGTATTAAATCCAACTATTAAAGTAGACGGTTGTAAAACACTTGTAGAAATGATTTATAATTGTGTAGAAGTACTTCCAATTGGCCTAACTGAAGAACCAACTGACATACTAACTAAAGAAGCATTTACGTCTAGCATACACACCGAATGCAAAAAAATATATATACATATTACCAACAACAAAGTACAAATAATCAACCGGCTTTTGTACCATCTTCTACTACTTCGCTGCAACCTTATAAAAAACATATGGTTTCTGATGCTAGTATTCAAGGCCTTAGAAATAAAATGTGTAGTGGTTCAACTTCTTCACAAGTTAGCGAATTTGATGTTTATAGTTTGCAGGGTGCTCTACCGTGCGAATTAATTGCCAATGATGAAGGACAAGAAGACTTGCTGAAATACTGGAGGCAGAATGAGAAGACATTTCTGACGCTAACAAAGATGGCCCGAGATGTGTTAAACATTCAAGCGTCATCAACATCGTCTGAAAGCGCATTTTCCGCGGGAAGTTTCAAATTGGAGAGCACAGACATTCATTGACGGGAGACACATTGGAGATCGCAGTTCTATTCAGAGACTGAATTTGTGCGGAGCGTAGGAGGTCCGGCCAATCGGAGACCAACGAAGAAGAAGACTACAACTACAACGAAATCTTGTCTGAGGGAGCAGGAAGCGACGTTGAAGAATTTGACAAACAAATTCCAATTCCAACAGAAGATCCTCAAGACATTGCGAGGAAATTCGAAAGAGTATGGTTGAATATGTAATTTTTTTAATTTTAATTTTAGTATTTTACTATGTCATTTGCAACTTTTGAACAACACCACAAAGTTGTAATTTTGAAATTGTATTACTATGTCATATTTCTATTAAATAATATAAGAGGCACAAAAACAGTCTTGGATTGTTTTTATTACACTATCTTGTTCAATTATTGAAGTGTTTGTATATAACTATATAATATATTTTAAAATTAAGTGGAAAAAAATCGAGTCCCGCCCTGCCCCGCCCCAACCCGACCCGTTCCGCCGGGATGTGGGACGGGAGGGGACCTCCCACCGTCTCACCTATCCCGGCCCGCCAGAACCCGAGTCCCGACCCTCTCCCCATCCCGTCGGGACCCACCCCGCCCCGCCCCGTTGGACACCATTAGTATGGCCTACGTCGATTCATTACTGTCAAAATGCACCTCTTTCTCACAATTCAAACAACTCCAAGCACATCTCATTACCACTGGAAATTTTCAATTCTACACTCCCCGCGCCAAATTCTTGGATTTCTACACTCCCTTACGCCGCCCATATCTTCCGCCAGACCACTTCCCCATCCAAAAATGAATAGAACACCATCATTCGTGGCCTTGCCCAAAGCCCCAACCCCATTGATGTTATCACATTTTACATCTCCATGTCTCATTCGCCTTGTAAGCCTGATGCCCTTACCTGCTCTTTCACTTTCAAAGCATGTGCTCGTGCATTGGCCCGTATCGAAACCCCACAACTTCATGCCCATGTGATTCGATTTGGGTTTGCTTCAGATGTGTTGTTGCAGACAACTTTGCTTGATACCTACTTGAAATGTGGTGTTTTGGGTTATGCATGCAAGGTGTTTGATGAAATAGGTGTGAGAGATATCACGAATTGGAACGCGTTAATTGCTGGATTAGCTCAAGGGAATCGACCCGTGGAAGCTTTGAAGCTAATAAAATATTCACCAAATATTCTTACATTAATTGTCTCATGTTTTATGTAGAATTATATTTTCTATTGTAATTAGGTTGATTAGTTACCTAGTTTAGATATTCTTGTACTACTATATATATTATATATTATTGATGAATAAAATTAGGAACATATTGCTTTATGGTATCAGAAGTCTAACCCTACACAAAAATATCCACCACGTCGCTGACCCCTCTCGGCCGCCACCCTTCCCCAACGACGGAACCCTAGTTTTTTTTTCCCACTTCCTCTTCTTTATCCTCCTAAATTTCATCCTCCATGGCTGACAAAACCAAATTCCATCATGCACTTGCAGTCAACAACATTAAAAATTTCATCCCTGTGACTCTTGAGATGGAAAAGGGTCAATACTCTTCGTGGGCGGAACTCTTCAAAATCCATTGTTGTGTCTACGAAGTTATCGACCACATCATTCCTCCTAAGTCGAAGTTCACATACCCACCATCGACTTCGACTTCTGATAATGCACTTTGGTCTCGTTTGAATGTCGTTGTCCTCCAGTGGATATACGGCACGATCTCTAATGATCTGTTGCACACAATCAGTTCAAGGACGTTCATCAGGCCGATTTCCCAAACGTATCTGCATATTGTCAAGAACTCAAGATGCTTGCCGACTAACTCTCCAACGTTGGCGCACCAGTCACTAATCAGCGATTGGTCATGCAACTTATTGCAGGCTTGAACGAATCCTATGATGGCGTTGCTACCATCCTTCAGCAATGCACGTTGTTACTATCGCTTTATGAGGCCCGTTCGAAGCTATTTTTTTAGGAAACCCAAAAAATCAAACACAACACCACTTAGGCAAGCATTGCAGACGCTGCCCTCACCACCACCGTCGAGCCCTCCACCGACGACAGGGCCTCCAATTCCAGCAACCAGTACCGCCGACCCAAGGACCCGTAGCAGGCCGGATGGACCCACCGTAACCATCGAGGGCGGCAGTCCAGCAAGGGTCGTGACGGATGAAATTCCGACAGCAACGGCGGCGGGAAGGGACAGTCCCCATCGTCGAAAACAGCCAGTAGTGCCAGCTGCCTACCTGTCGCGGGCCACGTGGGCCCCACCGTCATGAGCCTCTCCTCCTTGCCCATATCCGATATCCTCGTGGACTCCACCTCCGACCCAACCTGGCATACTCGGCGCACGTCCATAACAAACCTACACAGCACAAGCCCCCCCTCCGCCCTCAACTTATGCACCAACTGACATTGAGGCAGCTATGAACACAATGTCACTCAACGCTCTAGACGAAAATTGGTATATGGACACATACGCTACATCTCACATGACGGCATCACTAGGTACTCTCTCGTCTTATTCTAATTTGAGTAATTTAAATCATAATATTATTGTTGGTAGTGGATAAGGCATTCCTATTCGTGGTTTTGGTCATTCATTATTATCCCTACCACTAATTTTTAAAAATGTCCTCCATGCCCCTAAACTCATTAAGAATCTAATCTCTGTGCGATATTTCACAACTGATAATAATGTTTCCCTTGACTTTGATCCTTTTGATTTTTCTGTGAATGATTTTACGACAAGGAGACGAATAATGAGATGTGACAGCACCAGAGATCTCTACCCTATTTCAAACGCCGTCAACAAACCAACATCAGTTCCATCAACCTTTGCTACTCTTTCATCTTCCTTATGGCATTCTAGATAAGGACATCCGGGAGATTCTGTTTTACGTTCCCAGTAAGAACAATAATTTTATTCAATACAACCGTATTTCTAAGACTCATATATGTGAATCCTGTGTTTTTGGGAAACATGTTAAATTATCATTTTATGCATCCACACATTGTACTTTAATGCCTTTCGATATAATACATAGTGATTTGTGGACTTTCCCTATTTTAAGTACGGTTGGCCATCGATATTATGTGTTATTTTTGGACGATTATTCCAATTTTGTATGGACTTTTCCAATTGGTAATAAATCCCATGTCTACCCTTTTTTTTCCTCATTTAGTGCTTTCGTAAAAACACAATTTGAAAAGAGCATTAAATATTTTCAATGTGACAATAGCAGGAAATTCGATAATAACCAATTCAAATAGTTTTATTCCAAAAACGGTCTTAACTTTCATTTTTCCTACCCTCACACCTCCTCCCCAAATGGTAAAGCCGAACGGAAAATCCGAATCATAAACAACCTAATTCGTGCCCTACTTACCCACACATCAATTCCCTCCCAATTCTGGCATTACGCACTCTCCATGGCCACATATCTCCTCAACATAATCCCAAAAAAGTCTCTAGCTCTATGGTAGCCCACTCATGTTCTGTTTCGTAGGAACCCCTCCTACCAACACTTGCGTATTTTCATATGTCTCTGCTATCCTCTCCATCCTCCTACTCACAAACTCTAACCCCAGTCTTTTCCGTGTGTGTTTCTGGGGTTACCCCACCAATCATCGTTGTTACTCTTGCTATGACTTATCAAGCTGTAAAATAATTATTTCACGCCATGTCCTATTTGATGAGTCTTAATTCCCTTTTGCCTCACTAAACTCGCCACTTCGGCATTCCTATGACTTCCTAAATGATGACGTAAACCCCCGTCTAATTCATCATTTACATAATCCGACGTCCTAGTCCCCGGCACCCGAACACACCACAGTCAGTCCGGGACACGCTGTCCACCTAGTTCCGCTAATGGTGGATCAAAACAGCCCATCTCAGGGTGATACCGTAGCTACCTCTCGGTAAATCGAGCCTCGGCCAGTTGATCCCACCACCCCTGCCCCTCCTCATCTTCCCGACAGTTCTGCAGCACCCCATCTTCCCATCCCGCATCCCGAGACACGCTCTCGGATAATGGAAACACGTGTCATGCACGGAATTTCCAAACCTAAACAGTTGTTTAACCTATCTGTTTTAGTTGTCCCTTCCCTTGTCCCTCATAATCTGAAGGATGCCTTGTCCGACTCAAATTGGAAAGCCGCAATAATTGACGAATATAATGCTCTTATTGATAATAAGACGTGGGACCTAGTACCCCGTCCACCTGATGCTAACATTATTCATTCTATGTGGATATTTAGACATAAAAAGAAATCTGATGGTTCTTTTGAGAGGTACAAGGCCGTCTTGTAGGTAATGTCAAGTCTCAACAGGTGGGAGTGGATTATGATGAAATATTTAGCCCGGTCGTAAAGCCCGCAACCATCTGGACCGTTCTCAGCATTTTTCTATCCAAGTCATGGCCCATGCATCAGCTTGATGTCGAGAATACTTTCTTAAATGAGGATCTTCATGAAATAGTATATATGCATCAACCTATGGGTTTCAGGGATCCTATTCATCCGAATTATGTTGTCTATTGCGGAAATAGCTCTATGGACTGAAATAGGCTCATCGAGCATGGTACCAGCGGTTCGCCGATTATGTCTCCTCTATCAGTTTTTCACACAGCAAATCTAATCATTCCATGTTCATATACAACAAGGGTCCAACATGACTTACCTCTTATTATATGTTGATGACATCATCCTCACCACATCATCTGATTCCCTCCGCCGGTCCATTATGTCTCTTATTTCATCTGAGTTTTCTATGAAGGATCTGGGGGCCCTGAGTTATTTTTTAGGCATCTCTGTCACTCGCCATTCTGGCGGCCTATTTCTATGTCAGAAGAAATACACCGAAGAGATCCTTGACCGTGCAGGCATGATGTCTTGCAAGCCATCCCACACGCCAGTGGACACCAATTCCAAGCTCAGCGCTGATTTTGACCCTCCGTATTCAGACCCGACTCACTATCATAGCCTGGCTGGGGCCTGCAGTACCTCACATTTAGGAGACCAAACATATCATATGTCGTGCAACAAATCTGTTTACACATGCACAATCCGATGAAAGCACACATGCATGCCCTCAAACGTATTTAAGCTACATGCAGGGCACACTTCACTTTAGCTTACATCTATACAGGTCCGCACTCACTGGTCTCACTGCTTATTCTGATGTTGACTGGGGTGGATGTCCTGACACCCGACGCTCCACGTCTGGTTATTGTATTTTCCTCAGAGATAACCTATTGTCTTGGTCTTCCAAAAGACATCATTTACTATCCCGATCCAGTGTCGAAGCAGAGTACAGAGGTGTAGCCAACGTCGTCTCTGAGTCTTATTGGATCCGTAACCTTCTACTTGAGCTTCACTGCCCGATTCAAAAGGCAACACTGGTCTACTGCGACAATATTAGTACGATATATCTTTCTGGAAATCCCGTCCAACATCAGCGCACCAAACACATTGAGATGGACATTCATTTTGTTCGCGAAAAAGTGGCTCGTGGTCAAGTTTGTGTCCTTCATGTTCCTTTTAGATATTAGATTGCCCACATATTCACCAAAGGACTTTCGCACATACTGTTTGATGATTTTCTAGCCAGACTCAGTGTTCGTGAGCCTCCCGCTTTGACTGCGAGGGTGTAATAGAATATTCACCAAATATTCTTACATTAATTGTATATTTCTTATTTTAGGTAGAATTGTATTCCTATTGTAATTAGGTCGAATTATATTTCCTACTGTCATTAGGTTCATTAGTTACCTAGTTTAGATATTCTTGTACTATTATATATATTGTACATTATTGATGAATAAAATTATGAATATATTCCTTTACTTTTTGAGAAAATGAGAGAGGAAAATGTCAATATGAAAACAAATGAGGTTACTGTGCTTAGTGCTCTTTCTTCTTGTTCGTAGTTGGGGGTGAATAAAGAAGGCGAACGTGTTCACGAGTATATCAAAAGTAAGAATCTTGATTGCAAGGTGATTGGTTGTAATGCAGTTATTGATATGTATGCGAAATGTGGTCTTGTTGGAAGAGCTTATCAAGTGTTTAATGAGATGGAATGCTTGAGAACTCATGTCACGTGGAATACCATGATTATGGCACTCGCGATGTACGGAGACGGAGAGCAAGCACTTGAGATTTTCGAAAGAATGGACCAAGATGGGATTGAGCCAGATAGTGTGAGTTAATTAGCTGCAATATGTGCTTGTAACCATGCAGGAACGGTGGAGGAAGGAATGAAAGTGTTTGATGCCATGGATAGATGTGGAGTGAGTAAGAATGTAAAACATTATGGTATTATGTTTGACTTGTTGGGAAGAGTTGGGCGGTTAGACGAGGCTTATAAAATTGTAGTGCCAATGCCTACGGTTCGTGATGTGGTTGTGTGGAAAACTCTGTTAGGGGCTTCCAAGACTTACGAAAATGTTGAAATGGTAGAGATAGCGTCCAAGAAGCTCATTGAAATGGGGTTAAGTCATTGTGGGGATTTCGTGTTGCTATCCAATATTTATACAGCACAAGGGAGGTGGCATGACGTGAGAAGAGTAAGGGAGGCCATGAAAGGTCAAGATGTAAAGAAGGTACCAGGTTTTAGCTACATTGAGGTTGGTGGAACGTTATACAAGTTTATGAACGGTGATAAGAACCATCCAAAGTGGAAGGAGATTTATTGGAAGCTTGACGAGGTCTCGTTGAAGATTAGGGAATATGGGTATGTAGCATAAACTAATTATGTGTTCCATGATATTGGACCGGAGAAGGAGAATGCACTATGTTCCCATAGTGAGAAGCTGGTAGTGATTTTTGGTTTGATTGGTACACCCAAGTGTGAATAAGAATCTTAGAATATATGAGGATTGCCATATTGTGATTAAGCTCATATCAATGATATATGAACGGGAGATTATTGTGAGGGACAGGACGCATTTCCACATATTCAAATATGGGGGCTTGTTCTTGTAAAGAATATTGGTGAGGTTGATCCAAATGTTTGTGCAATTTGACGTGGCGCAGAAAATCATACATATGACTAAAAGGGCAAACCTTGTGCACAAAGTTCTCTCCGAGTTTGACAGATAGGGGAGAAGTATGTATGTCGTATGCAGCATTACTTGGCATTTCCACGAAGAGACTGTAGAAGTTGCGACCTAAAGGTCACTAAAGGAGCAACTCTACCATCACATCAAAGCTCGCTCTCGCAAGAGATAAGATTCATTTTTTAAAAAATTAAATAAATGAGCTTGTTGCTCTTGCAGAAATTTGTGATGAGGAATCTGTTTTGTATAATGTCATGAAAAGAAGAGCTTTAGAGAAAATTAACTTCGACATTTATTTTGTTGTTGATTCAATGTACTTTTGGCTCAACATGTATGCAATGCACTACCCTATTCTCTTTTGCTTAAGCAAATGGAATGTTGTGGCTAAGCAGCAATATTTTGGATCTTTGATTGGTGCTAAGGTAGGCCCATGAGTAGTCAAACAAATGAGAGTTTGTCAACAAAGGGGTTAGACCCGATAGAATGATGATTAATTGAAGAACTAAGATAACTCTTTGTAGGCGTTTGGACATGCGACTTTATATCATGATTTCAAATCAATGTTTGTTTATGCATTTTGCAGCCAATTTCAACTTCATATCATGATTTCAAATTCTAAATTATCCAAAAAGGCATGATTTGGGATTTCAAAATCATGATTTCAAAATTTTAAATGTAAACTTGACCCATAAATTTATATTTTGTAAAAAAAAATCATAAGTTGGTAGATATATTTACCAATTATGTTTACCAACCATTTATATCAAATATTAATCTACAAGTTGATAGGATATTTTTAACAATTACTCCCACCAACCATTTACCAACCTCATTAACTTCTATTCATGTTAAATTTTCCTTTTTATTGAACTAAAGTTTGATCAATTGATGTTGTGTTTTTTTTAAAACGGCCTTCTGGTAGTGTATTAATTTTGTGTGAGAAAATATTATTACTGAATTGTGTATCTACATTATTACATTGAACCATATTTATAGACAATACATCTCAAATCTTTTCCATATAGGATACTACATACAAATCCTATTCATATTTCTATTCTAACACTCTCCCTCAAGCAACATACAAGTCATATGTACCGAGCTTGTTACAGATGTATCTAATATGAGAACGTCTGAGTGACTTGGTGAAAATATTCGCAAGCGGATTACTCGACTTCACAAATTTAGTAACAATATCTCCGGAGAGTATCTTTTCCCTGACAAAGTGACAGTCAATCTCAATGTGCTTAGTCCTTTCATGAAATACCATATTTGATGCGATATGAAGGGCCGTTTTGTTATCACACACAAGTTCCATTTGACTGATTTCTCCAAATTTTAGTTCTTTGAGCAACTGCTTAATCCAAACTAGCTCACAAGTTGCTACAACCATTGCTCGATATTCTGATTCAGCACTAGATCGAGCAACAACACTCTATTTCTTACTCTTTCAGGACACCAAATTACATCATAGTAACACACAATATCCGGACGTAAAACGTCTATCAGAGGGTGATCCTGCATAATCAGCGTATGAATATCCAACGATCTGCTCATGGTCTCGATCTTCGTAAAGTAATTCTTTACCTGGAGCTAATTTAATATATCACAGAATGTTGATAAGTGCATCGCAATGACTATCACAAAGAGAATCCATAAACTGACTTATAACTCTCACAGAAAATGAAATGTCAAGTCTAGTCACTGTGAGATAATTCAACTTACCAACCAGTCGTGTATATCTTCCAGGATCACTGAGTGGTTCACCCTGTCCTAGCAAGAGTTTAGCATTCGAATCTATAGGAGTGTCAATAGGTTTACATCCCATCATCCATGTCTTCTCAAGAATGTCTAAGGCATACTTGCGCTGCGAAATAACAATACCTGATGTGGATTGGGCAACCTCAATACCTAGAAAATACTTCAGTCTGCCGAGATCTTTAGTTTGAAAATGCTGAAAAAGATGCTTTAAATTAGTGATATCATCTTGATCATTGCCAGTTATAATGATATAGTCAACATAAACCACCAAATAAATACTCAAATCTGGAGCAGAATATCGATAAAA
Organism: Anisodus tanguticus; assembly: GCA_034509755.1. Taxonomy (NCBI): domain Eukaryota; kingdom Viridiplantae; phylum Streptophyta; class Magnoliopsida; order Solanales; family Solanaceae; genus Anisodus; species Anisodus tanguticus. The sequence continues at coordinate 8,975,986 of CM067555.1, read as the reverse complement.
CATAGAATGATCTGCTTTACTGCGAGTCATGCCAAACTCCTGAATTATTGTGCTGAATTTATCAAACCAGGCTCCATATAAACTTCCTCAAGATCACCATGGAGAAATGCATTCTTAATGTTCAACTGATAAAGTGGTTAATGGCGGACAACAATCATGGATAGAAAAAGAGGGACATATGCTATTTTAGCCACGGAAAAGAAAGTATCACTATAATCAAGCCCAAATATTTGTGTATACCCCTTCGCAACAAGGAGAGCCTTAAGCCGATTAACTTGACCGTCTGAACTAACTTTGACTACATAAACCCAACGACAACCATCAGTAGATTTAACTGAAGAAAGATGAACAAGATCCCAAGTACCACTCATGTGTAAAGTAGACATTTCGTCAATCATAGCATGTCCCCATCCGGGATGAGAAAGGGCTTCACCTGTAGACTTAGGAATGGAGATAGAGGACAATAACGATACAAAGGCATAATTGGATGATGATAGGCGATGATAACTTAAAAGGATATAATGTGGGTTAGTATTACGAGTGAACCGTTTACCTATCCGGAGTGCAATTGGCTGATCAGGAGGAAACAAGTCCGCAATAGGTGCAGGGTCTGACGCATGACATGAATCATCTGCTGATGTTGGGTCTGGTAGTGGACACGGTCGACGATGATAAGTCAGAAGTGGTGGCATTGTGACTATAGATTCCTCAAATGTCGGTGTAGGTAACACTTGAAGTATATGTAAGACCTCATAGATATCAGGATGATCAGAAGGAGACCTAAAGTAAAGTTGAGACTTAAAAAATGTGACATCGGCAGACATAAGATATCGATAGAGATCATGTGAGAAGAAACAGTACCCCTTTTGAACCCGAGAATAACCAAGAAAGACACATTTAAGATAGCGGCGAGCTAATTTATCTATCCCTAGAGCTATGTTATGCACAAAATATGTGCTCTCAAAAACACAATGGGTAATAGATTATATAGATGACTGAGGATATAGTATGGAATATGGAATCTGATTCTGAATAGAAGATGAGTGCATTCGTTTAATTAAATGTCAAGACGTGAGGACTGCATCGCCATAAAAATGCAGTGGAGCATGGGATTTAATGAGAAGAGTGCGAGCAGTCTCAATGAGGGGTGTAGGGACAAGATGTTTGATGAATAATTTCTTGATGAGTCATAAACTGCTGAAACTTGGAGGATGTGTATTCTAAGGCATTATCACTACGAAAAATATGAATAGAAACACCAAATTGATTTTGTATTTCAGAAAAAAAACTTTTGAATATAGAGAATAACTCAGAACGATCTTTCATTAAGAATAGTCAAGTACATCTGAAAAAATCGTCAATGAAACTAACAAAATAACGAAACTCTAAAGGCGAACTGACTATACTAGGACCCCAAATATCATAATGACCTATTGAAAAAATACTCTGCACGACTCTCAACACTACGCGGAAAGGTAGTGCGAGTGTGTTTCCTAAGTTAACATGACTCATAATCTAATTTGGACAGACTAGACAAACTAGGTACCATCTTTTGTAGCTTGAACAGACTCATATGTCCCAATCGTTTATGGATTAAGTCTGGAGGATCTATAACGGAGCATACTGTGGAGGAATTAGGAGAAGTAAGATAGTAGAGGCCTTGTGATTCATATCATGCACCAATTATCTATCCCGTATCGCGGTCCTGCATAACAAAAGAATCATCAAGAAATATTATGGCACAATTTAGAGCACGTGTCAAACGACTGACAAATGCAAGATTAAAAGGACAATCAAGGATATAAAGAACAAAGTTTAAAGTGACAAAAGATAGGAATTAGCGTGTCCAACCCCTTTTGGTTTTGTTTGGATCCCATTGGCTAAAGTAATCGGAGGAAGAGACTGAATAAATAATATTTGACAAAAGTGATTTGTTACCAGAAATATGATCAGAGCGTCTGAGTCAACGACCCACGATGGAGAGATACTAGACTGTGAAACACAAGCGAAGGAATTACCAGCAACAGAAGTATTAGGTTGAGAATTCGTGGCTACTTATAGAGATGTCTGCTTACTTGCTCGATATTGAAGGTACTCATTATATTCCCCATCAGATAAAAGCCTCGGATTTCATGTAGTGTCAGTCTGAGCAACATGAGCATTGTTGGGTGGTTGACCATGCAGAGCACGTCATACGTCACAAGTGTGTCCAAACTTATGATAATAACTACACTAAACATCAATGGGTAGTGGACCATGTTGAGCACGACATATGTCGTCGAGTGTGTCCAAACTTATGACAATAACTACACTTAGTTCGACATTTTTCAAAACAACCTCCTCCTCATCGACTATCCATAGACTGAGATGTTCCATTCTCTATGATTTGAGATGCGAGAACAGATGAGTCAACTGTTGGTGATGAAATCACTGTGTGATTTGGAGGCGCAACAAGATGAAGCAAACAAGAAAATAGTTCATCAATTGTAGGAACTGTAGGACTAGCCAAAATCTTATCACGCACCAAATCAAGGTCAGTAGGAAATCCAGTAAATGTAAGAACTAGAAACATTTATCTTTGCTCTTGTTGTTTTTCAACGTTCGTAGTGAGTGGTCAACTGCTCAAATTTCTCCATGAGTGCATGTACATGTCCCAAGTAAGTAGCATATCTGATTCATGTTTCTTTAAGTTGGTCATTCAAGATATCACATCATAAAATTGAGATATGTCATTAGTGTATAAAGCTCGAGCCTTTTTCCCAAACTAAGTAACATGTCTAGAATCAACGAAACAAGGGCATCAACTTAGGATCAGTAGATCGCCACAGGAAACTACATAATTGAGCATCAACCTTCTCCCACTGTGCTATGGCCTTTTCTATCTCACTAGTCTCTGCTTTTTCATTAACCACAATAGTCTTTTGCGTTAAGTGATCTTGAACACCTTGACTCTTGCACCACAACTCAACCGAGGAAGTCAAAGCTAAATAGTTTGAACTTCCCATTAATGGTTCGGAAGTAATCATAGGGCTTGAAGTTCCAATTCCAGTATTTTTGGAGTAAAAAATATCATATCCGAGAGACATGGTTCAACCAAAAGAGGACAAAACTAAGTTGATGATGCTAAGAAACAAAGGAGATGCAAAAGCTACCGAAATATCTTGCCAGAAAATCTCGCCGAAAAATAAAAGTGACCGAAATCTTAAATAAATTGTACGATCTGGCTCAGAAAGAAGAGGCGAGTCGAATGGGGAAAATATCTGCCGGAAAGGTGGCTGGAGCACGTTACACGCGTCGGCGCGTGTCACAGATCTACTCACCGGAGCATTGGATTTTTTCGTGCGTGAGGGCGCGTGAAGGGCTCATTACTAGTGACATTGACTGGACTTTGGTCGCCGGAGCCTTCTGAATCCGATGACAGTGTTTGTTTTTTGCAAACACTAAAGGAAAAAGAAAGAGACGACGCAACAATATTATACAATCACCAGAATTGATGCACGAGACTATTTGACTGTATTTTCAAAATGTTTCTCACCAATGCTCTGATATCATATGAGAAAATATGGAAGAAAATACTATTATTGAATTATGTATCTACATTATTACATTGAGTCATATTTATAGACACTACATCTCAATCATTTTCCATGTAGAATACTACATACAAATCTTATTTTTATTCCTATTCTAACATGGATTATGATTTGCTCATTTAGTAAGATTGTATAAGAATTAGAAAAGTTTGATGGTTTTCACAACTTGTGGAGTTTTTATGTCTATAAGAAAAAATACAACTTAAAAGAAATCCAAATTGCTTGTCCAAACAAAACTTCAACATGATTTCATCTCATGATTTCAAATCATGTCCAAATGACTCCAAAATATAGCATGTCACAAAGGTTTCTAATCAATAGCACAATGGTGATTGAAATAACTCCAATGACCATGAAATTTTACACTACATAGTTTTAACAATTTTAATTACATGATCTTGATTTCTCATGACTCACAACTCTCGAATGGTAATACAAAATCAACCTGCTAAAGTATAAGCAAGTTGCAATAGTTGAATAAGTAATACTGCACAAAGTAAGAGCTCAGAAACAATAGGCTTACAAATCATCAAGAGGTTAGACAAAAATTACCAATAAACAGGGTCAACTGAAAGAAAAGAATGAACATTTCTAATTTCTGCAGCTCACTTTCAAGTTGATGAATGTAGACCTTCCAAGGCAGCTGCTAGAGTGAACAACCTCAACTGGTAGCTATCCCTACAAAAGACATGTTGATTCATACAGAGACTAATGATCAAATCAACTAATCTTTCATCAGTCGTGCCTCGAAACCACCCTCGGGCCTTTTTACAAGTCTGTATGGCATGTATGTTCCAAGAAGCTTGTCCCATACTGGAAAGAATGGCTGAGAATAATTGAACTTTGTGCCTTGGAGCTGATGATGAATGTCATGGTAAGCAGTGTTATTTTGGAAAAACAAATGGAAGATATTACCAGGCAGCCAAAGTCCACAATGATCATCAACCGTTTTGACCACAGCAAAACAGAAAAAGATTACAGCAGTACGTGCAGTCATTCCGGCAACAAGAAACGAAAGAGCACCACCAAAGGTATCCAAGAGGAGACCTTCAAGTGGGTGGTTATAAAGGGCACCAATCGCGTAAGGCACAACCAACCGATGATGCTGGGAGTGAACATGGCGATATAAAAACTTGTTCTGATGCATGTAGCGATGCACAAAGTACTGCCATGTGTCCATGACCAGCATCGCGATAATGATCTGCACAATCTGAACAGGAATTGAGGGCTGGACTACATTTTCTGATGCAGTTACCTTACAAGTTAACTGCAAAGAAAACGAAAAACTTCAGTCAGTTATTGTCTAGAAATTGCAAAAGCTAATCAATATCATAAAGAAACAGGATCAACATTATATACCCTTGAAAAGAAAGCACTAAACAGCCTTGTTTCTTAAGATGAGAGGATCATTTTCAACAATAAAAGAAATCTCCTCAGCAATAATTTTTGACCGCTAGAGGGATAAAGATCATAAAAGTTGCAGACCAATTACAGCTCTAATAATCAATTAGAAGCGTCGAGCAATGCCAGAGAGTAACTAAAGTCCGACTGATAAGAAGTTGTGACAACAAAGATGTGATTTGAATCACAAGGACCTTCTTCCTTCTGTTTTTGTTTTTAGGAATGGTTGAATCACAAGAAACACTATTATTTTTTTTATGAAAAGATCACAAGAAATATTATGGCCGCCAAAAAATATAGTAACCCCACCCCCAAGCCCAGTGTTTTTAGCAAATATATGGAACTGAAAGTGCTCCTAGATTGTTTGATTCCTGAGCACTCCATAGTTATCCCAAAAAAAGCATTGGCTGGCCCAAAGTTTCCTACTTTTACTCCAACCAAGTCAGTCTATGATCATAATGGGCCAAAGAAGAGCTAAGGCATGATTTCAAACAAAAAAAATAGAGAAGCAGACACATATAAGCCAGCTTACGTTGAACTAATTTTTTCAACAATGCTACTCTGGAATAAAAAAGAAGCATAGATTTCTGCATCACATCCTATGCAGAAAATGCTACAGTTCCATCTGCTATCAAGGTAGTCGTGGAGGGTGAACTAAAAGCAATGTTTTGAGGGTTTATATGAGTAGCCACAATATATAACAAAAGAGTGACTCTATGTTTATGAACTCATGAACCTACCAGCTGGTATTCATTTTCCGCTTATGCTCAACATGCTATTTTCTTAACATATGCCTCAACAAGAAGAAAGTTTCAAGCATTGCGGAAAGACCAGACTTAACTAACATAAAGTGCAGTGTGAACCATTACTTCTAATAAAATCAACAAGAAAATTGAATTAAAAGAAAAATGAGAAGGAAAGGAAAGAACTATCGGTTAAAAATTCATCCATCCTCAGCCCACTTCTGCCACCCTGATTGACCATTTCGTAGTTCCACATTCTGACATCAACTCACCCGAGGTCCCTTTTATCCCCCCCCCCCTCCCTGCCCTACCAATTTTCCTATCTACGCTTTTCTCCTAATTTCCTTTTGCTTCTTCCACCCATATCTTCCCCATCTATTAATTTCCCAATCTGTAACTATCAAACTATACAAAGCCACAATCTCTTTTCTACTTACTCCTGTCTGAATAGCTCCTGTTGATGGGGCAGAGTGTTGACCAGTTAAGAATGCCCATGTTCAGAAGATGAATGTAGCGGAGATGAGGATGCTCAGATGGATGAGTGGGCATACTAGGAGATATATGATTAAGAACGAAGTTTTACTAGACAAGGTGGGAGTGGCCTCAGTGGCGAACAAGATGAGGGAAGCGAGATTGAGATGATTCGGACATGTGAAGCGGGGGTGCGAGGATCCGCCAGTGAGGAGGTATGGGGGGTTGGCTATAGCATGGATTAGGAGAGGTAGAGATAGGGCGAAGAAGAACTGGGGGAGGTGATTATCCAGGACATAGCACAGCTCCAGTTCACCGAGGACATGACCTTAGGAAGGTATGGAGGTCGAGGATTATGGTAGAAGGTTAGTAAGTAGTTGAGTGTTGTCGTGATTTTAGTAGTATGATTTAGGTATTGTGTAGTTTCTTTTTCGCTAATGTGTATTGATATTTGTTGTTGCACTTGTTTTGTACATTGGCTATTTTGTAGTCTCTTTTTTCTTTCCTGCATTACCTACGTTGGTTACATTTCTTTTGAGCCGAGGAACTATCGTAAACAGCCTCTTTACCTCGCAAAGGTAGAGTTAGGGTCTGTCGTTACATCCTACCCTCCCCAGACCCCACTTGTGGGATTACACTGGTATTATGTTGTTAATCAATACCAGTTGCACTAGGGAAACTTGACAAGATGAATAGTCATAACAAAACAGTTTTGCACTTTTGCCTAGGATTTCCTCCCTGAAATTATCCTTTGCAGTAAATGACTTTAGACTCCAGCACTTTGTTGCTTGCTCACTATTCTGATTGAGCCGACTGCTGTGGTACTAGAGCATTTGTACAAGTTTCTACACCAAGGACTGAGGCATAGTGTTGGAGAACCCAGAGAGGCACTTTTGCATCCAGGTGATGGATTTAGGCAAACAAGTCTATTAAAGACACAGATGTTGGTTTTGATGTTCTGATGTTATATACTCATATCAATTAAGTTTTACAAATTGGTCATTGGCTCATAAATTCATAACACGTTTGGTGGTATTTGAGTTTGAATTCTTACCACCCAGTAAATAAACAAAAAAGAATGAAAAAGGAAAAAAGAAGAGAGAATACACCTTCAGCAAATTCACAATATCAGATCATGAAACAAGAACTCATTTCGCTGACAGTCGATGAGCAAAATAAGCATTTGCAGAAATCTCTGAAGTCCAACAAGTAAGTATGAACTTCACAAACTACTCTGTTTATTAGTTCCTGTTAGATCATTAACCATTTGCTAGACAATTGCCCCTCGATCTATCCATGATAATTGCTCATAGAGACATCAAGTCATATAGATGACACCCTTGAAAGTATCTATATGTCAAAGCAAACACAACAGTACCAGAAAAAGTTTCATGTTGCATTAACAGCGCAACAGCCTATATTGGAGGACACAGATCATTCCACAGTCTCGACTCACAACAATTTAGGTCAATACTTCATTTTTGTTGAGGTCATAGGTGAAGACTTTTGATGGCTATAAACTTCACTAAAAGACAAAAGATGACCACCTTTATGTTGTGACCCTATCAGCTAATGGAACTTCTTGGAAAAAAACTTGATAACCACATTAAAAATAATTAAATTCAGATAAAGAAAAGGCCGGAGGATTTGAAAAAGGGACAAATTTCCAACAACCCTTATATAAATAAGACCAAATACATCGACAGCCCCTTAAACTTGTCCATATTTTCATTTAGACACCCAAGTAAAACCTTTGACCAGTTGAACACCTAATTTATGCTTAACTTGTACCTATGTATTTGGCCTTCAACTTCACTTGAATTCAATAAGAGGATTATCTTTGTGTTGATAGGACATCATATCATCCAACGCATTATAGGGCATAGTTTATAGAAATTTAGTGGAAAGGCTCAAAAAGCTATTAGTGGGGTTTCCTTTAAGTCTTTTTCTTTAAATCTCTTTCACATAGTCGGAAAGTGAATTGAGAATTTTTTTGAATAAGAAAAGAAAAATCTCAATTCACTTGCCGACCATGTGAAATAGATTTGAAGAAAGAGAATTGAATGTTTCCATTTAATTTCTATCAACTTTGCACCTACAATACGATGAATGGCAAGTTGTCCTATCAACACAAAGAACCCATAATCTTTTTGAATGTTTTCATTTAATTTCTATCAACTTTCCCCCTACAATACGCTGAATGGCAAGTTGTCCTATCAACACAAAGAATCCACAAGTAATTTTCTACAAAGAATCACAAATCATGAACTATACTGCATTTATACTACCGCTTCAAGAAGCTCTTGTTTAATTTATGGTTGTTTCAATTTGTAATGGCCTAAAATTTCTAAACTTCGTTATTTCATTTCTAAATTTTAATTTTAGGAATTTGCCAAAATCTTACTTCATCACTCTACAAGAAAATAAACTCAAGGTTTATGTATGAATTACTATATAAGAAGGGATAATTTTGGAGATCTCTTCTTAGGTTTGACTTCGTAACACTAACCTTGTTTGTGATTACACTATTACACTTACATATTACAATTACCGTAAGGGAGGCAAGCGTAATATCATAAACCACAAAAAATGTTAGTGTTCCAAAGCCAAACAATTTTTTTTATAAGGTAAAGTTCTATTGACTAAGTACCAAAAAGGTACTAAGACTTAGTACAAAAGACTGCTGGGAATATTCATACAGTCAATCACAACATCTCCCTAGCAACTCCAGAAAGTCCATATATTGATCTATATTATCAATGAAATTACTTTTACACCAACAAAACAAATTATGTAAACACCTAGAAATATGATCTTTTTGCCCGTCAAAACAAGCGTTATTTCTTTCAAGCAAATAGTCCAGAATATGCAAAAAGGTATAGTCCTCTAGATTTACTCAAAACTTAATGAGTACTCTGGTGTTGCCAACTCTCCAATAATTCCTTCACACTCTGAGGAATGATCCAAGAGATCCCACAAATATTGAAGAAAAATTACCAACATTGTCTAGCTATTCTGCAATGCATAAGAAGTCTCCACTCTTCTTCACATAAGTAACATCTATTACTTAGTGCAAAACCCTTCTTCTAAAGATTGTCCTGAGTAAGGCAAGCTCCCCAAGCTGCAACCCAGCCAAAACAAGCTACCTTAATAGGAGCTTTAGTTCTCCAAATCCCTTTCCATGGCCAACTAGTATCCCAATATCCTGCCTGCTTCATTAGAAGGCTATAACACTTCTTTACTGAAAACATTCTATCTTTACTTGCTATCCATACTAGTGTTCCAAAGCCAAACATGAGGGGAGGTCTTTGGAGGGAAATCACCTACTGTTTTTTGCTCTACTTGGATTTGAACGTTGCTCTCCCAATTCTTTCAACCACTTGATTGATCGCTAAGCCAGACACTTGGGGGCAAAAAGAAACTTAATTAGTTGACAAACCCATCGTGGAGAAGCTAGAGTTCATTCTTCCTTTGACTCATAGATGGATCTATGTTGCTTAGCATATATATGACCTACAGCAAAATTTGCTTTGGATACACTAGCGCTCACACAGAAAGACGTCTGTAGGAGAAAGTGATGACCAGTTCATCATTCATTATCCAGCACAATTTCTTACGGGAGCCAACAGGAGGAAATCACTTTTTTGGAGTAAGCAAACTCCCAAAACATATGTGCTTTATTGAATACTACAGGTCCGCAGACAGTGGCGGATCCAGGATTTTCACTCAGGGGGTTCGAAAAAAACAACAAGAGCTAAACATAAGAAATAATGTTATCCTTGAGAATCGAACCTAGGATGCCGGAGATAATTTTGAACATCCTGGGCCACTTGAGCTAACATTTTCCATTTGTTCAGGGTATTCAAAAGTTAATATATGTACATAAACACAAAATCTACACTACATATACAGTGTAATTTTTTGCCGAAGGTGTTCGGGTGAACACCCTCCCCACAACCTAAATCCGCCCCTGTCTGCAGATGCTAGAAGACCAATATGAAAGGTCATTCTCATATAAGAGCAAGACCAATATGAAAGTTGTGACCTAACAGAGGGAGAGGGTATGGTAAATCTCATCCACATGGATAAATTATATTGGTGTTATTCAATGGCTACATCGAGGAAACACAGGTGAGTAGCTACTCATGGAATAACCATTGCTTGTTATTATATTCGTCAGGGAAACAATATTAACACCTCTGACCTCACATATTCTGTAGGTTGATCAGCTCACTAGTGACTAAAATCTAGCAAGACCTGAACTTTCTACATGATAGGAAACCGTGTCCCTAAAGCCTTTTGAAATTACAAATTCTGCAAGTTTTATGCTAGTAAGCAGTATGCTAGTAAGCCAGACATCATATCTCCTACTTTGACAATTATGGGAGCAAGTGATCCTACAACACCCTGATTTGGCAGATACAACAGTATGCTAGTAAGCCAGACATCATATCTCCTACTTTGACAATTATGGGAGCAAGTGATCCTTCAGACAGTTTTCCTATAAAATTCCAATATGTGATGCGAGATGAAAAGTCACCATTTGGTGTCCAATATCCTTGAAGCTCTTCCAATACACAAATTGATTTAACTTCATCTACAATACAATCTAATATACTCACATTTATTATCTAACTTTCTTATGCTTGCAACGGACAAAAATTTGAAACTTGTCCAACCCTTGTTTATTAACTTGTTAAGAAGATACTTCATTCACTTGGGAGAATATAATATGATGATTATTTTTTCTATGCTTTAGATGCTTTATTCTAGACTTGTTTCCCTCTCTATGTCCCCTTCTATCAATTTCATCAGGAAAATGTTCTAAAAAGGGGGAAATCAAATATGCAATGTAGTCAATCCTTTGAACAGTCGAAAACCGTACTATGGGGATGAGGGGGGGAGACAACACATTTGTCGATGACCACTATTGGACCATCTTTATAAAACTTAACAATGCTTCCAGCACAAAGAATTGAAAGTCACCATTCCTTTTTTTCGATCTCATTGAAAGTCACCATTCCTACACTCATTAACTTGTTAAGAAAATATTTTCATCCTTTTTAATGCTTCATTCTTTCATGAGGATATAACATAACGGTTACCATGCTTGTTTTCCTCTATACTTTCTTTCCTCCTCTCTGACTCCTTTTCTATCAATTTCATGAGGAACGATATTCTTTGAAAGACCATACCAAATATGGCGACGTACTTAGCATTTGAACGTTCTACGACTGTAACATAGAAAAGGGTGAGGAGGCGAGCAAAGTCTGTTGATGGTCACTGCTGTCCAAAAAAGTAATCACTTCATAAGCTAAGGCTGATTGGCACATTAAATAGAAGAATCTCGAATCTAAATCAAATAACCACTGCAATAAATAGAGCACAATAGACCCTTGTGGTCCGGCCCTTCCCCGGACCCCACGCATAGCGGGAGCTTACTGCACCGGGCTGCCCTTTAATAAATAGAGCACAACACATGAGAAGTCATGCAATAGTTAGTTATCCTCTTAAGTAAGTAAATGCAAACGACTAGCTGGTTATAATTGGAAGGCCAACAGCAATTTAATCTGAACAACTTTTTTTTTGATAAGTATATCTGAACAACTTGTTATAAGAGGGTTTAACCATGCATAAACTGCTCCCCAACAGTGTTGAGGGCGTATGTCATACACAGCCTTCTCTTTGCATTTCTACAAAAGGGTTGTTTCCATGCCTCAAATGGAAATTTTGTATATTGTGACTCGTACGACTGACATTAGTTGTGTGAGACTTCTTTTTGTCTCACAAAAAAGTGGATTCAAAAGTGTAAGATTTGGATTTTTTTTTGTGACACAAAAAGAAGTCTCACACAGCTAATGTAAGTTGTGTGAGTCACATAATAAGTTTTTCCCTTAAACGAGTGACCTACATGCCATCAAAGGAGCAGCTCTACCAATCCATTCCTACAGGCCTTACCCCCCCCCCCCCCTCCCCCAAGTCACACAGCTTCCTAATTAATCAACAGAATTCCAAGCAAGCAAGACAGACAGAACCATAAATAGGTGAGGAATTTACCAAGAAGAGCAAGTGGGCAACAGTGGCCTGAAAAAACTGCTGAAGAAGAACCCCTTTAACAACAGAACCAAGTGGAACTAAATTCTTGTCATCTTCCTCTTTCCTAGTGTGAAGACGGTAGTTATCCATTGGAGGCAATAGCTGATAAAACCCTGCATACAACCAATACACCACTATTGGTGCAAATGTCCCCATCACTTCATCACTCACATAACCCTCCCAAAACACCATTTTATTTTCCCCCTTTTAAAAATATATATACCACCCTTCCCTTTTCCCTCAATCCAACACTCTCAATTATGAAATTCCAGCTCAAGATCTACATACACAAACACACATTACATATACCCTGAAACAAAAAACAACAATCCAATAAGTTCTTGAATATAAAGATCAAATTTTTAGCCCACAAAATAGTAAATGGCACAAATGGGTAGAAATTAGAGCTAAAGATAATGGTGGGTATGGCCAAAACTCACACAAATAATGATTGGAAATAAGTTCTTGAATAAAAAGATCAAATTTTTAGCATCCAAAACAGTGAATGGCACAAATGGGTAGATATTAGTGCTAAAAATAATGGTGGGTATTGCCAAAACTTACACAAATAATGATTGGAAATGTCTTCTTTTGTGAATTCTTGGAAGAACAGATCTGGGGCATATGTATGTGTATATATAGGTTGTATGTATATGAAGGGTTGAGCTGGGGTTAATGCAAATGGTAGTGGTGACAGTTGTGAGATTCGGCTTATATTTTTGAATTTTTATGATTATGAGAGATTCGTTGGAAAAGGGAAAGGGATGACTAGAAAGAAAAGGGGCAAACAAACAACAAAAATGGCTTTGCACTGCTTTGTTTGTTTCTTTCTTCATCTTAATTTCACTTGAGATTTTTTTTAATGGTAAATGTTACATTTGACTTTTTAAAGGTGATCATTTTCTTGCTTTTATTAGAATTTGAATTGATTGTGAAAAGCATTCATTGTAGGGAGAACAGTGAATGTTGTGATAGTCACATACGGGATATATTGTCAGTACACCGTGTCTGCAAAAAGATTCACATGCTTGGTGAAATATTACTTAAAGAGTACTAGTTTGCTTAATTTTATGGATTTTACTTTTTTTCATATTCGGTGTTCAGTATCTGCATTGGAGCCCGATTATATTCATATTCACGTCGCATAGCTCCCATTCGGATAAGCGTTTTCTACCAAAAAAAATTATACTTTAATTGAGAGAGAATCAGCTTCATCCACTATACTACTGCTTATTGTATGAATAGATTAGCACAAACAATTGCGAATTTTTTTTTCCATTTAGCGCAATTAATTTAAGGTAGAAATGTTAGTGGGGTTGAACCATTTGTCTAAAGAACTATAGGAATAGCCAAAATGCACCTGATGTAGTTGAAATAGAGCAATTATGTTCTTTTCTCCTTTTGCTTTTTGGCACAAAAATCTCTTACCGTTAGTCAAATAGAGCAAATGTACCCATGAATTATTGAAAATAAAGCAATTATGTCCCCCACAAGCATATGATTTGTCAGGTTCGAGTGTTCATAAAACGCATTTCTACCAAATAGGGGTGTTTATCTTATTACAATAATAAGAAAATTAACCTACCAGAGATCAAAACATATGTAATTGAGAAGATATTTAAACTACATAAGAAGTCAAACCCCTTCCCCCTCCCAAAAATATGTGTAAGAGGGGAGGGGGCAGGGGGGGGGGGGTTTGTTCAAAAATAACTTATCATTGCAATTATATCAATAATACGAAAACATGCATGCACATGGTTACGGGTGAAACAAAAAAAATGCAGACATTCACTCTGCAATTGTCTTCAAGTTACACATTAAAGAAATGGGGGAAAATCATGTTTCGGTTACACTTTGAATTGAAGAAAATAATTTTACAAAGAATCGTATAACTTTTACTAATCTCTTGTTAAAAAGATCATAATTGTATTGGGTGAAACGCCCCCGGGTATTTGATGCATTCAGGAACTTCAACTGCCTCGAGTCTCTATATAACTGTCTCCCACTCTGAATAACTCTCATTACATCGGCTCTCTTATATCAGAGTTTTGCGGTGCGCTTGGGTACAGTGACACTAGCACGCTCACGTCGTCACACCTTTAAGAGGACATAATAGTGTAGTTTAGTCTTATATATGCAAGACTTATAAGAGAAGGAAAAACACATTTTATCCTCCAAGCTTACACTTGTAACAAATATTCTCTCTCTCATATCAATATACCAAAGCACTTGTTCATTATTCATTCTAGATTATTTACTCATTTAGTTGCCTATTGTTTTACTTACTGAATTTCGTATTCTTTGCTCTTATAACCTAGCTCGTGATACCGGACTCATTAAGGAGTTCTCCGAATCGGATACAACCTACTTGTCTTTAAACCCTAAAATACAAATCTCTAACTGTGTTTTTTGTTAGAATCAATTTCACCGAAAAATAGTTTGGTGACGTCTGTGAGATAGACAGTTGTGGTGTTGTCTCGATTTGTAGCTGATCTCCTTGAAAAAAAACTAAATGGAGTCACGACACTTAGAAACAGATAAACATGTCAGGTCAAAACAACATTGCTCACGGATCATAGAAACTCAGAGAGGATTAAGTACCTATCGAACTCCGGAACCTGGCGGACTATTCGGAAATACTATGAACGGAGTCGGATCGTTCAGAAATGCTACAAATAAAATCAGAGGAAATTATAGCCCCCCCCCCCAAAAAAAAGCAAACCCTCAAATGAGAAAGACGTTCGAAGCCACTCGGTGGAGAGCCATGAAGCACGGACCAAAGAGTGGTACCCCAAGAAAAGAAAAAAAAACTCGCACTCCAAGGTGGAAGGGATGTTCAAAGGAGAGGGTACCCTCTCGGAAGCTGCCCTAGCCACAGTTAGCAGCAAACAGCGCCATAATGGAGCGCATGGAAAAGTTTTTCAACTATTTATCCAAGGCAGCGACAGATAGTCGTTGACAATTCACAAGCCACAAGAGCGCTCACTGCGTCCGCGGTGAACGCAGAGAGGACAGAGCCTACAACGTCAGAGGCAGACCTGGAAAGACTTATTGTGCTAGAGAATGAGCTCCATGAACGGATGAGCCAAATACTAGAAGTATGAAAATATATCGTACAGGGAAGAAGCAGCTCTAGAGCCCATCTTGAATAAATTCAGAATGCCTAACATACCTAAGTATGACGGCACCACAAACCCTGACGAGCACATCGTGACCTTTGAGGCCGCAGTCACCAGGCATGACTTGCAGCAACACCAGATTGAATTCGTCATGCTGAAATAATTCAGCCAAACGCTCACAAAGGGAGCACTTTCTTGGTAAACTCTCTAATTTGAAAACATTATTGATTCATTTGTTGCTCTTACATATGCATTCGTAAAAGCCCATGTTGGGGCCCGGAAGGTCGAAACTTACAAGGAGGATATCTTTATCGTAAAGCAGAGAAATGACGAGTTACTCCGCGGCTTTATGGAACGTTTCCAACATGAGAGGATGTTGTTACCAGTAATTTCTCAAGATTAGGATGCCGTAGCATTTACCGACGGTCTGAACGTCAATAGTTCGAACACATCAAGAAAACTAAAGGAAAGTTTAAGGGAGTTCTCGGCTAAGTCCTGGAATGAGGTGAATAACAGATATACCACCAAGATGAAGATAGAGGATGATCATAGGGCCGACGTGCGAATTGAAGTCGGAGAGGAAAGTAGGGGAAGTCTCGGAATGCTCTCTCTTACAGACAAAGGGACCCAAGAGGTTGGCACTAACTTTATTCAACCCAAAAAATCACCCAGACGAGAAGGATGACCGAACAAGCCAAGGTATGATCAGGGTCAGCCTAGGAGAGAAAGAGTAGTGTCACAGAGAAAGCCCGCGAATGACTCGAGACCACTAAACGTGGCCTCCTACAACTTTAACGAAGAGGTTGTGGACCTAGTCATGGCGGTGAAAAATATGAAAGAAGCTCGGTTCCCGATGGCGATTCGGTCCAACCCAAACAAATGGGATACATACATAGAGAACTGGTGTGAGTTCCACGGGATTCTAGGCCACTCAACAGAGGACTGCAAACACTTGAGATATGAGGTGGCAGACTTACTAAAGAGGGGAAACTTGAAGAAATTTTTTACCAGTTGATCTAAATACGCCAAAGAAAATGGATTGGGACTTCACGGGAATGCTCAACACATAAGAGAACGATCAACATGATCACTGAAGGCAAAATAGTCAGGGCAGTGTCTAAAATGCAGCAACATGAGGGGACACATCCATCTAGAAAAATATCGAGGGATGAGCCTGAAGATCCCATCAAATTCAGCATAGCGGAAAGGAAAAGCATCAAGAGCCCATATGTCGATGCTCTGGTAATTTCTATCAAAATATTTCAATTTAATATTAAGCGTGCACTTGTTGACCCATGTAGCGTTGTGAATGTTGTGCAACTCCGTGTAATTAAAAAGATGTAGCTGACTGGGCAAATGGTCCTGGTAATAAAGGTTTTGATCGGTTTCAACTTGTCTAGCGAAATGACCCGAGAGCATATCGAGCTGGTCAAACATGTGAAGGGAGTTTCGATAAAAGCTTTGTTTGACGTCTTCGGAGAGGGAATGCCTTATAATCTGGTGATCAAGAGACCATAGCTATACGTCATAAGGGCAGTCATGTCTACCTTTCATTAAGTGATTAAATTCTTTACGCCTTGGGGGGTAGCTATAGTATAGGGAGACATTAAAACTGATCAAGCGAAGATCACTTTGATTGATAAGAAAGATGAGCTGGTCGGGAATTACATATAGCAATCATAGATGTTTGATTCCAAGGTCGACTCTAAAATCGAGCAGTGGAAAGAACCATCAGGGGGCTTATACCCGGAGGACCCAGCGGATCAAATACCTTGGGGATTTGTGGTGCCGGAGGAATCAGACGTGGGAAGATACACAACAGAAGATCTTGAGCTGACCTCTTATTGTCCGAACAACCTCAAGGAACAGGTATACCTAGGCTTGGGTTTGAACCCCTGGTTTCAAGGAAACTTAGTTGAATTTTTAAATGATAATATAGGTAGATTCACTTGGTCAAAGTCAAATACCACAGGTGTGCCCCCGGAATTGGCCCTTCACAAGCTGAACATCAACCCAGATTATCAACCCATTAAATAAAAAAGGCGTCTGATATCTGTATAGCAGAGTCAATTTGTCAAAAAGAAAGTGGCCCGACTCGTCCAGTCAGGAGCAGTTCGAGAGGTAAATACCCGAACTGGCTAGCAAATGTGGTAGTACTTCCTAAGAAACCTAAAACTTTTCAAATACTTTTAGATTTAAAATATTTAAACATAACATACCTTAGGAGCTCGTACCTTATGCCTCGCCTAAATCATGTTGTCAAAGCGGTGGTCGGACATGAGCTGCTCAATATCCTGGATGTCTTCATAGGGTTTGACCAGATACAGTTAGACCCATTAGACCAAGAAAAGACTTCGTTCATAACAGAGCACGGGATTTACTGTTATAATGGAATGCCATTCGGCTTAAGAAATACAGGGACCACTTTTCACCAGCTAACCTAGTGGATGTTCCAACATCAGTTGGGTCGAAGCGAGGAGATTTACTAGATGACATAATCATTAAGTCCCTGGATACAGATGAACATATTAGACATTTGCAGGAAGTATTTAAGATTCTCCGCAAGTATAACCTCAAGCTGAATTCAGAGAAGTGCGCTTTCAGGGTAGGATGAAAAAAGTTCCTAGGATTCGTAGTATCAAAGGGGCATTGAGGCCAACCCAGATCATATCCAGGAAATCAAGCAAATACCAGAGGTACTCAACTATGATCTAGAAGTGCAATGTTTGACTGAGAGGATAACGGTGTTTGGGAGATTCATATAAAGGTCGTCTGAGCAATATCAGAAATCTTCGGCCTACTGAAGAAAAAGAAAGACTTCCAATGGACCCTGAATGCCAACAAATGTTGAATAATCTGAAAAGATACCTGACAAATCCACCCCTGCTCACAAAACCGAATGAAGGAGAACTCTTCTTGATTTATCTCACCGTATCAGAAACGGTTGTGAGTCTTGTGCTCGTTTGAGAAGAAAAAGGTACGCAATCTTTTGTTTATTATACTAGCAAGGTTTTAACCGAGGCCAAAGCCCGCTACTCTCACCTTGAGAAGTTGGTTTTGGCCCTAATAGTTGCTTCTCGTAAGCTGAGGCCATATTTTCGATATCACCCCATATGTGTGGTTACCACTTTCCCTTTAAGGAATATATTGCACAAACCCAAACTATCGGGCAGACTAGCAAGTTGGTCGATTGAAATTTATGGATACGATATCACTTATCGGCCCCGGACCGCTATTAAGTCTCAGGCCTTGGCCAACTTTATGGTTGATTATAGTCCGGGCATGATATCCCTTGCTCATATGGTGGAGTTCGAAAAACCGAAATAGCGTCTAAGGAATGGATTATGTATACGGACGGGGCCACATGCATTAAAGGTACCAGGCTGAGGATTGTCTTGATTGCTCTGTCAGGGGCTACGATTAGGCAAGTCATTAAATGTATTTCTTTAACTAACAATAAGGCTGCAATTGCAGGTTTGGAGGTGGCCCGAGGACTCGAGGCCAAAAATATCGAGCTTAAAAGTGATTCGCGATAGATTGTTAATCAAATACTAAGCAAATACGAGGCCAAAGACATCTGAATGCAAGAATACTTAAGTAAAGCCACCACTTTGTTGACTCGGTTCAGGAAGTGGAAAGTGGTGCAAATCCCTCAAGAAATGAACTTTGAAGTTGACGCCTTGGCTAACCTAGGCTCTTCGTCTGGGGAAACTAAAGGAGAATCGGAATCCATAGTCTATCTATTGTGTTTCGTCCTAGATCATGGTCTGCACGAGGTGAATTCTACCAGCCTGACATAGAACTAGCAGAATAACATCATCAATTATTTGCAAATCAGGACTCTTCCGGAAGACAATAAGCACGCTCGAGCTTTAATAACCAAGGCAACTAGGTATTGCATGCACGAGGGAGAGTTGTACAGAAGGTCCTACCTCGGCCCTTTGGCTAAATGTTTGGGACCAAAATGGAGGCGGAGTACGTGATGAAGGAGATACACGAAGGCAATTGTGGAAATTATTTCAGATATGACTCGCTATTAAAAAAGATAATATGGGCCGACTACTATTGGTCTCGGATGGAAAATGATGCCAAGGCTTACGTTCGTAAATGCGAAAAATGCCAACAACACTCCTATATGATACATCAACCTGCCAAACCACTCTACTCGGTGGTGGTTCCGTGACTATTCATGAAATGAGGGATGTATATCGTGGGGCCATTGCTGGAAGTTGTGGAAGAGGTAAGGTTCTTGCTAATCTTGACAGATTATTTCTGGAAGTGGGTGGAGGCTAAAGCATATAATAAGGTTCAGAAAAGCAGGTCATAGACTTCATTTGGGATCAAATCATTTGCCAGTTCGAAATACTGAAAGAGATCGCATGTGACAATGGTTGATAATTTATGGAAAAAAAGTTACCGAATTCTTGAAGGGATTGAATATCAAAAGAGTCACATTGTCACCTTATTACCCGTGCGTGAATAGGCAAGCTGAGTCTACCAATAAAACCATAATCCAAAGCATCAAGAAGAGGTTGAAAATATCAAAAGGAAAATGGCCAGAAGAGTTAACAGGGATGTTGTGGGCCTACAGGATCACGACCAAAACAAGCACCGGGGAAACCCATTTTTCCCTGGTCTACGGAGCCGAAGCCTTGATACTCATGGAGGTTAGAGAACCCAGCTTCTGATACACCCGGACCACCAAATATTCTAACAAAGAAGCCATGGCGGTAGGACTGGAGGAACGTAGAGAGTTGGCTTTCGCACGATTGGTTGTATAGAAGCAAAAAGTAGAGAGGTACTTTAACAAGAAGACAAATTTGAGGCATTTTAAAATTGAGGACTATGTCCTCCGAAAAGTCACCCTTTCAACGAGGGATCCGAACGTGGGTAAGCTGCAAGCAAATTGGGAAAGATCATATCAAATAACAGGAATTGCTCCGGAAAAGAATTGAAGAATAGTTGGAACATTTTACATTTGAAAGGAGGCATGTATGTTGTGTTTTCGAAAAGCATTTATTTTTTGTTAACTGTCTTTTTCTTTAACAGGGACTGCCCATGAAACCGGAATCCCCCGAGAGGGGATGGATACGCATTGTACTCTTTTCCTTGACCGAGGTTTTATCCCAATCGGGTTTTTCTAGTAAGATTTTTAATGAGGCAATAATTCAAAAACACGATGGGCTTGGCAAATCATCCCGAAACTCGACCCTTCGGTACCTACTCTAGTTCCAGTAGGAGAGGATGGGTCTATAAATTCAAAAGGCGAGATCTCCTCAAGAAAGGATTTGCCCAAAATAGGATTGTTGGCAGTCACTACACTCGCCCCGGTTTCTTTTTTGCAAACTTGTAAAACCCCCGAAGAGGGATCATATATTCACATGACGAGTCGTCCATCGTAATCTTAAAAGAATGCAATAAAAAGTCTTCGTTCATATTGTGATTGAGTTATGTATTGAAAAAACGTTCGAGGCAAAACCAAACTCGGGAGCCATACGACCCCGTAAAACCACTTAAAACAACATGGCACTGCCATAGAGCCTCCGCGAGTGTAGGTTCTTTCAAACTTTGTGCCTTTACATAGGGTTAAGACGTCTTCCCTATCAACACAAAAAATAAAGTATCTTCTTTTATTTTAAAATTGGACGTCTTAAATCCTAATTTCGCGCTAGTGTTCCAGGATGTGACATTCCCGGATTGGGTCAAGGCAAGACGACCTCAAACACAAAACACAAAAATTACATAAGCGTGCACCAATTGTCAACCCTTGGCTTAAATAACAAATTCTTGAATATTAGCATAGTTCCGGTTAGACCTGTCCAAAGCTCAGGTCGGGCCGGGTCAAGTGGCTTTTTTTTCTGCTTGCCCGACCCTGGCTCTAACCCTTCGGGGACTTTACGGGTCACGGGTCGGCTCTGACCCGCTCTACAAAACAAAATAAAAATATTTTTTTATTAAAATAACAGTCGTCTAACTTTAATGTTTATTACACAAAATCACTTTTCTATATCTTTTATCACATAAAAGGCATTCAACTTTAAAATTTATTACTTATTTTTTAAGGTGTTAATGAAATTTACTATACATATGAACATATTAGTAACGAAAAAATAGTCAAATCATATTAGTAACGAAAAGATTCTTCTTCATTTGTCCCTTCACCTATATTAGTTATCAAAATTATTAATTATAATCTTTTAAGTGCACAAGCTGGGAGTAAAATGTATAAACAATTCATAGAATTTCGTAATAAAGTATATGTTAAACTCATGTTTGTATTTCATTGTCACTTTGCAAAGGAAAATAATAATATATTGGGATTAAACCAAAGAGAATTTAGATACATTTCAGTTTATTACATAGACATAGTATGATAAAAAATTTGACTCTAAAATCACAATCACCTTTAAAAATATACCTTAAATAAATATTAATAAAATAAAAAATAATATGAACGGGTCGGGGTCCGGTCACTGGTCGGGTCGGGCCGGGTCAGACGAGTAAAAAATTCTGATCCTGGCCCGACCTTGACCATGATCGGGTCCCCGCTTTTTCAGGTCAGGTGGCTCACGGATCAGATATAAGCTGACCCTGGCCATGATTTTTTCGAGTCGGGTGGGGCCAGGTCGGGCGGGTCCCCGACCCGATGGACAGGTCTAGTTCCGGTAGGCGAACACATCGGTCATGCCTCGACGGTTAACTGCAAAGTAAAAAGCCAACAAATTATTATATGATTGCAATTGTTGTAAAAAAACAAAGAGCATGTCAAAGCGTAAGAAAACAAAACTGAGAGCAAACTGGTAATTGTCATTTACACATAACAAGCATACAAAAACATTTCTTTTAAAAGGGTGTACGGGCCCAGAGATCCAGCAAAATAGAGCGCAAAGGCTCAAAACTAAAACAACAAAGAGCACAGAGGCCTGGAACTATCCATCAACCACCATATGGTGCGCATGCCAAAACAGTAACAAAAAAACATTTATTATAGCGCACGTTGGCCTATCACATAAACATTCATTAAAATGGCACACAAACCCGTAAAGAATTCTTTAAAGCTGAAAGAACTAGCATCAACTACTGTTATTGTTGTTAATCATTGCCGTATGAATAAACCCTTGGAAGGCCTCCAAACCAATAACCAAAGGCTCAATATATACAAAGTTAAGCTGAGGGAACATCCTCGCCACCAGAGGAGCCGACAGAAACATATGAGGAGGGAGGCGTCTCTTCACGTAATTCATCCATGTCTGCCTCATCTGCTCTCAAATCCATCTCTACATCTATAAGGGTCAATGATACATCAACCTTACCTTTATCCACGCCCTGCAAGACCTCGAACTGGGTCTGAAAGACAGCATAGTCCTAAAGCAAGGTAGCCCTCTATCGTTCAGCCTTCCGGCGAAGCATAAGCCGCTGATTCTGGGCTCGAAGCTGGGCACAGAAAGCCTCAAACGCTTACGCTCGTGCCCGAGCAACATCATTAATTGGCGAGCTTGGGTCATGGTCTGGAAAGTCTCCTCCCGAATTGCCAAATCCTATTTAGCCTCTTCCTACCAACCCTCCAGGGTGGTCATTCATTCTAAAATATCTCTATGCTCGGACTAGAGTTGGGCAATCTCATCTCGAAGGCGCCGGTTTTCCTCTGTCAACCTCTCCACATCCTGAAAAGACGAAGGCATGTCTTTGAAAAGCTCGATGATGGAGGAGGCGGCGACATGCCCCTAAAAGAAGATCAGATGAAATAAACTTACCTCATGCGCTCACTCTAAAGATAGATAGTACAAGGAAAAAGACTGGGGTTACCTAAAGAAAAATGCCTGCAATGTGGGCTAGAGAGGCTTCCAAACTAAGGTCAGAACCAATAGTAGGAGTGGGAGAAACCAAAAGGCCAGCACCCACGTCACCACCCTTTGTGCTCTTGGGCTGTACTTCACTGACTCCCGGCTCCCTGATGGATTTGATGGAGGGAACCCATGCATCATCAGGTTCGGTAGTTTCTCCTTCATCGTCTTCCACATGGACCACCCATTGCATTTTCTCTCTCCAGTACTCATTGAATTGGAGATGCATTCTAAACACGTGAGCCAATTCTGGAGGATAATGCCCCGCCTCATGTGGGAGCGCTCGTTTCTGGCTCTCTCTTACCTCATCAGCGGCCTTGACAATGTGAGCCCATACCTCATCTTGGGAAAACACCTTCCTGGAAGAACCTCCGTGAGCAGAGAGACCTTGAAGAAGGGAAATGGGGAAAATGAGAACAACGCTTTAAAATTTGACCAATAGAGGCTCTAAGATGGCGAGAAGTAACTTACCATGGCTCTTCCCTCTCCATTTGTCATCGAAAATAGCCCTCCAAGTTTGCTCAGCCCTACAGGAGGGCCGGAGCAGGCCCATCACCCACCCGAAGATATCGAGCAAGGGTTCGGGCACTGCTGGGGCCGCTAAAATATGCCACAATCAGAAGAGAAATAGAGACGATACGAGAAGTTAAGACATGAATACTCACGGGCACAATTCCATTACTCCGATAGGGGACCAAGATCAACATCATGGAGGCAATGGGTATGAATCATCACGAACCGATCATGCCATCCCTGATCGTGATCATTTTCAACATTGGTAATCATTGCCCGAGAGCCTCTAAAAACTAAGTTTATTATCCCCACGCGAAGCACGCACTAAGTGGGCGTAAAGGTGGATCAGGTGATCTAGAGTGAAAGGAAGGTAGGCAAGATCTTCTAAATGTTGCATGCAACGAACTATTCTCTAGGTCTGAGGGCCAACTGCCCTAAATAGACGCCATATCGGCGGCAGAAGTCCTTAATTACCTTGTGGACTGGAACTCCAAATCTAATGGTGAAAGGGTAGGTGTAAATGAGTGACATGTTTGTGATGTGTTGAGTAATGCTCGCATTAATCGGGGGAGGAAATATTTCTACATCTAGGCCCCACCGACAATCTATGCAAACCTGAGGAATAATTGAGTGGTTGATTAGGAAAGAGATACCCTCCACTGACTCATAGCGAAGGTTTACCCGAAAGTCTCTCTCGAAGTTAAAAGTAGAGGGGGTGATTTCGGAAGCAGCAGAACCCAGGTCAATATCCCGAGTGATGTCGGAGGGTGAGGGGCAGTGATAAATGAAAGTCATTGAAATAGCACCAAGCTCTTCCCTCATTTTGGCGAGGGTAAGATCATATGAAGAACCGGAAGATGATGGATAAGTAGACATAATAAGAATGAGAGTTTGAAAAAGCAAGAATATGTGATTACTCGAAAAGGGAAGATAAGAGTGAGAGTGAGGAGATGTGATGAGGGTCATCAATTTATATAGCCGATTGGGGTAATTATTTCCCTTGGAAAATGAAGCGGCGTGCTCTGTCAGTAAGCGTCAATCAGTGTATCTGAAAGGGCGTTGTCGAATGAGTAACTGAACGCATTTAATGATCGCCTGACGAAATGTCTTAAAGTAGGAAAAGATGTGACGTTTTAATTCCCGCGAAAAGTTTCAAAAAAACGCACAGACTCTTCCACTTCCCGGACTCATGAAATGAGGGGTCTGGAAAGTGGGAGACTATCTATATTGGGTGAAAACGCCCCGGGGGTATTTGAAGCATCCGGGAACTCCAACGGCCCAGAGTCTCTATATAGCTGTCTCCCATTCCCAACCACTCTCATCACATCAGCTCTCCTAGATTAAAGCGTCGCAGCGCGCGTGGTTACAATGCACGCTCACGTCGTCACACCTTTAGGAGGCATAATAGTCTAGTTTTGTCTTATATATGTAAGACTTAGAAGAGAAGGAAATACATATTGTATCCTCCACACTTACACTTGTAACTAATATTCTTTCTCTCAGATCAATATACCAAAACACTTGTTCATTATTCATTTTGAATCTAGCTTATTTACTCATTTATTTGCTTATTATTTTACTTATTGAATTTCATATTCTTTGCTGTTGTAACCTAGCTCGTGATATCGGACTCATTAAGGAATTCTCCGGATCAAATACAACCTACTTGTCTTTAAACCCTAAAATATAAATCTCTAACTCTATTTTTTGTTAGAATCAATTTCACCGGAAAATAATAATATTAGAATAACATTTGTAAGGGATTTTTAAATCAAATCTTCCCAGAAAAAAACTTAGTGAGTGGCTTATTATCTTCTATACCTATAAAAAGTGTATCTAATACCAATCAAAGTAAAGCTTACGTACTAAATGAGCACATGTGAGTTTTATGCAGGTGCTGAAAAAGCAAAAAAAAAATATCAAGAAAGGAAAAGTTTTGCGAGAAAACTTTGGAAGTAGTTTATAAAAGGGTTTGACACGCATTAATTTGGTGACTGGAGAGGAATTGGAGATGGATGAAGAAACAGAGGAATTGGAAAACTTTAAATGAACAGATTGTTCTCTTGTATAATTAAAAAAATATATATATCAAGAAAAGAATAATAAGAATATTAATTATATATTAACCATTAAAAAAATGACACTTATATTATTTTGTCAGCTTTTTAAACCTTTTTTTTTCTTTTCACTTTCTTCTAGAAAACGAGTACACTTTATATGCTTAGGAGCATATTTAATACACTATATGATAAGAATATGGGTACTTACACGCCCGTAAAATCACAATGCTAAATTAAATTTTAGAGATAAATTAAAGATTTTGTTTTATATTTTCTCTAAAAAGAATACTACCACAATTATGAATAAACAATCTCTAGATTACTAAGCCCAAAATCAAAAATTGTACTAAGCATTAGACAAAACGATTATAATCCTTATCTCATGAATAAAACGACCCCTACAAGTGTTAACTTTTTGGTATACTTATGCCATTAAGAATTTAGTCTGAATAGGTCTTAATTATTAAGATTTTTGAACAAAGTCTAAATAACATTTAGAGATATTTTTGTATGAATAATTTTTATCATCACTCTGACCACAACCACCAGCTCCACCCCCACCCCACCCACTCTCCGGCCACCACAATTATCAACCACCACCACCGTCGCGAACCACTAACCACCTCTGTCATCACAAATACCACTGACAACCACCACCGCCGTCGTCGCTATCACCGTCACTATCACCATTGCGGCCAATCTTTACTACTAACCACTTCTACCATCATAACTATCACTGTCGCCAACTATCACCACACATTCTTCAGCCACCACCATCACCGTCAATTACTAACATCAACCATCTTCACCATCACAACCACCACTACCAAGCGCCACCATCGAGTCACTACAACACTAACTACCTCACAATCACAATTATCACAACCATTACTTGCCACTAGCATCAAACATCACCACCACCATCGCTACAAAGTATATCCACCATCACTAGCGAACATAAATTTTTTATTTTTAATTAAATAATATTTTTATTTTATTAAGTTTATATTTATTTTATAATATTTAGTTACTTTTTATTTGAATTGTATATTTTTATGTTTAAATAAATACCTATATGCATATTCAGATGTTTCAAAAAAATAGTCCTAGTCATTCAGAGTGCAGATCTAGAGATAACATCTTAATTATTCAGATGTACATTTAGATTCAGACGTGTTAATATTAAAGAAAATAAATGAGGCTTGAAGGACTATATATGTTACTGGAAAAAATATGGAAGGATTATATATGCTCAGAGGTAAATAGAGAAGATAATTTAAAACCTAACCCTATACTTAAAGGACTCATTTTGTCATTTCCCCCCTTCTTTATGGTCAATTTTTCTCGTTCTCCACTCCTACAGTTCTACTCCGATGAATAAGATGAAAAAACCAACGGTTTCCGCCGCCGCCGCCGGTGCAACGCCACCGTCAGAGCCATCACTGAATACTCAGTCAGAGACTCAACAGTCGGAATTTCAACCAACACAATCCCAGGAATCGATCAATGCCAATCTCCGAAAACTATCCAACGCTCTCTCCGCATTCCAGCGATGCTTGATTGAAGTAGAACAACACATTGATTCCGCTCGGACCTCAATTGACTCTGCTATGCTACAATTACTCACTCCACCGCCACACACAACTAATACCACTCCGCCACCAGCGACACTCCCAGCCCCGGAACCCGAACCCGAACCGTCTTGTGAATCTGATCCCTCTGAGGTGGAAAATGAAAATGAAGTTGAAGATGACGTGGAGGAGGAGGAAGATGGAGATGGAGATGAAAATGAAGATGGGGAAGAGGAAGAAGTGAAATCGCCTTCGCGTTCAGAGCTAGAAACCCTATGCGAAACGAATAACAGTATTGGTCTGAAAAAGTACATGATAACGCATCTATCAGATATAAATGAATTGCGTGAACAAGTCCCTAAGGCATTGAAACTGTCGCCCAATCCTGGAAGACTTGTATTGGAATGTATCATTAATAGCTCAAGGGGATTAGCTTCTGTATTGACTTTAGAGTGCTTGTTGTTGATGATGGGAGAGGCAAAGGGCGAGGGAAGAGTAGTTGAGATTGAGAAAGGGGTGAAACAAGAGGCGGAGGAGGTAGCTTTAGCATGGCGCGCGAGGATGATAACTCAAGGAGGTGTATTAAAGGCTCATGAAATGGATGCCCGGGCTTTGCTGTTGCTCATTGGGTGTTTCGGGATTCCAGAAAGATTTATGGATAGGGATATTAGATATTTGGTTAATGGAAGTGGCGCTAGGGGGATTTCTGGTGCCCTTAGGAGATCAAGTGTTCTCATGAAAAAGATCCCGGAAATAATAGAGTGGATGTTGAAGATTAATATAGTAGTTGGGGCTGTTGACATTGCCTATACTTTTGGAATAGAGGAGAGATTTAACCCTCGTAGAATCTTGACATCGTTTCTACATAACTCTGAAGTGTCATATATGAACAAAGTTAAGGGACTTGAACAAGGTATTGCTGTCCGTGCAGGTAAAAAGAAGCACTTGTCTGATCTGAAATCTGTCAGCGAATGTTTGGAACGTCACAAGATTGATCCTTCGAAGCTCCTTCCCGGGTGGCAAATAGATGTGAGAATAATGAACTTGGAGAAAGACATTGCCGAATTGGATAAGCATATAGGTGAGAAAGAACTTGCTGAATTGACTAAGCATATAGGTGATCAGAAGATGGCACAAAAGAGGAAACTTGATGAGACTGAGTCATTGTCTGGTAGTTTCAGCAACAAAGAAATGAAATCCTCACATTATCGAAATCCACTTCCTCCACAACAACAAAGAGTTGTTAATCATGTTGATGGTAGCAACAACTTCTTGTTAGAACGTGGTGGAACTGCTGGCCACATTTATGGTTATTCTCTGTCCCCTTCGGTGTTGCATGGAACTGTTGCAGGCTCGATGCATGAAAATGTAGTTGGCTCACTGGCAGGACCTGCCGGAGGTGTTGTGGCCATGGATGGAGCTGGAGCAGGTAAATTGGTGCAAGGAGGTTCAGGTGTTGGAGTTCATGGAGGGACTCTTGTTGATCATACACCGGGGCAAATAGGAAGTCGTACTGGTCAGTTATATGCATCACGTGGTGATGCAGCCGTGCATGACAGGCTGGCCTCCCACATCTATGCTTATAGGTCATTATCCTACTTGGAAGGATCAGGCTCTACGGGTTTGCCAAACGTCATACCCAGTGATTCTTATAGGCCTCCGCCATACGTGGAAGGCTCTGCGGGGTTGCCAAACACCATAACTGGTGACGCTTATAGGCCTCCAACATACTTGGAAGGCTCTTCAGGGTTGCCAAACACCATACCTGCACCATATCAGTTTGCTGATACTGTGCCAGCAACTGCACTATACCGAAGCAGTGGCTCACGAGCAGTTGATGCTGTTCCATCTGCTGCCCTTGCTCATCCTTCATCCTCCTTGTACTGGAAGAAATAGTTTTGCATTGGGCAGGCATTATTTCTAACCTAGTTTCCCTTTTTGTAGTATAGCCATCTAAAAGTCATTTCGTGCACATTGTCTTGGAGAAGTTTGTGTTTCATTAGCTACTAAAAAGCTCTGGCCAATGTTCAAGAAAAGTGATGTCTAAATTCAATCTGGAAAATTTTCATTTGTTTGGAAATATTTAAACTTTAAATATAAAGAAAGGCAAAAGAGATAAATAACTGATTGACTTCCCTTTGCTTTCTCCTCCATTTCCTTTCCCTCCCTTCCAACAATCATGATTTTCTTTGTTTTTCCTTTCCCTCCCTTCCAACAATCATGATTTTCTTTGTTTTTCCTTTCCCTCCCTTCCAACAATCATTATTTTCTTTGTTTTTCCTTTCCCTCATCCAGTCCAGCTGTCACACTGGTTTCTTGGAAAATCCAAGGTCATGGGTTCAATTCCTCAAACATGCATCTTCCTCTTTTCCCAATTGTGTCATTATTGTAATTTTCGCCCGAGATGAAATTAAATGGAGAAACAAGGTTAGTGAGGATTCACATAGCTAATCGCAACTTTGTGTTGGGACTGAGGTTGTTGTTTCCATGATCTGTTCAATTGTTGACTGGAGTCTCTGTGGTCATGCACGCTTGTATATCTTGTTTGCCTCTCCATTCATACAAGTAAATATTGCACCTGCTTCTTTTTAGCTGCTCCCTTGGTGGTATAAAATGATATAGTTTTCTTGCATTTAGTTTCAATGTGTTGAAATTTTAGATTTTCTTGTATGGATTGTCTACCGAAGGTTGTAATTTATTGCTTGCTGAGAATTTTTTGATCCTTGGCCATTCAGCCTGAGAGTCTGAGCATGATTCACATATTTATTTGTCTAGAAGATACTTTTTGTTGACCTTCGACTTGTGAGTCAATCCTTTTGACATGGGATTTAGGAATTAATTTCTTATCTCTGTTTCTTTGGTTGCTTAGCTAGGTGGTTGAGTGTGTTATATTTAATCGCTGTGATGTAGAACGGCTGAAGGTGGTTTAGTATGATATATCCCATTATATCTAAATTTACAAATCTTAGCTCTATTCACAAGATGTGGTAGGCATAGTCACATGGTGAAAAGACTCTGATTTTGTGCCCCATTGTGGGAGCATACCACTTTAGTTCTACGGCTTCATGGTTTCTAGAATTGTTTCTCAACTGTGTTGTTTGCTTTGTGAGTTAAGAAATATGCAGTATTTTGTAAAACAAGAAGTCAAGGAAGGAAAGCAGATCAATAATAATGCTGCAATTCTAGCTTCTGTTATATATATAACATTTTCTCACTACAGTTTTCAGTAAGGTCTCCCACGTTATCTTCAATTTTTTGGTGCATGAATGCTGCTGACTGGTTGTGCTTCACTCTAAATAGTCGTTTCTATTAAACCCCGTGTATCTTGCATTCTTATGGTGTTTTGATTGCTTAAACTTAAGCAGGCTGAAAAGAAGCTGAACGCAATATCGAGTATGAAAACCTGTTATGAATGAAGTGATATTGCCATATCAAAGAGGCACGTTTCTATACCTTTTTCCTTCTTTTAATTGGAAGATAATTTTGTTGCTGTTGCAAGTTAGATGTCTTGATTCTTTTTGGTGATGAGCATACTAACTACCAAGAGGCATCTGATCTCTGTTGTAAAAATAGTGCATATTCTATGTGATAAATTATGCTTGCAGGTTGAGTTTGTGATATGAGTAACCTTACATATTAGAGGTCAAACTTTCATATATCTTGTCAGACCTTTCTTAATTTATTATACCATTTCGTTTGGTTTGAACATCAGGCTTTCGTCGTTTAAGCCCTCCTTTTTCTTCCTTCTAACACATCTATTGTCACACCCCGAACCTGAGACTGGACGTAACACGACACTCGGCGTCTGACTGCATGTGACCGAGCGAACCACATGGCTGGCTGAGTCAACATGGGACATGTATTGATGCTGAATATAATTTAAAACGTGAATAATCTAGATAAAACATTTGAACGTTAAATATTGTTTTAAAGCATAAGTGCGGAAATAGTCTGAAAACATAATAGTGTACCTATAAGGCTGAACATAACTGCAAACCCAATACTGAAAATATTGTTTTAAAGCATAAGTGCGGAAATAGTCTGAAAACATAATAGTGTACCTATAAGGCTGAACATAACTGCAAACCCAACATGACATACTTGACTAGTCTATGAAACCTCTGACATGAGTCTGAAATACTAAACTGTTGTCGGGACAAGGCCCCATCATACCTGACTGTCTAACATGACATGACTACTGAAAAATAATGACAATGCCCCGAAGTAAGTGGGGTTCACCAAACAACTGATACGATAAAGTCCTAACGAGCAGATCTGTCATCATGTAAATCAATGCCTGCGCCATGTAATGCAGGCCCCTGGCAATAGGGACGTAAGTACATTGAAATTGTACTTGTATGTAAAGCTAAATGAAAGAATAGTAAATGGGGTGGGGGGGTGGGGTGGTGCTAAGGGAATGGGCAACCTAAATCAATAACATGGATACATGAAGTAATATGAAACTGTAAATGTAAATGTAGATTGTAACTGAAGTTGTGAATTGTAAACTGTAACTGTATACTGTAAACTATAATCTGAAAGTGAAACTTGGACATGATCATGATCTGCATGATCAAGCTGTAATATGAGTAAAACATTTTTAAGTGAGGGAGCCTTAGTATAACCGACAACATGAAAATCACTATGTAAGTACGTGGAGCCTGGTACCTGGCCCGACTAGCAGAGCAATCCCATATCTTGTCGGGGTATGAGATATGACATGAAATGATCCAATCAATAGTCTGAAGGTATCGTTCTAACTGGACGGAGCAATCCTTACCCTACGTTGTCATACGTTGTTTCAGGTTATATGAACCTTCTCAGTAAATCTATGCTACTCCCAAAAAAATACTGAATATGTACATGGTTGGCTTAAAAGCTCATAAATTTCATAAACATGATTTGAAAATAGTTTTTACATGAAAATCTGTATAAATTGAAAAGGTTGGTTTTGGGTTTAGTAAAAAAATGTCATGCCAATTGGAAGAGTTGGTGTGAAACGAAAGAAAAATACAAGAGGAAGTGGTGTGGCTGCTAGAATGTTTTCCTCCTTCGATGACCTCAAGAGGCGGTAGAAGCAAAATTGATGCTTGCTTCCTTTGATGTCACCAATGGCATCAAGAGGTGTACTTTGATGTCACCAATGACATAAAGAGGAGGTTTTACGTCTATAAATAGATGCACTCCTTCTCTTGTAGAATTCATTCCAAAATCATACAATTCATTGTAGTGAGTAGAGAGTTGAGAGTGCAATTGTCTTAGGTGTAATTGAGAAATTTCTCCTTTTGTTATTAATAATATAAAGCCAACTGTTCTCTGGTGGACGTAGGATCATTTTGATCCAAACCACGTTAAATCTTGTGCTCTTTGTTTTACGTTTCCGCTAACATAAATATATGTATATAATTCCTGAAACATGAAAATATGTAAAAATCCATAAAATGGAATAATCTGAGTTCATAACTGGTATCTCTGAGAGCTTATGGAAATGAATTGATCAAATGGAAGGATGGATGCCTGCCTTTAGCGACTTCGTTCGGTCATTCCTTCTTTACTTGTTTGCTATGGCTTGAGAGTTAATCGCACGAGAGAGTAAGTAAGATATTGAAAAGAGGATCATTAACACGAGCTAAGGCTATAGTATGATTATGTCGCGCTTTGAGCTTAGCTCAGCGAGCTTACCTGTCCAAAATGTACTTAGAAAAATTTCAGGAATTTTCTCCTTTTGGTCACTACACCCTCGCTGAGTTAAGCCTAAGGCCTGACTATGTTGTGCTTTGAGCTGGGCTCAGCAAGCTCCTAGGTTCATTTCACACTTGGTCAAAATTTCTCATTTTTTTATTTTTGCAAGGCTTGCCTCGCTGAGCGGGGGCTATAGCAAGCCTTGACCTCGCTTTGCGAGCTCCTACGGCTCTGAAACAGACAAATTTTACTCTTCTGATTCCATAGTTCGATACTTTAATTCGGAAGTACGGAATGTTACAACTATACTCCGAGGAAAAAGAAAAAAACATCAATCTTCTGATCATCTCTATTTTTGAGGCCTGAGGTCAGACCAGTGGAACCATTTTTATCTACACGAACTTCTTTCCCTCTTAATCCTGCATACCTCTTTGTATAACTCATAAAGCATTGGTATGGAAAGGTCCACAATAATTATCCAACGTATTGCATGTGGACGGAAGGCTGCAGCAGGTGGGCAACAACAGT
The DNA here is from genome assembly GCA_034509755.1 of Anisodus tanguticus. Classification (NCBI taxonomy): domain Eukaryota; kingdom Viridiplantae; phylum Streptophyta; class Magnoliopsida; order Solanales; family Solanaceae; genus Anisodus; species Anisodus tanguticus. The sequence continues at coordinate 8,942,365 of CM067555.1, read as the reverse complement.
GTTCTACAATTCAATTTGTTTAGAGGACAATAATGTTTTTTAATTCATCATATTCTTTTACCTCTTTTTGTCAGGAAATTCTCATTCTTTTAAACATTCAACATGTGAGAAAAAATATCTTTCATAGAGAGGTAGTGATGGTTTGTTTCTTGGACAATAAATTGCCTTCATTGTACTTCGGAAAGTATAATTTTGTCCAGGATTCAAAGCGATTACGATATCGGCTGCTATGTGGTGATTGCAACTAATGCAGTTTAGCTTTTAAACGAGTACGTTGATGACAAGAAACGTTTCACTGTGAAGGATACTGCTAAGACGAGGCTTGTAGGATAAAACCCCTGGTTTCAGCCGGTTGATAGAGATGATTATAAATCTTATTATCTCCTTTTGAACTTAACAATGCCGGCTTTAGATCATCTGACCAAGTTTTAAGGAAAAGATGGGTGCAATTTGGGGGTTGATCATTATAATGTAGTGGACATGTGCTGCCCAATTTGTACCTACAAGCTTTGTGTGATTTTGAAGTTCAAAGGCTGGATCTGGTTATAGTTTCATATATGCATGAGTACAAGATGTAACATTTAAATTATGGCATTTTAAGTATTTTAGGGAGTACATCCTTTTGCCTAGTTTAGTTTAGCTTTATATTAAACTCATATCCAAATTCTGCTGAGATTGTAATTGTTTACTTGTAAGCAAGAAATGTAAGCTTCACCATGGCACCTCCCCTTAGATTTGTCGCGTCAGTCCATCCATTACCAAGGCAAATAAGAATGGACTAAGAGTTGATCCCTGGTGCAGCCCCATCGTCACTAAAAAAGTGCTCCGAGTCCCATCCTACTATATGTATCATGGTCTTGGCACCATCATACATATCCTTGATCGCCCCAGTGTACGCCACAGGTACACCTCTACCCTCTAAACATCTCCATAGAACTTCCCTGGGGAGTCGTATGCCTTCTTGGGTCGATGAGAACCATATGTAAGTTTCTCTTCCTCTCCTTGTACTGCTCCACCAACCTCCTAATAAGATGAATGGCTTATGTAGTCAAACGCCCCTGCATAAATCCAAACTGGTTCTCGGAAATAGACACGTCTCTTCTCACCCTCATCTCCACAATCCTTTTCCAAACTTTCATAGTGTGGCTTAGCATCTTGATACCCCTATAGTTGTTGCAACTCTGGATGTCACTTTTGTTCTTGTACAAAGGAATCATTGTACTCCATTCTTCGGGCATTCTCGCCGTCTTAAAAATGACGTTAAACAACTCAGTCAGTCACTCCAAACCTGCCTTGCCTGCGCTCTTCCAAAATTCAACTGGGATCTCATCAGGTCCGGTCGCTCGTTCCCTGCGCATCCTGCGAACAACACCCTTAACCTCCTTAACCTTAATGCTTCTACAATACCCAAAATTCCGGTAACTACCAGATTGCTCCAGATCTCCCAGCACAATGTCTTTATCTCCTTCTTCGTTCAAGAGTTTATGAAAGTAAGACTGCCACTTCCGCCTAATATGTGCGTCCTCCACCAGTACATTGACAGCAGTTAATGATATGTTTTTACGCATTGGATTGCTGGTCGGCTGCAAAGATGCCCTAATCCCAGTAAAGCAGCCATTCATTTAGTGATCGGAGATTAAAGCACATGAAGGTCAAAAAATTTCCAGCTTTCCCACATATATTTTTCAGCTGATGACAAGATAAGATACATGCACGTGGATGTGCATTTTGTGTGATAGACTAGAAACCTACATAGATGTAGAATCTTCTTCAACAATAATAGAAGCAGGTATGACAAGCCTTTTCCTCCTCTTGTTCTCTATAATTTGTTAATTTTTAGAAGCAAATTGCTTCAGATTTTGAATCATTTTCCAATGAAGTTTCTTATCATTTTCTTGTAATTCCCCTTTGGTTGACTCAAAAGTGAAAATAGTTAGGATTAATGATCTTTTCCACTGGATTAACCTTGTAAATTACATTGTTTGCTTTGTATTGCTATAAATTTAAGACATTTCAAACATTTTTGTATGAGACATATCCTCTTGGAGACTGGATTTCATGAGTCACTGAACATGAAATTAAGTTCTCTTCATTAACTATCAGCTAGCACGTGACCGTGTGAAATCCTTGAGTTTCTATTCATGGAATAGAAAATTGGAAGGATAATAGAACGAACTATCATCCACATCTATAGTGCTATACAATATGGTAAAGCTCCCACAACAACATGCAGCAAAGATGAGATCGAATCAGACATAAGGTTCACCCCTCACCCTGGAGGTGGGGGATTGCAAGTTGAGACTTCCTTGCTCTTAAGCAAGTTGAGACTTCCTTGCTCTTAAGCACGCGTAAGTACAATAAATCAGGAAGAGGGTGATTGGATTCTTCCTTTTATTTCCGGATTGACTCTATTCTGATGCTAATCGTGATTTTTGATTCTATTATGATACGTCCCTCTATTGCATTAGAAGTCGATAATGGAGGTGACTGTGTTACACTTGGCCACCCCCACCCTCATCTGCAAAAGAAAAAACAAGACAAGAAAAGGTAAAGGTAGAAAAAGAGATAGGAAAGGAATAGCATCAAATCATACAGGTGATGGAGATGATTATGGAACTTGCTCTGCTTGTTTTTAACTATACCCTGAGTTTCTATTGATGGCCTCTATAACTGTATTTGTATGTGTGTTGCATCTGATGACCTTCGCCCATCCTCTGGATGAAGTCTGTTGTATTGATTTGACAATGTATTGTTCTTATGTTTAAATGATGTATCTTTATTTTCCTCTTCTTTTTCAATCTTGTGAGAACGCCTCATATCAAAATATGACTTTCATTTGGTAGTTTATCTTCTCAAGTTTGTTGGCTTGACTTTGTACTATACATTATGAGTACTATAAACTTTCTAGGTGACTGCAGGGTGATGTATATTACTACGATTCTTGTGATAACTGAATGATAGAACATAGTGTCCCTAAAGCCTTTTGAAATTACAAATTCTGCAAGTTTTAAAGCTTATAGTTCTATAAACGTAACAATGTATAACAAACAGAAGCAACAAGCAGGGTCCAGTTTGTAAAAGTAAATCTTGCATTTCAATATTGCCTGGCCACACATTCTACAACACCCTGATTTGGAGGATACAATAGAATGCTAGTAAGCCAGACACCATAGCTCCTACTTTGCCAATTATGGGAGCAAGTGATTCTTCAGATAGTTTTCCTTAAAAATTCCACCTTCCCGTCCCAAAGTGGGGGTAGGAGAAAGGAAAGCGCACTCGATCAATTACCATGTCATGTTGTAAGACAAAAAGTCACCCGCATGAAATTAAAACCAATATCTTTGGGGAAAGGCCTCTCTCTATGAACCTAGTCTTTCTGATTAGGCATCATGTTTTGTTTTTGATACCCGAGTAGTATTTCCTTTCACTGAGAAATGGGCGGATGCTTTAACATAGGTGGATGTGAGACACCAAAATAATAGATTCAGGTGCTCCCGAGCCAAGTTAAGTGATGCGAGATGAAAAGACACCATTTGGTGTCTAATCTCCTTGAAGCTCTTCCAACTCCAAGTCATCCACATTTGAACCATTTCACTAAATTAGCACAAAAGTGAAAATGGGGCATAGAGCCCGAGTCACGATATTGCCTTTGAAAAGCACGGATGTTCTTACAAGTGGTCAAGATAGTGAAAGAGTTGCAAGAATGAGGCCTGCTATTCAGTAAGACTAGAAAAGGTACGTAGCTAGCTCTTCATTTCACTTCCTCGTGCTTATAGGTTAGGTCCAATACAAATATTGATTTAACTTCATTTATGAAAGAAATAATCCCCTTGATTATTTTCATTAATTGAAAGGCTATATATACAAGTTACATATTTCCATAATAGGAGAATCCTATTCCTATTCTATTTCTAAATCCTTATTCTACCATAATTCTAACTATACAAGTGTATAACACTAATTAAGGTAACATTTACACTACAATATACTACAAATATATATATCATATATACAAAATTGTATTATCATCACCGTCCGAGACTGGGCTGGATTGGCCTCTGCCGAGGCCCACTGCTGCCAGTCCACTGTATTCCTGTGATATACACTTCTGTATATTCAGTGTATATCACAGAATAATATTTCCTTGTTTAACACACCCCCGCAGTCATAGCGGGCGGTCTTTGAACGCTGAGACTGTCCCTAAAATCTTCAAAGAGAACCGCTGGTAGACCCTTTGTAAAGATGTATGCAATTTGATAACGAGACGGGACATGACATACGCGAACGTGACCCTTTGCAACCTTTTCACGAACAAAGTGAATGTCCATTTCGATATGCTTGGTGCGTTGGTGTTGAACTGGGTTACCTGAAAGGTAGATGGCACTAATGTTATCACAATATACCAAGGTTGTTTTCTGAATGGGACAATGAAGCTCCAAAAGCAAATTATGTAGCCAATAGGATTCGGAGACCACATTCGCTACCCCTCGATATTCTGCCTCTGCACTTGAGCGTGATAGAGTTGCCTAACGTTTTGCCGACCAGGAGACCAAGTTGTTGCCAAGGAACATACAGTAGCCAGAAGTCGACCGTCTGGTGTCAGGACAACCACCCCAATCAGCATCCGTGTAAGAGACAAGTGTGGATGTAGATGAAGGATACAAGTGCAACCCATAGTCCAGTGTCCCCTGAATATACCGAATGATGCGTTTGATTGCATTCATATGCTCAACTCTGGGATCATGCATGAATAAACACACCTGCTGAACCGCATACGTAATATTCGGTCTAGTAAAGGTAAGATACTGGAGGGCCACTGCAAGACTGCGATAGCGGGTCGGGTCCTCGTATGGCGCACCTGCTGCGGCACTCAGCTTGGGGTTTGCATCAACTGGCGTGGAAGTGGACTTACAGGATGACATCCCAGCCCTCTCTATGATCTCAACAGCATACTTTCGTTGTGACAAAAACAAACCACCTGAATGCCGTTTGACGGCAATCCCCAAAAAATAACTCAAAGGCCCTAAGTCTTTCATAGCAAACTCAGAACTGAGCATGTTCATGATAGACTGGCGCAAGGCATCGGAAGAGGCAGTCAAGATGATATCATCCACATACAACAGAACGTAGGCCAAGGACGAACCACAGCGGTAGATGAACAAGGAATTATCTGACCTGCTGTGAGTGAACCCAATAGTTGAAACAAAATCGGCAAACCTCGTGTACCGGCCCTTGGAGACTGCTTAAGCCCATATAAGGACTTCTTCAACAAACATACATGATGAGGACGATTTGGATCCCTGAAACCCAACGGCTGATGCATATAGACTGTTTCCTTGAGATCACCATGTAGGAAAGCATTCTTGACATCCAACTGATGAATTGGCTAAGTCTTTGAAAGAGCCAAGCTAAGCACAGTGCGAATGGTAGACGGTTTGACCACCGGACTAAACGTCTCACCACAATCTATCCCAACCTACTGAGTCTTACCATCACCAACAAGTCGTGCCTTATGTGCAAATGACCCATCTGAATTCTCCTTATGAGCAAAAATCCGCATAGACCTGATAACATTAATACCATATGGACGGGGCACTAACTCCCACGTCTTATTATCAATAAGAGCATTATATTCATCAGTCATAGCAATTTTTCAATTATGGTCATTTAATGCGGACACAGAATTGCGGGGCAAGGGTGATTTAGAGACATCAAAAAGTAAATTAAAATGTCTTTTAGGTGTAAAAATACCCCGCTGACTACGAGTGACCGGTCTATGACTCGAGGAAGAATTGAGGGAATTTTGGGAATTTTCTAGGCTCGGGACGGACTGGCCAGCAAGCAGTGGGCCTGCTGGCCCAAATCGGTGACTGGAATCGTCGTCTGGACCAGTTCCAGAATTGGGCTGGACTGGCCCAATTGCTGGAACTGTTCCAGTGGCTGAACCTGGGCACGAAACTGTGGGGCCAGCGGGCAGTGGGCCAGCTGGAGAATTTTGGGTGCGGGAGATGTCTGAAAAATTTCGAATAATATACGGGGATATTTGGTCATCCAAAATATTATACGACTTAGGCTCGGGAGTATGAACTTCTGTAAACGAAAATTGGGTTTCATAAAAAATGGCATGGCGATTAATTATGATTTTCTTGGAGGATAAGTCAAAGCATTTATAACCACGATGATTTGACGGATAACCCAAAAATACACACGGGGTAGACCGAGCCTGAAGTTTGTTAATTATGGTGGATGGGAATAACGGATAACACAAGCATCCAAAAATCCTAAGGTGAGAATAAGAAGGGTTCTTATTATATAGGATTTTGAGGGGGGAATAATATGGCAGACCTTTAGACAGAATTATGTTAAGAAGATATGTGGCCATTTGTAGAGCATGATGCCAAAAATATGGAGGTATGGAGGCATGAATTAAGAGAGTTCGGACAATGTTATTTATGGAACGGATTTTGCGCTCGGCCTTCCCATTTTGTGAAGATGTATGAGGACACGAAAACTGAAAATTGATCCCATTATTAGCACAGAATTCCCGAAACTCCCTATTGTCATACTCTTTCCCATTATCACATTGAATATTATTTATTTCTCTTTCGAATTGAGTACGAATGAACGCTCTAAATTTGATGAAGACGGAAAACACTTGTGATTTATTCGCAATTGGAAACGTCCACAAAAATCTAGAATAATCATCTAAAAAGAGAACATAATATCGATGACCCAATGAACTAAGAACAGGAGACGTCCATAAGTCGCTATGAATAATATCAAATGGCATTGAAGTATGAGAATTGGAGTCTACAAATGGCAACTTAACAATTTTCCCTAATGAACAAGACTGACAAAGTGGAGTACGACTCTTACCCTTACAAGAAATAAAGCTATTTTTATCTAAAACTGATAAAATAGAAGACCTCGGATGACCCAGACGAGCATGCCACATGGAAGGAGAGATGGCTGCAAATGCTGATGGCAAGACTTGACTCGATGGACTGAAACCAGGCATGATAGGATACAAATCCCCCCTACTATCACACCTCATGAGATGACTCCCCGTCTTGAAATCCTTCACAGAGAAACCAAAAGGATCAAATTCAACGGAAACAGAATTGTCAGTAGTGAACTTTCGGACAGACACTAAATTTTTAATCAATTTAGGAGCATGTAAAGTATTTTTCAAGAGAAGGGGTGGATTGGGGGGAGACAACGTTTTCTGACCATAACCCTGAATTGGAATAGAGTTGTCATTACCAACAATTATACCCCGAGGGGTGCTCAAATTGGAATAAGAGGAGAGAGTACCTGATTCAGAAGTCATGTGAGTAGTGGCCCCGGTGTCCATGTACCAATTTGGGTCCGGTTGAGTCAACCCCAACGTGTGCATCGCGACCTCGATATCGGTCTGAGTGGGGCTTGCTGCATGTGGGCTTGCGGAGGTCGGGGCCCAAGAACTCCTGTCCGTGATGGAGCTGGGCCGTAGTTCTTCTTTGTTCTTCTGCCGCCGGCCACCGCCAGCCGGGCCGCCGATCTTGGGTGTTGGGCATGAACTGTTGGCCAGCCCACTGGCCGCTGGAATTGTGAGGGCTACTGTCCCACGGCCCACTGCCCCAGCCCCAGCCCCACTGCCATGGGCCCTACTGCTGGGACCAGGGGGTGGTGGGCCATTGTTCCCTGGATGGGACCCACCACCTGCTTGCTGACCACCGGAACCGCCACGTTTGCCCCCGCGGTTTTTGTTATTATTTTTGCGATTATTCTTGCCGCCACCATGATTATGGTTTTGTCCCGAATTATTAACAAAACCCGGAGAACTAGGAAAGGACGCCATCATGACGACGGGGGCTTGCTCCGGTAGCCGCCTTTTTAGCCAAACCGGCTTCTTCCAAAGTAAGCATGGAGCGGGCTTGATAGAAGTCAGGAAGAGGGTTGCTTTGGCGAAGGAGAGTTCCAACACCATTATAGGCCTCCGAAAGACCGGCAACCAACTGTAGAACTAGACGATTATTAGTTATCGGTGCGCCAACATTCCGGAATTGATCCGCCAACTCCTTTAGTTTCTTGCAATATGCAGAAACGTTCGGAAATTCGTCCATTCGAACTAGAGAGAATCCTGCTCGAGTGTGATGACACGTGAATGTTGGTTGTCTTGAAATATATCACGCAATCTATTCCATGCAGCCATAGCCGTGGTATCCGGCTCAATAATCGTCTGTAGAAGGTCCACCGAAATAGTGGCGTAGATCCACCGGAGAACGGTAGCATCAAAAGTAATCCATGACTCAGGATCCTCCGCAGGAAGGGGTCTAGCGGGAGGAATGATGTGATGAAGAACTTGAAGGGAGATAGCGTGAATTTTAAACAACTCCGCCACGTCGCATATTGGACGTTTCCCATCTCAAGGACACTAGAGATATTGTTCTTGACGTTAGAAACCATGAGGGCAGGGTGATAATTGTTCTTAGACATATTGAAAGAACAAAGAAGGAGGGGAAATTTAAGAGAGGTGTTTGAGAGCGGAAGACGAACTTTGGGAGAGAAACCCGAGGGGGGGAGGGTGTCTCGGCCGAGAGAGGCAAAAGTTGGGAGAGAAAAAACTTTTGTTAGACCTAGTCTCTTGATACCATGAAAGAAATAATCCCCTTGATTATTTTCATTAATTGAAAGACTATATATACAAGTTACATATTTCCATAATAGGAGAATCCTATTCCTATTCTATTTCTAAATCCTTATTCTACCATAATTCTAACTATACAATTATGGGAAGTGTATAACACTAATTAAGGTAACATTTACACTGCAATATACTACAAATATATATACCATATATACAAGATTGTATTATCATCACTGTCCGAGATTGGGTTGGATTGGCCACTGCCGAGGCCCACTGCCGAGAGCCCACTGCCGCCACTGCCGAGGCCCACTGCTGCCAGTCCACTGTATTCTGTGATATACACTTCTGTATATTCAGTGTATATCACAGGAATATTTCCTTGTTTAACAATTTACAAAATCTGCACAATCTAATAGAACATTTTTATCTTTCTTTCTTATGCTTGCAACGAAAAAAAAAAATACATCCCTTTATTCATAAACTTGTTAAGAAAAAATACTTAATTCACTCGTGAGGATATAACATAATGTTAGTTTTGCCATCCTTTATTTTAGACTTCTTTCCTTCTCTCTGTCACATGTTTTTAATCAATTTCAGGAGGAAAATGTTCTTAATTAGAAGGACAATCAAATACGGCAATGTAGTCAATGTGTGTATTGGCCCCGGGGGGGGGGGGGGGGGGGGGGACATAACTGCTATTGAGTGTAGAAAATTGAGAGTCACTATGTCTTCATTCATTAACTTGTTGTTGAGAAATGATCATTTTCTTTCTTTTATATATCTGAATTGGTTGTAAACTTGTAATAGTAGCATTCTTTGTAGGGAGAATAGTGAATCATGAATAGGAGTAACGACTATTCTTGTTCAAATAACTTTAATATTCGAACTCTGCCCACCCCACCCCCACTCCAACCCCCACCCCACCCACAAAAAAAAAAGATAGAGAAGAAAAGAAAGAACTGGCCTACTTATCGTGAACTTATTGTAATAATTTTTTCTTCTGAAAATTTTGACAAAATATTATATGTTGGTAGCACTTTCACTTTTTCGTTTTTTCATTTTTTAAATTTGGAAGCGGGAGAAAAGACCAATTATAACAACAACAACAACAAAAAAAGGAAGATAAATTAAGCTGGCAACTTATTGTTGATTGCTCTTGATTACACGGTCAATATTTCAAGTTTTGTCCTATTCAAATGAGTAATAACTAATAAGCAAAGAAATGTAAATGAAGATAAGTACATAATTAGCTCTACCATTTTCCTAATAATTTTTATTAATACACTTTAAGATACATATCATTTATCAGAACTATATGTGCATTTTCTCTACAATTTTTCTGATGCAAAACTTTTTCATCTTTTTGATTCTCCGGTCTTTGTACTTTTTTTTTATGTTGGGAAGACTCCTCTTGCTATACCTCTCAGCTAAGTGTCGAAACTGATTCTATAAATAAACAGTTACGATGTGTTTAGATAGAAGTGTTGAAGCTAATAAAAAAGTTATTGTATTTGTTATAAATGGGTTGATAAACGCTTTTTAGTTAAAATAATTTAAAAAGCTATTCATAAAAATTCTATAAATGTAAAGTCATTTTTACTTAAAAAGGAATGAATAGCGAAAACATAATACAGAAATAATTAGGAGTTATATTTTGGGAAACATATTTTGGAGATTAGAAAAGATATTAGAATAAAATCATTATTATAAATTGAGGTGACGAATTTATTACCATATGCTTAAAAGTATTTTTGATATTTACTAAATGCGTAGATAAACTAAAAAATAATCCTAACTTATGTGCACTACGGTTGTTCTATATGGTGGAATATTTTAGCTTTATTATTTTCTGTCATTTTTCTTCCTTTATTTATTGTCGTTTGACTTGACTTTAGGTATATAAGAAGGTTAAGGTTCATTGTACCTTGAAATGATTGAAAAGTTTAATACTCTTTTTTTGGTTCCTCCCTTTGGTGTGTTCACACTGATTCGCTTAAAATTTAAATTGATAAAAATTTATTCTCATCCGATATTTGTATCAATCAAAGGAATACGTGATACATATATTAAAATACATATTTATTACTCCCTCTATATTAAAAAAAACGTTTATTTAGTCATTTGTACACTCCTTCAAAAAATACTAACTTCTAGATAAAAATAGATAATTTGACTAAAATGTCTCTAAATATCAATCCAAAGAACAACTTAAGATTAATCTTATATCAACTAAGAGTATTATAAGAACACAGATTATATATACTTTGATAATTTATGATTAGAACCATACTGGTAAGAGCACAACACCGGCGAGAAGACGATCAGAGGATACCCGTAACTGAACTCCCAGGCTCCCAGGCGAAAGAAGTACCCGCGGCGGAAGGCAAAGGGGAAAATACAGGCCATAGGAGAGTGAGCCTACTTCGGTGATCTGATTATCTGCTCAGAGGTATGTGCTTAGACCATGTGTTTCTAATTATGATTTGGATAAGTATATTATCTCGTTGTTATGATACTTAGACGTTGATATTAGATTATGATTATACTGTTCCGATGATTGATATAGATTATACTGCTGATGTTTGGATGGCTGATAGGAGATTATAGACTTGATTATTAAAAAATGAAATTGAGTTTGAGATTATCACTTAGATTAGTACCTGATTATCATTCGATTAACTCTGAAAAAAGTTTGATTAAACAGATTACCATCTATGTTCTAGCCTCTAGGGGTGGCCACTTCACAAGTAGTTCCTGTACTGTCTTCTTTTTCCCACCTTTCCAGCACAAGAGATGATGAAGCTACCATGTCAATGTTGAACTTCTGTAAAATAAGAATGTGGAATCTTTGTCATTTGGTGCATACGAATCATACTTTGGGTGAGAATAATAACAAGCATTTTCTTGATCAATTATTTAGCTGATTAAGATGATGGTGCTATTCGTAGTAAATTTTCTTCTGCAGGCTCTCCAAAGTTCGTTGTGGCTTCAGATCAAAGTCTTATAAGATTGCTGCATATGGTTTGTTTTTGGGATCAGTGAAGTGCATGATCAACAACACACGATAATTCCTTTTTTTCTTTTACCGGACCTTTTCTTCATCTATATACCCCTAGAGGCTAGAACATAGATGGTAATCTGTTTAATCAAACTTTTTTCAGAGTTAATCGAATGATAATCAGGTACTAATCTAAGTGATAATCTCAAACTCAATTTCATTTTTTAATAATCAAGTCTATAATCTCCTATCAGCCATCCAAACATCGAAGATAATCTATATCAATCATCGGAACAAGATAATCATAATCTAATATCAACGTCTAAGTATCATAACAACGAGATAATATACTTATCCAAATCATAATTAGAAACACATGGTCTAAGCACATACCTCTGAGCAGATAATCAGATCACCGAAGTAGTCTCACCCTCCTATGGCCTGTATTTTCCCCTTTGCCTTCCGCCGCGGGTACTTCTTTCGCCTGGGAGTTCAGTTACGGGTATCCTCTGATCGTCTTCTCGCCGGTGTTGTGCTCTTACCAGTATGGTTCTAATCATAAATTATCAAAGTATATATAATCTGTGTTCTTATAATACTCTTAGTTGATATAAGATTAATCTTAAGTTGTTCTTTGGATTGATATCCAATTATCCTTATGATGTTCTTTTGATTACTGTTTACTTTACGACTTTTGAAAAAGTAATACTGTTTACTTTTAAAAAGTGATGAATAGTGAATAGTCGAGGTTATCTATATAAGGAGCCTCTTGTCAAGACGAAGAGGAGGTCGAAAAAATTCGGAATACAAAAATTCTTAAACAATACTCTCAATGTTTAGCTAAAGCACCCTTTAGTCTATAATCCGATATCACAAAAGAACATCATAAGGATAATTGAATATCAATCTAAAGAACAACTTAAGATTAATCTTATATCAACTAAGAGTATTATAAGAACACAGATTATATATACTTTGATAATTTATGATTAGAACCATACTGGTAAGAGCACAACACCGGCGAGAAGACGATTAGAGGATACCCGTAACTGAACTCCCAGGCTCCCAGGTGAAAGAAGTACCCGCGGCGGAAGGCAAAGGGGGAAAATACAGGCCATAGGAGGGTGAGACTACTTCGGTGATCTGATTATCTGCTCAGAGGTTTGTGCTTAGACCATGTGTTTTTAATTATGATTTGGATAAGTATATTATCTCGTTGTTATGATACTTAGACGTTGATATTAGATTATGATTATACTGTTCCGATGATTGATATAGATTATACTGCTGATGTTTGGATGGCTGATAGGAGATTATAGACTTGATTATTTGTACTCGTTGTATCAATTATGTTTTCATGTTTATGGGCGATATATCTTATTTCCTTATTTCTCTCAAACCATTTTGTTTTAAATATTTTCTTTACTGATACTTCATCTCTTTCTTCTTGAATCTTTTGATAAATATCAGGTCTAAAACTTAATGTCTGGCTGGTTCCTCCTTCATAAGTATTCATTTGATAGTAAAGGTCTTTAGGCTCTAATTTATTTTCCTTTTCTTTATCCATATTTTAGCAAATTAATATAGCGATATTGTTCCTTTATAATCTCTTTTATATGTAAGTGGTTTCTCTGCTATTCTCTCTTCTCTTAGGACTGATAAATTTCGTAAAAATACAATTTTTTCCTCTAATTTGTTTATCGTTATATGATTGTCTAATAGTTGCTGATCCTTTTCTTCAATTATCTTCACTCCTATTCTACAACTTATAATATGCTGGTTTATATCTCTATTATATGTATTAGATGACAGAATACTAGGAAATTTGCAAGATGCATTAATATCAGTAATTAAAGGAAATTTAATATATCAGAAGTTAAAATTTACTATACAACCAGACTTTAGTGTATCGCTAAAAGACGAACATAAAGATTTAGCTTTAACGTTATATTATAAATTAGATGGAATAGAAATGCCACCAGGAAGCAAAGTAATGAGCATAGAGACTAAAATGATATACGCCTTAACAGGAAACCATCATATAAGAAAACAACATGAAATGAATATAATAGTACCAAGAATGTATAAAGAAATTACTTGAGCAGATAGAGCATAAGGAAAACTCTAAGATTACTATACCGAAGAAATATTCATGGATTTTAAAACCAGAACAATGACACCGTCAAAAAGACTAATTCCAAGAATAGATGGATCAAGACTAAGCATAACTAGAGAATCATTACATAGTTTACCCAGAATAGAACCTAGAACTATCGACTTAATAAACGTAGATAGTAATAGATTAAAAATCAAAGTTATAATATTCAAAAATATGATTACTATGGATGGAATAGCAGAAATAAATACTGGAGCAATTAAAAGTTTTATACATATAAACAAGATTAATGAAAACGAGTGCAGTATAATAGAACCACAGACTTATAATTACCCAGAAAATGAAAGAGAAATAATAATCACTAAAAGTGTAAATTTAAGATTTAAGATCCAAGACTTAGAATATAAGATTAATATTGGAGTAATAGAATATGATAGCTTAAATGAATTATTATTAGGAAGTGATTTTTTATCTATGATTAGTTATAAGATAAACAATAACGGAATAGAAATTAATGATCAAGGTAAAACCAGATTTATCAATAAAATATGAACATACAGTTAAAAATAATAAAGAAGAAACAGAAATTAAAGACTATAAAGACGGCCTTGTCGGAGAAATATTCAACAAATTAAAATACCTAGAGTACAGCGCCAAAGAAATGAAATTAGAAAAAGACATAGAGCGACTTTGGAAAAACAATGCGAAAAGTTTAGTAAGATATGGATAGACGTAGGTAACGGATGGAAGAAACGAATAAACAACCCTGATTATGAGTAATAACGAAAAAATAAATGCGTTATGGGAAGAGATTATATTAAAAGAAAAAATGAAAAGTATATTATTACTAATGGATGAAGTAAAAGATAATCAGAATAAAACTCAACAAATGATTAGAGAAGAATTAACTAACTTATGGAATGTATCAGAAATACCAACGTTTAAATTAATATTAGAAAAATTGAATATGTTATTAGAAGAAAAAAGCAAAGGTAAACAAAAAGAACCTAGTGAAGAAGCAAGTACGAGCAAGGAAACAACTATAGCAAAAACAACTACGCATAAACCAGAGATAGTACCAATAGATGCTTGGAGAAGAAGTAAAATACCGATAATGGTAGATATCAGTAAAATAAAGCCTAGATTATCAAAAGAAGTAATAGAAACCTTAGACGGAATAGCAAAACTGAATAAGGAAGGAAAATTCTAATGGAGCCAAGTGCGATTACGTTTTTAAAAACTCACGGTAAAGAGATCATAGAAAAGGAAAGACATAAATACGAGCCTATAAGATCAAAACCTATAAAGGAAGAAAAACTTAAAGAAGTAAAGATGCCCGTGAAGGAAACAGAAAAAAACGACTTATGAATACCTAAATCTAAGATTGGATAAACAAGAACGACATATTAATGAATTAAAACTAGAAAATTTAAATTTAAAATCAAGCGATAATGCAGAATGGTATGACAAATACAAAAAGTATAAAAGAAAGCATAAGAATACGAATACTCTTCTAAAAGAAACAAAAGTAGAACTAAGAGAGACAAAGGAAGAATTAAAAGAAGTGAAACAAGAAGTATTAGAACTTAGAGAAGAAATACAAATCCTGAGAGAACAATTAGCGGAATTAAAAAATAAAAAGAAAAAAGTACGAAAGATAAGATTAAGTGATGAGACTGACTCGAGTAGCAGTAGTACAGATAATAATGAACAACCTAGCCAAGAATTACAAGTAGTAGAATTCATAGAAGAAGAAAACTCCGAAGACACATAAATAATAAAAGAAAATAACCAAATATTAGAAGCTTTACACCACAGAAAAAGAGTAAATGCAATAATAGAAGAAGAACCGATATAGTGATGTAGAAGATGATTACAATGGACAAATAGAAACGGAAATTGAATCGGAAAATATAATTAATGAAGATGCAGATGATTATCCGGAAGAAGACTTAATAGACCCTAATCTAGAAGTCATAAATAGAAGGACTACAAGATTACCGGATCATATACCTATAGGACGAAAGCGAAATTTAAAGAGTTTGTAGGATCAATGACCCAAGGAGTAAATTATAACGGATATTTTCTAGAATTAGACAATGTGTATGATGAACAAGAAATAGGAAGAAGAATTACAGATGGAATTTAGGAATGTATATAGCATTAATGAATAGCACTCGGACGAAAAATCTAGATTACATGTATGATTTAATATCTAAGACATTAATCGAAAAAGCGAAGATATTGGATAGAATCAATAGCATATCGGCTAAGAGGAGAAGTTTTAAGCCATGCAACATTGGAAATCAATGTTAATGATTTTTGATTTACTTGTTAAAAAGAGAATTCTTAGGCGAAAAATGGTTAGTAGCACGAGAAAATGTATTAGCGAAAAGGAAAACGAGAGATTATTATGAACCCGAATAATATGAGATGTTGTAAGATTAACAAATTTCCGAATACACGATTAGCTTTAGTAAATTCTTTTATGAAGCTAGATTTTTACCGAAAGAAGGAATAATTTATCAACATGACTATATTATGATCATTTACCTATACCATATAATGTCGAGATATCAAAAGAATACGTACAGTTAGAACCTAAGGAAAACACCCTAGGAGAAAGAATACGCGTCTTAAGAGCATATCTAATGAGAAAATGCGAAGAATATAGATTACATCAAAAGATTAAAAAAGATAAGAAAATAGGATTAAGAGAGATATGTGGATTTACAGAAAGAAGATTAATATTCGGATGCGATGATAAAAGGAAAGAAAAGAAGTATAGAAAACATAAAAAGCATAAAAAATACAGGGATAAGTATGACGGAGACCATAGAGACAAGAAATATAAATATAAAAAGTATAAGAAAAGATCTTATTATAAACCTTATAAGAAAAAGAGGTTTAAAAGATATAGAAATAACCAAGATACAAGGAATAGATTCAGATATAAAAGAAAGTTTAGAAGAAGAAGAAATGTAAACCCTATAGAAGCAGATAAAACCAAGACTAAAGAAGAAAAGGTTAAAGAATGTAAATGCTTTGGAATTGCAATGAGAAAGGACACTATGCAAATAAGTGCCCAAAGCTAAAGAAAGCGAGGAGTAAAATACATAAATGCAAACGAGTTTATAATGAGTTTACAACAGATTAAAGAAGATAATAATAAATGGTATGATTATGAAGACTTTTATGTTAGTGAAACAGATGAAGAATCAGGAGCAGAAAAAGTAAGTTATATTAATCAACAATCAGAAAGTGAAGATAGCTCTGAGTAAGATGAATACATTAGAAAGACAGAAAAGAGAACTGATAAGAGAAAGAGAATACTGGATACAATGCGAAGAGTATACTAGACACAAACTAATTATAACTTCTACGATTAATGAGACTGGAAGTATGTACTATAATGATAGGTACAGAAAGATTACCCAGAGATTAGCAAAGATAAGAGAAGAAATGAATAAAATACATTGGAAACAAATAGAAATAGCTAGATTAATCGAAGAAGCTATGAGAAATGAAGAGATTAGACAGGAAGTACAGGAATACGAACAAGATGAAGAACTCAACGAGAAGATTAGATGAACTCCGACTAAATGGTAGCAATACATATAGAAGCCCATATAGAATATAAACCGAATAAAATGCTTAAGCAAAAGATATTCATTGATAGCGGAGCGAGACATATGCTTAGCTAGAAAAGATGTATTAGAATCACATAGATGGAAAAGATCTAGAATCCATAGAGCTAAGGTATCAGGATTTAATGAGCAATCTAAAGAATTAGATATAATTGCAGAAAATATGAGAATTGTATTAGGAAAAACTATTTTCAAAATACCAATCGTATACCAACTAGACAATATGAAACAACAAGTTTTATTAGGAAACAACTTCCTAGATTATTTCAAAACTCAAGTGATTAATAAGAATACATTTTGTCTACAATCCCCCTGTAATAAATGGATTATACTAAAAAGAATATTACCAGTCAATACCATTAGATTGTGTACGATTAAAATGGAACGAAATAATAATTTAGAGCTTTTAAAAGAGAAGTATTTAGGAATGTTAAAAAGCAACTTTGGAGAAAATCCAATGCAACTTTGGGAAAAGGAAAAAATATATGGAGAAATAAAATTAATAGACTCGAGTGATTTAGTTAGAACAAAACCCATAAGATATAGCCCAACGGATCAAAAAGAATTCGAAATGCAGATTAAAGAACTATTAGATATGAAGGTAATAAGAGAGAGTAAGAGTCCTCATAGTAGCCCAGCCTTTTTAGTAAGGAAACATAATGAGCTAAAGCGGGGAAAAGCCAGATTAGTAATTGATTATCGAGAATTGAATAAAAAGACTATTTTTGATAGATACTTTCTACCCTATAAAAGAAATCTCATTAACAGATTAGGAAATAAAAAATGGTTTAGCAAATTCGACTGTAAAAGTGGATTTTGGCAGATTAAATTGACTAATGAATCTAAACCTTTAACAGCATTCAGTGCTCCTCAAGGACACTATGAATGGAATGTACTACCAATGGGATTAAAAAATGCACCGCAAATCTTTCAAAGAAGAATGGATCAAGTGTTTAGAAAGCTTGCGAGACTTTTGTATCATATATGTTGATGATGTATTAGTTTACGACGTGACTTAGAAGATCATATTAAACATATAGAGCAATTCATTGAAACAATTAACCAACATGGAATACTTTTATCAGAAAAGAAATCAGAAATATTCAAGAATACTATTGAATTCCTAGGCTACATTGTGGATAGCGAGGGAATACAATTACGAGAACATGTGGTAACAAAGATTAAAATTTTTAAGGAAAGGTTAGAAAACAAAAAAGAAGTGCGGCGAGTTTCTTGGGGTAATTAACTATGCACGCGAGATCATATAAAAGATCTACCATACCTAAGGAAACCATTGCAAGATTTGATTAATAAAGATGTAACCTTTGAATGGAAAGAAGAGCATACCCGGGCGATCAACAAGATTAAGGACAAGGTAAAATCATTACCAAAACACAGTACCAACCGATCAAGACCAATTAGAACTCTTTACGATGCTAGTGACATAGGATGGGGAGCAAATCTAATAGCATATGATAAAGAAGATGTTGATAAAGAAAAAATGTTAATTTGTGGATACGGAGGAGGAACATGGACACCAAATGAAAAGAATTATCACATAAATGAAAAAGAATTATTGGCGGTAAAATTTGGAATTAAAAGATTTCATTACCATTTACTACCAAGAAAAGTTTATTGTTAGAACGATAATACTCGGTGAAGGCGTTTATCACAAACGAAATAGATCCATTACCGGAATCGAATAAAAGGAGAAAATGGCAATCATTCTTTTGTTGTTATGATTTTATTGTTAAGAATATATCGGAACTAAAAATGTTTTAGCTGATTTTCTTAGCAGATATAATGTCAATTAACAAATAAGACTTTGAAGACTACATAGCCAAGGCTATGGAACAGATTATTCATACCAATGAAACAATGATTACAAGATTACGGAAAATACCCGAGTATCAAACGGTGACGACGCCATAAAAGACTTCTCAAAACTAAAAATCCTACAGAGTGAAGAAAAGCAAAAGAAGCCAACTACTATATCACCACCACACAAAAAACCTTTCAACCATTCTTGTCAAGATTAGCAACTATGCCATCAGCAATACCCTCAACATCGACAGCGGTATCCATGGCAGACACACTGAAATACAGACCAGAAGTGATTAGTGCTTATGAAAAAATTAATAAATTTTATGATTATAAGACTAACGCTGATATTGTACGCAGTGCCAAGCTGAGTAAATATCCGAGGTTTATTTGCAGTGAAAAGGCGAATCCTACTATCGTGGAGCGATTATTCACATATGGATTCATTGACAAGATTATCACTGATGATAAGATGCTTAACCTTACAAAATTACCACAGATTATCAGCCAATCAACGAAGCTAATGATGGAATCCTTCGGAAGAGGAATCTATGGGATACAAATCCTAGATGCTTCAACAGATTTAAAGGGTAAGCCAATCGTCATATGTCAAATATTTAAAACAGGAAGGAATAACACCATTAACGGGGATGACAAAAATTTGAATATGAAAATTCCCTGTACATTGGAGAAGTTCCAAAACTGGATTAGTGAGAAAAGAGTATTTGGACTATTGACGTTAAAGTCAAGAATAGAGGACATACTAAGAAATCGGAAGGCATCCGTAATTGGGACTTCCAAGGGCGGAGATGTAGAAGAAATAATGACCTTATATTATGACAATGATATAGAGGTTAAAGAGACTACTGAGCTAACATTGTTGTTAGACAAGATTACCAATCTGAAGCATACACATGCCGAAGAGACTATCCGTCATTACAAGATTATGTCCGAACAAAAGAAAAGACCAGTGATTACAACAGCGACGGCATCAACGTCTACTGTAAGTATGAAAAAAGAACAGAGTCCTGATCCTTTTGAATAAGGAGGGAATTTTGATTATTTTTGCAGGAACAATGTAATCCCTGGAGAAAGGCCTTATGGCCTGAAAAGATTATGGCTTCACAGCCCAAATGATTATCACACTGGTAACCCAGGAAAAGAGATCCACAGTGATCCAAAAGAATATGGCCCAACATAGTGTTTTATACTATGGTAAAGCCCAAAAGATTATAATACTGGTGATCCAGGAAAAGAGGTCCATAGCAACCCAACAGATTATGGCCCAACGTAGTGTTTCATACTACGGTAAAGCCCGAAAAAATTATGGCCTTATGGCCCAAAGATTATGGTCTCACGACCCAAAAACTGATTAACTACTGTTAACGCAGAAAAGAGGTCATAACAGACCCAAAAGAATACGGCCCAATGTAGTTTAAACTACAGAAAGCCCAAACAAAAGAGGCCTTAGTGCCCAAAAATAGATTATGGCCTCACGGCCCAAAACGATTATTGAATCACAATTGATTAACAAAAATCAACCGGACAACTGGAAAGTATTAAACAGAACAGCAGCCCGACAAGAATATGACAGCAGCCATAACAAAATGGACAGCTGACAGATTAGTCGAATACAGCCAAAAGCTTTACGGAAAGTAACAAGACAAGGCACTGCAGCCTTTATGACTTTTTGGAAAGCAAAAGACTACACGACAAAACAACTTTACGGAAAGGAGCAGACAAGACACTGTAGCCTTTAGGACTTTTGTAAAAGTATTTTGTCTGATTACTGTTTGATTACTGTTTACTTTACGACTTTTGAAAAAGTAATACTGTTTACTTTTAAAAAGTGATGAATAGTGAATAGTCGAGGTTATCTATATAAGGAGCCTCTTGTCAAGACGAAGAGGAGGTCGAAAAAATTCGGAATACAAAAATTCTTAAACAATACTCTCAATGTTTAGCTAAAGCACCCTTTAGTCTATAATCCGATATCACAAAAGAACATCATAAGGATAATTGGATATCAATCCAAAGAACAACTTAAGATTAATCTTATATCAACTAAGAGTATTATAAGAACACAGATTATATATACTTTGATAATTTATGATTAGAACCATACGGTAAGAGCACAACACCGGCGAGAAGACGATCGAGAGGATACCCGTAATCGAACTCCCGTGCTCCCGGCGAAAGAAGTACCCGCGGCGGAAGGCAAAGGGGAAAATACGAGCCATAGGAGGGTGAGACTACTTCGGTGATCTGATTATCTGCTCAGAGGTAGGTGCTTAGACCATGTGTTTCTAATTATGATTTGGATAAGTATATTATCTCGTTGTTATGATACTTAGACGTTGATATTAGATTATGATTATCTTGTTCCGATGATTGATATAGATTATACTTCGATGTTTGGATGGCGATAGGAGATTATAGACTTGATTATTAAAAAATGAAATTGAGTTTGAGATTATCACTTAGATTAGTACCTGATTATCATTCGATTAACTCTGAAAAAAGTTTGATTAAACAGATTACCATCTATGTTCTAGCCTCTAGGGGTATATAGATGAAGAAAAGGTCCGCAGATCAGTCCGATCAGAGATTTGGTCACCAAACACTTAATAAGGACAAATCTGAAAAAAGTAAAGTTAATTTTTTCTTGATTTGATAAATGGACACTCTCTTTTACTCAAAAATAAAGATTAATTAAACACTTTTTATTCGAATGGAATATTAAACTATAGTTAATTACCGCACATTTTAATTTTATTTTTAACTCAACCATAATAAAGTAGTATAATTTAATGTAAACATTGAATGTGAATATATTTTCACCATTTTATTTTATGCATGTATTGAATCTTACACTTTGGTGGATAATGAGTTATGATTATATCCATATATTTGAAAGATAAACCATTTCCATATATTTGAAAGATAAACCATTTCTTTAAATTATCTAGAAATTTTAGCAAGAAAGTGGCAAATGCATTGCATTAAATTAATAAAGTTTACTTAGTCGTGATTATAACTGGAGTTATGATGCGTTGTCAATAAGATTCCTATAAAATATTTAATCTTCCTCATTTTCTCGATTAGTATATTTGTGTGATTCAAGAGGAATTCTATATAGGTTTGGTGTTCTAGGTTCTAAACTTTTTTCAGATTTGAAAAAGAAAAAGATAAATCAGATGCGATATATATATGATACTAGGGAGATATTTGTTGTTCATTGACGACTAAAAATACTTCATACTATTATATTTTCTTGAACAATTTTTTTATATGTATTAAAATTGCTCAACAATAATTTATGATTCAAGACATAACTTTTAGAGAAATTTCATAAGATGATAATGTTGTCATATCTAGTCATTTTTCATCTTTTTTTTTCTTTCTCTTGTGCCGTCAATTAGACTTATCAAATGAATAAAATGCTGATCAGTACCTTTGGGTTTATTAAAAGACATCTTGTTGCTCATGATTAAATTATTAATTTTCTTTACTAATGTCAGACTATCAATTTCTGATCTGTCTCTGTTCTAGACAGTTTAATTATTTTATTTCTTAGACTTGGTCAAATATTGTGAAGTTTGAGACGTTTTGATAGAGTCATATTAAAGTGCAGGGTTTTATAATTAGACATTCATTAGTATATTTGATAGGCAACTTTGAGTATTTATAATAAAAATTGTTGAATAGAGAAAACGGAAAGTACTAGACCTATTCAAATTTGCAAAAGAAAATACTCATGAAAAATGAAATATATATTGTTTACCAAAAAATGGTATAGTTGAATTTGTATACATGGTCAAGGACACGTGGATCTCAAGTAACACGTTAGATAAGGACTCTAGATAAATTATAATGAAAATAAATAATAATCAGATAAAGTAAAGAAAAGATTATTCTGAGCCTTGTGACAGCTCCTGGGCAGAGCTTTGATAACTTGTATGAAAGCACAGAAATCAAGAGAATATAAAGTAGTATCTTGTAATAACTAAAATGTGATGGGTTATAACATTCCTATTTACACATGAGCTACACGGGTACACAGCCCACGGAATATGCTCTCATTAATACAGGAGAATGAATGTTGTAATAATTTGATAATCAATATCTCAATAAATGTCATTAAAGCTCCATTGAAAGATGTGTGACCGGTTTAGTAACGGTCGCCCGTTACAATTCAAACGGCTTTCAGCCTTCTGTATTCCTGGTACAGATTATGCTTGTGTCGCTTCGGTACCACTTGAATGCTACCGGTAATGCCCCAAACTAACTTGGACTCGACTTAGCATCAACTGCCACATGTCGCATCATAATTCATACAACTGTTATACGCGAATTTTGCCCTATACAGATAGTCCCCGTACTTTCCGGTCGTGAATCTTGTGCAATCGGAAAGTGGATTTGAAATAATCAACCAATCGACACTCCGTGCTTTGGCGAAAAACTTCAAAGAATATCGTCCACATATTCCAATACTCCAATCGCTAGAATGGTGAAATGACGACAACTTTCCAACTTTCCTCGATTAACGGAAGACTGCAGAGTAATGATGAGGTTCTCCATCCAATCACTTCTGATTTGACACGCACGTGCTGCCGCCGATTGGCATTCATCGCACATTTCCTTCAAGCGACGTCTTCATTTCTTTCCTTATAAATACTAAAACAAATTGAGGGTTTTCCATTCACCTTTCATTTATGCAAAGTCATCTCATGCTAAACCTCCAATCATCTTCTTTTTTTCATAGCAATCATGACCAACCCTTCATCTAGCACCAATGCCCCTTCAAGCAAAAAGAAAACCAACCCCCAAGGTGGGGCTCTTGCTAGCCAAAACCCTTTGGCCTCTTCCTAAATGCCAAAGACATGGTGTTATACTCATAACCTGCGAGAAAAAATAGTTTTGAAGGTTTTACCCGGCGACAAGGATACCCCCGTCGGTGACTACAAAACCCATATTACTGTTGATATTTTACAAACAGTGAAGACCGATTGTGGCTGAGAATCAATCGAAGTCCTGATTCCTACTAGTGAAGAAAGGATCACTTCTTATACGCAAGGGTATTCTTATGTTTATACTTAACCCCTTTTCCATGAAACTCTGGAAAGTTATTGATGACGTCATTCTAAAATTTTATCGTCGGTACAAAGTCTACATAGCTCAGGTGGGCCCTCAGATTTGGAGGGAAGTTGCATGCCTCCGGCCCTTCGCTTGAGAAATTAACCAATCCTTGATTATTTCATCCGGGACCACCCTTGTTATTTGATTTTTCAAATGAGCGAAAACCATGTCCACCTCCCTGCTTTCCGGTGGTAGGATAAGGTTGGTAACAGTTCTTCAAGGAATTCCCTTTATCTGAGTTTGCAAAGATAATTCCGACTTTAGATCCAAACATATCATCCTCAATTCGAATTTTGAATTCATACCGGTTGTGCGCATCCTCCCAAGTCGTAGCCTGTAATTCCAAGAGATGTTCTTTGAGCTTTCGTGAAGCATCTGAACTTGAAGGGTTCAAACCCTTCGTGAAGGTCTCTGAAGCCTATTCATCCGGAACTGCGGGTAATAGCATTCGTTCTTTCTAGAACCGTGTAATGAAGTCCCTAAGGAGTTCAGGTTCTTCTTGTGCAATGCGGAAGATATTCGTCTTGCGTGTCTTCACTTTTCAAGCCCCAGCATGAGCTTTTATGAACATGTCGACGAGCTGGGCAAACGAATCTATTGAATGCTCAGAGAGTTGTGAATACCATGTCAGAGCTTCCTTAGCAAGTGCTTTAGCGAACGTTTTGATTAGAACTGATTCTATTTCGTGTTCTCCTAGATCAATTCCTTTCACAGTCATAGTGTAGGACATTATGTATTCTTGTGGATCAGTAGTTTCGTCGTATTTGGCTAAAAAGGCATTTTGAACCTTTTGGGGATCAGTTCAGGCGCAGCTTCTGGCTTATATGACAAATGAATGTATTTCTTTTCATTCGGACTGTCAACCATGGGAGGAGCCCCCAGTATTTGACTGAACTGGTGCCGGAACTCCTGGGCGGTTTTTTTCGACTTCTCTGCATTGGTATCAACTTTGTTTGTCACGTCCTTCATGAATTTCAAGACCTTTTCATGGAATGAGTTTTCAAGGGTGGCTTCGCTCTCTGAACCATCGTTTCCCAGTCTGCCTTGATCATTACCGGTTTCACCATGTGTATTTGGTGGAGGCACCGGTTCTTCTATTGGAGTAATGCCGACATTTTTGGACATGAACTCCTCTTGAGCATTATATCACATAACAATATATATCTATGTCCATTCATGAGCAACAGTCGAGTTCCCCCTACATTTTCCCTTCCCAAACATGCAAATGAACAACATGATTATGTAGCCAAAATATAAATAATAAGTGACAATGATCATGCATGAGTAAAGTTCGGATCCCATGTCTTATCCTAACAAATGCTAGTGTCAGTTAAGTACCAACAACATGTATTGCATGCCAACTTAAGGAACAAACCACAGATGTAAAGGGGGTTGGGATCACTTGTTTTATGTTGACATAGTGACACCTAACACCTAAGGAAAAACATGACAGAACACACCATGGATTTACAATAACACTCTTGCACAGAAGTGATCACATGCTGGTTTGAAAATCATACTGGACATAGGAGTATACAAACAGTCAAATAAGAGGGGCATTTTCAAATACACTAGGTTATCTAGACTAAGCTAAGCACACATCCAGTTGGTTAAGCAAACAGGTTACAACGACTCAGAGGACTTTGAATGCTATCATGGGAACAATTATTTACATTATCTTAAAAATGCAAAACCATTTAAACACTAACTCTCCTAAACCAGGGTAAACATTCACAACATATCTCTGTCATTCATTTCTTTTAGGCATGAAGACTCTCAAATAAGTAAGACAGACGCATAAGCAGACTGATAGGCATAATGACCTATAATTGGCTATCCAAATATGACATTTCATAGACACAAGGATGTCTAAACTAGCTCAAACATGCATATTCTATTAAAATAAGTAGCATACACTAACCACGTGACTTTAAGAATTTTCATGCTAGCACAAGAATCAGACTTACACTAAGATAGACAAAGATGGATGCACAGTCAACTCAAGATAGACATAGGAGAAAAATAGAAGAAACTTTCATGGTCATTTGAAGGCAACATTTTAAGTATGTAAGACCATAAACACTAAGGACATGCACAATCGTAACTTAGGTTGTTCTAGGCATAATAATACTTTAATTTTGGCATGTCATAGTTAACATGGTCACTAAACAGGGCCTGAGTTATCAAAAACCATCACCTCACAACCAAAATCACATCTAAACATGATGTACTGAACTCAGAAACTCAACAAGTACACATATATTTCCATACTGATTTTCAGACATAAAAGATGTAAACAGATCATTGAAATGCATGGTCATTTTTTCATACACAATCATTTTAGACTTGTCAATACTCAATATGATACTTGCAGGATTCACAACCAAACAAACAAATCATTGTTCAAGAATGAAGTTGAGCTAAACATGATCCTTCAAGCAGTCTAAACTACTAAGCTAACCATTCCAAGACACAGACACTATGTAACTTGAATTTGAACCTCAACAGATACACACATATCATACACCAATTAGACAGACCCAAACTGTTTAAAAGTATGCAAACAAATCCATTTTTCAAATCATTTTAGAAGACAATTGAGCTTAAATTTAAGCCAGTCTAGATTCCTTATTTAGCTAATATTACTGTTATATTATATACCTAATTGAGACTACTTAGCATTTTCAGCTTTCAGGGCAATTCAAATCACAATTATGTAATCCTACTAGACAACTCATATCAACTTCAACACATGAGATCAAACATAAGCCACTTTGATAACCAAATATCTTAGCCAAACTCAATCATATCATTCTTAGCTCAAATCAGGATTCAACTATCCTTATGAAGCAAGTAATACATGCTATAGGTCGTATTAAACTATATCAGACTACTAGTATTCAAAAAATCTAAACCTTAAACTGAAATGGTCTAACAGAGAGTCATCAAATCACACCAAATAGTGTTATCTATCACATAATGTCCTAACATAGCATTCAAATCCTATCAGCCCCTCAATTAAGTTAACAAATGGTTAAACGAGTGTAAACATCACATAATACCTTCCCTTAAACATGTATAAGCAGCATATTTTTCCTATTCATACATCTATTCGACAACTCAATGCACAAAAACTAACTAAAATTAGCTACAACATGCTTATAGTAATGCTAACTGCATATTTCACTTCGTTCATAATTCATGAACTTTGAATAATTAAATAAGGTATTGGAGAGTAAAAATTAGATGTCACCGGTAATAATTGGATAATCAATATCTCAATAAATGTCATTAAAGCTCCATTGAAAGACGTGTGATCGGTTTAGTAATGATCGCTCGTTACAATTGATGTCACATATCGCATCATAATTCGTACAACTGTTATATACGAACTTTGCCCTATACATATACCATGCAAGATTGTAAGGTGGGTAGTTAATTAGGTGTTGGCAAGGAATTAATTTGAATCCCACTAGTCGAAATATTATACTGCGTGAGAACATAAATCAATTTTTTTTATGCCCCTGAAGAAGATTCTTGTAATAAGGCTTTCAAAAATAACTTTAGATTACTTTTTCAAATTCTAATATGATATTTTAGTATTTTTTAAAATTTCCTTATATGTAATCATGACTTTGCCTTTAGGCTCTAATGCTATCAAAATGTGAAAGTAAACGACTTATATATATGAAGTCAGAG
This sequence comes from Anisodus tanguticus, assembly GCA_034509755.1. Taxonomy (NCBI): domain Eukaryota; kingdom Viridiplantae; phylum Streptophyta; class Magnoliopsida; order Solanales; family Solanaceae; genus Anisodus; species Anisodus tanguticus. The sequence continues at coordinate 8,914,316 of CM067555.1, read as the reverse complement.
ATGGAAAAATCTCGAGCTATATTAGTTTTATTTTTCCCCATAGTTGCTTAATCCAACAAATGATTCGTATTAATTGAAATGAGGTTGCTTTAATTAGCAGTTTAGGTGTCTTTTTGCCTAGCTAATTACTGTATAATATAATGAGAAATGTTAAAGCATTTTCCTCAGATTCCCCTTCCGTACATTGAATGCCCTCTTAAGACTTCTTAACTATTTATAGTAATAAAACTTACTTGCTTATTGTTAAAAGAAATAATTATACCACTTCGAATAACTATAAGTAATTATAGAACTCTAGCAAAATTTAAGTATACAACAACAATAATAGAATAAAATTTCATAACGTTGGGTCTGAAAAATGCATAATACACACAAATCTTACCCCTACCTTGGAAGATAGAAAAATTGTTTTCGAAACCTTATCAAGAAAAAGCAAAATTTAAGTATCTTCTTAGAAATTAAAATTTTAATGTAGTAGTCTTTGTGTATTACCCGCATATATTAACATAGGTATTAGTAAAAAGTATACTTAGGGCGAGACAGAATTGAAAGGATGATCAACTTGGATGGAGAGGGCGAAAATTATGGTTGTATCAAATTTAATGCTTGTGACCGTATGATTGGACATAAGTTTTTTTTAATTTATGATTTAAAACACGTTATAATAGAGCTATAAATAATCTTATTTAGGGTAAAATAAATTTTTTAAAATGAAATATTTTCTAATAGTGAGACATACTTTTCTTAGACATTCTATAAAGAAGTATGTCAAACTTCATCTTGAATATTTTATGATACTATTCAAAAATAAAATATTTTTTTATTTCATTATTACTCTTCTTATATCTTTTAAAATAATTGGAAAGTCTACTGTACAAACTTTATTTAAAAAAAATAGAAATATAAATGGATTATTAAATAATAACAACATACCCATTGTAATCCACAAGGTGGGGTCTAGATAGAGTAGAATATACGTAGACCTTACTTCTATCTCGTGGAGGTAGAGAGACCGTTTCCGTTAGATCTTGGCTCAAATAACTAAGGCTGCGTATCGGATGGTTCGGTTCGGGTTTGAAAGTTATCGATTATCGGTTTGTAGACATGTTAAACCGTTAAAGAACCGTTAAGACATCGATTATTAGTTATTGGTTAATCGGTTGTTGATCGTTATCAGTTCGATTATCGATTTAAACGTTAATAATTCACACGAAAAATTTTCAAGAACAAAGAACCCATTTTCAAAATTGAAAGTAGTTTCGAACAAAATTATCCAATTGAAATAGGAATGGCGTAAATAAATTTGGAACAAAATTATCAAAAAACGTGTCACTGGCAAACACAAATAGAAAGGCTTTTAATTTTATCATGTGACTCACTGCAAACAGCCAAACACCAAATGCATTAAGAAAATAAGAAACACAAACAGAAAGAAAGAGACAACAACAAACAACAAGATTCTTCCGGATTTGTCAACTCATATATATCTAAATGAAAAAACAAAAACAAAGAGACAACCAATTTGCCCGTGATTGTGATGTTCATACAACTTACTCATATATCACGGTATAATTGTAATTAAATAAATAGTTATCGAGTTATCGGTTCACCCGTTAACAAAAGTGGTCAAATTGATACCCGAACCGATACCCCAATAACTATAGGATACCACCCGATACCCGAACCAATAACCCATTAACTTGAACCATTAATCCAATAACTCAATAATCGATTCGGGTTATTGGTTTAACCGTTAATTTGCACAACCCTAAAAATAACGCATATCAAAGCAATTTTGTTTTAAAATAAAATATATCAATAAGGCAGACATAACAAATAATACAAATATCTTACATAGCATACAAAATTAGAAGATCACCGATGCAAAGAAACAATAGGTAGTAACACAAAATTGAAGGACAAGGAACTAGGTGACTAGTACTATTGCTACGGGTATACAAGGAGAGAACACTCAAGTACCTACTAACATTCTACCCTGATCGACAACCTCCATATTCTTTTATCTAGGGTCATGTCCCCGGTAAACTGAAGATGTGTCATATCCTTTTTAATTACCTCTTTTAATACTTATTTGGCCACCTCTACCTCTTCTTAAATCCATCACTATCAACCTCCACACCTCTGCACATGAGCATATGTGCATCTCATCTTCACATGTCCTAACAATCTCAGTTTTCCTTTCCTCATCTTATCCACCACGCAGGTCAACCCCACCTTGTATGAATATTTTCATTTCTAATCTTATCCTCTTCGTATACCCACATATACACCTCACCATCCTTAACTCCGCAACTCTCACACATGAGAGTTCTTAACTGGTCAACACTCCGCCCTATTAACCAGCCTAACCACCACTTTATCAAACTCGTCTTTAGTATTGAAAAATAAATTATTAAACTTAAACTATAAATCATCTCACTTATTTTGAAACAGAGAATAAAAGAAACACAGACAGAGTAATGTTTTCTACCAACGTTCTAAATTGTTTTTTTGGTCAATAAATAGTGTTACACGGTCCTGCAACTCGCGAAAAAAAAAATCAAAACCAAAAATTGACACTTAAATCCCTTTATGGGATAAATGAATTTGCTCCAAGAAGACAACCTTTTAGTTTAGTTTTCAAGGTACAAAAGAAATCAAACCGTAGAAAATATTACTAGTCGCAAAGTTTCCAATTTGTTGCGGAATTTTCTCATGACTAAACAATTTCCTTTTTAGAAAAAGCAATTTTTCATCCTCCTAAAATTTAAAACTAAAATCCTAAGCAAAAAAGTTCAAAAATGCCATTGAACTTTGTGAAATGGTTCAACTATGCCACATCAATAATTGTGCTAAAATATGTTTCTTAATTCAAATATATTATTTTTTATTAAAGACAGAAGCTTTCTAATAAATGACTTTTTCACAAGTGAAATGAGTTAATTTGCTTCTAAACTATGCGCAATAATCCAACTTTATTCTTGAGCTTTGCAAACTTTTACATATTTAGTTTTTATCAGTTATCATGCATAATTACTTTAAATCAATCACTATCATAATAAACAATTAGTCTCTACCTTCAAAAACACCATTTGAAGACTATTGTCACACCACTACCACTTCATTTGATGACTCGCAAAAAGAACGCACAAAAAAATCACACAAAAATCTCTATATTCATACGATCTTTCTCACACCTTCATCTTTACAATTTTTCCTGTCACTATTTTATCTCCATCACAAGACCACCTCCATCACTATAATCCTACTTTGATCGTTATAATATTACTGTAAATAATTTAGAAGCTAAAGTATTGTTGATAAAAATTTAATTTGATAGCGTATTTCTTCATTATTTGAGTTCTATTTGAAATGATTTGAGGTTTGAAAGTGGTTTGATTCGAGCGTTTGGAATAGATACATCACAATTTGAAGATTATGGGTGTTGAAGAATATGATATTGCTGTCTACAAAATAATAAACCCTTTTCTAAAGTTCAAGAGCAAATTTAAACTATTTAGCATATTTTAGAAGAATTTTTTTAAATAACCCTTTTCGTAGTGAAAACATGCCCACGTATTGAAAACTTCTACCATTAGTAAATAAAGGCATATATGAACAATATTTTATCCTTATTATTGACAGATGGCAAGGTTGAACCCTTTCACAGAGGTTCAAATGCACATTTGAACCCTTTTCCCAAACCTTTATAATACTAATCCAAGAACCCCCACTCAAAATCACTAAGCTTAGTAACACCAGATTCTTACTCCCACCCCCCACCCCCCACCCCCGGCAAAACCGTGGGGTATTTTTTTCTTGGCAATTTCTTATTTGACCAAACGCAACTCAACTCAACTCCCCATCTCTTAGGGTCATTCTCTAAATTCTCCCCAATTCTTAGAGTTTGCCCCTTCTCAATTTTGGCTAATAGGGTTTTCAAGATTCATAAATTAAGTGAAAGTTCCATTGATTCTTGAAGTGGGTATTTAAATAATTTTGTGGGTTTGCAAAAAAATGAAAATTTTAATGGATTCATCAACGCCATCATCATCATCATCACCATCACCATCGGGTTGTAAAGAGATTAAAGTTTCTGAGTGTTTTGGAGAAAATAGTGTTTTCCCACCTGGGTTTAGGTTCCACCCGACAGATGAGGAGCTTGTGCTGTACTATTTAAAGAGGAAGATCTGTAGGCGAAGGATTTTGCTTGATGCAATTGCTGAGACTGATGTGTATAAGTGGGAGCCAGATGATTTGCCTGGTATTGATTCTTGGATTTTTGTTATGAGTTCTTGAAAAAATTGAGATTTTTATGTGTTTTTTTGGCTGTTGACTAGATTTGATCATCTGGGTGTCCGGGGTTTTGTAGGGGTTTGGTGTGTGAAGTGTTTTCTTTTTGGTACTGTTTTGATTTTAAAAATGAGATTTTGATGTGTTTTTTGGGTGTTGACTTGATTTGATCATAACTGTGTGACTGGATGTTTTGTAGGGTTTTGGTGTGTGAAGTGTGTGTGTTTTGGTACTGTTTTGATTTTATGATTTTACTTGAGGGTTGTGATTTATCTGGTGAGATTTTGATGTGTTTTTTTGGGTGTTGATTTAATTATCTGTGTGACTGGGTGTTTTGTAGGGTTTTGGTGTGTGAAGTGTGTTTTTTTTGGTACTGTTTTGATTTTGTGATTTTGTTCTTGTGGGCTGTGATTTATTGGTTGATCTATTGAATTTTTATGGAGTATTTGTGTGTTAACTGACATGTACAAGTGTGAGCCAGAGGATTTGCCTGGTATGAATTCTTAGATTTTGTTTTGAGTTCTTGAAAAAAAAGAGATTTCGATGTGCTTTTTTTTGGGTTTTGACTTGATTTGATCATATCTGTGTGACTGGGTGTTTTGTAGGTCTTTGGTGTGTTTTTTGGTACTGTTTTGATTTTGTGATTTTACTTATGAATTCTTAGATTTTGTCTTAGAGTTTGAAAATGAGATTTTGATGTGTTTTTTTGGGTGTTGAATTGGTTTGATCATATTTGTGTGACTGGGTGTTTTGTTGTGTTAAGTGTGTTCTTTCGGTACTGTTTTGATTTTGTGATTTTACTTATGAATTCTTAGATTTTGTTTTGAGTTTAAAAATGAGATTTTGATGTTTTTTTTTTGGGTGTTGACTTGATTTGATCATTTGGGTGTCTGGGTTTTTGTAGGGTTTTGGTGTGATGTGTGTGTTTTTTGTACTTCCTTTATACAAGAACAAAGTTGATATACAGGGTTGCAATAACTATAGGGGTATCAAGCTGCTGAGCCACACTATAAAAGCTTGGGAAAGGGTCGTGGAGATGAGGGTGAGAAGAGGCGTGTTTATTTCCGAAAACCAGTTTGGATTCATGCCGGAGCATTCGTCTACAGAAGCCATTCATCTTATTAGGAGGTTGGTGGAGCTGAATAGGGAGAGTAAGAGTGACTTACATATGGTTTTCATCGACCTCGAGGAGGCATACGATAAAGTCCATAGGGAGGTTCTTTGGAGATGTTTGGAGGCTAAAGGTGTACATATGGCGTACACTAGGGCGATTAATGATATCTATGATGGAGCCAAGACCAGGGTACGGACAGTGGGAGGAGACTCGGAGCAATTTCCTGTGATGATGTGGTTGCAATCAACTCTTAGCCCATTCTTATTTGTCTTGGTGATGGATGGACTGACGCGACAAATCCAAGGGAAGGTGTCATGGTGTATTTATTCGCAGACGACATAGTACTGATTGATGAGACTCGCAGCGGGTTGAATGTTAAGCTGGAGGTTTGGAGACAGACTCTGGAATCTAAAGGGTTCAGGCTGAGTAGGACCAAGATATAAGAGTGCAAGTTCAGCAACTGAAGCGATCGTGAGACAGGCGTGGAGGTGAGGCTTGAGGCTCAGGTCATTTCAAAGAAAGAAGCTTCAATTACCTCGGGTCTATCATCCAAGGGAATGGAGAGATTGATGACGATGCCACACATCGTACTGGGGCAAGGTGTAGGCTCGTATTTGGAGTCTTGTGCGACAAAAAGATGCCACAAAAATTAAAAGGCAAGTTCTCTAGGGTAATGGTTAGATCGACTATGTTGTATGGAGCGGAGTGTTGGCCAGTCAAGACATCGCACACCCAAAGGATGAGAGTGGCGGAGATGAGGATGTTCATATGGATGTGTGAGCATACGAGGAGGGACATGATTATAAATGATGATATTCGGGGCCGAGTGGGAGTGGCCTCGGTGGATGATAAGATGCGGGAAGCGAGTTTGAGATAATTTGGACATGTGCGGAGGAGAGACACAAATGACCCAATGCGGAGGTGCGAGAGGTTGGATATGGTCGGGTTCAGGAGGGGTAGAGTTAGACCAAAGAAATATTGGGGAGAGGTGATTAAACGGTATATGGAGCAGGCGCAACTTACTGAGTACATGACCTTAGATAGGAGGTTGTGGAGGACACAGATTAGAGTAGAAGGGTATTAGGTAGTCAAGCGCAGTCCTACTTACACTTACAAACTGATAGTTGTGGTGTTATTATTGTAGACATGCTTGGCATATCATACGAATAGGCATAGTATTTCTTTATAGTTTTCTCTAGTTTTATTTCTTCTGCTATGCGTTCTCTAATGTTCTTGATTTATCTCATTTACCTGCGTTAGTTTTTGCTCCTCTTTCAGGATGCGATATCATTGGCGTATTCGCGTTTGCTATCAGCATTTTCTTACTTCTTACTGCTTTTAATTTTTTGACTGGATTTGATTGTTTTGTGCTTTGCTTGGCCGAGGGTCTCTCGGAAACAACCGCTCTACCTACCAAGGTAGATGTGAGGTCTGCGTACTTCTAACCTCCCCAGACCCCACGTTGTGGGATTTCACTGGGTATGTTGTTGTTGTTTGTTGTTTTGATTTTGTGATTTTACTTTTGAGGGTTGTGATTTATCTGGTTGCTGTATTCAGTTTTTCTGGATTATTTGTGTTGAGTTTGTTGTTTGGCATGAAATTTACCCTTTTGCATTATTGAATTCTCTCTGTGGATATAGGTGTGTACTGGTCAATGGATCATATGCGTTTTTTTTATGTATTATATATTGTAGAAGGAATATTAGTGATCATGGCTCTATTGAGTGGGAAGTAAACTTGTTATATACTTGAATTTTCTCGTTTCTTGTTAGTTATTGTGATGTTGTGTTTGTTTATTTGACAAATATTTATTTGGGGAAATTAGTTTTATCACAAAATGTGCTCTTGGCTTTGAGTTTCTTCCAAGGCTTTTCTATTATGTTCTATTTTGAGTCATGTGTTTTTGTGTATATTGTGATTGAAATTTGCGTGGAGAAATAAGAATGAAGATCTAGGACATATTTAAGGTCGTGGTTGCTTATTTATGAAAGATAAGAGAGGAATTATCATTATCAGTACTTAACATGCATTTAAGTGTATTTATGGTTCTTCAACATCAATGGAAATGATCATGTTCCATGTATAGCTATTGCATTCTAAATTCCCCCCGTTTCTCTTTGTTTGATGGCTTTTTGCTGATATGTTTTCTCTTCTACTGTCTGATGTTAATTGGTGCTGATTGAAAGTCATATTTGGGTTGATAGACTTAGGATGATGTTTGAATCTTCTTAATTCGTAACTGACTGTTTCTTTTGCTACTTGGAATTGCAGATTTGTCTAAGTTAAAAACTGGGGACAGGCAGTGGTTCTTCTTTAGTCCCAGAGATCGAAAATACCCCAATGGAGCACGGTCAAACAGGGCAACAAAACACGGGTATTGGAAAGCTACTGGAAAAGATCGTATTATTACATGCTACTCTCGTGCTGTTGGAGTCAAGAAGACGCTGGTCTTTTATAAAGGACGAGCACCAGTAGGTGAACGAACAGACTGGGTGATGCATGAATACACCATGGATGAAGACGAGCTGAAGAGATGCCAGCCTGCACAGGACTACTATGCACTTTACAAGGTCTTCAAGAAGAGTGGGGCCGGCCCCAAGAATGGTGAGCAATATGGTGCACCTTTTAGAGAGGAGGACTGGGTTGATGATGAGTCCCCGAATGCCAAAGTCTCTGTACAGCCGGAGAATTCCGCGAAGCACATTAATGTAGTTCCTGCTACTGATGATGTACTTGAGGAACTGCTGAACCGTATTGCAGATGAGCCTGTGCTTCTTGAGCCTTTTTCTGTGGATAACAATTTTGCATTGGAGCAATTTGTACTAGAGCAAGATACTGAAAGTACCTTGCTAGATCAGTCTTCAAGGGAAGTTAATTTGAACAATCATTGTGCTGTCGCTGGCCCAAGCTTCCAGCAGTATAATGGGAGGGCAAGCTTTGACCTGACACAGTCAGGCTCATCACAGTTACATTTGCACGAGGTACCAGTGGTCTCATCTGCTCCTGTGAATTCTGAAAAGCCAGTACATGCGGTGGAAGAGGATTTCCTGGAGATGGATGACCTTCTTGTTCCTGAACCAAGTGTTCAGAACTTTGATAATCAAACACCAAACGGTCAAGTCTTTGACGAGCCTGCTGGAAACCCGGAGACTCTGCAGTTTGATGACTTCAATGGCTTAACAGAGTTTGACCTGTATCATGATGCGCCTTTGCTTCTTGATAATGTGGGGATACCAATGGTGGGGCAAACTGCTGAACCATACATGAACAACTTTCTGAACGGCATTGCATATCCAGCTTCCACTACATACACACGTGCTTTCCAAAATGACACGATGAGCAACCAGCAGATGCGCTTGAATCATGAAAACCAGATAAACAATCAATTATGGGCACATGATGAAAGATTCAATGTCTTTAACCCCATTGAAGGAGATCAATCAGTTGTTCACCAAGCATCTTCAGGTATTCAAAGAATTCCGTATACCAATGCTGCCAGTTTTGCTTGGCTAATGCCATAATATTATCATACTTCTCAAATTTGTATAATAAACATATTCTCTATGTTATCTGACTTACTGGAGCTCTTGAACAGATGGATGGTATTGAGTAACCATGTCATCTTCAGAATGGCAAGAACTCTTTTGCCCAAGTGGAAATGGGGGAGTTTGAGCCAAAGCTTCAAGAGCTCTTCTGCTGTTAATATTGGTGTTAGTTTTTTTTTCCTAACTTTAGCAAGTTTTGGCAATGTTTAGGTGTGGTATATGATAATAATATGGCAAATCATCCTATGGGCGCTAATCAAAATCTAGCCAAAAAGGATGACGGTACGCAGTCGTGGTTCTCCTCTAATTTGTGGGCTTTCGTGGATTCTATACCCACAACTCCTGCTTCAGCTGCTGAAAGTGCTCTAGTAGTTAACAGGGCCTTTGAGCGTATGTCTAGCTTTAGTAGGATGAAATTAAATGTCGGGAACATGAATGTTGCTGCAGGTAATACCTCTGCAACTTCAACTAGTTTGGGCAGATCCAAATATGGATTGTTTTGTTTTTCTTTACTTGGAGTACTTTGTGCAATCTTGTGGGTGTTATCAGGAACTTCGGTTAAAATGGTGGGGAGGTATGTATTCTCATAAACATGTGTAGAGTTTTCTTTTGCTATTTATCATCTGGCTTCTTGCCAGAATAAATGGAAAGCTTAGCACATATCTTACAAATAATAGGAAAATGTACTTGGATATATGATTGTCTCAATTCTTCTCCCTTACTCCCTCCAACTCGGGCCGTAGACCGAAGAAATCCCTGAAACAAAAACAAATAAAATTGTGATATGAATATAACTACGCATAAAAGGTGGTGTGATATGTTTGATTTAAACCCCAATAAAATTGACATATATCTCCAGTTTTTCTCTGTTTATGGTTTTAGCTCATGAATATTATCATCCTCGCAAAAGGGATGAAGGTGATATAGCTGGAGGCTCAAGTATAATATATGGTGCTTATCTATTTTTTTTAGAATATTTTATGATCGAGCTACTCTCGTGGAAGAGATTGATTTTTTGTATGATTAATTAATGTTAACTTGTTTTGATTATGCGTAGCTTGTTCGCGGGTAAATACTTGCTGTTTTTCCTTTATAAATTTGCTTCGGTAGGTTGCCCCCCCCCCCCCCCCCCCCCAAATCCTCTTAGGTTTGGCAGGCACATAATTCATTCAACTGGATCAATGGGCTACACTTTGCATTTCCGAAGTGTGTTGGTCGGAATATTTGAGTAGCTGGAGTTGCAAAGGTTTATTAGGGCTGTCAAAGAATAACCAATAATGCTCTATCCCGCACGCTATAGTTATCACTATAGTTGTATGACCATAGCGCGGACAGTATGTCACTATAGTTGTATGGCCATAGTGGTCTATAAAAAGTTGCGACTTGCAACACTTATATGTAATTTCTAGTTTCTCAATGTCCTACCAATTACTAGAACTGTGCATATTCAAGTTCCAATTTTAAACTGTTCTGCATCCTTTGACAGTTTTAATTCTCAAATATTTGCGGAGATCAATTATTTATGGTAATTCTTTTTGAATAAAGAGTAGTACGATACAACCAGACGGACATTTGTGTATGTCATGTTTCATGTATGCTTTATGTAGATTTCCCAGGTGATGGAGGAAATTGAACGCATTCACCGTTGCAATTATATGGTTAAGGAGATAATACATTGCCTTTATCAATGGCAATTGACATTTTTCTTTTTCCTGGAACTCCCAAGAAATAAAAGAAGAAAAGTAGAAAGACAACGTTTTTGTAACATTGGAAGATACCAGCACTGTATTTGTAATAAAAGAATTACAACATTTTGCCTCCATACTATATTTATACTACCTATGTACTTTTAGACTTGCTGCATTTCTTGCAACTGCATAGGTTCAGGGGACTGAGCTTCTCCGTCTTTCAAGTTAAAAATCAACCAAGAGCTTTTCATTCGGGAATGGCTGACTTGATTAAATAATTGCTTACCCCAACAACCCCAAAAAGCTCTTTGACGAGGACAAAAATCAAATGTCTTTCTTTTTCCACAGATACGATAAGCTGAAGTATTTCACAAGAATACCCTCTTTAACGTCCTTGCAGCGACTCGGGAGGCCAGCTTTCCAGCGAAATCAGCAGGCAACCGAAGTAACTGTTGTTGCATATCTTGTGGAAGCTATACAAAAGATAAAATAGGCGTCGCATAAGCGCATCTACTTTTAGTTATAAAGAAGTGCTTCTCATGCTGGTTTAGTTTCCAAAACCAATCTATTAGCCCATTTGGCATGTATTCAACCATTTGCTGCCAAAGGCAATTAAACTGAAAAAAGAGGTTGATAAATAAGCGTAGCTTATATAGTAATGAGAGGACAAAGTTGAAAACTAAGCCATCAAAATGGATTATCACCATTCCTATCTTCACATATCTTATCTCTGACAGCAATCATACACTCAAGTAGACTCAGCTCGTACAGCTTCCTAAATAACTGGTGGGGAAATTAATGTTTGTGCAAGGGAGGTAAAAAAGGGGTGTGCAGTTATGCGCAATTTTCTGATCAACAAGCATATTGGAGCAGTTAAGCCTATATGACATCTAATAAATACCCGTGATATACACGGTATATACGCTGTGTATATCACGGACAGATTGTTGAATAATGGGCTGTTAAATCCCATGATATACACGGTATATACATGCCGTGTATATCACGGTTTAGTAGTCTATTTTAGGTATGATTTGTTGTAATTAAATTAGAGTTGTACACTTACCATAATTGTATAATTATTGTACAAGTAGAATAAGGTTTTAGGAGTAGAATAAGAATATGATTTTTCTATTATGGAAATTGTAAATTGTATATATACTCTTTCATTAATGAAAATAATCAAGGGATTATTTCTTTCATGGTATCAGAAGTCTAGAACTAAATTACTTCCGCTCTTCTCCAAATTTATTCTCGGTTTCCGTGCCCCTTCTCGGCCAAAACTGCATCAAAATCCGTGCCCCTTTCTCGGATTTCGTGTCAAAATTTACCTCCTCTCTTCCCAAATTTTCTTCCAAATCTCTTTGTTCTTTCGTTATGTCTACGTCAAAGAACACGTTTCATCCTGTCCTTATTGTTTCTAACATCAAGAAGAACATCCCAGATGGAAAACGTCTAATATGCGACGTGGACGGAGTTGTTTAAAATTCACGCAATCTCTCATCAAGTCCTCCATCACATAATTCCTCCTGTTATCCCTTCTCCCGCAGAGGATCCTCAGTTATGTATTACTCTTGATGCTACCGTCCTTCAGTGGATTTACTCCACTATTTCTACCGACCTCTTACAGACGATCATTGAACCACACTACGGCTATGGCTACCTGGAATAAATTGTGTGATATATTTCAGGATAACCAACATTCTCGTACTGTCACCCTTGAGCAGGAATTTTTCCAAGTCAGCATGGAAGATTTTCTGAATGTTTCCGCTTATTTTAAACGGCTCAAGGAATTTGCTGACCAACTCCGTAACGTCGGGGCTCCGATTACCAATAATCGTCTTGTTCTACAAATGGTTGCAGGCCTATCTCAAAGTAATTCACTTCCACATTTTTATCAAGCCCGTTCCATGCTCACGTTAGAAGAGGCCGGCTTGGCTAAAAAGGCGGCTACCGACGCCACTTCCGTGGCGATGATGACGTCCTCCGGTAATTCTCCTGGTTTTGTTGATAATTCGGGCCCAAACCGTGCTCACGGTGGAGGCAAGAAAAATTGAAAGAATAATGGCAAAAATTGCGATGGCAATCGCGGTGGTTCCGGTGGTGGTGGGGCGGCTAGAACAATGGCAGTGGGCCTCGATACACTGGCAGTGGGCCTGGCCGGTGGCCAGTGGCCAGTGGCCCCTATTTTCCTTCGTCTCCAGCCTCAGGACAGTGGGCTGCCCAACCTTTCTTCCGGCCCAACTCGACATGGCCCAATAGTTTCCGCAACGACGCTGGGCCGAGGCAGCAAACAGGTGAGCTTGGGCCTCGGCCTCCAGAGGTCCATCATGCTGCGGGCCCCACTCCGACCGACCAACCGACATTGACACCGCAATGCATACACTTGGATTGAATCCTCCAGAAGCAAATTGGTACATGGATACCGGCGCCACTTTTCACATGACGTCCGACCAAGGTACTCTCTCGTTTTATTCCAATTTGAGTAAAAATCGTGGCATAATTATTGGTAATGGCAACTCAATTCCAATTCGTGGTTACGGTCATAAAATTGTCCCCCCCCCCCCCCAATCGACCTCGTCTTAAAAAATGCCCTTCATGCCCCTAACTTAATTAAAAATTTGGTGTCTGTCCTTAAATTCACCACTGATAATTGGGTTTCTGTTGATTTTGATCCTTTTGGATTTTCTATTAAGGATTTCAAGACGGGGATACCTCTCATGAGATGTGATAGTAGGGGAGATCTTTATCCTATCACGCCCGCCTCTGGTCTCTCAAGTCAAGCCTTGCCATCTACTTTTGCAGCTCTATCTCCTTCCTGTGGCATGCATGTTTGGGTCACCCTGGGTCATCCGTTGTTTCTTCCTTGTCTAAAAATAATTTTATTTCTTGTAAGGGTTCGCGTAGTACTTCGAATTGTCAATATTGTCCTTTAGGAAAACATATTAGATTACCATTTGTAGCCTCTACTTCTCGTACTTTAATGCCATTTGATATTATTCATAGTGATTTATTGACATCTCCCATTTTAAGTTATGTGGGCCATCATTATTATGTTCTATTTTTGGATGATTATTCTAATTTTTTATGGACCTTTCCGTTAGCGAAAAAATCACAAGTTTTTTTCACATTCTTAAAATTTAGAGCATTCATCCATACCCAATTCGACCGGGGAATAAAAAACATTCAATGTGATAATGACAAAGAATATGATAACGGGGTATTTCGGGATTTTTGTGATACTAATGGCATAGTTTTCCATTTCTCTTGTCCTTATACGTCCTCACAAAATGGAAAAATCGAACGAAAAATTCGTACCATTAATAACATTGTCCGAACTATATTGGTCCATGCTTCCGTACCCCCTTCCTTTTGGCATCATGCTCTACAAATGACTACCTATCTTCATAACATACTTCCTACCAAAGGGTTGGCAAATGCGTCTCCTCTTCAAATCCTCTTTAATAAAAATCCCGTTCTACCCCTTTCGTGTTTTTGGTTCGTGGTTACAAATATTTTGATTTATCATCTAATAAAATCATCATTAGTTGCCATGTTATTTTTTGATGAAACTCAATTTTCGTTTCCTAAAGTAAGTACGCCATAACGACGTGCGTTAGAGCGTTATGGTTGTCCCGTGCCTAGTTCGTATAATTTTTTGGATGATGACGTCTCCCCTTATATTATTCACCATTTATCGGACTTGTCCCGCACCCGAACTTCGCCAGTGGGCCCACTGCCCGCTGGACCTACTGTTCCGCCACATCCCACTATTTCCGATTATTTCTTTGATATCGATCGGTTGGGCCGGCCAGTTGCCCAGCCCAATACCGACAATGTTCCAACTACAATTTATGTTCTGCCTCGGCTCCTGTTTCCCATATTGGGCCAGCAGGCCCACTGCCTGCTGGTCAGCCCGTCTCCCATCCGAGTTCCTCCCAAAATCCACCAAATTCTCCACCGAGTCACAGACCGATCACTCGTAGTCAACGGGGGTATTTTTAAACCAAAAAGACATTTTAATCTCAATTCTGATGTTCTTAAATCCCCTTACCCCTAAATCTAGTGTCCGCATTAAATGACCCGAATTGGAAATTGGCTATGAACGACGAATATGATGTTCTTATTGAAAATAAGACATGGGAGTTGGTACCCCGTCCTTCTGGTGTTAATATTATTCGGTCTATGTGGTTTTTTACTCATAAGGATAATTCTAATGGTTCGTTTGCGAGGCATAAAGCTCGTCTTGTAGGTGATGGTAAGACTCAGCAGGTTGACGTGGATTGTGGTGAGACATTTAGTCTAGTGGTCAAATCAGCTACCATTCACACTGTTCTCAGTCTGACTCTTTGGAAAGCTTGGCCCATTCATCAGCTAGATGTGAAGAATGTTTTCTTACATGGTGATCTTAAGGAGACCGTTTACATGAAAACGCCCTTGGGTTTTCGAGACCCCAGGTATCCTCATCATGTCTGTTTATTGAAAAAGTCCTTGTATGGGCTTAAGCAGGCCCCACGGGCTTGGTATAAGAGATTTGCATACTATGTTTCATCTATTGGGTTTTCACACGGCAGGTCTGATAATTCACTTCTGAGTTTGCTATGAAAGACTTGCGGCTCTTCAGTTACTTTTTGGGGATTGTTGTCTCTCGTCATGCAGGTGGGTCATTCTTATCACAAAGGAAGTATGCCGCTGAGATAATTGAAAGGGCTGGTATGTCCTCGTGTAAGTCTACTTCCACTCCAGTTGATATTAAGCCCAGGCTAGGTGCTGCGGTTGGCTTACCTTACGAGCATCCCACTCACTATCGCAGTCTTGCTGGAGCTCTACAGTATCTTACTTTCACGACACCGAATATTACGTATGTCGTACAACAGGTGTATTTGTTTATGCATGATCCTAGGGTGGAGCACATGAATGTGCTCAAACACATTATCAGATACATTCAGGGGACACTTGACTATGACTTGCATCTATATCCATCATCAGCCTCTACACTTGTCTCGTATACCGATGCTGATTGGGGTAGCTGTCCAGATACCAGATGTTCCACGTCAAGTTATTGCATGTTTCTTGGTGATAACTTGGTCTCGTGGTCTGCCAAACGACAAGCTACCTTATCACGCTCCAGTGCCGAGGCCGAGTATCGAGGAGTAGCCAATGTGGTGTCTGAATCATGTTGGCTACGTAATCTTCTCTTGGAGCTTCACTTTCCCATTCAAAAAGCTACCTTGGTATATTGTGATAATATTAGTGTCGTTTATCTATATGAAAATCCGGTTCAACACCAACGCACTAAACATATTGCTAACCATATTGAGATGAATATCCATTTTGTTCGCGAAAAGGTAGCTCGTGGACAAGTACGCGTCATACATGTTCCTTTCAGGTATCAAATTGCAGACATCTTCACTAAGGGTCTTCCCTCGGTCCTATTTGAATATTTTAGGGACAGTCTCAGCGTACGAAGACTGCCCGCTATGACATCGGGGGTGTAATAAATACCTGTGATATACACGGTATATACACTGTGTATATCAGGGGCAGATTGTTGAATAATGGGCTGTTAAATCCCGTGATATACACGGTATATACATGCCATGTATATCACGGTTTAGTAGTCTATTTTAGGTATGATTTGTTGTAATTAAATTAGAGTTGTACACTTACCATAATTGTATAATTATTGTACAAGTAGAATAAGGTTTTAGGAGTAGAAAAAGAATAAGATTTTCCTATTATGAAAATTGTAAATTGTATATATACTCTTTCATTAATGAAAATAATCAAGGGATTATTTCTTTCTAACATCTTTCACCTTTCATTCTTTCAAAAAGTCGTGCAAGATTTTTTCATTATAAACGCCAGACAAAAGATTGGATTAGAATTATGGAAAATGGAGATACTCTTTGTCATTGCTATCATACAGAGGTGACCTGTATAAAATTGGTTTATATCATGGAGAAAATAAATATCTTGAGATTTACCTCAGGTAGAACTGAAAGGAGGGGTAGAAATTCTAGGACAACTTCAAATTGTTGAAGGGATACAGGTGCTCCATTCAAAGATATCATCTGCTCATTGGATGTGCTAACTCCATTAACCTTATATAAAGAATAAGTTAGGAGTCCACGTTTTACGAACATATCAAGTAATTGTGCAATTTTAATAAACATCAATTTGGTGCTGATGATCAATAATGCGGTATCCATAGTTAAACCAAGTATTATGTATGCACAGGATGTAAAGATAACATAACAGTTCAGTAACTGGGAGATTGAAGCTTAAGTAGCTAGCCTAGGAGCTTGGAGACCAAGATTGGTGAATGTAAAGAGGAATTCTCAGCTGAAGAGGAAAATCTTCTTGGATCCATCAATGCTCTAGCATGCATCAATAAATATGATTCCAACAGCTAACTAAGATGCAAACAGTTTTGTCATGATTGAAGTGTGTGACCATCTCATCTAAAAGCTTAAGCTGTTAAAGAGAGCCCACTTTTATTTACTTTATAATATCTCAACACGCCCCTCACGTGCGGATCTATTTTTTTTTTTCATGGACCAAGTACGTGATTATTTTTTGATAATGAGTGACTATAAGATTCGATCTCCGGACTCTGCCTACTCCGATACCATGTTTTGAAATGGATCATGGGCCTAACCCAAAAGCTAGCTCAAGAGGTGAGGATTGCCTAAGCTATATTAAAGAGACCACCCATCCCTTAAAGCACCGATATGGACTCTTCAATCCCCCCCCCCCCCCCCCATGCCCACGACTAGACATATGGAGCGTGAGGACTTTAATATGGGGACCCAATATCAGGAAACGAGAATTGGGATGAGTCCGGCTCTGATACCATGTTAAAAATGGATCTTGAGCTAGTTTTTTGGGTTGAGTTAGACTTATGTCCATTTCTTTACACTCTATGACATTAAAGCAACACAAACAGTTGGTACTTAAGGGACCACATAAATATTTGCAATGAAACTTTGGCATTCTAAAAGACATGTAAAATATGTGACAAAAAGCTAATGGGAGTAAAATAGTGGATTCCAATCATTAAACTTATGCTCTCTCTGGTGTCTCCAAGCTCCAATACCCTAGTTGTTCATGTATCTATGCATGTATTTGAATATGTTTTCTTTGAGAATGCATGTATGTTATGGGAGTATACTGTGGGTAGTATCTCTCTTCTAATATCAAAGGAGTAAACAGGATAGCAATATTAATGTGCATGCAAATCCATATCAACACTTTCTTCATATATTTTTCCATAATGGAGATCGGTGCGCCGTGGTGGTTTTATATCACTGCAAGAAAGCATGCATCCATTTTCACTAGCAAGATTCTCTTACCATGCTGGGGTTCTTGTCCTCTCTAAGTCCTGATATCAACAGTAATAGACGTTGCAAATTTCTTAGATTAGTAATATCTTCATCAGTCATTGAAGATGGTCGGGAGGGAGAGAACTGTAACCTAGTTGCAACTGCATTTGTTACTGAATTGAGTGTTGCAACACCAAGTGCATCCATACCCTGCAAATTGGGAAAAAGAGTAAATTCCAAATACAACCAGCGCAGATGACGAATGACAGTGACTGAGTAGACTTTCTTGAAATTTTGGATATGTTAAAGTGTGTGACCATCTCATCTAAAAGCTTAAGCTATTAGAGAGAGCACATTTTTTATTAAAAGGGCAGCCCGGTGCACTAAGCTCCCGCTATGAGCTGGGTCAGGGGAAGGGCCGGACCACAAGGGTCTGTTGTACGCAACCTTACCTCGCATTTCTGCCATAGAGCGCATTTTTTATTATTTGATTATATTCTCAACACGCCCCCTCACGTGCAAGCCAAATTCTTTTTCATGGGTCAAGCACGTGGAAATTCTTTTTAATAATGGTGGCAGTGAGATTCGATCTCAAGACCTCTGCCTGCTCTGATACAACGTGTGTGACTATCTCATTCAAAAGCTCAAGCTATTAAAGAGATTATATTTTTTATTATTTGATTATATTCTCAACAGGATACACCAGCAGAAACTCAACCAACACGGAAAAGGAGTTATGTTAGCCACTTTCCAAAACATCAAAAAATGAAGTGGCAATTCACCAATATGAGTTTCTTAGATTATTCGCATTAGCATCTATAGAGATTCCACTTCAAACTGAGGAAGGCGTACTCTTAACATCAAAAGCACTGATTACGGGAACTACACATGATATTTAAGTTTCCATGTCATATTCAATGATTAAGCAATTTCTATTTTCTAGCGTTCTAAAAGGTATTGGGTCTTGCAATGTCAGATGCATTTCCATCCCAAAATGACCAGCATGATAGCAAAACTTCTCTTCATCTCCTCATTATCTTTTTGTCTCTAGTGCTTCTACCGGAATTATATTTTTTTGGAAAAGAACAAAGATGAGAACGCCCAATTCTCAATAATATCAGAATTAGAAACACTGACCAGCTACGACTGCTAATGATGCAAACCAGTTAGTCTGTCATTAGAATCCAATGAAATCGAAAAATTGACCGAAAAATTATGAAACTGAAACTTCCTAAATATAAGCAAACAATTATTTCTATTATATTGGTATAGGGTCTTTTCCTATTCATCTACATGCAAGGCTAAAAAATTTCTGGCTGCTACCATGTGGTATTCATCACCTGTTTGAATTTAGTCAAAAGAAGGTGTTGAGCATTCATAAAAAGTTTGCTTGCATTTTTCTAATATCAAAACACAAGTCCTTACCTTTGCAAATTCCTCAAGTAGAATTTCTCTGATAAAAGCACCCTGAATATAAACAAATGAACTAATTAGTGTGTCTGTGTATTTCTTTCCTTCTTTTTTTTCGGGTTTATTCCAGCCTCTGGTCTGCTTTATAGTGTAATATTTACTGAGATAGAATACCTTATCATCAAGTGTAAAAGAAAGAATTTGCTTGATAACGACCTTCGAATCAGTTCCACCATTTTGCTTCTCTATCAGGGTTCTCTCTGTCTTGGCACGGAGAGACTGTTATGAAGACAGATTCAGCATCTACGCTTGTATATCAGAAACAAAAAGCTAATATGTTGAAACGGTGAAATACTTAAAATTTTCCAATTTTCTCATATGTAACTCGAATATCAAGAAAAGAAAAAGAAATTCAGCTGCGGCTTCTAACTTACAGTTGTTAACTGTCAGGCATATGCTTACAAAATATAAAAGCGATACATACAAACAAATCAAAAAACTTACCTCTGAAAAGAGGGACTCTAGTCGATCAATCCTGAACTGACCATCCTATAATCAAAGTACGTAATTAGAGTTTATCACGAGTACATAAACAGTTGGACTTGCACTTATAATTTTTTTTAAGTTAATAGCATCGGCAACCATTGAAACTTCTGTATACTGTCTTAGGCTTCAAGCTTGATATTTATCTACCTAACGGTTAATAAATTAGTGTTTAATCTCCTTTTTAGAAGAAAGCCCCTTCAAAGTATTCATAGTTAGTTGGAAACAAGTTTGTACCAAGTACTATGCTTAATAATTCCCAAAAAGAGAACGACAAAGAAAAATGAGAGCAAAGAAAGTCATTGCCAGCATAGCTGCATCCATACACGATGGAAACCTAGTTCATTGCACATTATAATCCCCTGTTCCTGTAACATATTGAAGGAGGAGACATAGGCCCCCATTGTGGCAAAGCACAAGTGTGACATACTTGATTCATTTCCAATTAAATCGTTTGAACTCATGAATACGACTAGTAAGGATTTGTAACTTTTTTCCTCTAGGAAAATTAATTGTTAGTGGTTCCGCTGTGGCACCAAAAATCAGAATGGAGGTCAGAAATATGAACTAGTACGAGTCTGTCAAGTTGCTTCAGCAAGAGGAAGGCTGGGAATGGATGCTACAAAAGAGAATGAGAGACCTCATTTGCGTATACCTTATAAAGAAGCGCTCTTAAAGAAGCTTTCAGTTTTGGTGAGCTGTCAGTTAGTACTTTTCTAGCGATCCATGGGTATGTACTGCCCAGAACTTTGTATTCTGGGTTGATGCCAACAGCAATGCCCTCCAGCACAGCAAGGCTAGATGTCTCAGAATTACCAGTGAATAACATCAGCCACCAACAAAATAAATGAGATCAAGTGAATACAAAACAAACTAATGATTCTTTTTGCTGTGAAGCTTTTCACATAAAATTACCTTCGGATGACAAGAGAGAAATAAGAAGGTATTTGAAACTTAAATTTGTACCTGTAATCAAAGAGTTTTGCAAAACTTATCAAAATAATAATAATAATAATCAAATTAAATAGTGTTGCAAAGAGTAAATGATTGATCTAGCACTTGGTGTCATCATAAGAAAAACCATAAAGGGCAGCCCGCTGCACTAAGCATGCGCGGGGTCCGGGGAAGGGCCGGACCACAAGGGTCTATCGTAAGAAAACCCATATATCTGCTAAAGCATTAACTAGACAACAAAGAACCTCCCTGAACATAATCATCAGTGCTTTCAACATGGATGCTAAGGTTTCTCAGATTTTCTCCCAAGCAAGTTCATCTGCTTCGAAGAGCTATTTAGTCTAATATGCAACATGCACACAAATCCCCATGGTAATACTTTGGTTTCCAGAGATAATTAAAGGCCATCACCACTTCATCACGCGACAGCAAAGACCAAAACCTTTAGTACTACTTATGTGGGAAGTTGATCAATATTTTGAAGAAGAAGACTAACTCTGTGCTCTCAAACTCTTTGCGTACCCATACGTCAAAATCAAGAAGAGAATGAGATCACAAAGATTCTAGATAAATATCAGACTGGGACAAAATTAAACAAATCTGATTCTGCAAGTTTGGTGGGCTGATGCATGGCATAGCAAAAGAAAGCAAAGTTCCCAGGTGAATGACCCTCTAGGCAGTGGACCAAGCATTACTTCACAAAGTTCTCTTTTTAACAGCGGTGTCCTAGCCTGCTTGTGTGCACTCAATTATTCCACCAGGTACCTGCTGCGTCCCACCAGTTAAACTCTGCCCACAACTTAGGCAAATGAGAAGGATTCACTAATCTTTCCTCTTGAGATATTCTAAGGTTACTCCAACTTTGCAAACTGATAGCCCAATCCCTTGGTGGCAGTTTAAGAAAAGAAATTTTTTTCTTTGTCAAAGTACTTTACTCATCACGTTATAAACTACCCATCCAGGATATTACTATTTCTCTGGATGATAAATGAAAGCAGTGGTCATACTTCATCTACCAAGAAGAATGTCAGCATATGCTGTTAAAGCTTTGCATACTTCAATAATCAAAAGAGCCATTAAGGTTAACTAGGATGGTTTCTTAATGTGGATATGCATTAGCAATGGCATAATAAAAAATTGAAACCATTATGATACAGTCTTCATATTTAATGTAAGGAGGAGTATAAGCATCAAACAGAATTCATACACTAATTCTGTATTAGCTTTTATTATTCTAGTTCCTCTTCTTCCTTTATGCGTTCAGGCTATTCTCTCTTCAGATTTTGGTGTTAGAAGCACAAGTATTAGTATCTCGGTAATCTATCAGATCAGTCCAGATCAAGGTTGACCACTTAGATAATGTTCGATGAATTAGATTAGGATCATGCCTTTAAAAAGACACATCTTTCAAATATGCTTCTTCCTTCTTATATTTTTACTTAGAGAAGTCCCCCTCCTCGGGGCTTATCCTCATCATAGCAAACTCCATGAAATATACATCTTCTGTACAAACTTAGAAGATATGATTTAAGCATAAGTGCTATAAGAACAAATTACATGACATAATAAAAGGTTAATGCAGGAAACCAAATATATATTCAATTTCAATAGAAAGAAGAAATCATGAAAAACACTTACATGGTGAATCCCAAATCTCCGAGAAGATCACCAAAACTTACATTGCGAACTCCTTTGTCTACAGCATTCCGAAAAACACCTAAAGGGGAAGTTCATATCAGTAAAGAAGTATCCAACAATTAGATCACTTTCGAGGGTCTAGAATTTAACTGTTTAGTTAATAAATGTCAATATAAAGGATAAAACCTGTTAGAGCTTCTGTAACTGCAGCTTTGTCACTTGTGGATGGAATAAGCCTGTCAAAGAATATATATCTCAATACTGGCTACTTTCTAATATTAAGAAGTGACCTCTCATTGAGTAGTGAAGATATTAATAATACCCAAGAGTGACAAAGTCCTTGGCCAATGCACTGTAATCACGATTCACTAGATGGAGACATGCTTCAATGAAACCATCACGATATTCTTGTTTGAATTCACCCATCATACCAAAATCTGGGATTAAGAGCAAGTTTAAGTAAAAAGAATTGATGATAGGTAGCTAAATCTAAGGTACTCAAGTGGTACTAAATATTCAAATTCCCACAAGACTAACTGTTACGAGAATGGACCTTAGGTCTAAGTCAACCCAAAAGCTAGCTCAAATGGTGAGTATTTCCCAAGACCACGTAAGGAGATTACAATCAATACACGTAATCAATATGGTATTCTAACCCACCTCTCCCCTCCAACTGGACATGTGGAGCTTAGAGTACTATAACTTGGGTAGCTCAACATTGGATAGCGCAACATCACCGATAGGTCTGGCTCTAATACCATAAAAAAGGGCAGCCCTGTGCACCGACTCTAATACCAACAACAACATACCCAGTGCAATCCCACAACGTGGGGTCTGGGGAGGGTAGAGTGTACGCAGACCTTACCTCTACCTTAGTAGGTAGAGTGGTTGTTTCCTCAAGACCCTCGGCTCAAGACACATCATAAACACAAGCAAAGCAAGACACACAAAGTGCGTAAGTCATGACAGCGCATTCTAAAAAAGAAAGAAGCAAAAAGAAGCAATAGCTAATGCAAGTAAATAAGACAAACAAAATACACATAGCAACATAAATCAAACGACAAGGGACTATAAGGCAATATGATAAGCTAAGCGAGCCTACAATAATAATACTACAACTACCAGTTTGTACGTGTAGGTAGGACTATGCTGGACTAACTACTATCCTTCTATCCTAATACGTGTCCTCCATAACCCGCTATCTAAGGTCATGACCTCAGTGAGTTGCACCTGCGCCATAACCCGTCTAATCACCTCTCCCCAATACTTCACCGGCCTACCTCTACCCCTCATGTACATGTCCATAGCCAACCTTTCACATCTCCGCACTGGGGCATTTGTGTCTCTCTTGTGCACGTGTCCGAACCATCTCAACCTAGCTTCTCGCATCTTATCCTCCATCGAGGCCACTCCCACTCTGTCCCGGATATCATAATCTCTATATTTATCCCTCCTTGTATGCCCACACATCCATCTCAGCATCCTCATCTCCGCAACTTTCATCGTTTGGATGTGCGAAGTCTTGACTGGCCAACACTCCACCCCATACTACATAGTCGGTCTAACCACCGCCCTATAGAACTTGCTTTTGTGTTTTGGTGGCACCTTTTTATCGCATAAGACTCCAGATGCGAGCCTCCATTTCATCCACCCTGACCCAATACGATGTGTGACATCGTCATCAATCTCTCCATTCCCTTGGATAATAGACCCGAGGTACTTGAAGCTCCCTTTCTTTGGAATGACCTGGGTGTCAAGCCTCACCTCCACGCCTGTCTCAAGGTCGCTCCCGTCACTGAACTTGCAGTCCAAGTATTTTGTCTTGGTCCTACTCAGCCTGAACCCTTTAGACTCCAGAGTCTGTCGCCAAATCTCCAGCTTAGCGTTCACTCCGCTGCGAGACTCATCAATCAGGACTATGTCGTCTGCGAATAAATACACCATGGCACCTTCTCTTGGACTTGTCGCATCAGTCCATCCATCACCAAGACAAATAAGAATGGGCTAAAAGCTGATCCCTGGTGCAGCCCCATCATCACAGGAAATTGCTCCGAGTCTCCTCCCACTGTCCATACCCTGGTCTTGGCTCCATCATAGATATCCTTAATCGCCCTAGTGTACGCCACATGTACACCTTTAGCCTCCAAACATCTCCAAAGAACCTCCCTATGGACTTTATCGTATGCCTTCTCGAGGTTGATAAAACCATATGTAAGTCACTCTTCCTCTCCCTATACTGCTCCACCAACCTCCTAATAAGATAGATGACTTCTGTAGTCGACCGCCCCGGCATGAATCCAAACTGGTTCTCTGAGATAGACACTCCTCTTCTCACCCTCATCTCCATGACTCTTTCCCAAACTTTCATAGTGTGGCTTAGCAGCTTGATACCCCTATAGTTGTTACAACTCTGGATATCACCTTTGTTCTTGTACAAGGAATCATTGTACTCCACCTCCATTCTTCGGGCATCCTCGACGTCTTAAAAATGGCGTTAAACAACTCCGTCAGCCACTCCAAACTTGCCCTGCTTGCGCTTTGAATTTAGCTTTTCCAAAATTCAACTGGTATCTCATCAGGCCCGGTCGCTCGTCATTGTGCATCCTGCGCAAAGCACCCTGAACCTCCTCAACCTTAATGTTTTCACAAAACCCAAAATCCTGGTACGTACCAGAGTGCTCCAGATCTCCCGGCACAATGTCATTATCTTCTTTTTTCGTTCAAGAGTTTATGGAAGTAAAGACTGCCACCTCCGCCTAATATGCGCGTCCTCATCCTTGATGCACCTCACGTAATCCAAGTCCCGGGCCCTCCTCTCCCTCGCCTTGGCTAGTCTGTACAACTTCTTATCCCCGCATTTTCCCTGTAATTCCACATATAGATGTTCAAAAATTGCCGTTTTCGCCGCCGTAACCGCTAGTTTTGCCTCTTTCCGCGCCATCTTATATAATTTCCTATTCGTCCACTTCTCCACCTCATCCTTGTTTTCCACCAATTTCGCATACGCCGCTTTTTTCGCTTCCACCTTCTCTTGAACTTTACCATTCTACCACCAGTCCCCTCGATGTCCACCACGGCTACCCCGTGAGACCCCTAGCACTTCTCTAGCAACCTCCCGAATGCAACTGACCGTCTTGCCACCAGTCCCATCGATGCCCACCACGGCTACCCCGCGAAACCCCTAGCACTTCTCTAGCAACCTCCTGAATGCAACTGACCGTCTTGTCCCACATTCCGGTCGCATCCCCACTACTCCCCCAAGCCCCCTTGGCCATCAACCTCTACCCCATCTCCTGTTCACTAGACATGGTCAAACTCCCCCATTTGATTCTTAACTTGTCATCCACAACCCTCCTCTTCTTCTTCTATGTGTTAAGAAAATAACATTGGGCTCAACTTAAGCCCAAAAATTAGCTCAAGTGGTGAGGATACAGGTGCGGGATACGTCCCGGATACGGTCAACAAACTTCGGATACTTTGACCGGAGTACATCAAAAATTTAGGGGGAAAATTGAGATTTGATTTCTCAAAATTAAAGATAAAACAGAAAATGGCATACCTTCAATATTATAGTATTTTTGTCTCATTTTTGCTGCTTCGTGTTTCAAAGAAACCAAGAATTCAAGGTCGTATTCTGAGTTTGGATGGTAGATAGTAGCATCGATATATCTTTATAGCTCTATTTTTTATAATTTTGAATTTTCTTAGCCGAATCCCCGCACCCGTATCCATACCTGGCTACGCACCCCCAAATTTTAAAATTTAGATTTTGCCGAATTCGACACTCGAAAACGTACCCTTATCGGATACCTGTACCCGAGTCCGAGCAACTTAGGTTTCACATAAATACTTCATAAGATATTCGAATAAGCTACTTTGAGTTTCCAGGAAGATAGCTACCACGAGTTCCCAGCAGCATTTTCATTTTGTGAGCTATTAAACAGTAGCTAAAACCAACATTGAGGATAAAAAGGGCAGCCCGGTGCACAAAGCATCCCGCGTTAGCAGGGTCCGGGGAAGGGCCGCACTCCAAGGGTCGCGTTAGCAGCATTGAGGATGATATTAAACAAAGTAGACGTTTTTACCTTCTCCTTAAAGAAAAAGGCAACCAATGCTAGAGTGAGAGAGAAAAAGGAAAAGTAGCAAATACAAAAGGTTACCATCATATATCGGAAAAGTAGCAATACATAAGTTTACTGGCATATAATTAGAGAAGTAGCATGTAAAAAAGGTTACCAACATGATATATTTAGTTAAGAGCTCACATCCTACATGCATAAGAAGAAAAATTAAAATCAATGAAGTACCTAAGTAGGCTAGTTTCCCATCATATGTACGAAGAAGGTTTCCGGGATGTGGATCTGCATGATAGAATCCATACTCTAGAAGTTGATTGAATGAGCAATAAACCCCTACCTGTGAACATTAAGTTTCACTTAAAGTATGGTTCAAAGTGGAACAACAGATAAACTTTGAGGAAAATGAGTTTCGTGACTTAACCTCAACCAAATAAAGATCCTTGACCCCAGCCAGCTTTTGCCCCTAGCCAAGAAAAAGGTGTAGTAACATGAGTAAGATGTCCAAGATTCATAACTTTAGGAGACAACATACACTATTTGTTGGCTATAAGATATTCCACCTCATTGGAACTAAAAAAAAAGATTCTTGACACTCACCATGTTGAGCATACATATGTCGGTGAACCCAATGAGAACACATTAGCGCTAGGAGCTACTCTATTCAACTTTAAAATATCTCAATATAACGAAACCAGTAATGATAAAGAGGAAATTTCAAGGAAAAGAAGATTCTCAAACATTTAAGTGAACATTAGTCTAATTTAACCCTTTTTGGATGTAACTCTTTAATCCTGCACTGTTGTCCCCCCAGCCAGAAGGTAATATGCACATCAATTAGTGAATATGTTAATCTAGAGAACTTGTTCTCTTTCCGCATGGAGTGAATGTCAGGGACTGTCAGCAAGCCAACAAGAATTACAAAAAGAGATGTTTCAATAAGAGGAGCAAGGATTATGAAGAGACCACATATTCTCAAAACCATTGCCCTCCCGTAAGAAAATCTCCAAAAATCATATTTGTTTTAATTCAGTGTTTTAACGAATCCTGTCTTTGTTGACTTAGACATTAATGTGAAAGAACGCTAGCTGCATTATGGAAAGATAAGAGAACGTCTAACATAACTTGTCATAGACAAACTGAAGAGCTGACAGAATGTAATTATCACTTGACTGTAAGAGTTTAGCTCCTGGTATGTAGTTTTACCTCCAGCCACTGCATAGTGAGAACTTTCTGGGTTGTCTCTGCCATATGCATTTCAGGAACCACAACATCTTTTATTGCACCATACAATTGCCTGCTCATGCAACCATGAAATGTTTAGATTATACGTGAATAAACTAAGGTTCCCTAGTAACTTAGTAGACGCATGAATGTGCAATCATAAATTAAAGAGTAGCATACAATCTAATACTAATGATGTTAGATCAAACATACATAATCAACCTAGTTGGAAATTACGAAAATTTTGATGTTGTCATAATGATGAGAATGCTACGAACTATGATAATCAACTACCCCACTTGTGGGAATACATTGGGTATGTTGTTGTTGTTTATGATAATCAACTAATTTGACATGGTGCACGGAGACTTTCTATTGACACGGTCATTTAATAGTCGTTGAGCAGTTTACCATATTTCCATATTCAATACGTGGACATTCATGAAGGGCCTGATCCTAAATAATTGTGCAGGTTACATCAGATTGAGATCACATTCCTTTATAGGGTTTTTTTAATTATATTTGTCATGCTTTCAACTATTTTACCGGATTTTCCTTTCCCTCATTTTTATAATTACTGTTCATCCTTTTGACATCCTCTTATTACGTCCCAAAGTAGATTAGCTTGCATTTGCAAGAAGAAGGGATTCATTTCCTCGTGGTCTCAATGCATCAGAAAACCAAACAAAGGAAAATCAGTAAGCAAGATTAGTCGATGGAGTTTCTTAAGTTCCTCTCTCTATTTTCCAAAAGTTTCCCAGTTTTGTATTTTTTATTGGCTCACTAAAGACCATAGGAAGAAATACTTCTCAGCCTACCCGCTGCTTACTAAAAAGTATAAGAGGCTCTTTTTTTTTCTTTTCTTTTTGGATTTTCCCCTCAACTTGCAGAAGGGAAAGGGTCAAAACCATAATCCATAATAATGAATAAGATGCATAAACAAATTGTACATCTTACTGTTGAAAGAGAGGTTTCTAGGTTCTTCATATTAATTTGCTTTTAGAGAAAAGGCCTAAAATTGCAAATTGTTAGTATATTATTATTTCAGCAGAAGGATCACTGATTACAAAGCTTTGACGAGAAAATATATCAACTGAAGTGATTGCAATAGCTAATCCATAACAGAATGCTACAAATTAGCTCTAGTTTCATAGAAAGGAAAAAAAGATTAACCCTTTTAGGATATTATCTCATTATAAAAACTAATTGAGTTTCATGAACTTCAGTATCCCAATGGATAAAGACCTTGAGCCAATTGATTGTCTTGTTGTTAACCACAAAAAACACTGGGAGTAATCTCTGATCCGTAAGGTTCTTAAAAAATGCAAACTCACACATTACATTCTAAATGAGACTGGATTAGAGGTGGATTATAGGTATGCAGTCAGAGTCAAATAGATCAATTATTTTTACCGAAATCTGACTCCATTCCGTGCTTCTTGTTTGTAGTCCATCTCCTGCATTCAATTTGATCACCTGTATTCAATATAAAGCACTAAGAATATTCCTCCTCATTATTGAAAGTAGTTATTGTTAGTTTTGATTTCTCTCTCTCTCTCTCTCTGTCTATCTATCATCCATCTATCATATATATATATAATGTCCAGTTAAAAAGAAAAATTAAGACAATATCGAAGGGTCAAACTACCAGACTAGTACTGGTCAAAGATTTGCTAGTTTATTACCATAGAAATATCTGAAATGTTCATGTAGAAAAGGTAGTTGAATGTTGACATGTTCTTCTAAGCTCAATTCAAGTGGATGTTTTCCCCTCGTCATCCCCATTTCTCTTGGGTGCAGCATGACCTCACAAAAATTGTATTACAGACTACTAAATCAATCATCAATCAAATAACACCTCAATCCTAAATTAGTTGGGTCAGCCTAATGAATCCTCTATATATATTTTGCCATCTATGTCTATTTTCTTTCAATAATTGATGATTACCTCTCCAGGAAAATTAGGGCTCTCTAAATCTCACACTATAAATACGTTAATCATAACTAGTTGGTATTGCCTATATGTATATCTTATTTCCTTTTTGTTTTATTCGCTAAATCTGTATCAATTTCGACATATTTTATGTTATTTGAGAAACTATCCTCCATTTAAAAGTCGGACTTTTCCCCATCTTCAATCATCATAATCTCATACTTATGGGACCTGTGCATCTGTAGGTCTATGAAGAACATGGAAAACCCATCTCAAGCGATCTTTTCACACTTTAATTTCTATGTGCTTCTTGCATCCTTTGTTAGATGTAATTCTCCAATCTTGTATGGATGCACGTTCATCTACTCTCTCTTTAGCGTCATTCTTCTTATGTAAGCTAAACTTGCATATCATTTACTCTATTTACCTTCTTAACCTAAAAACCTTAAGACTCTAGAGTGCTTTCCATAGTTCTAACTTTTGGTCGACTCCTTTGCTACTTTCATCAATTAACACAATTTATCATCTACATATATTATGCACCATGGAACCTCATCCTTCGTACTATTAGTTAACTCATCCATGACTAGGATAAACAAGTACAAAATCAAGGAAGTCCTTGGTGTAAAGGAAATTCTGCTGTATCTCCCCCAACTATTGTCACACTTGTGACTGATCATCTTGCATCTATATGTAATTTATGGATTCCTTTCTCCTCAAAAAGATTTTCTTTGACACTATCATATGTTTCCTCTTGATTAAGTGAATATCAATGTGGAGATCCTTCTTTTTCTCCCTATAAATTTCCATTCATCATTTCGAAAGAAATATAGTCTCCCTAATAGATCTACTGTGTATAGACCGAAATTAGTTCTTTGTCAAAATGTCCCCAAGCCTATGCTCTGGCAGTCTTTCCCAACCCACAATAATTTGCACAACTTAATTACAGGCTAATAAAGGAAAAAGAATTACTATTGCATGACAAAGAATATGAACTTAAAAAGCAGAAAGTTTTGATCAGTTGACCAAATTTTAAATCTGCAAAAGCCCATCTGGTAGATCTCAAGCTGGATGAGAAGGCAAACCAACCCTCCGAAGAAGGGATCTTGGTCCTTTATTTATAGTTCTTGCATTAACCGGTCTGGAATTAGGTGAGACTTCTGTCTCGCTTACCTGCCCGACGGGTATACCCAATAGAATAATATTGAAACTCATAGATAGGAACTGAAGTAGAAGACATCAAATCATTTAGCTGACATCAGTTAACAATCAATCAACTATTCCATAATGCCAAGATAAAACTAGACCTGTTAGTTGACAACAGAAACGGCCTTAAAGATACTGTAAACATATTCATTTACACCAATGGCTTCTTACCATGGGGTTTATGACTTTGATGTCAATTATCATCTAATAAGGTGAGCAAGTATATGGACAGCCACAAACTTAAGAGATTTTCCTAGGAAGATTAAGATATAAATGCATACCCGAAAAAGACTTGAGGCCCATTCATCGACAACTGCCTGTATATTGACAAAAAATGTGCAGGTCAAGTAGTTGCAAAGAATATGTCTTGTCATGTGGGAAATAGATGCTCATGCACACTAACATTGCAGAGCATCTCAAACCATTTATGTGTTCCACATCCCATCTCAGTTTTTCTTCTCTCAGAAAGGAATTTATTTGTATTATAGTACCTGAAGGTCGGTATTAAATCTTCCTGCCTTCCTTATTAAGCCTGCTAGATAACGTAAAATCATTATGTCCAAGGAGATTGCACTTTGAACTCCAGGTCTCTGCACCTTTACAGCAACAACTTCCCCGCTAGAACGAAGCCTAGCTTGATAGACCTTAAAAAAATGGAACTCACATTTAGTTTCTTTCATGTTTGCCTTATACTAAGAGTCAATATGAGTCCACCTAATTTAATTCTAAGAAACAGAAGCCCACTGCATCACAGACCTGTCCAAGTGATGCTGCTGCGACAGGCTCAGGTGAGATCTCAGAGAACATCACATCTATTGGCATGCCAAGCTCTTTCTCTATAATTTGAAAAGCTACTTCAGAGGAAAATGGTGTTATCCGATCTTGCAACAGAGATAGCTCATCCAAATACGATGGCGGTATCAAATCCTAGAAGAAATATAAGTCTGATTAACATCACTAGATTTAGTGAAATATGGGATGCTATTACAATGAGTGTGCACTTCAAAAATTAATCCTTGCATAGAGCTACATGCATTTAGTTTCCCACTAATTCACAAGTAAGAATTAGTTGCATAAAATGAATCAGTTTCTGGGTATGAACATTTTGGATACATACTCAGAATTCTGGTTCATGAGATTTTAAGGACGTTAATAGTTGCAAAGCTAGGAGAGTGAAGAATGAATGAAAAATTTGGAACCCCTTAAATTTTCAAGTAGTTTCTATTAGCACACACGTTAATCGTAAAAGATGCACTTTGTTTTCTGTTTTTTTTTCACTTTACAGGTCTAAAAGATGCTTTTAATTTCAGGAACCAACACACATATCCAGTCAAAAAGGAACTAAATACAAAATAAATATATGTTCCAGCATGCTACCTGCAATAATGCTAACAATTTCTCATTTTGTGAGTCCTTGTGTTACTGAAGTTCACACTTGTCAAACTTGTTGACAAATATAAACTTTTATGTATAAAGCATGATGAGAAAAAGCTCCCTATTGTATCATACTTAATTCAATACCAGAAACTCTACAAAAGATCAACAAGTCGGTGGGAAATAAAATTCCCTCAGGTTTCCCAGAAAATTACTGGATGTTGGGTGGAAATGAATCCACCAAATTGGAGAAACTGAATAGCTGAACGAAGCTTTACTTACTGGTCGAGATGAGATAGCCTGGGCAATTTTAACATACGCCTGCAAAAGATATATTAGAATTCATCATAATGGCAAAGGGATAATATTGTACAAGTATCGAACAAAGATGCACAAGAAATTTATCCAAAAGAAAAAAAAAAGGTAAGAATAAGAACTGTAGAAAAAAAGAGGAACCAGAAGAAGAATTGCGGGAAAAGAAACTTGTAGATCAGTCAGAACGTAGTATTATGTTGCTGTAAATAATTACGAATAGCAAAGTCTTGAGAAAGGAAAAGGGCGAGTCTGAATCATTCTTATTGAGATAATACGAATAGAACTGGTAGCCAATAATTCACCTTTGTGCTCCAAATAATTCTAGAGTAGAAAAGTTTAGTACAGACCTATAAATTACTAATGCGAGCGCTCAGAAGACGAGAGTAAATCAGAAAATGTAAATGGCATCAAGCCAGAGTAGATCAGAAAAGTCTAAATAGAATTTTTCACTAACTGAAAAGAAAGATATGTTTCCTGATGGAGACGAAGGAAGTTGGAGGGTTTTAGAGAAAATAATTTATTTATAATCATAGAGAAACATCATCTTAGAGCCAAGAAAGATCCTCCTAAAAGAAATATATATCATGACTTGCCACATCCCCAAACCTTTACTAAGACCAGGTATCTTTCCTTCTAAGAAAATCCCAATTTATTCAATATAATTCATAGACGAAATAGCCTATCGAAGTTCAAATGTTCTCATTTCAGATTGATTTTCATTTTAGCACATTTCAACATGGCATCTTTCCCTCTCATTCAGTAGTAAAATGTGATTCGATGTATGTTTGTATTTCAAACTGAAAGAGATTAGAAGCAAGATATTGGAGGAGCAGGCGTGCAATTTTCTGCTCGAGGATGAAGAATTATCATTTTTAGGTTAAATAAAAATCTGATCCGACTGACACCTCAGAACTTACAAGTCATACAAGTAGGATATTCACTCATTCCTGTCAAGTCAAGAAAGAAGGGACCCCATTAGCAAAAAGAATCCTTTTGCAATTGTCTATGCAACAATCTTTCCACCCTTTCATTTGGTAGAAATGGTTTACAAGCCCTTCAAGTAAGCCTATGAAGGAACCAAACCACTCCACCCCAACCCCCCTCCTCTCCCAAAAAAGTAGGATAAGTAACTAGCCGAACTAGTAGTATATAAAATATCATAAGATATCACAGAGAGAGCAGGAATTCTCTCAAGCACATCCATCATTCAGGGACCAAAGTTCCAGATTAGTCTATCGAAGACCTTAGCCATTAAACATTTCAACACGACGGCTTGAACTTTGTGCAAAGCTGGTAGGCAGGTAGCATGTAGAGCTGATTCGTACTGGTAAGACAAAATGTACTGGTAACCAACATACATAATAAGGCAATGCCACTGAAGAGGCAGCATGTGGCCAGAGCTGATTCGTATTGCTAAGTTCAGTTTGCACCATGCTGCAAGTTCCTCTTGATGCCTTTGATCAGTTCTTATAAAAAAGTTACTTTTGTATGGAGTCGATTACCCAGGAAGCTTGTAATGTAACTAGGAATTTGATTTCAGTTATTGCCACTTGGGTTAGTTTCAAAGATTCAATTAGCATACGTTCAAAGGACCTTAAGTTCACATGCATAGGCTAGCTGCTAGCATATGTAGGTTCCAATTGGAAAGGATGACATGATCCAGCCCATGGACAGGGCATGGTCCACTGGATTAATGTTTTAGATGATTATTTATTGGAATCACAAGCATGTAGTGCCCCAAAGTCTAATGCCTGCTGTCAGTTTGAAATTTGACTACAACAACAACATACCCAGTGAAATCCCACAACATGGGGTCTGGGGAAGGTAGAGTGTACGCATACCTTACCTCTACCTTGGTAGGTAGAGCGGTTGTTTCCGAAAGACTCTCGGCTCAAGACACATCATAAACACAAGCAAAGCAAGAGAAACGGTCAGACCCGGACAAGAAATTTAAAGCAGTATGACAATGATGGTAACAAAAGCAGATAAGCAATGATAAAACATTCTAAAAACAAGAAGCACTAACTAACGCAGGTCGATAAGATAAACAAAGTACACAAAAGAACACAACAGCAGGAATCAAACAACAGGGGACTATAAAGCAATACTGCGCCAACTAGTACGATAGGCTAAGCAGGTCTACAATAACACCACTACTACCAGTATGTAAGCGTAAGTAGGACTACGCTCAACTACCTACTACCCTTCCACCCTAATACGTGTCCTCCACAATCCCCTATCTAAGGTCATGTCCTCAATAAGTTGCACCTGCGCCATCTCCCGTCTAATCACCTCTCCTCAATACTTCTTCGGCCTACCTCTACCCCTCTTGAACTCATCCATAGCCAATCTCTCACACCTCCACACTGGGGCATTTGTTTCTCCTCTACACATGCCTGAACCATCTCAACCTCGCTTCTCGCATCTTATCCTCCACAGAGGCCACTCTCACTCTCTCCCGGATATCATCATTTCTAATCCTATCCCTCCTTATATGCCCACACATCCAACTCAGCATCCTCATCTCCGCAACTTTCATCTTTTGAATGTGCGAAGTCTTGACTGGCCAACACTCTGCTCATACAACATAGTCGGTCTAACCACCACCCTACAGAACTTGTCTTTTAAGTTTTGGTGGCACCTTTTTATCGCACAATACTCCATAAGCAAGCCTCTATTTCATCCACCCTGCACCAATACGATGTGTGACATCATTATCAATCTCTCCATTCCCTTGGATAATGGACCCGAGATACTTGAAACTTCCTTTCTTTGGAATGACCTGAGTACCAAGCCTCACATCCACGCTTTTCTCAAGGTCACTCCCGTTACTGAACTTACACTCCAAGTATTTTGTCTTGGTCCTACTCAACCTGAACTCTTTAGACTCTAGGGTCTGTCTCCAAACCTCCAGCTTAGCGTTCACTCCACTGCGGGTCTCATCAATCAGGACTATGTCATCTGCGAATAACATATACATATCCTTGATTACCCTAATGTACGCCACAGGTATACCTCTAACCTCCAAACATCTCCATAGAACCTCCCTAGCGACTTTGTCGTATGCCTTCTCAAGATGGATGAAAACCATATGTAAGTCCATCTTCCTCTCCATATACTGCTCCACCAACCTTCTAATAAGATGAATGGCTTTTGTAGTCGAACGCCCCGGCATGAATTCCAACCGGTTCTCAAAAATAGACACGTCTCTTCTCACCCTCATCTCTACGACCCTTTCCCAAACTTTCATAGTGTGGCTTAGCAGCTTGATACCCATTAAGTTGTTGCAACTCTAGATGTCACCTTTGTTCTTATACAAAGGAATCATCGTACTCCACCTCCAATCTTCGGGCATTCTTGCCGTCTTAAAAATGACATTAAACAACTTAGTCAGCCACTCCAAACCTGCCCTGCCTGCGCTTTTCTAAAATTCAACTGGGATCTCATCAGGCCCGGTCGCTCGTCCCCTGCGCATCCTGCGAACAGCTCTCTTAACCACCTCAACCTTAATACTTCTACAATATCCAAAATCCCGATACCTTTCGGATTGCTCCGGGTCTCCCAACACAATGTCTTTATCTCCTTCTTCGTTCAGTAGTTTATGTAAGTAAGACTGCCACCTCCGTCTAATAAGCGCGTCCTCCACTAGTACTTTGTCGTCCTTGATGCACCTACGTGATCCAAGTCACAGGTTCTCCTCTCACTCGCCTTGGCTAGTCTGTACAACTTTTTATCCCCGCCTTTTTCCTCTAATTCCACATGCATGCGTTCAAAAGCCATCGTCTTCGCCGCCGTAACCGCTAGTTTTTCCTCCTTCCTCGCCATATTATATAATTCCCTATTCGTCCATTTCTCCACCTCATTCTTGCTTTCTACCAATTTCGCATACGCCACTTTCTTTACTTCCACCTTCTCTTGAACTTTACCATTCCACCACCAGTCCCCTCGATGCCCACCACGGCTACCCCGCGAGACCCCTAGCACTTCTCTAGCTACCTCCCGAATGCAACTGGCCGTCCTATCCCATATACCGGTCGCATCCCCACTATTCTCCCAAGCCCCCTGGCCATCAACCTCTCCCCCATATCGGTTGAAATCTGACTAGTTTGTTATAAATAAGGTCACTGCACTACTATCCACGAAAAAAATTAGAACTCGTCATATTGAGCACACTATTTTCAGGAATTGCTAGCGGTAAGAAGTTTTAGCTGACAGTTGGAACTTATGCAAATAAAAATATGGATTAGAAAAAGAAGGTTTGAGGCGTATAAACACTATCTCAAAAGAGTGAATGTGATTGCCTAACTATGCGAATAGCTAACAATGTTGTTCCTGGGATGTAACAAACTTCTTATCAATAGCCTAGGTCATCCGGGGTCGTCTATTTTGTCTTCCTTACATAAAAATAATTTTATTTCTTGTAAGGGTACGCATAGTAATCCAAATTGTCAATCTTGTTCGTTAGGAAAAATTGTTAAATTGCCATTTGTAGACTCTAATTCTCATACTTTAATGTCATTCGACATTATTCATAGCGATTTATGGACATCTCCTGTTCTAAGTTCTTTGGATCATCGGTATTATGTTCTTTTTTTGGATGATTGTTTTAAGTTTTTATGGACTTTTCCGATAGCGAAAAAATCTCAAGTTTTTTCCATATTCTTAAAATTTAGAGCATTAATTAGAACACAATTCGAACGGGAATTAAAAAATATTCAATGTGATAATAGCAAAAAATATGACAATAGGGTGTTTCGGAAATTTTGTGCTAATAATGGGATCACTTTTCGTTTTTCTTACCCTCGTACGTCTTCACAAAATGGAAAAGCCGAACGCAAAATTCGTACCATTAATAACATTGTCTGAACCTTATTACTTCATGCTTCCGTACCCCCATCTTTTGGCATCATGCTCTACAAATGGCTACATATCTTCTTAACATTCTTCCTTCCAAAGGTCTGACATATTCCTCCCCTCTTCAAATTTTATATAATAAGACTCATTCGTATCCACATCTTAGGGTCTTTGGGTGCTTGTGTTATCCACTCTTTCTGTCCACCACAATTAACAAACTTCAGGCCCGGTCTACCCCTTGTGTGTTTTTGGGTTATCCGTCAAATCATCGCGGTTACAAATGTTTTGATTTATCCTCTAATAAAATCATCATTAGTCGCCACGTAATATTTGTTGAATCCCAATTTTCGTTTGCTAAGGTAAATAGTCTCATGCCTAGTTCGTATAATTTTTTGGATGATGATATATCCCCGTATATTATTCACCATTTTTCGGACGCGTCCCACACTCCAAATCCACCAACGGGCCCACTGCCCGCTGGTCCACCGCATCCCCCTGTGTCCAGTGTTGTTTCAGGACCAGTTTCGGCTGTTGGGCCAGTTACCCAGCCCAATACCGTCACTGGTCCAGTTGCGGTCACTGCCCCTGCCCCATTTACTGTTTCCAGAATTGGGCCAGCAGGCCCACTGCCTGCTGGCCAGCCCAGTCCCACCACTGCCCAGTCCAGTTCTAGTTCCGTCACTGCCCAAATTCCACCCAATTCTTCCTCGAGTCATGGACCGGTCACTCATAGTCAACGGAGTATTTTTAAACCAAAGAGACATTTTAATTGAAATTCTAATGTTATTAAATCACCCTTACCCCGTAATCCTGTGTCTGCCTTAAATGACCCGAATTGAAAAATTGCTATGACCGACGAATATAATGCTCTTATTGATAATAAGACATGGGAGTTGGTGCCCCATCCATCTGGTGTTAATATTATTCGGTCTATATGGATTTTTGCTCATAAGGACAACTCTGACGGTTCTTTTGCGAGGCATATGGCTCGACTTGTAGGTGATGGTAAGACTCAGCAGGTTGATGTGGACTGTGGTGAGACATTTAGCCCGGTGGTCAAGCCGGCTACCATTCGCAATGTGCTCAGCTTGGCCCTTTCGAAAGCATGGCTCATTCATCATTTAGATGTGAAGAATGCTTTCTTACATGGTGATCTCAAGGAGACAGTATATATGCATCAGCCTTTAGGGTTTAGAGATCCCAAATATCCTCACCATGTCTGTTTATTGAATAAGTCCTTGTATGGGCTTAAGCAATCGCCACGGGCTTGGTATAAGAGGTTTGCAGACTATGTTTCGACTATTGGGTTCTCTCACAACATGTCTGATAATTCATTGTTCATATATCGTCGTGGTTCTTCGTTGGCTTATATACTATTATATGTGGATGATATTATCTTGACGGCCTCTTCTGATGCATTACGCCAGTCTATCATGACAATGCTCAGTTCTGAGTTTGCTATGAAAGACTTGGGGACCTTGAGTTACTTTTTGGGGATTGTTGTCACTCGTTATGCAGGTGGGTTGTTCTTATCCCAGAGGAAGTATGCAGCTGAAATCATTGAGAGGGATGGGATGTCATCCTGTAAGTCCACTTCCACTCCAGTGGATACTAAACCCAAGTTGGGAGCTGCAGCTGGCTCATCTTATGAGGATCCGACCCGCTATCGCAGTCTTGCCGGAGCCTTTCAGTATCTTACATTCACGAGACCAGATATTACGTATGTCGTACAGCAGGTGTGTTTATTTATGCATGATCCCAGAGCTGAGCACATGAATGCACTCAAACGCATTATTCGGTACATCCGGGGATACTTGACTATGGCTTACATTTATATCCGTCGTCGACATATACTCTTGTCTCGTATACTGATGCTGATTGGGGTGGATGTCCGGACACCAGGGACACTAGACGGTCTACGTTGGCCTATTGTATGTTTCTTGGTAATAACTTGGTCTCATGGTCTGCAAAGCGTCAATCGACATTGTCCCGCTCTAGTGCAGAGGCCGAGTATCGAGGGGTAGCTAATGTGGTCTCTGAATCATGTTGGTTGCGCAATCTTCTTTTAGAACTTCATTGTCCTATTCAGAAAGCTACCTTGGTTTACTGTGATAATGTTAGTGTCATCTACCTTTCTGGTAATCCGGTTCAGCACCAGCGCACCAAACATATCGAGATGGACATTCATTTTGTTCGCGAAAAGGTAGCTCGTGGACAAATACGCGTCTGCCATGTCCCTTCCCGATATCAGATTGCAGACATCTTTACAAATGGTCTTCCCTCTGTCCTTTTTAAAGATTTTAGAGACAGTCTCAGCGTTCGAAGACCGCCCGCTGTGACTACGGGTGTGTGTTAAATATACATCTGATATACACAATATACATGTTTATATCGGATCTCGGGTTACGGTAAGCAGGCCCACGGTGTTGGGCTGATTTTGTATATAATGTGTATATTAGTCTTGTACCTTAATTAGTCTTGTACACTTACCATAATTGTATAAGTTAGTCTCCAAATAGAATAAAGTTTTAGGAGTAGAATAGGAATAGGATTTTCCTATTATGGAAATATGTAAAGTGTATATATTGTCTTTCAATTAATGAAAAGAATCAAGGGATTATTTCTTTCAGTTTGTGTTACTTTCCTTTTTAATCTGTTTTAAAAATATTGGTCTCTTTTCTTTTTGGCAACTCGCTTTAATTACAACTTTCCACATAGCACGTTTAAGACCACACAATTCAAAAATCATCTTTACTTTCTTAAAATCCGTGTTAAGTCAAAACTTGACAAACAAATTGAAACGGAGGGAGAAACACTATACAAATAAAAAAAAGGAAAAAGAAAAACTAATTGTGAGAATTATTACAGTAAAATTATTCAAGTTCAATTAATAAGGCATACCGGACCAAGCTGTAAGAGTATCTTCCTCAATTCTGCAGCTCTAATCTGCAAGCAACCAAAACAAAACTAAATTAATTCAACTACACATAACAAAGATGCATTATACAAAAATATGTAGACAATACTAACTTTGAACATCTTATCGGCGCGTTCGTTAACTGTATCCATGTACCTAACAGCAAACCACTTGCCGAGAGTAGAACCGATTTGGACAAGTCTACGAAGTACAATCAACGGTTTCTTCTGATAAAACGTCGTAATTTTCGCGATATTGTACTCCGTAAGAGAATCCTCCTCCGCCTTATTCAGCTCGAAAACGTAGCCGGAGTACTTCGTGAAATCATCCACCTCGCGCGCAACCGTCGGGGCTACGCGACGGGAGCTGGAATTAACTTTACTCCGCCGGAATAGACAGCGGAAGGAACCGTCGGAAAATGAATTGGCGGTGAATAATGGTGACGGTTGTGGCGGGACGAGTAGCATTTTGTGTTAGGACCGTTATGTAAGGCTGGAAGTTGTACTCGTAATCAATAATATAATGATATCTCAAAAAGATTAAAATATTTGCTCCTTTCAAATTATCTAAATTTTTTATTTTGTATGGGTAAAGAAATATTAATTATAATGGATATTTGACCTACTTTATTTATATTTATATTTAAATTATAATATTTTTATTAAATATTTACTCTATTTATATGTCATCTTTATTATAAAATTTTATTAAGAGTAAAATAAAAAAATAAAAAAATTATATCTTAAATTTTTAAAATAATAAATAATTTGAGACAATTAATTTTTATAAACACGCCAAATAATTTGAGACGAGGGACTACTTTTTTTTATATGTTTATTGATATTTTAATTTTATGGGGTTTTTTTTTCTTCAATTTTTTTAGATAATCCAAACAAGATATGGGAACTGGGGAGAAAAGAGGACGGATGGATTCGTGGCCTTGAGGAACTCAATGGATGCGTGTAGAAATAGGAACTGTTTGGCACTTCAGAATATCAACTTCTCCAAGTCTGGAGAAACAGTTGGACGACAATTAATTCAATATTTCAATTGGCGTTATTTTACACGTTTAAGCAACAAAACAAAAAAAAATAGACCACTGTTTTGGCTTTTATTTTAGAATTAGATGGGTTTTATTTTAGTTTAGGCATATGACAGAGTATCTAGGGAAGTTTTATGAAGATGTTCGAAGGTTAGAGGTGTACATGTTGCGTACATTAAGGCGATCAATGATATGTATGATGGAGCCAATACTAGGGTACGAACAGTAGGAGGAGACTCTGAGAACTTCCCAGTGATTATGGGGCTGCACAAGGGATCAGCTCTTAGCCCATTCCTATTTGCCTTGGTAATTGATGTACTGACGCGACAAAGAGAGGTGTCATGGTGTATGTTATTCGCAGATGACATAGTCCTGATTGATAAGACTCGCAACGGAGTGAATGCTAAGCTGGAGGTTTGGAGACAGACTCTGAAATCTAAGGATTCGGACTAAGTAGGACCAAGACAGAATACTTGGAGTGCAAGTTCGGTAACGGGAGCGACCTTGAGACAGGCGTTGAGGTGAGGCTTGGTACTCAGGTCATTCCAAAGAAAGGAAACTTCAAGTACCTCGGATCTATTATCCAAGGGAATGAAGAGATTGATGACGATGTCACGCATCGTAGTGGGGCAGGGTGGATGAAATGGAATCTGAAGTCTTATGCGACAAAAATGTGCCACCAAAATTTAAAGGCAAGTACTATAGGACGGTGGTTAGACCGACTATGTTGTATGGGGCGGAGTGTTGGCCAGTTAAGACTGCGCACATCCAAAAGATTAAAGTTGCAGATATGAGGATGATGAGATGGATGTGCGGGCATACAAGGAGGGATAGGATTAGAAATGATGATATCCGGGACAGAGTGGGAGTGGACTCGGTGGAGGATAAGATGCGGGAAGCGAGGTTGAGATGGTTTGGGCATGTGCAGAGGAGAGACACAAATGCCCCAGTGCGGAGGTGTGAGAGGTTGGCTATGGACTGGTTCATGAGGGGTAGAGGTAGGCCAAAGAAGTATTGAGGAGAGGTGATAAGACGGGATATGTTGCAGGTGCAACTTATTGAGGACATGGCCTTAGATAGGGGGTTGTGGAGGACACAGATTAGAGTAGAAGGGTAGTAGGTAGTCGAGCGTAGTCCTACTCACGCTTGCAAACTGGTAGGGGTAGTGTTTTTATTGTAGGCCTACTTAGCCTATCATACAAATAGGCACAATATTGCCTTATAGTCACATGTAGCTGGTTTTCTGTTGATATGTGTCCTTTAGTATACCTTGTTTAGCTTATTTATCTGCGCTAGTTAATGCATATTTTTTCGGAATGCGCTATCATGGCTTATTCGCTTTTGATACCACCAACTTTCATATTGCTTTAAATTTTTCCTAACTGTTGCTCTTGCTTGCTTTACTCTTGCTTTGGTTTTGCTTTGCTTGTGCTTATGCTCTATCTTAAGCTGATGGTCTCTCGGAAACAACCGCTCTACCTACCAAGACAGAGGTAAGGTCTGCGTACACTCTACCCTCCCGAGACCCCACGTTGTGAGATTTCACTGAGTATGTTGTTGTTGTATGTATTTTACTTTAGTCCTTTAAACTTCAATTAAATTTTGAAGTTTCTATTTGTTACTGAATTTAGCAAACCATAAATTTTGGAAAAAGATAAGAGCGAGGGTTCGTACGAAACTGAATTTTAGAAGCGGAAAAGGTCCAAATATGCCCCCATACAATATTGTAGGATAATGCCCGATGTTTAAAAGTAGGAACAAACTGCCCCTCCGTCCAATAGGTGAGTCATTCATTTCCTTGATTTAACGAAAATCTAAATAATATATTGGAAGATATATTTGTTCAAGCATAATATAAGGACATATTTGATCCATTGAAATTCCTGAACTACATATTATTTGTAGAGCAGTCACTGTTTTTTTGATACTGTATTTTGAAACTCCACACTTTGCTCTCTTATTCTTTCACTTGCTTATGAAATGTCGAAAGCTTCGAGTTCTTCAAATATCGTGATAGGGTTTGTGAATGTGGAGTTGCTGCACTTCATCTCACATCGTGGACTCCAAATAATTCTGGGAGACGTTTTTTCAAG
This sequence comes from Anisodus tanguticus, assembly GCA_034509755.1. Lineage (NCBI taxonomy): Eukaryota > Viridiplantae > Streptophyta > Magnoliopsida > Solanales > Solanaceae > Anisodus > Anisodus tanguticus. Next base: position 8,870,772 of record CM067555.1, on the reverse strand, counting down.
TGTCATAAGTTTGATGTATGTTATCTCTTTTTTCTTGTGATTTTTTTGCGGCAGATCTGTAATGATTTTTTTTATGTTTATGTTTTGTTGCATGCATTATCGTGTAGATATTGGGACTGGAAAGACGAAAATTTTTAAGAAAGAGTTATCGAGTTCATCAACAAATTGAAAAATAAAAAGGATATTCTCATTAGTGGAAATAATCTTTTGAAAAGAGAAAATGGTGCTCTTATTAGTGAAAACAATTGAAGGAAAAAATAAACTATCTTCGGCTTGAAACTTTAAAGAAAGTAGTGATTGAATTTGAGGCAAATTCTTTTACTTTGATAATGAGGATTTTAAGGAAGTATTGACTAACCTGTTTGGCCAGGCTTATTTTTCTCCAAAATTGATTATTTTTCTCAAAAAGTGCTTATTTTGAAAATTTGGGATATTTGACCAAATTTTTGAGAGAGAATAAGTATTTTGGGGAGTAGCAGAAACTGTTTTTTTTTTTTTCATAAGCTAAAAAGATAGTTTTTCCCTAAAAGCATTTTTTTTTGTAAAGCATTTAAAAAAAATACACTTAGAAGCACTTTTTAAATGTTTGGTCAAGCACTAATTGCTGCTCAAAAGTGTTTTTTAAATTAATTGGTCAAACACAAACCGTTTCTAACCAAAAATATTTTTTAAAAAGCACTTTCGAAAAAAAATATTTCAAAATAAGCTGATTTCAAAAGCTTGGCTAAACATGCTAGAATCGAGACTTCTTCTACTATTAATAATAAGAGTTTTAAGGAAGTTGTGGATGAGGGAGGTTGATGCTTCTTCTTCTATTGATAGAAAAATTGAGAATATGAGAAAAAAATATTTTATGTAATATTGCATTGTTTGATTTGTGGTTAGTTACATGTCATGAGAAAATATTTTTTTAAATGAATGTAATTGCATTTTATTTTTTAATTGTATAATAAGTGTAATGTAATGATGGACGGGTTGTAACTGCAAATACTTTTATGTTTTGGAATGCAATGATATTTTGTGCCAAATTATTGTTTTTGTGTCATAATATTTAAGAACTTCAATGGACTAAATATTACTCTTATTCTATACGAGACTGAACAAATATGTCCTCTAATATATTTTTTATTAAATTAAAGGCATGAATGGCTCAAATATGCCCACATTTAACCAATAAATATTATTATGCAATATCGTATCGTTGAGGGGCATATCTGGACCTTTTCTGTTTTAGAATATACTGTAATGAAGTGTAAAAAATATGTGAAGGAGGGGGATTTACACCCCTTTAAAGCCCCTCCTTGTTTCTTATGTTAGGGAAACTTTTTGAAAATGTTATTACTCCTCCGTATTAATTTATGTGATATTTTTTTTAAGAATTAATTTGACTAATATTTAAAAATTAACTGGATTAGATGAACTCAATATTTTAAATATTAAAATTTAAATATTTAAAAACTATAAGAAAAATTAATATTATAAATTGCAATTCATCTCATGTCAATACAATGAAAATATACATATTAAAATGTCACTCAAAGTTCACATAATTTGAATTTTGAAAAGCAAAAAGTCACACATAAATTAAGACAGAAAGATTATAAGGTATACTTTAAAATAAATGTTTTTTATACATTTTTATTATTTGGTAAATAAATTAATTAATTTGAGAAATTATTGGGTCAAAGTAGTTGCTTCCGTGTTTTATTTTGGTCCTAAACTTAAAACTTTCAATCATAAACCTAAATTCCTGAACCATCTTTAAGCATAAACATAAAACATGAGAAATTTAGTCACATTCTAGGAAAGATCGAGCGTCTCTACTTCCCCAAATGTCATATAGTCATATTAATGAACACTCAACTCAAGTTGAAAAAGTATACGGATATTTTCGAAGGCGGGTTATGTCCAGAAAGAATTCAAGGTCAGAAATTTCAGTAGTTGCGCAGGGACGAAAGTGAAATACTTCTTTCTTTGATTCACGTACAAGACTAAATGCATAGATCGAGTTAGGAAATTGCTTTACATTCACAAACGCTTGTTACCACTTACAAAGATAAATCAAGCCAATTAGTCAGGCACGTTTTCTATATTAACTGGATCTAAGATATCTAAACAACATATGTTCTAAAAGGTATTACCCGACGTATTTAGTTTCAAGACTAGCTAAAGAACGAGTCGGGTTGTATAATGATTCTATAAGCTGATAATTTTGTCAGCAATGCCTTATCAAAAGCCTTCAGTTCTCTAAAACATAATCCACCTTTGGATATTACCTTGTATATGCATGTTATATTATGCTTTCTGTAAGATGATATTAATCTCCCTTTAGGAGTCTTTCATTAATATCAAGGTATATATAGAGTACAATATTCATCCCTTATACAATAGGAATCATAAGCCTATACAAAAGAGGAATCCTAGTCTTACCATAATTATATTTACACAATATATGGAAATATTCTGATTATGGGTAGGGAATATATTTACACGTTTACACACCCCCTCAGTCGGAGCGGGAGGAGGCCGGACGCTGAGACTGGCTCTGAAGTCAAGAAATAACTGTCTGGGAAGTCCTTTGGTAAATATGTCTGCATACTGATAGGATGATGGAACATATAACACTCTGACATGACCTAACGCAACTTTCTCACGAACGAAGTGTAGGTCTATCTCAATATGCTTGGTTCGCTGATGTTGAACCGGATTATGAAAAAGATAGATGGCAGAGATGTTATCACAATACACAATAGATGCCTGACGCAAAGGACACTGAAGTTCTAACAGTAAATTTCTGAGACAACAAATCTCAGCTACTACATTTGCAATGCCTCTGTACTCAGCCTCGGCACTGGAGCGAGATAGGGTAGCATGTCGCTTGCCAGACCAAGAAATCAGATTATCCCCTAAGAAAACACAAAAGCCGGAGGTGGAGCGTCGCGTGTCCGGACACCCTGCCCAATATGCATCCGTATATGAAAGCAACCTGTCTGGCGCAGAGGGTATAGGTGCAAACCATAATCAAGAGTGCCCTTAATGTATCGAATGATACGCTTAAGAGCAGTGAAATGAGACTCCCTAGGGGCATGCATGAATAAGCACACCTGCTGAACAACATAAGCTATGTCTGCCCTGGTGAATGTGAGATATTGAAGTGCACCTGCAAGGCTCCTATACAGAGTAGGATCAGAGACTGGAGCACCATCCATAACACTGAGCTTAGATTTGGAATCAACTGTAGTAGGCACCTCTTTGCAGTTCGCCATCTTAGCCCTGTACACAATCTCTTCGCATACTTACGCTGACACAAGAACATATGATTGGCAGACCTGATCACTGATATCCCCAAAAAGTAACTCAGCTTCCCCAAATCAGTCATTGCAAATTCGGACTTGAGTAAGGCAATAATCTCATTTTTCAATCCGTCGGAGGAGGCAGTAAGAACAATATCATCCACGTAAAGTAATAAGTAAGCAGTGCTACTACCTCGATGAAAAATGAAAAGTGATGTATCACTCTTGCTGCATACAAACCCAATCTGCAAGATATACCTGGCAAAGCGATCATACCACGCACGGAGGGCCTGCTTCAGGCCATATAGTGACTTACGGAGACGGCACACATAGTGAGGAACTGCTGGATGGGTGAACCCTGGTGGCTGATGCATGTAGACCGTCTCTCTCGCATCCCCATGTAAGAATGCATTCTTCACATCAAGCTGATGGATCGGCCAGTGTTTGCCCATGGCTATGCTCAAAACTGTGCGGATGGTAGCCGGTTTGACAATCGGGCTGAAGGTCTCACCACAATCAATGCCCTCCTGCTGATTTGTGCCATTAGCCACAAGACGGGCCTTATACCTCTCAAGATCCCCATTGTCTCTGAACTTGTGACGAAATAGCCACATACAACTAATGACATTCACCCCATCAGGTCTAGGTACTAGATCCCACGTGTGTTGTTTAGTTAAAGCATTGAATTTCTCATACATAGCCGCATTCCAATTAGAGTCTTGTTTGGCCAATTTTGGGTTCTTTGGAAGTGGAGAGATGGTTTGGGCAGACAAGTTGAAATGGACTTTAGGTTTGAAGATTCCATGCTTTGAACGAGTTTCCATTGGATGGGTAGGGACAGTGGGTGGCGGAGTGGTGTCTGAGACGGGGGGTAAAGTCGGATAAGGAGAGGGTGGGGGCGAAGCCGTCGGAGGTGTCGCGGCTCCTGGATCGAGAGTCGCGGCGCTAGAAGGTTGACAGGCTTCTCTGAAGTTTGGGTGCCACAGTTCTGACGACGGAACAGAGGATGTGAGTTATTCGATTATGAGGGGAGAGATGGAAGACTCGTCAAGAAATGAGTAGTCCTATTTTTGGAATTTTGGAAGATTCGAAAATGGGAATGTGGTCTCGTCGAATGTGACGTGACGAGATATGCGGATCTGACGAGTCGACAAATCATAGCATAGATAGCCCCTATGGTTCGGCGGGAATCCTAGAAAGACACATGGAGTGGACCTAGGAGCGAGCTTGTGAGGGGCGGTGGAGCTAAGGTTGGGATAGCACAGACAACCAAAAATCCGTAGATGATCATAAGAGGGGATTCTATGGTAGAGGATTTCGGTAGGGGTCATATTGGGAAGAGTGCTAGTAGGGAGAATATTTAGAGTGTATTCTGACATTTTAGCAGCATAGACCCAGAAGGCGGAGGGAGGGAGGCATGAATCAATAGGGTGCGAATCATATTGTTAATGGTGCGGATGATTTTTTCAGCTTTACCGTTTTTTGGTGAGGTGTGAGGGCAGGAGAAGCGAAAGACCATGCCATTATTGGTACAAAAGCGGTGAAACATAGAGTTATTGAATTCACGACCATTATCGCACTGAAATGATTTTATGCCTTTTCCAAATTGTGTTTGAATGAAATTGCGAAACTCAAGAAATTTGACAAACACTTCCGATTTAAATTTAAGAGGGTATAACCAAACGTAGTGTGAAAAATCATCAAGCAACACAAGATAGTATTTATGACTAAGAGAACTAGGGATAGGAGATGTCCATAAATCGGCATGTATGATATCAAAAGGAGCAAATGTAACACTAGTAGATGATTTAAACGGAAGACGAATATATTTGCCTAAAGAGCAAGAAACACAATTTTGGGCAAGTTTCTCATTATAAGCAATGAAATTGTTGCCTCTAAGAAAGTTAAAAACTAGGACTCCTGGATGACCAAGCCTATTATGCCAGGTTGAAGAAAAAACAGCCGCTAGAGTGACGGGAGAGCAAGATCTGGCAGCGGAGGTGGAAGTGAATGGATAGAGATCCCCCGTGCTATTGCATCTCGTAAGAGGTGTCCCCGTATGAAGATCCTTTACAGTAAAACCAAAAGGGTCAAAATCCACAGAGATAAAATTATTACGAGTAAATTGGCGGACAGATATGAGGTTCTTAATCATGTGTGGGGCATATAGGGTGTTTTTTAGGGAGAAGGGTGGGTGAGGAGGTTGTGTGTATGAGGTACCATAACCCTTAACTGGAATGCGTTGTCCACTACCAACTGTAACATATTGAGGATGCTTTAAACAAAATAGTTTAGGAATAGTACTTGCAGACTGGGTGACGTGAGATGTGGCGCTTGAGTCCATGTACCAAGTATTGTCAGGTTGTTGCATAGATAGGGTGCTAAATGCCTGACCCAACTCAGTAGGTGACATGCCGGAGGAGGGCTGCGGGACCTGACCTTGCATGAAGTGGGCCTGCTGTGGGGCTGGAGCGGGGCTTAACAAGCTGGGGTAAGAATACGGATTGTATGGCTGCTGGTACTGGAATGGACTTGGCGTCGCGGCTCTGAACTGGGGTGACGCGGCTCTGTACTGGGGCACCGCGGCTCTGTAGACGAACTACTGAGGAGCCGCGGCCCAGTTGTTCTGTGATCTCTGTTGCTGTTGTTGCTGTTGGTTCTGTTGATCGCGACCCTTGCCACGACCACGGCCTCCTCTACCGCCGCGGCCTTTTCCACCCTTGCCGCCGCGGCCCTACCGCTGTTGGGAGTTGTCCGATGGCGTCTGATCTTGGGGTTGCGTGTCGACAGCTAACACCTGCTGGGCGTGCTCATCCTGCTTAGCACGACGGGTTTCTTCGAGCAACAATTATGAGCGAGCTTTGTTAAAACTCGGTAGCGGATCTGCCTGTTGAATAATGGTGGCCAAAATATCATATTCGCCCTTAGTAAGGCCAGAAATCATTTGTAGCACCATTTTATCGTCAGTGGCAGGCGTGCCGATGTTGGAGAGTTGATCCGCTAGAAGTTTAAGCTGCTTGCAGTACTCAGAGACATTGGAGAAGTTTTCAAGACGTGTTTTGTTGAACTGTTCTTCCAAATACACGGCACGAGTGTGCTTGTTGTCCTAAAAAATTTCCTCCAAACGATTCCACAAGTCAAGGGCTGTGGAGTCAGATTTCATGATAGTGAGGAGCAAATCCTGAGAGATACTACCATATATCCATTGTTTGACGCCGGCGTCGAGACGATGACAGATAGAATCATCAACCTCCTTAGGGCGCGGAATAGTGTCATCAATATGGTCAAACACGTTATAGAGACATGCATGATTGCGAAAAAGTTCAACCCAGGGAGAATACTGGTTGTTTTCTTGATCAAGAATAATGGGAATATGGTTCTTGATGTTGGAAACAGTAAGGGCGGGATGAAACGGTGGTGATGACTTTGTGGTGGGAATTGTGGAGGTAGAGGCGTCAGAAAGTGTGGAAGAATCAGGGATAGCCATTTAGAGAAGAGAAGAAAGGAAGAACAAAACCCGAAAAATAAGAAGAAAATTCGGGAGGGCCGCGGCGTAGGAGAGGCAGCCGGCGGCTGTGGAAGAGAAAGGTTTTTAGGGTTTTGTTTATTTGGCTCTTGATACCATGTAAGATGATATTAATCTCCCTTGAGGAGTCTTTCATTAATATCAAGGTATATATAGAGTACAATATTCATCCCTTATACAATAGGAATCCTAAGCCTATACAAAAGAGGAATCCTAGTCTTACCATAATTATATTTACACAATATATGAAAACCTAGGGTGTAAGTATGTTTTTTATATCCAAAATTCGGCCTGCTTTTAATTGTCAACTATTTTCTCTGTCAATTTTTACTTGTCTTGTATTGATCTGACACATCCCTTAATGAGCCATAACACATAAATAAAATGACAATTTTACTATATCACCCTAATTATCACTAGCTAAGTCATCTAATGATTGAAATCAATTAAACATACTTTAAAAGTTATGCAACCACTAACAATTCATTAAAATTTCAAACCCAATAATTAATAATAACGATAAAATAGGTATGAAATGGTAAATTATCTCTTGATTTTTCAAACTGAATAAGTAAAATCAGATACTCCTTCTGGATCAAAAAGAGTGTTACACTCCGTATTTTCGCGCTCGTATGAGTCGTAAGTAAAGTACGTAAATCTTGATGAGGCTAAGATCTCGTATTTAGATGAAAATAAGTTTAAACATGTGTCACAAAAGTTTTGTAAGAATTCGGGGTCAAACAAATCAAAGAAAGTTAAGTTCGTCAAAATTCGAGGAAAGGCAGGCCGAATTTTGGATATAATTTTTAGCTCATCTTGGCGAGGGGTCTCTGATGGTATATGAGTGGTTATTGGGTGAATTACCTATCTAAGTTAAAGTTCATGAAGTCTCCTTTCCAACGCAATAAATCATTCGCCGATACAACGTCAAAGTTGAAAGATATTCTCGTTTTCGTCAGACTGTGCAACTATCGGCAAATTGGCCGAGGGAGCTGGCCCGGCGAGCTCCATAGTGAGATTTTTCTCGCCCTGGGCTTCTCCCAGCGAGCTAGGATGACAAAGTTGAGGCAGTGGAGTTTCTTTTAAGTGCCCAACTCGACCCTTACCTCATTTCCCCCCAAAATCAGATCTTAGAGACTCTATAAACCATCTCAAATCATACCACATCATTCCTAGATCAAATCTAAGCTGAATCATGCTAGATTAATGCGATAATCCCCATGGTAATCATAGAAACCATCCTCTCCGTATCGAATCGATGTTGTAAACCCTTGAAATTAGGGCAACTTGTTGTTTGGAGAAAACTTTGATGCATTAAGGTAAGATTGATCCTCCTCTATCTATATTTGTGATTTATGGATGGTTTGGACTGAGTTATGAAAGGATTTTCATAATCAAAACCCATAAATCTAAGAAATCATTGTTTTATGACTTGTGGGTTGTTTTGTTGGAACTATGAATTAATACAAGTTGTTAAATCTTGTTAGTCGGGTTGAAAAAATCATGGAGTAGAGTTGGTTGTTGTTGTTATGTTGTTGTCCTTGTTGAAGAAGAGAAGTTATGTCATTCAAATACTCTTGAAGAGGTTATTGAGAGATATGCACATAAGATGTTTGACATAATGTCTAAGTGAATGTTCTCCTTAGTTATTGATTCGAATTATTCATTTAATATAAACTATCATTCGTAGAACGTTCGGGAGCTCGTGAGCTATCGACACAGGGTATGTAAGGCTCGATTATTTCTTATTGGCATGATCTATATCCAATTGACTTTTACGAAGCGAAATTCGATAAGCACTCTACTATGAATCTTAAGTAACGTAATTGTGATTCTTCTTCAAATGTATTGTGATATATTCCTCATTTGTCGTTGAGGTAACATCCTCATTCCAAGTCATCATTGTAATGTATTGAAGTCGGTCACTTATTGTTTCTTAGAAGTTAATCTAATGATGTGTTCCATGGTTTCTATAGAGTCAGTGAAAGAATAATAAATGAAGTGTTAACCCTCATAAGGGAGTCGGAGGTGTAATGATCTAATGTCACTCCAACGAGTTCAGAGATTATTCAGAATTCTTAAAAAGGTCATCATATGCACGCATTATATACCTATATTGCCCACGGAGGCCTATGGCGTTATATACGCAGTTTATACAGATATGATATTGTTGACATTGCCCCCGAGGCCTATGGCGCTATTGCGCAGTTTATATAGAGATGATATTGATAATGTTGTCCACAGAGGCCTATGTCGTTAAATACGCAGTTATATTTCATTATGCATAGTCTGGCCTACAGAGGCACTCAGAGTACAAGTTGTATTTCCATTGCTCTATCTTACATTTATACATTCAGTTATAGTTTCAGCTTATATTTCAGTTACAACATTATACTTATTTACGGTTTCAACCTTACATATTCAGTACATCTTTCGTACTGATGTCCCTTTCTGGGGACACTGCTGTAACGCCCCGTACTCTCGAGCGATGGTTTGAGCATCTAGACGTATGAAAGTAGACCCGAGCTCAGAGAATTTTGGTCATATTCAAGCATGTAAATAAAGGGCTCGTCGTAGAAGAAGATGAAGTCCCGAAATGATTCAGACTTAAAAGTGTGATGACTGTGATTAGAAATAATATTATATTTATACCGAAAGAGGCTACGGACTAGTGTCATATTACATGATCATGATAATTAATATATGAAATGTGTTATAAGTGAGTGTTATTTAAGTGAATTGAGTGAATTGTGATAAGAACTAATTAAGTGGATGAGTAGTTAGGTGGGAACAATGTCCACGTGGGTCCATAGTACGAAAGAAGTATGTGACTAATGTACAAATATATGGTCTATTAATGACACATAGATAATATTTCTATTACTAATAAATGCAAGGGACAAAGTGATTACATTTTACACGGTCCAATAGAAAATGAGTACTTCTAGATCTTACTTATCAATTTAGCTAGAGACATTACATCTTAACAATTCTTGGTCGAACCATACCGTGCAACCTTTTTATATGCATCAACCATATACCCTTTTAATTAACAAGCAATGTGATGTTATACTTTAAGGAAGAAAACGTGAAAATCAGCCCAAGTTGTTGTAGTCGCCCGATTCATGAAAGTCGGAGTAGAGCGGGTTGATTTCAGCTTGTGTAAGATGAGCTTCTAATGAAAGTCGGTTTTACCTCATCGATAGTGTATTTAAAATAAAGGTATGTTAAGGCTAACTCTTTCTTCTTTTGGCATGACCCGTATGTAAACTAATGTCCGTCTAAAGTAATTCTACTCTTGAAAACTAGAAATGTATATGCCCTTCACTCTATTGAAGAAGTTTGTTGATTCATGTATATCTTGTCTTATTGACTCATAATGGAAGGTTTGTTTATATGTTAGTTCCATAATGTTAATCGGAGGTGCAACGACCTTATGTCACTCCCGATAGACTCATAGTGTCTTATTACCATTCATGCATTATATACATGTATAAACCTTGACCTCAAAGGCGTTATATACACTACTATATGGTATGCATTATATGTATGTATGGGGTATGGGAAAAGGAAATGCGTTATATAGCATCACCACCTGATCATGTGGTATATAATGACGATTATGCCCACAGAGGCCGATATGATATGATGAGATACCCACATAGATTTGATGGCGTTATATACACATATGAATATGTATGACCGATATTGTGCATGCACAAACATGATAATTAGGCATGTTATATCCCTCAGAGGCATTCTGTACAGGTTGATTATTCTTGTCTCATGTTACTTTCATGTCTCTATTATGCTATTCTTCATGCCTGACATAATCGGTATATCATTCGTACTGATGTCCCTTTTGTCGGGGGACACTGTGTTTCATGTCCGCATGCTCAGGTAGACAGGATGACAGTTCGCACTAGTAGGTTGATGGTTGATATTGGAGCACTCCACTTATTCCGGAGTTGCGATCTAATCTTGGTACAAAGTTTTTGGATATGCATATGGGTATGGCGGGGCCCTGTCCCGACCTTAAGATGTCGCGTACTCATTAGATGTTTGTAGACAGTTGTGATGTGTGTCATAGTCGTGTATGGCTTTGTCGGCCTTAGTATGTATATGTACATAGTTTGAGTTCTTCTGTTTGCAGGATTTTACGTAGCTCCTTTCCAATTTATTATTTCTATGTGTCAACATGTTACCTCAAAGCGGCCCTCGTAGCCCATGCTTAGTTACGATTAGGTGGTAAATATATGATTAGTGGTGCTTGACAAGTAAGGTCCGGGTGCCCGTCATGGCCCTCCGATTTGGGTCGTGACAACTACGTTCATGCCCGCTAGTACATATAGAGATACATATGATTTCCTCACAGTAGGACTTGACTCAGTTGGAGGTTGTCACGCTCCATTCTTCTGGAGTTGTATAGTAAGCTGATAGGTATGATGGATATGTATATATGTATAGTGGGGTACATCGAGGTCATGTCCCGACCAGTTATGGCCACTATACTCTCTAGAGACTTGTAGACAGTCATGTTGTGTCTTAAGTTGTGTGGCCTTGTCAGCCTCTTCGGTAGACTTGTTATGTTCATGTCGACCTTGTTATATATATGTATATATATATATATATATATATATGTTGAGCCTTTTCTGAGTGCGGGTAATTATATTCTCGATTCAGAAAGTCATTTATCAAAAGTCTTGTCGGTCTATAAGTTATTAAGTATGCCACAAATATCAGGATTGGTACGCTCAGGCCTTAGGGCACCGAAGGCCTGCCACACCCCAAGATTAGGGTGTGACAGAGAGTGTCCACTTAGCCTTTATATTTGAGTAATATATATATACGCTCAGGCCTTAGAGCACCGGATGTCGGCCACACCCCCAAGATTAGGGTGTGACAGAGAGTGTCCACTTAGCCTTTATATTTGAGTAATATATATATTGTTGAGCCTTTTCTGAGTGCGGGTAATTATGTTCTCGATTCAGAAAGTCATTTATCAAAAGCCTTGTCGATTTATAAGTTATTGAGTATGCCACAGATATCAGGATTGGTACGCTCATGCCTTAGGGCACCGGGTGCCGGCCACACCCCTAAGATTGGGGTATGACAGAGAGTGTCAACTTAGCCTTTATATTTGAGTAAAAAGAGTGTCCACATACCAAATCAAGAAATAATTAACTTTACTTTTTCAGATTTGTCCTTATTAAGTGTTAGGTGACCAAATCTCAATACCTATTTAATTAGGGGCATTTTAGTCAAATTACCTATTTTTGTCTAGAAGTTAATATTTTCTTAAGGGGTGTGCAAATGGCTAAGTGGACACTTTTTTTTTATCCGGATGGAGTATCTATTAATTTTAGGATAAAGGTAGGGGTGGCAAATGGGCGGGTTGGGCTGAATTTGGGCGAGTCAAAATGGGTTGAGTTAATAAATGATATTACTTAAGCTGCAATGGGTTGGGGTGAAATGGGCTAAAAAGCGGGGCAAAACCCAACTCACCCACTTCTTACTAAGCTTTAATTATCTTCTTTTTTTATATAATTTTTTAGTACCTAATAAATTACTATATTTCTTTATTATGACTATATATAACATATCAAATAAAAAAATATTTTTTTCGTACATATTTTGGTAGATTTGTCATAGATCAATTTGGGCTAGTTATCAACTCAAATTTTGATGGGTTAAAATGGATTGAACTAACAAATGGACGGGTCAATAACCCGTCTAAACTTGAATGAGTTAGGAGGATTATGAATTCATGGGTTAAGTTTGTCACATCTAGATAGAGGATAAGTAAAAATGGACGACGGGAGATATTCTTAACATTAAAGAAGTATATGCACAAAATTTAGAGGAAAAAATAGTCTATTTTTATTAAATATGGTAATTTAGTAAATTTATTTTATATTTATTATTTTTCTTAATGAGTGTGAAAAGAACTAAAACAAAAGTTAAAATAGGTAGGAGGGAGAATTAGTCAAGTTTATCTCCCAATAACACGTAATGATATGATCTCAACGTTCGCGATGAGATGCAAAACAGGTGGCTAAGATGGATTTAATCTTTTTTTTTTTTGGTCAAGAAAGGAACCTATGGATTTAATCTTACGGCATCGATCATTCAGAGGATAATAAATTATTTTTCAACTTTTTTTGTTTAAGATATTGTGGAAGGCCGGCGGGGTCACGCTATCGGCGCTTCTCTCTTTCATTTCAATGCGTGTCCCATTCATTTCAAAATTTTAATATTTTATTCTTCGTTTTATGAAGAAATAAAAAATATTTTTAAGAAAGTTACTGATAGATAAAAAATAATCAAAATCTTTTGGTACACTGCGTGTAGGGGTGTAACATAAGAGAGTTGGATCAAATTAAAAATATATTAAACGGGTTAAGTCCATAAATGATGATTCAACTCGTCTAAACTAATAAATCTAAATTTGATACTTTTAAATAGCCCTCTACTATATTTTTAAGTATAAAACTTGTAAAAATATAGTACTCCCTATGAAAGTTTTACTAGGTGAAACAATTTTTTACTATAATTTTTTCAACTTTTTCCATATATTGTGAATTATTAATTTTACAGAATTATAAAAAAAATTATATAATTTTTAAATACTTAAATTTTATTTAAAAAATTTTAAAAATCATATTTGAAATTGAGTAAAAAATTAATTGCACTGATCCTCATACTCCAACTCCTCGTATAACTTCGGACAAAGGGAGTAATAGTTTAGAGTAGGGTTGTCCAGTGGTCAGGGTCGGCCCGATCCCGACTCGACCCGTCCCGCTACCTGGCCCGCCCCGCCCCGATCCCCCATAAAAAAAATACCGGTGTCGGGGTTCGAACTCGGGACGGGGCCTGAGATCGTCCCGCCCGTCCCGATCCTGACCCGACCCACCCCATCTCGACCCCGTCCCACCCCATCAGCCTCACTCCCCCTTTGCAAAAATAGTCGTTGCAACAACGTTCAAATTTCAATTTTGGCCGTTGTGCAATGGCTATAACGGCCATTTTTTGCCCTCACCCCATAAACCCCCCTACCTCCTTAATATTTATTTTTAACCACTAAGTTAATATATTGCTTTCCCTTCTTCCAGGATCAAATGCGAAAATAAGACCTCCCTCACTTTAACCCTATTTCTCAACTATAAATACCTCATTTTTCTCACAAATCTTCCTACAATCTCTCTACAATTCTACATTGCCTACTAAATATTATATTTTTTTTGCTCATTTATATCAAAGTTAAAAAATTGGGAGTGAAGTTGACAACTAGCTTGAGGATCATCCATCGAGCAAAGTTTTAATTTTCAATCTCGATTACACGTCGATGTTTGGTACCTTCGTTCCTTCTTTAAATTATTATTGTTACTTTATTTTAATTATCGCACTTAATTTCATTATCTTTAATTATTTATTTGCATAATTAAAATGGAAGGATTAAGAGGTATGTTTAAGGGTAAGGTAAGGGTGCTTCTTCTAGTAGGGGTAACAATGGCAGGAGTACTTCTTCTAGTAATCATATTCCTAGTCCCGATGATTTCATTGATTTCACTCATATAGATGAAACTCCTTTTTTTAATGATATACCATTAGATAATGCAGTAGATGAACCAAACTTTAATTTGGACGATAATCTAGATGACACACTCACTAGTGCACCTCAACCTCAGGCTCATACTGAGTCTCAAACTGAAATGTCTCTTATTCCCCCTAGTATGAGTCGAGGTCCTGCACAACGAAAATTAAAATCAGTTGCATGATATTTTTTTGATAGGGACCAAGAGAATGAACTAGCTAGATGTAAAAATTTGTAAAAATGTTTATAAATTTAAAAGCGGAAAAGGTCAAGGTGAGACGAGAGGTTTATTGAGACATGTACAAGGTGAGCACACAACTAGGTGGAATGAATATCATGCTAAAAAATCGGGTGTGTCAATGGCATCTGAGTCGGGACAAGGTTCACATAGTGTCTCCGATCAAGTACATGGTCAAATTAATCCGACGACGGGAGGAATTTTTGGTCCTAAATATGATAAAAATAAAGATAGGGAAAATATGATAAAATTAGTTGTGGTGGAGGGTTTGCCTTTTTCATTTCCTTTCTCTCCTGATTTTATTCATTACATTCGAGAAACATATAATCTTGTTTGTAATGATTTTCCTAGATCAACTGTTAGAAGAGATGTTTTTAAATTTGCAAGCGAATATCAATAATAATTACGTTATGCATTGTATCATTTTAATGGCAAAATGACTATCACTTCTGACATAGGCCGTAGTACTAACGGTAATGATTATTTAACGGTAACATGTCATTGGATAGATCAAAATTGATCTATGCAAAAATGTATTTTAGTATATAGATATATTGATGATAGGCACACTGGAAGCTTTATTGCACAAAATATTAATGAAATTTGTTATTATTATGAAATAAATGATAAAATTATGACTATTACATTAGATAATGCTACTTCTAATGATTATGCTATAAGACTTTTAAAAGTTCGATTAAATTCATGTTTTCATGATCATTTTCATATAAGATGTGCGTGTCATATTTATAATTTAGTTGTAAAGGATGGCCTAAAGCTTTTTGAAAGCATTCTTGATAAAATACAATTTGCTATAAAATTTATTTTTAAAGGTAATAAAATACAAAGACGAAAAGAGTATAATAAAACTTGTCACGATTGTAGACTACTTTATAGAAAAATTCCAGAAGAAGTTAAGAGTAGGTGGAATACTCTGTATGAGCAACTACTTGTTGTTTACGGTTATAGACAACCTATAACTTTATTATTTAACACTTATAATAAAAATTCAAGGGATATGCTTGTAGATAATGATTGGAATTTTTTTCAGAACTTAATGGATTTCTAGAGAAATTTTTTCAAGCTAGTAAAGAATTTTTCGGTATTTATTATCCTACTATTTCAAATATGTTATTTTATATAGCTATAATATTTTTGTTACTTAATGAATATATGTAAAAAACCAACTTATAAGGAATTTATTGAAAAAATGTTTAAAAAATAACTTTTTCCTATTCCCACTATTTATATTATTTGTGCGGTATTAAATCCGACTATTAAAGTAGATGATTGTAAAACACTAATAGAAACGATTTATGATTGTATAGAAGTACTTCCAACATACCCAACTGAAGAACCAACTTACAAACCAACTAAAGAAGTTACGTCTAGCATACACACTGAATGCAAACAAGTATATATGTATTATCAACAACAAAGTGCAAATAATCAACCGGCTTCTGTACCATCTTCTACTATTTCTCTGCAACCTTATAAAAAAACATGCGGTTTCTGTTGCTAGTATTCAAGGCCTTAGAAATAAAATGTTTAGTGGTTCAACTTCTTCACAAGTTAGCGAATTTGATGTTTATGTTTTGCAGGGTGTTGTACCGTACAAATTAATTATTTAAATTAAGTGGTAAAAAAAAAATCCAAATCCCGACCCGACCCAACCCGACCCGACCCGACCCGTCCCCCCAAATCTCGTCCCCTCTTCCGGCGGGATGTGGGACGGGACAAGATCGATCCCCTCCGGCCTATCCCGGCCCGTTGGATCCCGCGTCCCGACCCTCACCACGTCCCACCCACCCCGTTGGACAGTCCTAGTTTAGAGGGTCTTTTAATCATTTAACTCTATATTAAGAAAAGACAAATTTTCACTGGTCGGGATCGTAAACCAATGAGATGAATCGGTGATCGTTTGACACTTTGGCTTTGAAGGAGAAAAGAGACAAAGGTCCTTTTTGTTTATACTTTATACTGAGCTCAATACTTTCCTTTTTCTTTTATATATTTATGCTTTGCCTATTTTGTCCCCTTAACTTTTTTCTTAAAAAGTAATATTAGTACTTTCTTGTCTAAGTTTATGTGATATTTTTTGAATTTCGAGTTTTAAAAGAGTTTTTTTTAGCTTAAATATTTTGAATTATAAATTATTGTAAGTTATATTTTCTCCATCTAAATTTAGATGTCTTACTTTTTTTTGGTTTGTCTCAAAAAAACATCTTTCTATATTTAATAAATTTTTCAATTTTAATGCAAGTTTAAGATCATAAAATTTAAAAATGTACATATCTTTAATTTAAGATCACAAAATTCAAAAATTTCTCTTTATTTTTTTAATTTTGTGCCAAGTCAAATTTAAACACTTAAATTGAGACAAAGAAAATAACATATTTTATCTAATTTTCAAATATAAAAATTATTTTTAATTTTTTTATTCCGAATTAGATTTAGCTCTTCATATTCAAATTGCTACACCTAAATTGAAAAAGATGAGTAATTTCAAAATTTTGAAAGGTTCTTTTGCCTTTAATTTTCTAGGAACAGAGCACTCACTACTAGTTAAAAGAGCAGTTCTGTGCGCTAAACTTTTATTATGTACCGGATATAAAAAGGGCTTACCACATGATTTTACTGTATGAAATCTTATTCTGCATTTTTAACCTAAGGTTCCTATTAAATGTCATTAGTTGATTATCTTCCGGTGTCCGCTCACACTTTACTTCTTTAACAACAAAAAGAATGGCAGAGACATCCCCTTTACGTTTCGGCATATTAGGTTGCGCTAACATAGCTCGTAAAGTATCACGCGCCATCGCGTTAGCTCCAAACGCCACTATCTCCGCTATCGGCAGCCGTACGATCGAAAAAGCAACAACATTCGCTAACGAAAACGGGTATCCGTCAACAACGAAACTCTACGGTAGTTACGACGCCGTTCTGGATGACCCGGAAGTGGATGCCGTTTATATTCCTCTTCCGACAAGCCTGCATGTGAAGTGGGCTGTATTAGCGGCCCAAAAGAAGAAGCATGTTTTACTGGAAAAGCCCGTTGCGTTAAACGTGAAGGAGCTGGATGTAATTTTGGAGGAGTGTGAATTGAATGGGGTGCAGTACATGGATGCTACTATGTGGATGCATCATCCACGTACTGCTACGATGAAAGAATTCCTCTCTGATTCTCAGCGTTTTGGACTACTCAAATCGGTAATCTTCTTTCTTTTTATTTTTTATTTTATTATTTGTGTACTCTGCTCCGTCCCATTCTATATATGAAGTTTTTTGACCTTGACAATTTTTTTTAAGAAATAAAGGATATTGTGGTTTAAAATAAGTAAAAAATATTTGTGCGGTTACGGAACAATCTCGTTGTTAAGTATAAAAGTAAAGTTAAATAGTTGTCAAATAAGAAAATGTTTACTAAGTGTTGGGAGTTTTTACTCTATGGTACTTTATAAAGCAGTACGGGAAGTATATAACTATTACAAGTATTCGAAAGGATAAATAAAGATTTAATAATTGAACTATAAATCTGAAAATTACAATAGAACCACAAAACTGAAATTACAGTTTTGTTGAAGACGGAAAAATGGAAACTGTTTTTGCCGAGTCGAGTGTGGCACTCTGTCCTTAAGACAATATTGACCCGTATGTATCCTTTATACGTCCTGGACAATTTGTCTCCCAAGATAAAACAGCAATGGAACACTTGAGCAAAGGAAACTCAAATGCTACCGTGAAGAATATTGAGTAACGAAATGATGCTTGGAAGTTGTAGGAAGAAAACTGTTTTGGTTGTGTAATTTCGTGCACTGTTCTTAGTGTTATTCTTAGTTCTCAACAATGGTGTAAGGGGGTGTTTATATAGGTGAGGGAGAGGCTGAAAATTGCCTCCATAATAGCCAAATAATGGCCATTATGGAGGTAGTAAAGTCACCAACATAAATGGTGAAAGACCAACGGATTTGGCCATTATAGGAGGAGTAATTCAGCCAAAATAAATGGCTGAATTGAGTGCTTGGCGTTTCTGCTTTGACTGCCCAA
The DNA here is from genome assembly GCA_034509755.1 of Anisodus tanguticus. Lineage (NCBI taxonomy): Eukaryota > Viridiplantae > Streptophyta > Magnoliopsida > Solanales > Solanaceae > Anisodus > Anisodus tanguticus. The sequence continues at coordinate 8,852,074 of CM067555.1, read as the reverse complement.
ATTCTGACGTTCTGGAAACTTCGGGGACCAAACCGTACATCCGAAAGAATTCTCGTCCGAACTCGTACATCCGGAAACTTCGGGATCAAACTGTACTTCTGGCAAAGTTCTCTGGCCCAAAAAGATAATATCAGAAGACCCACAGCCCGTGGCCCGTGGCCTGTGAACCCGAGAACCCGGAACCGGACGGGACGGGCGGGCGGCGGCGGCGCGCGTGTGGTCTTTCCTCGAACCGAAGCACATCTAGGTCCTCCCTCCTTTAAACACATGGGATACCCTTTGGGGTCCCAAACCCCAAACCAATTTCGAGTCTTATATACACAACAATTCTTTCTTTCTCTACCGATGAGGGAGAATTGAACACAATACCACACTTTCCATGCTTCAAACACCTTACTTCGTGGATCAATATCTCTTTCATTTCTCAATGAAATTTGACGATTCTTGGCCCTACGGTTATCTACGTACTTAGTAGATCATGCATGTGTGAAGAACCGGATTCTCCAACATACGTAACACTAGTGTTTAAGCCGTTAAAGTTGGTCGGTCGCAACTCCCGCCAAAGGCAAATTTCCAACACTAAGTACTGATAAGTGGGTATGTTTCATTTGTATAGCCTCCATAATCTCAATTCGCTTTTCCTATTCACTAGTACACTGTGTGCTACAACTAGCATCCCCTTTACTAGGTTGGGAAAAGGCTAGTATTTTCAGAATATCTCTCTTCCGGCCTAGTAAGTAAGTAAGTAAGTTAGTTAGAGATCGAAACTAGATGATTTGTTGATCAATTTAAAAAAAATTATGGTGATCGGAAGAAATGGGGTTCAAATTTTTTATTGCTTACCCTTTTAATTAGGTAGGAAAATTGAAGAATCATGAAAAAGGTTAAGGTTTTTGGGGGTAATGTGTTAAGTTGATTTCTATTTTCCTTTGGTAACAAACAAATTTAGAGCTTATAAAAGCTAAAAAAATACTAATGTCTCCGAAAAATGGCATGTGAGGTTTTATTGTACTAATTACCTATTTCAACAAAAGTGAAATTAACTAAAAGTGAGAACAAAAATAAATTTTGAAGCTTTTTCCTTTCCAAAGCATGTAAAAGCTACACTGAAGACTGATCAAATTCAAATGCCAACTTTAAGGATCCCCAAGAAAAAGCTACTTCACATACAGGGGCAGATTTAGGGGTTCCCGGCAAATTTTTTAACAATATATATTGGATAGATTTTCTGTGTTTATGTACATATATTAACTATTCTAATATCTGAACAAATGCAAAAGGTTAGCTCAAGTGGTCCAGGGTGTTCAAAATTGTCTATAGCATCCTAGGTTCGATTCCTAAAAACAATAATATTTTTTATGTTTAGCTTTTGTTGTATATTTCGAACCGCCCGTGTGAAAATCTTGGATCCACCCCTGTTCACATATAAGATTTTATTAGCCGACTTTGTGTAGATAAATGCTAGATAAAGGTAATGTATGGCCCCAATCTATTGTGCTACTATTATACTTTTGGTTATATGATAAACTCCACTCAAGAATCCAGATGGGGATTTGAGTGATTTTTTCTTTAAAAACTAAATATTGAATCTAAACCTAAGAAAAATATTTAAACGCTAAAATATGTTTTAAGGAAAGAGAAGGCAAACAAATTAGGTGTCTAGGAAAAAAAAGTAGAATTGATGCAAAAAAGGTTCAAACTTCTCTTTATTCTTGAATCCAAGGACTCAATATTTCCTTGTAGGGATCCCTGAAGATGGTCTTATTTTTTGTCAGGAGTGGCTCGACTATATTGCCGATAAAGCAATCGCTTGGGGTACCAATTTTTTTGGGCCCATATTTTCCTTAAAGGTGTATTTTATATATATAACCGTTGTCTCGGCTGAACGAAGTTTTTAAAAATTAAAATTGATAAAATCTTATCTAAGATCAACGATGCCTCAAGAGAGATTGAATGGATTAGCTCTATTATCAATTGAAAAGGAATTGTTAGAACAAATTGATATCAATAACTAATGGCTTCACATCTAAAGAAACTAGAAAGTAGACTTTAAATAAAAATATACTCCCTCCGTTTAATTTATGTGAACTTATTTGATTGGGCACGGAGTTTAAGAAAGAATGAAAGACTCTTAAACTTGTGGTGTTAAATGAGTCACATATATTTTGTGTGACTATAAATCACTGCATAAATGTAAATTTTTTTCAAATATAGAAAGGGATCATTATTTTTGGCACGGACTAATAAGGAAATATGTTCACATAAATTGAAACGGAGGGAGTATATGACTATCTTTCCTTTAATAAAAAGCATTTAGGACATCTCTGAAGTTTGGTTTTAGGCCCCAATGTTGTTGAGATGCCCTGTTTTTTGTTAACAGGTACATAGCACTTTTGCTTATCTTGGTGATTCAGAGTTTCTTAAGAATGACATTCGTGTAAAGTCCGATCTCGATGCTCTAGGTGCTCTAGGCGATGCTGGTTGGTACAGTATTCGCGCTATCTTATGGACTACTGATTACGAATTGCCCAAAACAGTGACAGCTTTACGTGATCCCGAATTAAATGAAGCTGGAGTTATCCTATCTTGTGGTGCTTCTTTGAGTTGGAAAGACGGGAGGGTAGCAACTTTCTATTGTTCGTTTTTAACCAATATGGCCATGGATATCGTTGCTAGTGGATCCAAAGGAAATTTACGGGTCCATGACTTTGTCATTCCGTTTCAAGAAAATGTTGCTCCATTTTACACGATGGAAAGTTCGAGGTTTGGTGAACTTTCTACATCAGTTCATCCTGAACCAACTGAGCAAAAAGTCAGCACTGATCTTCCTCAAGAAGCTCTTATGGTAAAGGAATTCTCTAACCTGGTAGGAAGTATTAAAGGGGAAGGTTCTAAACCTGAGAAGAAGTGGCCAACAATTAGTAGAAAGACACAACTTGTGGTAGATGCTGTCAAGGTATCAATCGAGAAAGGTTTCGAGCCAGTTGAGGTTGTCTATTAGTTGGTGTTTTGTTATTTTCCCTGTGAAATCCGAATGCTATGTTGTTGTATCTCAATGTTGTATTTGCTGAATTTACTGTTGTATTTCTGAAAAAGGCCTTATCTGGCTTCTTCAATTAAGATCAGTTTATTGATAGTGTGTGTGAAATGTCAAGCTTGAAATAAGTCTTTAGAGTGACGAGTAATATGTATTATCAGCACGCTCGACTATGGAGAGATTAGTATTGTGTAGGGCTGTCCAAGGGGCCGTGTTCGGGGCGGGGCAGGACCCAGTGGGGCTGGAAAGGGTCGGGACAGGCCGATGTCCTGTCCCGTCCCATATCCCGCCGGAAACGGGGACTGATGTTGGCGGAGTCGGGTGCGAGATTCCATATTTTTTTACACTTAATTTCAAAAAGCTGTGAATATACACACTTAAATAATTGAACAAAATAGTGTAATAAAAACATATCAAGATGTTTTGTCTCTTATATTATTTAATAAAATATACTTTTTTTGTAATACAATTTTAAAATTGCAACTTTGTGTTGTTCAAAAGTTGCAAATCACATAGTTAAAAACACATTTTTTAATTTCTTCACAATGACTTGTAGTTCTTCGGTTGGAATTGGAATTTATTGGTCAAATTGATCGACGTCGCTTCCAGTTCCCTCGGACAAGATTTTGTTGGTCATGTCGTCTTCGTTGATCTCTGGTTGACCGCAACTTCTACGCTCCACTCGTATCCAATCTCTGAATAGAACTGTAATCTCCAAGTTGTCTCACGCTAATGAGTGTATGTGCTCTCCTATTTGAAATCTTTCGACAGAAAAAACGCTTTCAGACGTTGTTGATGACGCTTGAATGTTCAACACATCTCGGACCATCTTTGCTAGTATCAGAAATGTCTTCTCATTTTCCCTCCAGTATTTAAGCAAGTATCACATTCTTCTTCATTGAGAACTGCTTGGTACGGTACAACACCATGCAAAACAAAAACATCAAATTCGCTAACTTGATTAGCATTGGAACCGCTAAACATTCTATTTCTAAGACTTTCAATACTAGCCGCAGAAACAACATGTCTTTTATAAGGTTGTATTGAAGAAGAAGAAGATGATATAAAAGTTGGTTGGTTGCTAGCATTTTCTTGTTGATAATGCATATATACTTTTTCGCATTCATCGTGTATGCTGGACAAAATTTCTTCTTTAGTTGGTTCCTTAGGTGGTGGTTCATTTGGAATTTTTGGAGTTGGAGGTGGAAGTAATGCTATACAATCATAAATCGTTTCAATAAGTGCTTTACAACCGTCTAATTAATAGTTCAATTTAATACAACACCAATAATATAAATAGTGGGAATAGAAAAAATATATTTTTTTAATTTGATAAATATTTTTTTAATAGGTGTCTTATAAGATGATTTTTTCATATATTCACTAAGTAACAAAAATAATAGAGCTATATAAAATAACATAGTTGAAATAGTAGGATAATGCATATCAGAAAATTCTTTAGTTGCTTGAAAAAATTTCTCTAAAAATCCAATACGTTATGAATTTTTTTCTCAATCATTATCTACAAGCATATCAGTTGGATTTCGATTATGGACGTTAAAAAATAAAGTTATAGGTCTTCTATAATCGTAAGCAACAAGTAGTTGTTTATATAGAGAATTCCACATAGTCGCTACTTCTTTAAGAATTTTTCTAAAAGGTAATCCACAATCGTGACAAGTTTTTTTATATTCTTTTTTTCTTTGTATTTTATTACTTCTAAAAATAAAGTTTATAGTAAATTGTACTTTATTAAGAATGTCTTCAAAAAGTGATAGACCATCCTTTACAACTAAGTTATAAATATGGCAGGCACATTTTATACGAAAATGATTAGGAAAAGATGGAGTTAATAGATCTTTTAGAAGTCTCACAACATAATTATTAGAAGAAGCATTATCTAACATAACAGTCATAATTTTATCAGTTATACCATAATAATCGCAAACTTCATGAATATTTTGTGCAATAAAAGTTCCAGTGTGCCTATAATCAATATATCTATATGCTAAAATACGTTTTTGCATAGACCAATTATGATCTATCCAATGACATGTTACACTTAAATAATCATTGTCGTTAGTACTACGGCATATATCAGAAGTGATAGATACTTTGCCAGAAAAATGATATAATGCATAACGTAAATATTGTTGATATTCATGAGCAAATTTAGAAACGTCTCTCCTAATAGTTTATCTAGAAAAATCGTTAAAATCATGATTATACATATCTCCTACGTAATGAATAAAACCAGGAGAGGAAGGAAATGAAAAAGGAAAACCCTCCACCGCAACTAATTTTGCCATATTTTCCCTATATTTATTATTATCATCATATTTAGGACCAAAAATTCTCCGCGACGTCGGGTTAATTTGACCTTGTACTTGGTCCGGAAAACTATGTGAACATTGTCCCGACTCAGAGCGTATTGGCGCACCCGACTTTGTAGCCTCGTGTTCATCTCGCCTAGCTTTGTGAAAGCCTTGTACATGTCTCAATAAACCTCTTTGTAAAGAATGGATCTTAGGCCTAACTCAACACTAAAAGCTAACTTGTAGGGTGAGGATTGTCCAAGGAGTCCATGTTCCCATTCCATTTTCGATGTGAGACTCTTAACACTCCCCGCACGCCCAGACCTCGTTAACTGGAGCGTCGACAATATAATTTGGGGGTCCAACATCGGTGAACAAAGAATTGAAATGAGACTGGCTCTGATACCATGTAAAGAATGGATCTTGGCCTAATTCAACCTCAAAAACTAGCTTGTAGGGTGATGATTGTCCAAGTCCATATAACGAGTCCATGTTCCCATTTCATTTCCGATGTGGGACTCTTAACATTCCCGTCCCACCTTCCGATTTTAAATTTATGAACATTTTTAAAAATCTTACATCTAACTACTTGATTCCCTATCAAAAAAATCTCGTGTAGCTGATTTTAATTTTCGTTGTGTGGGGCCTCAACTCATACTAGGGGGAATAGGAGGAGTTTCAGTTTTAGTTTGAGGCTGAGACTCAGTCTGAGGTTAGAGGTTGTTGAGGTGTACTAGTGGGTGTGTCATCTAGATTATTGTCTAAATTAAAGTCTGATTCAATTGAAGAATAAATCTCATCATCTAATGATATATCATTAAAAAAATTAGTTTCATCTATATGAGTGTAATCAATCAAATCATCGTGACTAGGAATAGGATGACTAGAAGAAGTACTCATATTCTTTTTACTCCTAATAGAAGAAGCACAATTACCCTTAATCATATATCTAATTCCTTTCATTTTAATTATGTAAATAAATATTTAAAGATAATTAAATTAAGTGCGATAATTAAAACAAAATAACAATAATAATTTAAAGAAGGAACGAAGGTACCAAACGCCGACGTGTAATCGAGGTTGAAAATTGAAACTTTGCTCGATGGATGATCCTCAAGCTAGTTGCCAACTTCAGTCCCAATTTTTGAACTTTGATACAATTATACAAATGAGCAAATACAATAAAATATTTAGTAGGCAGTGTAGATTTGTAGAGAGATAGATTGAGAGATTAGAAAGATTGTAGGAAGATTTATGAGATAAAATGAGGTATTTATAGTTGAGAAATTGAGTTAAAGTGTAAATATACTAACTTAAGGGTTAAAATAAATATTAAGAGTTAGGGAGACAAAAATGGCCGTTGGAACCGTTGCACAACGGCCAAAATCTAAATTTAGCCGTTGTTGCAACAACTAGTTTTGCAAGGGGGAGGGGCGATTGAGATCGAGACGGGGTCATGGCGGGTTGGGTCTAGGGCGGGTATAAGCGGGGCAGACCCGGGTCGAAGCGAGACGGACCCAGATCCCGGTCCAATTTCAAATCCCGACACCAAAAAATTTTTTAAGAGGATCGGGGCGAGGTCAGGCCGGGTCGGGATCGGGTCGTCCACCCGACCTGGCCCACTAGACAGGCTTAGTCTTGTGGTGTGCTTTTCTAAGTTGGAAAGACAGAAAGATAACAACTTTTCATTGTTCATTGACACGACTCTATAGACATTCTAGGACCATTAGAACCTATTACTCTGAAACCAAAGTTTGTTATGATTGAAACTCACGTGATCTGATATCAAATCGACACCTGATACACTACCCGACCCAAGCGAACAAACCTCTATATGCATGAAAACCAATGAACGGCAAAAGCTATTGAAAATCATATATATTTTCAAATCAAATCATGAGAGGTTTTAAATCCAAAATCATACATGAATCCAATGTCCATGGATATAGTTGCTAATGGAACCAAAGGAAATATGCGGGTCCCATGACGTTGTAATTCCGTATCAAGAATAAGTTGCTATTTTTCACGCATTTGCCAACAACAATTTTTTTATAAAATCCTTTTCGTAGTTGATTAGTTTTGCATCACCGTGATTAACTAATAAATTGTTCATTTGGATCACGTCAAAATTTTCTTTTCTAACATAAAACCGTCGGATGCGGAATTTGTTGGAAATTTGCCTTTGGCGAGATGCGTCCACCCATCTTTGATGAATTAAACACTAATGTTCCGCATGTTGGAGACCTTGTCTCTTTGCACATGCATGATCTACGAAGTGAGTAGATGACCGTAGGGTCAAAAATCGTCAAATTGCGTTGAGAAATGAAAGAGATATTGGTCCACGAAGTAAGGTGTTTGAGGCATGGAAATGTGGTGTGGGACAAATCTACCACATCGGTGGGAATAGGAAGAATTGCTCTCTATATAAGTCTCTAATGTGGTAAAGGGTTTGGGACCCCAAAGGGTATCCCATGTGTTTAAAGGAGGGAAGACCTAGATGTGCTTGGGTTCAAGGCTAAGCCCACACGCGCGCCGCCCTCGGGCTCGGGCTGTGAGCTGTGGGCTGTGGGGACTTTCTGATATTATCTTTTTGACCAGAGAACTTTGCCAGATGTACAGTTTGATCCCTAAAGATTTTTATGTACAGTTTGGTCCCTGAAGTTTAATATTTTACAGTTTGGTCCCCAGAGTTTCTGAAAAGTTGGTTTTGGGGTGACGGTACGCCTACCGTTGGACTGTTTTATGGAGCATTAACCAGCCATTACTTGGCTGATTAACTCCTCCATTTTCACCCTCTTTCATGTCCATTTAAGCAGCCTCTTTGATGGTCATTAACAACCACTACTTGGTTGTTTAATGCCCTTCTAATGGCCATTAACAACCATGTTTTGGGCAGTTGTTTAGCCCCTCCTCCATGCTTTATATTGAGCCTCCTTTGGCTCAATTCGTGACAGAGATATAGATTGGAAAAAAAAACAGCAATATTGCACACAAAACAGTGAGCAGAAACACTGCAAACCAGTGATGAAAATCACTGACCAAACACCCTCATATACACAAGATATACACTACAGAGACACACTATATACACAGAGACAAAAGAGAAGAGTAAACGAAACTCTTCCTTCCTATTCCATATCTTCAGCAAGTCGATTCATATTTGTTTTATTCGGCAGGCTCAACCTATTGGCTTTGTAGCGTTGAGATTAAAGTGTTGTTTTATCTTGGGAGACTATTGCCCGCTAACGTAAAAGCATATATACGGGGCAATCTTGTCTTAAGGACAGAGGGCAATCCCTCGACTCAACACACAATGTTGTAACCATCCAGATTTAGTTGTTTCTTGATTTCAGGATATCAAGATTCAAGACACAACAAACGGCGGCGAGTTCTCAACATTGGCTTTGCAAGGTTATCAAGATTCAAGACACAACACGCTTGCGCGCTTTTGAAGATTGACCATTTATTTATCCTTTCGAACACTTGTAATAGTTATTTACTTCCCGTACTGCTTTATAAAGTACAATAGAGTACCAACAGAATTTGCAAACAAATAAAAAATGAGTCTAGAACTTAAATGGCATGAAAAAAAGCCAAAAGAATCAAAATACTGTGAAAAAATTGTAACATACTACCTTTAAAGCAGTAAATTACTGCGTTATGTAAGATTTGACTGACTCCTAAAGTCAAAGTCCGTCAATCATCCCTCAGTTGTTTTTCTTTTGTAAAAGTTAATGTGTTATGTTATGCCACTCTTTGCTGCCAAGTTACTAAACTGATACCCTTGCCATGTTTAACTTAATTGAGATATTTTAGTAAGTTTATTTCAACTTAAACATGAAGTTCTTTTTTTATTTATTACTTTAAAAAAAAATCCTGCATAACAAAATTTTGTGTATAATTATTTTTTTCAGAAAATACAAAATATAAGACTTACCTTATGCTTAGAAAAATCTCCTATCTCATTTAAGTGTTTTTTTTTCTTTAGAAAATACTTCTTTAATTTATATTCTACATGACCTTTTTAATACGATGATATTTAAAGAGCATTATGGTACATTACATACATTTTTAGTTTAAAATCACAAGATTCAAAAATAATTAATGATAAAAATCTATTTCTCGGAATTTTCTTGACAAGCACTTCAGCTCTTGAATAACTTCTTGGTACTTACATTGTCAAAAAATATAGTAATGTTCAAAAACTACACTGCTGAATTCATTAGTTCAATCGTTTAACTTCTATATATTAATAGTGCAATTTTTTTGTATTATCGATGTATTTTTATTTTTTATTGTATCATGCTGAATCTTTTGTCATGGCATAATGAAAGTTTCCAAACTACTAGCGACACATTTATATACTTTAATTCTCTGGTTCAGTTAAGTATCTTAATTAGTTTGACTAGACACATTATTTAAAAAAAAAATAAGAGGCACGATGTACCATAATGCTCTTTAAATTTTGTTGTATTAAAAGGGTCATGTAGAATATTGAAATTAGAGAATTTCAAATATATAAATTAAAGAAGCATTTTCTAAAAAAAAAAAATAAGACGGCTAAATTGAGACGGAGGAATGTATTTTTTTCTAAGCATAAGATAAGTTAGATTTTTATTGTCTTAGAAAATAATTATACACAAAATCTTGTTATGCAGGCCTCAGTTCATAATATAATCATTTCAAATGGGCTTGCTGCAGTTCTTTCTTGTTATCGTTCTGGTATAGAGATTTTAATTGAAGCTGTAATTTTTATTGGGTATTTGTGAGCTATGACAATGGTAACTTCAGCCATGTAGCATTGAGGAAGAAAATAAATTGGAAGAGAGATTAAAAAAAATAAAAACTAAATTTTTAATATTCGGTTGAAAACTTACTTTGCCACGTAAGTATAGAGGTAATAATTCTGTTTTGAAATACTAGGACCTGTATAGAATATAGTATGTATATGGGGGCTTTTAACTATTTTTCTCTATTATTATATGCTTAGAGATGAGAGAAATTAAAATCACAAAAATCCCAAAGGATCTCACTAGTGCGCATTGTTAACTGCGAACTAAAAAAATGACCCTCTACCTCGAACCAATTCGTGATATAATTAGACAATGCAAGAACGTTATTGGAACAAAGAATAATCAGATTTTATATTTGTACAACTGAGTATTTGAAAATACAAAAAAATCAGTATTTGAAATTCAAGAGAAATATATAAATACTCATTCGTGCATAAATACTTATTTGAAAGTAGTACTTATATACTGATCCAACCGTCCAATTTACGTGACATTTTTCAAAATATGTGAACTTTAACATAAATGTTAATATTAATTTATGATACTTTTCGTATAATTTTTAAAATATATCCAAATTCTAATTTAAAATATTGAATGGATGTGATCCTAACTTCAAAGATTAGTTCAACGTTGTAGTACAACAATTCTTTTGGTATGCATAATGAAACGAATCTGAAAATTAACCAGAAACAAAACAAGTATGAAGGCAGAAACATCATCATCGCCACCTCTACCACAAACACCACGAGTCCAGCCCAAAAGGATCCATAAATGGGCTGCCAAGCCCAATATCCGTCCACCACCCCTCCACGGTCCTATTGATGATGCCATAACACATTCACTACAAATTCTGAAATGGCTATATATATATATATATTACTAATGCAAAGTTATGTCTCTGTTTTGCTGTCACTTGTATATAAGCTGGTTACTTTTGCCTTGGGCCACGTTGAGTCTGTTAAAAATAGTGAAACTATTTTGGGCTGTTCATCATTATATTACTTGCCACGAAACCGATCAGCCGATGAAGCTTTGGAAATTTGAACTTATACACTATAAACAAGTTTCAAAAGTTAAAAGAACATGACAACAAGGTAGGAAGAGGACATTTTGCCTTTACAGAGCTATATATACTGCGCCTGCGCCAGCCCCACCCTCCACCCTCCACCCTCACCCCCTCCGAGAGCGGAAAAAATAAAGCAGCACTGTCTGTCATCCGGCAAGGAGACGGATTGCGGTGATGTGATCTACCACATGTATCATCTGTACACTTGATCTGAGCCAACAGGCCGAGAAAGGTATTCTGTACACGTATGTTCCTCGTTTTGATGTGTAAAATTGTGTACCCTAATCCCTCGACTGTTGCATAAGTTCAAACCACTGCATGGAGGGAAACAAAGATCATGATCAATACCTTAATTTATTGACATTAATTCAGAACTCGTAAAACAAATCTCGAATTGAAAGAGAGCAATTGCCCGTTGTGGTATAGTGACCTGTCTTAACAAATCAGCAAGCGTCCTGGGAAGTGCTTCAATGTTTCTGAGCACAACATAGTAAGGGAATGGGAACGAATCCAAATACTTTGAAAGCTTAACTTCCCCACCCTGAAAGGTAGCTTCCTGGAAAAGGGTGAAAGAATTAATCACGCCAGGAAACTTTCTTACTTCAACAACCATGAAAAGGAACAAGATCAAGGACCTAATGCGAAAAAAAAGAATTAAGAAAAATTCAGTGGTTACCTCAAGGTCTAATATGGATTTCTGTAGGCTATCCACCACAAGAAACGCGACCATTCGCTTTTTGCTCAAGAGATCTCTGACATAACGTTTCATGTTCTCCTACAGTAAAAGTAAAAAATACAATGAGTAAACAGTATTGTGAAAGATCGCAATTTCACCACTTTACCAAAGAAATTTACCTTCTCATGAAACCAGCCATCAGCTATTATCAAAACGAGCTGCTCTAGCGGATTGTGCCCAGATGGTAGTCGTGCATTAGCAGCCGCGGCATCAAGCATGTCATTCAAGTACTTCAAAAGATCAACCATGGGTTCCTCTGCTATTGTGTTTTCTTGCTTAAAGGTCAAGCTAGAGATCATCTGTATATAAGGAAAACATCAAGATCAATCAACTTTTATTAATATTTACCCAAAACCAATAACTGGGAGTCTCGGACAGATTGGGTGACGCATGTATGTGTGAATATAGACGAACCTTAATACCAGCCTCTCCAGTGAATGACTGATCGAAATCATGCAATGTGCGAATGTTCCCCTTCTTACCAAAGCTTGCAACTGACAGCTGTCCTATTTCTAACTGAGACATTGCACGGCAAACAGTCACCAATGCTTCAATGGCTAAACTTCCACAACCACTCTCAGACATGCTGCGGGAATCGTCCACAGCAATTACCACTTGGTAGTTCCGTTTGTTAGGACGAGTTCTCCTTAGCCATATCTTATCTTTACGGTAATGACTTGCTATATATGGAATTACCTGGCAATAGATAGTACAAGATTAGAATATTATTCTCTCCAATAAAAAGGAAATATGAGTCACTGAAGATTACCTTCTTCATATTAATTCTTTTCCCGGTCTTGTAATCTCCCTGGAGCTTGCTAGCTAAAGTCGGTTCCATTACCAAACGCAACTGTTCAGCTAACTCCTGAGACAGCCTCGTAGTTCGAAGTTCATAAGTTTTCCAGAGAGTTGCAGCATTTTTTCTCATCTCACTGGATACCTCCTCAAGGTTACGGGCCTTGCCCAGGTAGTCATCATCTACCGAGAGCTCGCTAAGCCGATTAATGTCCTCAGACAAAAAGGCCGTCTTCACTGAGATCAAACTCTGGGACAAACTGGGGACACCAGTATCATCTCTAATATCAACTTCAGAGGGTGATTCCTGTTGCTCCTCAGTGTTCATCATCTCCGATCCCTTGCCCTTGTCATTGCTGAAATTTAATGCAGAATTACTGACAGTATGTGCTTCAGACAGCTGCGTCTCAATCTCCATTTCAGAAATGTCATCTTTTATATCTGTAGTTACAGTTTCTCTTTCAAGATCGTTTCCATGTACATTTTTGTCTACTTGTTCAGCAGTTGCAGGCCCAAGCGCTTGAGCTGTTCCCTTTTCAAATTCAGCAGTATATGAATATTCATTTGCATCTTCAGCAGCCAATTCATCTGGAGCTTCTTTCTCCTGGAGGTCAAGGGAGACTTTGACTCTATCTTTCCACCCCTCAAGGGCATCACCCACACTACGACAAGGGTTTGGCTGAATCGTTTGATGTGATGAATCAGCTGGAGGTAAGGGATTTTCAGGTTGATCCCTGCCCAGCTTTTGTCCATTTGAAGAATCAGAAGCCATGATTTCAACCATAGAGGCATCAGGCAAACCTCTCATGGGAGCAAGGTCATGTTGAAGTCCACCAACATCAGATCCCTTCGCTTCAGGAGCTGCATCTTTTAAATTTGCTTGATTATATTCACCTCTAGGCTCAGACGCAGATACAGCAGTTGGGACATTATTACCCACAAATTGAGAAGTGTCCGACTGCAGCATCTCCCCATTTTGTGCTGTTGGCTCCTTTTTTGTGTCATTTGCATGATCACCTTCTTCATCAGCTCCTCCAGAACTTTCATCCAACTGCTCAGGGTCCGCTTCATCAAAAGTTGCATCTGAATCAGCTCTTTCATCCCCCTGATTATTTTCATCAGCAGGGTTGCCTTGCTGGTTCAAATCATCTTCCACCATCGGTTCAGCACTCTCTGGTTCATCCATATTACAATCATCTTCAGGACCTTGATCATGTTCGTCAAGCTTCAATCCAGTCGGATCTGCATATGCATCCTCTTTGTCCATATTTATGTCTTCCATACCTTCGCAGGTTTCATCCTTTCCATTTTCATCAGCTTGTTCTTCTGATTTGTCAAGATCGAGTCCTCCAGCTTCATCATCAGCTGAAGCAGCGTCATCTTTTGCTCGAAGCTCTCTGTCGATACCGCTGTCCCTTACTGATGGGCCATTCTCATACTTCTCATCCGTGGTGCTAGGATTATCCTCACCTTTGTCCCATAATTTCTCATCAACTGCTTCACCCTGATTACCAGTTTCCCCCACAGCAGATTCCAGTTCTTCATTTTCTTCATTGCTTTCTTCATCATCCGCAGAATCCTCACTTACACTAAAGGTATCAGCAACAAAATCTTGCTCCATCTCAATTCCTTTGTCAGTTTTACTTGGAGCGTCACCAAGAGTGCTTTCTTCATCTCTCTACAAAAGCAGAACCAAGGTGTGAACCATACCATTACTTTTATTGTAAATTAAAGAGAAACAGATTGGAAGAGAAGGGAGAAAAATGAAAGCAAAAGATAACTAGTATGCTCGTCATATCTTACATCAGCGGAAGTGCCAATGAGCTGATCTTCATCATTTATCTGATCGCTGACATCGTTCATTCCACTACCCTCACCCATACCTGTTCCACTTTGATCTTGAATTAAATCCTGGTTGGTATCATCTGTGTCCTCTTCTTTTGTACCAAAACCTTTGGCAAATAGTGAAGCAAAAATGTTTGCCAGCACATGGGTCATCACAGATAGCTGTCAAAATAATTGAGGAAAGTTTACAAATAATGATTTGTGAAACAAAATAGCGATAGAGACAAAACTAGGCTTGGAGATAGTCTTCCGCTAATGTCTTCTAGCCCAGAAAGTGTCTGAACCAGTATGCTTAGAACTGATTTTACTAGTAAGCTAATCTAGCTGCTTAATTAGATCTCTCTCTCTGTTGATCTTGACAAATCCCACTTGGTCAAAACTCAACCTAGCTATCCTACATAACAGAGGAACTTCCCATTTCAAAAAGTCCTTTTTGCTCCACTTATATACTAAGTTTCCATAAACATGGGATATATTATACAGTAACAAGTCCTAATCTCACTATCTGGACACAATACCATCTATACTGTATTACCTTGAGCACGATAGAATCTATTTCTTAGTTCAAGTTTACTGTTTTACTTATTGCTCTTGTCAGTACCCACTACTTACAAGGATTTCTTAGAGCAAAAAGAGAAGTGCATACCCTAAGGTTGCTGCAGTTTTGCTGAATACCTGTTTTTGACTGCATCTAATCTTAACATCAACATTGATTGCATACCTTGGATCCTACGTCAACCAGTCAATCTAACAAGGAAGTTGAAATTCGACCAGGCTACCAAAATTACATTACTTTTTTCTTCTTTTTTCAAGTGGGCAAAATAGTTACTGTACTAAAAGAAGAGTTGGGGCTGGGGTGGTGGGTGCAATGGTAGCATGCTAGAATGAATACATATTTTTTTAGAAGGGAGGCAAGGGAGGGAAAATGATCGGAAGAAGCATATCATATATTGACCTTAAGCACACATCACATATAACCAGAAGCAGGTTAGGACAATCAAGCAAAACTTACCATTCTATGCATAATAAGAAAATCATGCAGAAGACCATCGCCGAAGGCAATGATCACATCCAACAATGAATACAGATTTTCTACATGTGCTCTGACATCCGAATAGGAATTCGCATTTCTGGTTCTGTACTGGTTCAATAACTCTCCCTGAATAAAAATGAGAGAAAATCAGAATTGGAAGCTGGTACTTATACCTGACAGATATAATGAATAAGATCATATATTTCTCGGAAATTCCTTCTGGGAACAGCCAGAAGATAGAAAGACCAGTGCCTGGCCTGCTACTGCTACTTACTCCAAGATGAATAGTCTTCACTAATTGATCACTAAGATCTGATTGTAGATGCCTTGTTGCTGACTCGAGGAGAATTTTCCATGCATTGATATTCACATTCTTCAAAGGCGCAAGACCATTCAAAGTGTCTACGATAGCTCTATATGATTTCTCCAAGGCGTTACAAAATTCAGCTTGAAGTGCAGTGATATCTCTTGTATACTGAATGGAATCTTGAGACCTCTCTTCAAATGTGTTTCTTGCTTTAAATTGATTATGTATGAAATCGGTCTGAAATGGTTAAAAGTTCTGATTATTGGAAAGTGTTTTATAGCTAATAATATATGCAACTTCAATCTAAATATCACAATTAAACACTTCATAATCATTTGATGAGTTGTCACCAAAATCACTTTAAAGTTCTCCAACTATTTAGAAGTTACTGCCAGTAAAGCATAGAGCATTGTGAGACCTTCTTAAATATCTCCTCAAAGTTTCCAAGCAGGATATCCTTAACAGTTGCTCCAACTCCATCTTGCCTATGGAAAGCACAAAAGTCGGCCTTAAATTCATTGACTAAATCAAAATTCTTATATACCAACTGCTCCATGTG
The DNA here is from genome assembly GCA_034509755.1 of Anisodus tanguticus. NCBI lineage: Eukaryota > Viridiplantae > Streptophyta > Magnoliopsida > Solanales > Solanaceae > Anisodus > Anisodus tanguticus. The sequence continues at coordinate 8,835,588 of CM067555.1, read as the reverse complement.
CTTCGTGATGGCAATAGGAAGCAATGGAGTTTCTTCCGTTCTATCAACTCCATGAAAACCAATAAGATGACCATCCAACAAATCCTGCCATAAATTCCCATAACTAGTTAACGCAACTGACATTTGAATAGCATGGTCTGAGCATAAGAAGAACTAGAACGTACAGAAATCTGTTTGAAAGAGGGACAAATAAAAGAGTGTATAAACCTTAGATTCCTGAACGGCAGGCAAATGTTTTTCAATGAAAAGGCGAATCTGCATTGCGTTGTCTTTTACACTTGGACAAGCATTTAAATGCCAAACTTCGAAAGTTTGTACAAACAAATGCTCTTCATACAACAGGCCATACAAATTATCAAAAAGTTGCTGCAAAATTTAAATTAAACTTTAGTTTACCCATCAAAATGAGAGAGAGGCGTTTGGGTGGGTGGGTGGGTGGGGGGGGGGGGGGGGATTTGAAGGCAGACAAGGAAATTAGCGTACCTTTTGTTGCCATAGACACTTGTATATGCTGTACTGATTTTTGGCGAATGACTGATCATGTGTCGCATTTGTGAAAGGAATATTACCAGAAGATAAGCTTGCCAAAGGAAATAACAACTCTTTCAAACATTTGAGACGCTGAGAAAAAGCATATGCGGCCTCTCGTTGCTCTTGTTGAATGCTAGTCAGATGGTCAATGTAAGATCCTGACCTGTTAACCTGCATTACAAGAAAGTGAGATTATAACAAAGAAAGTGGTACAAATGCTAAAATAAAAACAACCCAAAGTAAACAAATAATGGAACAAGCAAGTAAAACAAATATCACAAGGAATCGACTCAGTTAATGGGGGTTGTCAATCAATAAATCAACTACGGCTCAGTCCAAACTAGTTGGAATCGGCTTTATGGATACTCTGTATCCATTGCTCTGTTTAGGTGCGCTTCAGCAGACGGGATTATTAGATTATTTTGTATGTTATGTTGGCCATCAACCTATCACAACCCTCCTCTGTTTGTTTTGTCCAGAGAGAATTAAATTTAATCAACCAAGATAGGTAGAATAGACATGATAATCTCTTTTTTAGTAACATCAGTTAACATATGTTACCTGCTCAAGAGTAAAATCCTTATGAAAGTTCAGGCAAATTTGCTGCAAAACATGCACTGAGTTGATGCTCTTAAAATAGTACAGGTTAGCCGTTTTCCATTTGGTTTCCAAACTCTCATCTAGTGAACTTTGGAGCTGTCCGCGACAAACATCAGAATCTTTAGAGGCCGGTGGACCTTGTGTTAGCAGCAGATGACAAACATCATAAGACGGCTGGAGGAACCAGCACATTAATATATTGACTCTCCATTGCTCCTGTACACAATATAAAGGACATCAGACTAAAAGCTACACATGATCAGAAGCTAGAAATGACAAATTACAACAAAGAAAAATTTCAGTCGAAATGTGAATACTTGGATGAAGAAATGATGGCGAATAAGGGCAGGAACATATTATCAGAAGACCATGGACTAAATTATATTTACCTCCATAAACAACGCTCTGTGCTTTGATAGACCACAGCTGTCCAAGTCCTTAAGAAAATCTGAGAACACTCTTCTCTTCCCCATTTTCTTGCTTGCATCCGCCCAAACATCAACATAGTCTCTAGCAGTACCACATACTTCCTCAATTTTTTGCCTGAGTTGCTTCCACTCATCCATATATAACAGGCATGAAGACTTGAAGCCCTGACCATCCTTGATGACACTTGCAACCCCTGATTGATTTTGAAGTATGCAACTTTCAGAATCTTCAACAGGAAATAGGGAATGATATGTTGCTTGAACCAACACACTCAAAGGAAAAGAAGAAAATTAACCTTCTACGACCCTAGACAGATCAGTATCTCTTGATACATTGAGGTGCAAACCCTGTACAGCATTCTCTACTTTCTTCCACCAATCAGAAAACCATGAAGGGCTGTGGTTGAAAAGCAGGAAGTTAATAAGACTTCAAGGAAACTAACTAAAAGACATCAACATGGAGACAAGACCACCTGTCCACTTTTGACGGCTTCTGATCTAGAACAATATTTAGAAGAGCCTTGCTCCTTTCAAAAGAATCCAAGGGACTAGGTTCATCAGTACTTTGGGGATTTATCCCACTTCGTTTTGCTTCTTGGTTGATAAAAAGCATAACAGGTTGCTGCAGCAGGTCCTACATAAATAAAGCAAAATGTATGATAAAAGCTGGGATAAATATTTACATAAGATAAACTATTACAATTGGCAAAGAATGCAACAGGTATAGCCCTATGATGTTAAGATAATTTGAATTGACAATGGTATTCCATGTTTACAAGCTCAAAAACAAAATTTAAAAAAAATTAACCAAAAAAGCAAGAAATAATTAGCAAGTTAAGTTTGGTTATATCAAAGAATAGCATAGCAGAACACTGACATCATAATCTTCCCCAAAGGTAGATTCTAAAGAGCAAGATGGCAAAGAATAAACTAATGGGTGCTTAATTGAATGTTCAAGTAGAAAAGTAGGAAAGAGGCAATAAGAGCAAAACAGAAATACTCAGGGCAGAAAGATACACCTAACGTAGATCGTATTCCAGTCCCAACAGTGCAGTAACAAATGGAGAGACAACAAATCAACTTAAGATGAGTCAATAAAAATAGTATCTCACAGTGTATTTCTGCATGATCTTTCTGAGCTTCTGCCTGGTTCTCCTGGAGCTTTCAATGCTCAAGTAATCTTCAAGGCGTTCCCATCTGCATAGCTTAACAAGCTCATTTACCTCTGCCTCAATTTTCCTTCTATTAGTTCCAATGTGCTCCAAAATCCTTGCCCAAGAAAAAGCCAGAGAAAAGAAAAAATTTAAAAACAAGAAATATCACATTAAATAGACATGATGGAAAAGAGATTGAAGTGTATTATGGCAGTAGAGGACTCACATTGGCAAGAATTGCGCATAGAAGCCAAAGCTGTTGTAGAGGATTTTAACACTTTCCTCCAGACAAAGGCTGCACAGTTCTTTCTCCAATCAGCATTTTCAACTCTTTATATACACAGAAGAATACAGTTCGTGCATGATAACCATGTTTTATTATGCCATATAGTGGCTTGAAATTACAGAATCTAAGCACATTCACGTACATAAAAGAGAAAATTTTATCTCTACCTTGAATAGGTTCCATTCCTTAAACCAGTACTAATATGCCCATGAAAAGCAACCAGGAGCTGAAGGCGCTTCTTAAACTCACCGATGCTGGACATCTCAATAAACTCCTTCAGGCTGAATGTTTGACAAGCATTAGCAATGAAAATGTATTAAATTTTGAGAGAAAACCAAGAGTATACATGCCTTCTAATTGTAGAATGGTTGTATTCATCAGTATCAGCACACTGCTCACGTCGAAGAACTGAATATAGTGGGAACCACAACTGCAGTTTGAGGATAAAATCAACAAACGAACCAAGGAAAAAGTGTTCCAACAATATAAACTGTAAAAACTGCAATTTGATAGCATACAGAAGACTCTGCAACTGTGGAAAGAAACATAGATGTGCAGACAGAAAGACCATAAGCCCACCAAGAACTTTTCGACAGATGAGTAAAACTTCATTTGCTTATAAGCACCGTGACATGCTTTGAGCTAATGGTTAGACCAAAATCAAATACGTTTAAGTCACCAAATAACTTAATAAGAAGTCTTTCTGATAACACCGACACTACACAGACAAAAGAAATTCAAATTGAGAATAGAACTCATGCATTTAAAATTGATAGTAAGAAAATCGACAGTTCCTCTTTGAGTTGGCATGGAAATCCCTTGGAAAACTGTTTCCCTCGACTTTTGGTTTCTATAGAATACTGATTATGTGGTAGCACTTGACTGTTGCCACATGAAATTGTTGAAATTCCCAACTCCTAGTTATCAAAGAATGCAGATTACAAGTAACATGAGTGTAGAAAACTAGTCTAATGGTTGCCACTTAACCCTTTTGGAAGATGCAACAGAACTCACAGTCACATCTTTGACAAGAGCTAGCAGATAATAGTCATAGAGATTGAAACAAGTCTCAAAAAATTTCATTGATAACTCAAGTCATATGACTATATCATATGGGTTTTTACTTCATTGATTAACTGTTACCCATCCAAGAAAATAGTATTGGCTACTCAACTCTAATAGTAAGCCTTATGGAAGAATTCAAATTCAGGAGAGTCCATAACCTTTCAATATAGTAACCTATAAGTCCATGCAAATTCTACCAGGTTATCAACTTATCGCATAGAATTATTTTCATCAGAAGCGCATACTGAAGTTTGGATGGCATCACACTGTGGAAGTGACTAGTTTCTGTTATATGCATTGTTAGTCTGGCAGACCTGAGATAAAAACAATATATTGTGGAAGTCACCAGACTTCATGACTGCCTTAAGATATACTCCCTCCGGTTCAAACTAAGTATCCACTTGGCCTTTTTCACACCCTTAAGAAAACACTAACTCAATAAGAAAATACTAATTCTTAAAAAAATAGGTATTTTGACTAAACTACCCTTAATTAATACGACTCTTGCCTATTATTGCCTTGAGTAAAAAGGGGCAAATCTGGAAAATAAAGTTAATTCCTTCTTGATTATGTAAGTGGACACTTATTTTGAACTAAAATAAAAAGGCTAAGTGGACACTTATTTTGAACCGGAGAGAGTAGCTTTTTCATTTGATCTGGATAACATAAGTTTCACTGGACTCACAGCTCACATCATTATAATGAAAGAGAGCCGCAAGAGAGAAGAAATCATGCATGCTGGGAGGCTGGTGGAGTAAGAAAGCAAGCAAAAATTGAAACAGAAGCTACCTTCCCAGCATTCTTCTCAAACTGATCTTCAACTTCATCAAGCAGAGCAGGACAGGATCCAAACTCCAGCTTATACCATGAGGACACCAGAGCAAATATGGGGTCCAAAAAATCTATGGGAACGGACATTTTTAAAAAGGCAGAATAGATTACAGAGAGATAAAAACGTATGATCTAACATTATCCGATGGTTATCCAAAAAAGTTTCGTAAATTACCAGATAATGGAAATTTTGCTACAGTTTCCTGTAACATCCGAACTCTGCTAAGTAGAAACTCTAAGCTGCAGAGCGCCTTCAAAGAAAGGAAAGAAAGAAACAATGAGAATTTGACCAGCAATTCACAAGACATCATGAGCATGCAAGTAAGAGATAACCAGAATGACGCCATCATCTCCCAATCCCCAAAAGAGAAGAGAATAAAGGGGGAGCCGACAGAGAGAGTAGAAAGAGAGAATGAACATATCAATTTTTTCCTCCACCTCAGTATGAAAAAAGCTTTCTCCAAAACTAAAATGATAGTACAACACACTACCTTAGCCAATGGGGTGCTAAGAGGCATAGCCAAGATCATTTCAATTATATCCAAGATTCTCTGAAGAGCATATTCATCCCGTTCTTCCAAAAGTTGAGTAATTCGCTGTTTAAAAGATGCTAATGGATCCACCATTTTAGCCAACATAGAGAAATTTGGTTCCTAATACAACATTCGGAAGATATTTTTTGAAGTGAATGTCTTGATAAGGTGTACCAAAAGGAGGGGGAAGAAGCAGAAGCATTTTAAGGGAAGTACAATATTAACAATCAAAACCTTGTAAAAATTGTATGCTAGGGTTGACTTGTTTGATGAACCGAACTTCGTTTCATGCTCTAAGCATAGCCGAAGTAAGTGTTCTGGAGCAATTTTCGCGTCCAAAGAGGAAGATTGTAAACCTTCTAGGTCTGCAAGCATAAAGATGCCACAGAGTTTAGCCAATTTTCCGATAATAACGACAATGACAGCATACAGAATAACCGTTGCCCAGGTTTTTACCTCTAATCATTTGTGTTCCCAGCGAGTAAGAGTCAATAAAGGAAGACAATCTGCTCGCATCAGATACATGGAAACATCCAGGCTGAATTCAAGCACCATGATCAGTAATGAAACACAAAAAGATAGATATATACATATATATATATATATATGAGAGAGAGAGAGAGAACATACATTATCTAATCAACAAATTTTCCAAAGAAACAAAAACAATTTAACAAACACGAGTGTGTGCAATTCTAAGGGTGTTCATTACTAAAGCACTTTTACATCCGACGCAGCGGCAGCACATCCTATGTGCGCCTAACTGAGCTTCAGATGCAAATAGAAATATCAAAATGATTTATGCCATGCCCCATAAGGAAGTTCAGAGACTAAAACTTAGCACATAGCGAGTTAAACTGAAATAAGAAAAACAGGAAGGAACAGGTCTTCATTTAACTTCATCTACCTTAATAATTCAGGTCCATAAGGAAAGGAAACATAAGCTCTATTTATTCCAAATGTTTTGGAGTACTGAAAGAAACAAGCTAATCCTTTTTCAAATAGGAAAAGTCGATAGAGAATGAAAAGGTATTAGACATAAGATTAGAACTCCCTGCACGAGCATTAGTTCCAAGCCAAAAAAATGAATTCAGTACCATTCCATACTGATCAGCAACGTATCAACCAGCTCTATATCTGGTGAGTTTGATAGCTCTCATACAAATGTAACATTGAAATGTTAGCAGGCAAATACTCTTTATCTTACAACAACCCAGTGTATTCCCACAGGTGGGGTCTGGAGAAGGTAGAGCATACACAGACCTTACCCCTACCTCATGGAGATAGAGAGGTTGTTTCCGAAAGATCATTGGCTCAACTAACGCATAATAAAGCAGTTTGAAACAGAAAATACAAAAGTAAATAAGGAACAGCAAATAAGCCATAGCAAATAATTGGGAAATACTGTCATCTCAGATTCATAAAATAATTCCTCCGTGTTGATAGATATAAGAACCATATATCATGTTCAGTCATACAAGCAGAATACACTTATCTACTACCCCATAATTAAACACATACCACCAAATAGCTATATATATAACATACCATAAGGAAAGTGGGAAACAATTATATGAAATTGATGTGCAGGTTCCCATCTCAAATACAGCTCATGCATCTATGATTGACATTAAGACCAAAAAGGGCAGCCCGTTGCACTAAGCTCCCGCTATGCGCGGGGTCCGTGGAAGGGCCGGACCACAAGACTAATATGTAGAAATGCTAATAAATCAAAAGGCACTAATTATCAGTCAGAAGAAAGACGCATCATCATGGAATCAGAACCTAACATATCTCAGACAATGAAACAATTCCACCTCAACATAAAAATTGCACCAAATGAACTCTAGCTCCTTGGCAAACTAATATTTAAATGCTCTAAAGACAAACTCTGTCCAGCTTAAAGCTTCCCTCTATAATACATCGAAAGAAGATCCATACAACTAGCATTGCATACTTACAGATTGATATATATCAGTCGAGCCAAATAACTCATTGTGAACGTGGATCATGTCATTCAAACTGGAGTCTTCTATATAGTTCCAATCATCCATGATAGCTTCTGGTTCTTCGTCAGAATTCTGCTACATCGATAGAGATACATTACACTGATAATCAAATGGAAAGAGATATAGTAAAGCAAAGATCCATTACTAGATGCACAAAAGATAGGAAGAAAGCAACAAGTGTATGCGTACTCTCTCAAAAGATTCTTGTCTAGAGTGAAACTCTTTCCATTCTGAGAAACTTTCATTTGAAGCGGAACTACCAAGAGTTGATATGTCAATCTCAAGGATATTATCTATTTTGAATGCACGCGGTTTAAACCTAAATTGTTGAGCTTTATTCTCTTCTGTTGTTCTGACTTGAAGTTTCATTTGCATCCAGTTGCTCGCTAACTCATCAAATATCCTATCCGTTAGCTGAAAAAAATATCAAAATTATCTTCATATAATGTTGGGATAACCAATACAAAGCACATACATCCAACAATCAGCAACAATCGTCCTCACCTTAAAGGAAGGGATATCCATGAAGTGGGCATCAACAACAGAATGCAACACGCGAACCAGAACATTCTGATACATAGCAGTTCTCAGTTGCAAGGATGACACCTGTCAAAATTGGAAGTGTAACTCAATGAGCAAAGCATGATAAGCCGAAAGAGGAAGACATTACAATATTTTTCCTACTATTAAAAACACAGTTGAAGATACACAAAATCATTAGAATAAAAAAGAGTCACAAACCTTGCTATCAGTATTGACTCTCCGCTTACAATTGACAAGATTATCCAGCAAATTTAAATCCAGGGCTGAGATGCTTGTTGGAAGTTCAATATCATAGCGCAAAAGCTCAGTGCACTTATTGTCAGCATTAAAAGAAACAGATTGTGCTGCACATCCTCTTGGGAATCTCACAAAGGCATAAACCGCGTCCTTTTCACCATTGAAGAAAAAAAGAAATAATATATACATATATATATGTGGGAAAATGAAAAAAGGGGAAGCCGGGTGCACTAAGCTCCGCTATGCGCGGGGTCCGGGGAAGGGCCGGACCACAAGGGTCTATTGTACGAAGCCTTACCTTGCATTTCTGCAAGAGGTTGTTTCCACGGCTTGAACACGTGACCTCCTGGTCACATGTGTGAAAATGAAGTTTAATGGAAAGAATTGAAAGACACTTATCAAAAATAAATAAAAGAATGAAAGACAATACCAGAACAGATTCCATATCAAACTTCCCTAGTTCCTCCAGATACTTCTCACTTACGGCACCAGAAAAAATCAGAGATAATCCCAATTTTATTTCATATATAGCCGTCTGAACTGGCTGAACTAGATCCATGTACGACGAATATTCATTTGATAACTCCTTTATGGCGTTTGTAGCCATTTTCTGCAATATGAATTCAGTGTAACATTGTACAATAAGTTGCTATTCCAACACAACCTCATCCGATCACTTGTAACAGATTAGAGGTAAACTAGGTTTTTTCAGTGAAAACATTTATGTAGGAAACATACCAAAACAAATAGAGAACAATAGACAATTATCTACTTGAGGAACAAGCACTACCTGCCAGTTGCTCACTTCGCCAGATATCTCTTCCACACCTATGCTTTTAAAATTCTGGGTCCAACCCTCTGTAGTCATAACTATTTTGACAACAGTCTCAAAGAATCGGTTGCAATATCCCTTCATGTTCTTGAATTTCTCCGGTTCAGAGCGGAAAACAATCTGATAGAAGGAAAACTAAATCCGTTAGGCATGAATATATCTAAACCACGTAAAATCATGTTTCCAAGAAATGATAAAGATTGATTAGAACTACTTTCTCATATAAATACACTGCCGAACAACCAGCAGAAAAAGAATAATTGTGTAACTCTGTTAGAGTGTCCCACATTGGTTAAGGGAATGTCTGTTGAGATTTTATATGGTCTTGGACAATTCTTGCCTCAGGAGCTAGCTTTTGGTGTTGAAATAGGCCACATGGTCCCTTTTTTTTAAATTGGTCCCAGAGCCAAACTTATTTTTAATCAGTCTAGAATGTTCAAGCAATTTTGAGAATTCAACGAACTCTAGAATGAGAATTCTAGAATGTAGTTTTAGAGAAAGATTGTTGGGAGCATTCTAGAAGAACGTAGTAAATACCCCTCAGTACATGTTTCCATTACCCCCTATAAATAGAGGTGGCCATTTGAGTTGAGAAAAGAAGAGAAAGCAAGTGATCAAGTGGGAGTGAGAACTAAAAAAGAGAAACAAAGAAAGTTGCTAGAGAGTGAGTGAAAGGAAAAAAAATTGAGTGTAAAGAATTGTAAGACTGAAGCTGGTCTTTAGTTTGCAATTTTTTTATCAGGTAAATTCAAGTTGTGAACAACCAATTATGTTCAGCAATATTCAACAGTCCCAAGCCTAGATAAAGGGAATGATGGTTGTAGGTGGACAACAATCGCAAAACTAGTAAAGTTATGATGACCCCAAACTGCTGAACAATGGAATGCATTGTTCTTGTTGTAACTGTGAAATATTCTGCCCACTGAATGAAGTTTGGGTCACCAAACATTGTAAATTAAGGCACGAGGACAAGGGGTAGGTGGGGATAGGTAGTCATTTTTACCCCTTTTTTTCCTTTATAGGTCACCAAATACTTAACTTACTTTAGACAAGACGCTGTATGGAACGTTGCAAGCAGGTAAAAACTACACGCACAACAATTGTTCACAGTTATTCAACAACTAAGAGTACAGATCAAAAATCCACCACCAAGGATAAGAACAAACTGAAGTGATTAAGGGAGTTCCTAACCTTTCTTTGCAGTTTCTTCCGCTCAGCATGCAGATCTTCCAACAACATAGATCTATCTCTAGCTTGTTCCCTCAACTGAAAAGATCCAGCCAAATGGACACAATCACTGCGTACCTGGAATGTGGAAACAATAAAATATACAGATAAATTAAGGCATACAACGGGCACACTATTTTTAGAATGTAATCCGTCCATATAATGAGGGATCAAAATAAACCTGTATTCTTATTTACGAAAAATATTTAAGATCTACACTTGCCATTTTCTAAAAGAGGAATAGTTTAACATCTGCGGGGTACTTTCCTGATTTAGCCTAAGAATGATTAGGTCACATAAGACATCCTAACGAATGCAGAAAAGTTATTCAACTCATATACACTGTATCCCCGTTTCAAGTATTAAGCCAGGACAACACACACATGTTCAAATGACAGTTTAGCAATTTCATGTCAATCAATCCTTTAGTACTTCTACTTTTCCACTGTACCAACTCCGTTACTACATTTTGCAAAATCTGGTCGACTCTAGCCTACGAAATGGCTTTGCACACCTTTTGGAAATTAAGGCTAAAAGGTGGTTTTTGGTAACATTATTCACAGATGAGATTAGCAAGGCCGAGACTTGATTCTTTTCCATGGAAGAATGTATGAATTACTATATACCAGAAACAACTACATCACCCCTCTAATCTGAATTATGTCAACTATCTAATATATTTTATCGGGGTTACATACTCAAACTTTCAATTATCTATACAGTCAAACTAAGATTTTTGGAACAGTGCAAATATTATAGCCAAGAGCCTTGGCGACAACATATTGAATGTGAATAAAGAGTTGAAAGCTCCGTCCTTCCCCTTTAATGAATTATGTTAACTTTAACCATTTTGGTTCAAGTTGCATTTTCTTTCCTTTTTTTGGAGGGGGGTTGAAGGCGATAAGAAAGTATAATATTTTATTGATCTATGCAGCACCAGGGCTCTAAACATGTAAAGAGTCAGTCAAATATGTATGCATCTAGATTTATAATTCTTCCAATATGATTGTTTAACTCTCCAAGACAATTTGGTGAAAACTCTAGCAAATAGAAAACTAGTTTCAATGGATGTCACGCATATTAAAACATCTAAATATTCTACACTATCCCCTATTCCCTTCCCACATTGTTAAACAGACATATAGCAAGAATGATAATTAGGGTAGAGTACAGACAACTCCAGAACAGAGAAATCAGGATTGATCCCTGAGTTCAAGCTGAAGAGAAGATATCCCCTACCTGAGTTTCAAGCTGAAGAGAAGATATCTTTTCCACCACTCTTGAGTACTTTAATCTGTATTTTGCAGTTGGATCCAGATCAGTGCAGCAAATCAGAAGCTGGTAGCGGAAGGCACCAATCAGCAACCAAACACTAGCTATCCTATTCATGAAGCCTGCAAGAGAAACAGGAAAAAAATATTAGACCCAAAAAAAAGACACAACTAACAAGTGTTCTGAAACTCAGCGAAAAGACAATTACAATGCACTCACCCTCAGATGAGCATGGGAGATACAATCCTTCAAGCAGAGGCTCAATAAAAGGATTCATCTCATCTGAGAAGATCGTCTTGTGATTTGATGATGCAAGAAGGGAAAGCATGATCTGTACATCATCTTGCTATGACATGGAAAGAAAAAATGGTTATGAACAAGAACATTCTTCTAAATAAGATAAATGAACTTTAGATTCTATCTCATAGAATTAGCAGCTCTGGAAGAAAATGATGACATTGGTCAAAAGCTAAAGAACTACCGAGATGGTCCTTTTTTCTGTTTTTTGTGCAGCAAAATGAAAGAAAGCCTTGATTTTAGCAAACTTCTCCACTTCAAAAGACGTTCTGTGTGCAAATATCATCTGAAAGCACAAGCAGCAGGAAGTATAAACTACAAATCTCACTTCACAACAATTTGGAGAAGAGTACACATAAAAACTAAAGGAGACCATACCTGCTGGAAGAGGGACCGAGCAGTCGAGAAGAGAAAATCCTTTGTGTCTACTTCCACAGAACCTTGCCAAAGATAACGGGAAGCAGCTTTCATTTTGAGGCTATGCATCGGGTAATCTCTGATAGAAAATCTACCACTCCTGAGCTCAATGAAAAGTTAGAAGTTAGGGAAAAATGATTCAGCTTTAAAAGAAACAGTACTGAAGTCTTCAGAAAAAAGTACTCCCTTTTACCCTATGTATCACACACTTTCCTTTTTAGTTTGTTCCAAAAGAATGACACCTTTCTCTATCTAAAAACTTTTTAAATTTGCACCTCCCATTCTATGATTAAATAATGTATCTCCAACTTCACCTATGACAAGAATGCTAATATCTAAACTGAGGCTTCTTGATCAAAGACGGAACAGTTGAAGGGGTAAATCATTGGACTAGCACAGTGAAGAGATCAGTGCTCAATAATGGCTCACCTGAAGGTTTTTTGCAACACAGAGAGGTTTAAGACAAGGGTGATCCTCTTTCCCCTTTCTTATTCATTCTAGCCATGGAAGGCCCAAGTAAAATTCTAAAGTATGGATTAGAGATGTGACGACAAAAGCAGCTCAAGTATTTCACACTTACTCTATGCAGACGATACACTAATGTTTTATGATGCAGATGCAGACCAAATAAGGTGTATCATGCTCATTGCCTGTTGCAGTAGTCTCAGTATGTAAAGTCAGTCTACTGGAATGTGAATCGCAGAAGGCACCAAAATGTGATTTGGCCCTGGAAGCTTATTTGGAGAGTCAATATTCCAGTAAAAGTATCTTGTTTTGTGTGGTTAGTTATCAGGAAAGTATGCCTTACTCAAGATAAGTTACAGAGAAGAGGTCTTCAGATTTGTTCAAGATGTCCATTATGTGGTCAGGAAAGTGAAACTAATGAGCACCTTTTCCTACACTGTAAGACAACTACAAATCTGTGGCACATGTTCTTTTGTATATTGGGGATAAATTGGGCTATGCCCAGTTCCACTACGGAGCTTCTGTGCAGCTGGAGGAATGTGGGAAGAAGAAATAGTGAGGAGGACTGGTGGCAGGTTATTCCTGCTTGTATATGGTGGACAATTTGGAACGAAAGGAACTCAAGACACTTTGAAGACACTAGCAATCCCATCAAGAAGATTAGGATGAATTGTCTTAGTTTATTCTTTTTTTGGTGTAAACAGAATATGTGGGGGGATGTAGGAGAATTAGCAGATTTAATTGCCAATGTATGAGCCTGTAGATTTCTGGACAGGAGGACTCTTATACTTTTGGAGTCTGTAAAGTTTGACAGCTCAATTTCACTTTGGAAGTTGACTTTTGTTCATTAATACAATTAGTTACCCTTATCTCAAGAAAGTAGTCTCAGTATTGCATATAACTGGGAGAAAAGCACACTACTCTGGTAAATGAAAGCTCAAAGAGATGTGGTGAAGCATACGCAAAAAAAAACACTGAAATGAACCTATCAAGCACAAGTCTCGATCTACATGTTCAGTTTGATGAGCTCCTATCGGACCTGTGAAAGTTTCATCTTTACTAAATTCAGAGAGACATCCCTAAAGTGTAGCTGGGGCTTCCTAAACTAGAGGCAAGATAAAAGTCGAACAATTTTCCCAGAGGTAATAGAAAGATGCGAAATATGTTGACAAACTGGAAGTTCATCTATTACTCGGAAAAAGGGTCCCAGACTCAATATCAACCTATGCAATGTACCTCTTCCCAGAGCCAACGAGGTACGGAATAGAATTCACAAACTGAGAAGAGACTTTTGTGGCAGGGGAACCAGGAGAACAAAACAGTTCATCTTGTAAAGTGTCGCAATGTTATTCCCAGCAAAGAGGAAGAAGGAATGGGTGACAAAAATTTGCAAGTACAACACAAAATTCTTTCAATGAAATGGTTATGGAGGGTTTAAAGAGGATGAAAATTCTCTATGACGGACAGTGGTCAAAGGGAAATTTGGGTTAATGAAAGCACTGCACAAGGTTGGGCCGTGGACCTTATGGAGTGAGAATTCACTAGATTGGCCCAAGCAATGCCCAAAATCACGAACAGATCAGATCATTGTGGCTACTTTTCTTCACGAACATTGGATACAAGATTGGCAATGGAAGGAGACATCTTCTCGGCATGACAATAGGATACACCACTTAGAATCGAAGATGCAATTCCATCTCCTTTAAACATGGCACAATAATCAAACTTAACTGTGGCACACAGCTGAAAAGGGAAAAGGTGGAAAATATGTCTCAGAAGACACTTCAATGACTGGGAGATGGAGGAGGTGTGGATCTACTTTTCTGGTAGGCAAGTGACTTCACTATATATCATCCTACAAGGCCATAAGCAAATCTAATCAGATTTTCCCATGGCCTTGGAAGCGGATTTGAAGATCAAGAGCTTCCTATAAAGCGTCATGTTTTGTTTGGCTCGTTGTAAAGGAAAGATGCAGCGTAAGATCAAGAGATTCCTATAAAGTGTCATGTTTTCTAACCGTGGTGTCCAAGCGAGCTTGCCGCGCCTCGGCTAATTCTAGTATTCCCCCGGGTACCTGTTACCTCCCACCAACACAGGTACCGAGTAACTCTGTCCACCAAAGCTTGGACAGATGAGAAGCCACCTATTTTGCAGTGCATCATTAGATCACAACTATGCTGGCTAGTTTTCAACTTTCTCGGACTGTCATGGGTAATGAATGCCTAGACTAATCTCTAGTTTATCTGCTGCAGGAACAGGAAGGGCCTAATTAAGAAGATGAAGAATACCTGGCATACTATCCCAAATGCAACTTGGTGGACTTCATGGAACGAAAGAAACAGAAGGTGTTTGAAGGCAAAAAGATACTACAGTATGTTTTTTAAAAATAAAAGCTGACTGCCTACAACAGATCATTTATTGGTTTAATACAGAATTAGTATATGATGTTGAACCTTGGTAGACTTTCTTAGATCTCTGCACAGTTGGAAGGGTATTATTTTTGGTTTCTGATTTATCTGGATGTGTAATCTATAACACCAGCTTAGTGCTGATTTCATCAATAAAACTTAAATTTTTGTTTTAAAGAATCTAGAATTCGGTCTGTTTTTGTGTTTGCAGTACCATGAGAAACTGTAGCACACAGAAATATAAGACGCCAGATCCAAGATACGCATACTGAAACTAAACAGCAACACCGTCTCCTCTCTCTCTCTATATATATATATATACACACACAAACACACATACATCTCTTTCTTAATTCTCACTCTATATCTGTAGACTTTCTTAGATCTCTGCACAGTTGGAAGGGTATTATTTTTGGTTTCTGCTTTATCTGGATGTGTAAATCTATAACACCAGCTTAGTGCTGATTTCACCAATAAAACTTAAATTTTTGTTTTAGAGAATCTAGAATTCGGTCTGTTTTTGTGTTTGCAGTACCATGAGAAACTGTAGCACACAGAAATATAAGACGACTGATCCAAGATACGCATACTGAAACTAAACAGCAACACCATCTCCTCTCTCTCTCTCTATATATATATATACACACACAAACACACATATCTCTTTCTTAATTCTCACTCTATATCTGTATCTCTCATCTGTACTACATTCAGTACGTAGTTAGCTACTGCCTACTGGTACAAATATATGGCCCAGCCAAGCCGAATTGCCACCCCTACAACTACACAAATCTAACAAATAATTAACTTACAGGATTTTCTGAATTGATGTCAATTTTGAAGGCTTAAACAGCTCATCAGGTAGGATATCATCACATTTATGCCATGAGGGGTTCTGCAGGAACGGAACAACATAAATACAGATGTTATACTGGAAGATGTAAAACTATATGCAGTATATAGGCATCGTACTGTTTACCTCAGCAACAGTTGGCAACAATGTCCACAAAGATAAATGCCATATATACCACATCTCAAGAACAAAACTGGATATCTGTTCACTCACTGTTTGCAAAAAGAGAAAAGGAATTAAGTAGATATTATAATAATGTGATGACCTTACAAAGATTTTACTGACCTCTATAGATAGATTCCCAAGCATCTAGGGTCCACAAAATTTTTTGGTGAGGTGAAAAGTCAGTTGGAGCCCTTGATGAGAAGTTTAAAGAAAAAGTCATTGCAGACTCAATAAGGCCAGCCAAGGCAGTTAAATCCTGTTTCATTGGACAAGACAATACCATATTATACGGTGCACCACATGAATGTATCTCAGGGTAGTTAGAGAAGTGCAATGAAAATTGTACTTGATATATTTAAGAAAAGAAAAGAAAATCTTACTTGGTATTGTTCCTGCTTATCAGCTAAAGCAATTGTTGAAAGTTGCTGAAGTAGCCTTGTATCAAGGAAAAAACTGGCATCATCAACTATGGGTAGAGTCTCTAGCCAACAATCAAAGCTAGACCTTTGACACAACATGTCAGGTGAAAAGGCACAACAAGCAGGTAAAATGGATGTTCTTGGGGCTTGCTTAATGCTCCTCAAACTTTCTTCCAACTTCTCTTTTTCAAAATCAAATCTTTTGGAAAGCATCTGCATAAGAAATGAATACACTTAAAATAATACTAAATAATCCACACAATGAACATGAAGACAGGAAATGGTAAAAAGCAAACCTGGTACATCTCCTCCAACTGCTCAACAGGTCTGACATCATTTTCATCAACTTTTGCCATGACATACGATGACATACAGACACCTTACCAAGAATCATATTTAATCAGATAAAGATCCAGAACAAGTAAAACAATCTATCACCAAGAGTACTGTATATTATGATCTAAAGTTTGCTAGGAGGAGATTAGAACACCAGACATAACACCTATTTGATGAGACATACATCGATTTTAAAAGAGATGGTCACATTATTTAATTATTTTAGCTCTCAACACACCCACTCACATGCGGGCTTGAATCTTTTTCTTGGGCCAAGCACGTGAAAATTCTTTTGTAACGGGTGGCAATGAGATTTGAACCTAGGAACCTAGTCTACCTTGATACAATATGCCTCAGTCCCAAACAAGTTGGGGTCGGTATATGAATACTCACTTCTCCATTTAAATACTAAATAAAAATAAAAGTGAAAGTAAGTTAAATATATATAAACAATAATAATAGAAAGTTCTCTAATATGACCTATTCTGAACTAGAAGATATCACATATATGGATTTTCTACCATTGTACGCTATCTTTAGCCAATTCTATAATTATTCCAAGAATCTCTCTACCTTGATACCATGTTGAAATGTGATTTAAAAGCTTACAAAATTAGAGGACATTTATTTTTTATTTATTGTAGGTCTATAACAAAACATCAAGGCTTCAAATACACAGCAGATACCCATAAAAATTACAATTCAAAACCTAAAAATTATCTTTCTGCTAACTAAAAATCAAAGCCAACTTTCTAACCGCTATGAATATAACTGACCAACCAAGTGAACCAACCACACCACCAGTAGACCCTTATTATGTTACTTCGATAACTGATTCATGCATGTATTACCAAAAGAAAATAAGACAAGAACAATCTATTGGAATAGTGAAAACCAGTGTCTCGCCCTTGTACACAGCACAAATGTGAAGCAATGAAATAACCAGATCACAGGAGATAGCAACAGTACCAAATGATAAGAAGTGTACCTTGCATGGCAAGGAACCGTAGTTCTGGATTAGAATATGGAGCCGCTTCAATGATTACATCATCCGTTGCTACAAAAGTATTTGAGTCAGACAGAGAACTGGAAAGTAGTGCAGAAATTGTAGCCAAAAGATCAAAGAAGAGCTACCTAGCTTCCAGATTTTTCTCTTTCCCGGCCAAAGTCGTTCACAAAAGCTCAGTAGCTGACACAATTTCTCATATAATTCAGCAGAAGGAGGGAGATACGGATGCCCACCATGGACCCACAACAAGGACTTTTGCGACTGTGAAGGCCATTTTTTGAACTGAACCAACTTCTTTACATCTCTCTACATAAGTAGAAGTTGAAGCAGAGTGAAAATTCATTGTCATAACACAAAAGAAGAACAAAGAAGCAAATAAATTAAGAATTAGGCATAGCAAAGAGGGCAAAAGGTGACTAGCTAAACAAAGACAACTTACCTGAAACGTCTCTACTACTTCTGGGAGAAATTCTGAGAATTTTGAAACTTCCTTCACCAAAGATCTCCGAGAAATTAGCAAGCAATCATCTTGAGAAGTAATAATGCCTTTCCATAGTAGAGTGTGATGTTCAAGGAGGTTACTGTACAATTGAAACAGCACATCAAAAGAAGGTGACTGGACAAACATTTCAAGCACTTTCTTCTCCAACTCCTGAAGAGATCTCAAAACAGGTTTAAAGACCTCTGTTTCACTACTGTATTTGTAACCTATCTCGGAGCTCCACTGCAGATGACTAAGTCTCAGTAATCTAACACTCTTAATGGCGTTCACAAGAACTCCACCGCAGGATTTCAACACATTGTCAGCTGGTGTTAAATCAACCACTTCTACTGAAAGTAAAGGTATCGGACAAGAATCCATATTGACCAAATTATGAGACACAATCTCATGGCGACAACTAAAAATCTGATTCCATATTGGATGTTCCAATTCCTTTGCCAGAATAGAGGCATAAAAACTAAAGAATGAAGAATGTTGCTGTAACAGCGAGCCAACATGGGAAAACCAAAGAAGATAAAGCTTGTAATCACTTTCAGTAGCCTGTTCAAATGCCCAATTTGCAGCATACAACAACATTTCCCGGGCTAAATCCAAGTTAAGTTCTTTTGCCCAGCCACAAACAGCAGCTTGACAACTGGAATCTTTAGGAAACATCAGAGCATGCAAGAGCCTTGTATCCATCACGAGTGAGCTAACCACAGAAGTTGGAGCCAGTTCATTGTGTAATGCAGCAGAAGTTGAATAATAGGCAGTCTGCGCTCCCAGGAACTCGAGGTACATACAATTTTGCCTTATACAAGTTTCTTTTGAATATAATAGATAGTCCCTCAATTTCAAGGGCGCTGGCCATCCCCCTGGCAAAGATAACAAGCCAGCTTGAGAGGAGTTAAAGTTCTGAAACTTTGGTCTTAGAGAAATAGGAACTCCCGCTTGATAAACAATACTCTTTCCTCGATCAACACCAAATAAAGAGACATAGGTATGCTCCCAACTCGTTTGCAAGCTCCATGAAAACTGGTTACCGTTTGTAAGAAGCTGCTGAAATAACTGCACCCAGCGTGCAAGTTCAAGAAGTGTGATCCTAATTTTGAGCAGTGCAGCTTCAACCTTCACATTCATGTGGGCATTGGCCATCAAATCAACCAACTTACCAGAAGGTACCCCAGAAAGGACAATAAATCTCTTTGCATTCTCAAGCTCGACTTCAATTTCAGTGCATTTGTCATCAAACAACCAATCAGGCTCCATCATGAAAATTTCAACGCCTCTATTTCTCATTGCTCGTGAAACTTCACCATTTAGAGGGTTAACTGTTAGAAACATCCTAAACTGAGGGTGGGGATGAAGAATTACTGGCTTTCCTTCCACTGTTCCACATTCGTTAATAGTGATGGATCCAGATTGTTCAACTAAAGAGTTTATCCTATCAAGAACCTGCACAAATCAAGAGGAGGCACAAATAACCATTGGAAACAAGACACAGCACCTTAAGCTTAAATAATTTACACGCTATAGAGATCACAACAAAAAGAATGAAAAGTTAAAAAGAACAGAAGACATGGGAGAGAGAGAGAGTATGAACCGTTGGGTTGCAGAGATTCGCATTATCTAATACTATCCACTCTCCATTTTCTATAGCCTTTACAAGCATGCCAGTTACCCACTCAAACTTTGAGGAATGTGTCCTTTTTGAGTGACCATCTTCAAATTTCTTAACCACTGCAAGAATTGTATCCAAGTCCTTCATCGACCAAGACAAAGGCAATGATGTTTCCTCAACCACCAACTTTAGATGTTCAATAATGTTAACCAACGTAGAAGCAGACTCAAAGTACTTCGTCCTCCAAGTATCAACATACGAAGAGCAAGAACTTGTTGGAGGGTCGTTCTTGATGCTTGATAAGAAGGACAGCCACAGAATAAACAGCTCTTTTCTCCTCATAAATTCCCCGCATGAAGATTCCAGCTGCAGACCACAATATTCATTTATGAAGGACTCAACCTGAGCGATGGCAAGACGGTACTTTCGAACAGCATTGTGTTGCTCAAAGCTTCCAAGGAGCTCAGAAATATCAGTTGCAGAGGAAAGATTCAATTCATTAAGTATGTTTCCTGTCAGCTGAGCAAGTAACCGTATCAATGAAGTTTTACCAGAGGATGCAGGTCCAACTAATATGCATAGCCACTGGTTCTTAACACATTGTGCAACAGCTTCCAGGCTATTGCGGAAACCAGGCAAAATTTTAAGCTCGCTATTGGACACTCCAGGTGAAAGGTAATGACTTCGTTCGATAGATACATTCCCAACAATCAAATACTGGGGATTCAGCTGAACCCGAGGATGAGGGTTTATGCTGGGCTTCATTTTGAATACCTGCTCATAAAGCTTTAATACCTCCACTCTATCAACAGCTGTGCGCATTCTTTGAACATAAACAGGATTCAGAAAGCAATCAAATTCTGATAGACTGGGGGAACCTGCAAAGCGAAATTCATGTATTTGAGTTGAATCCTGTATGACTGAAATGAGAATTGGCTATCAAGAACAAGAGAACAGACCTTTAATGATTTCACATGAACGAATTACATCTCGGAGATTGAACTCCCAAGGGGATCCTTCTTGAGCGAATTTGTGAAGCAACATTATTTCTTCATGTAATCTCTTATTAAATAAAACCAGCTTAGAGAGAAGAAAATGTGAAATTGTTGGATAGAGTGAACTAGAAATAGCAAGATAATCATCCTCAACTAACTCATCGACATAAACCTGAAACCAGCAAGCATAAGATAGTTACTAGTAACTCTTTCATTAACTTATGTACTGCTGACAAGGCGAGGCAGACCTTCATAAATCTGTTGAGGAAGGACTTTGGAAGACCTTTCCGTCCCCCACCCTGATTTGAAGGATTTTGACAAGCAAAAACTCTGAAAGATGCTGGGCATTTGAAAGTGCGACCTAACTCTGGAATGAAAACTTCAGCCCGATGGTCCAAAATTGCATTTAACCCCTATTTTCATTGTAAAATAAACAATCTGGTTAACTATGAGGAGTCAAAGAGAATAAGATTCCAACTGAAAAAAAAACTTGTTGCATCGTTAACGAATTATGAAGGTATAAGTGTAGATTTCAACCTCCAAGACAGACTGTGAAGCAAGATTGAGTTCATCCAAAAGCACCCATGATCCCTGCTTTAGAGCCTGGAAATACAGCAAATTTATGCAGATTATTTTAATTTGGGGAAGCCATTCATCCTACTGAAGGAATGTAAACACACCTGTAAAAGAATTCCATCAGACCATGCAAATTGCATTCCCTCATTGCCTTCAACAGGCAAATCTGACCCAAACAAGTCCATGATATCCGTCTGTGTATGTCAACGTCAAACCCAGTAAAAATACTTAATTACCCAAGAGATATTTCAACATTTTAAAAAAAGAACTACTAAAAATCTGAGGTGGGAACCCAATAGATTTATTGACCTGCTCTGATAAATTTATCCGTATTACTGTGTGCCCAGAAAATTTGCCAAGGGCTACAATTAGACTTGTTTTTCCTACGCCAGGGCTCCCTTCCAACAAAACTACAGAGAGTGAAATTACAAAGTCAGAGAACATCATAGGCCAGTGGAATTCTTTGAATGAGTTTCAGAAAATATGGCTTATGTATATATATATATACATAAACTAAAGGGAACAACAATTCCCTTATTCAATAAAGTATACCAGGTTTAGCAAGCTGCATGGCACGGAGCACTCTCAATGCATTCCTGCGGGTCGTTGGTGCTAGAAACTCGAATTTTTCACCACCAAAGCAATTCTCACCTAACAAGATTTAAGGGCAACAAAAAGAAAAGGGAAGCAACGCATAAGTGTTTATCTCCATTCTCCACCTTTAACTGTCAACGCAAAGACAATCCAGAAATAAATGAAGTACAAGGTATTGCCACTCAATTGAGTGGGAAAACCTTGCAGGAATTAAAATTAGTCAGGAATTGGCATCTCTTGATTTCTAAATCACTACTTCAGCCCTTTTTTTCAGATTATCCAGAATGTATATGGTGTGTCTTCAGACTTATTCTGACCAAGACTTTACCATCAAAAAAGTGGGTGGACCACAGAAGAAGCAAGTGCAAGTGGCTATAATAAGTTACAATCATTAAAATACTAATCAATCCATCTCTGGAATTCAGAGTCTTTTGTTGAATATAGCTATTTCCTCGTACAGTACTTACAAATCATAAACACCGTCTCTACTCTTTATGAAGCTAAAAAGTTACCTCAACTTAAGAAAAATTTTGTTTGCTATACATCCTTAAGTTTTGACAGCTGAACAATTCAGAAACTAGTACAGCCATATTTGGTTAGCAAGTCAACTTGTTTAGTCAACAAAGTGGCTCTTCCAGGAAACATGACAATTTTAAAGGAAGATACTGTCCACTGGTCTGGTAGGACAGTGACCCATATAGCAACCTGCTTTAATTTTTCAAAGGCAAAAGGCTCTTATTTAACTTTTTAACTCGTTCAGGGTGGGGATCCCCAAGACTATAACGGGTATTAATGTACACTACGACCAGAAAATTTTTACCTCCAGACAACTCATGACAAGCATGGATCTTTTTTCAAGAGGGTAACTGGATTTTTGCACTGATAACAGAGTGAGAGCATATAAAGAAATCAAAAACATTACAAGGAGGTTCCTCCTATGATACATGGTCAAGGATACACATACCCAATAAAGGTGGATCCAAAAGTTGGATTTGTCATCTCAAAAATCTTAGGACCCAGCAATATGAATACACAAGGTAGTGCAGTGGGTTGTGCAGTATCAGTGTAACAGAGTGTTCCTCCACCACCGAACAATTTTCAGTATCAGTGTAACATAGCGTTCCTCCACCACCGAACAATTTTCATTTTTTTTATAACCGAGAAATCCACTGTGAATCAGTAGGCCAACCCAGGTTGGCCCACATGTTCTAAACTCGAGGGAGCATTGGCCCGCCCCTCTACCTGCTCCTACTTAAATATCAGGCTACAAGTCATTGGCAATGATTAACCAATTGTGCATGAAGAAAGGCTTAAATCAGAATGTCAATAGGAGATTACCATTATCTCTTTCTTTTTACAGAATCAAAGGAAATCTCTTTTATTACACTATCACGATAGCCTTAGTGTTCTCTCAAACTCAACACAACACGGAGGCAATCAGATACATCTTTGAGTACAAACAAAAAAATAAAATAGTTTAGAGCAAAGCTCAGTACATCATGTGGTGTACTTTCCTTTGAATAAATAATAAACTGTTTCAATAATGATAACAAGACTTCGATTCATAAACCATACGAAATTTGGGAACTGCCTTATCGAAGATTGGACTTGAAATTGAGCAGTTGTACTATTCATTTTTTTAATAAGTAAAACACATCAGTTGTATTATGCATGCATAGGTTCAAATACTTTCTCATTCTTTTTTAGTAAGAGTGATGTTTAGGGCAAGCTAATGCACGCCTCCATTAATCCATCGAGGGCCTGCTACCTCCCACCAACAAAGGTACTAGGTAACTCTGTCAGCCAAGGCTTAGGCAGGGCAAGAAATCACATTCTTAACATCATATATTTGTGCATGTGTGTGTATATGTATGTATGTGTGTGTGTATGTGTGTGTGTGTGTGTATTAATACAATCCTGAGCAAAATTTTAAAAGAGTAACCAATGTGAATTAGATGCATTAAAATTGTTATAAATCATTTATCAATAAAAGAAATGTTCCAGTGCTGAAAAGACAAGTACACTTATTTAATTAAGAATCAATAAGTCCTAGATGATTGGGTTTCATTCATAGAGAACCAAATTTTGGTGTAGGTTCTCTACTTTTGGTGTACGGCTTTGTATACGGGGCCTACCCCGTCACTTATAAAATTATTAGTTTTACCCCGGAAAAGGGAATCAACAAGCCCCAACTGTTCATCTGGCAAACATTATGAATAACATGATTAACTCTTAAGCAACAGCAAGGTTAGAGAGCATAACTTCCACCCAAATGACAAAGCAGTAAAGCAGTGATTTCTTTTTACGTTATTTTCCTATCTGGTTATGAAATCTGCTAAGCAAGTTAGCAACATCAACAGCCAAACTACTCATGATAAATTTTTAGATCATACCCAGTACACCATACCTTTCTCAATATAGAAGGGAGGAATCCCAAAGCGATTGTCACATTGCATTGTATCAGTGCACGCTATAACAGCAGATCTTCCAGGATCGGCCCAACCATAAGACACCAGCATGGAAATATTTGAGCAATCAAAACTAAGATTGAACTCCTGCAATGGCGGAAGGCAATACTTGTTACAAGAAACAGCACAAGACCTCAAAAGAGCATGTGAAGACCAGGAGATGAAGTAGTAGGTAGTATTTCATTTTCTCTATTTCTCTGAGGCTTTCGACACAATAATCTAATCCTAGCATTTCTATTGAAAATGTGGAGCCCAGGCTAACTCATCTGTGAGAACAGAAAGCACTTCTAGAAGGTCCTCATCCGTTTAACCTTTCTAAAGATGACAGGAATTTGAAGAGCCCCCGTTCACGATTGCAAAACAATGTTTCACTGTATCTTCGACTTTTATATTTAAATTTGTAAGATCTTTCAAATAGATTGATCAAAAAGGAAATGGTTTATCATTTAAAGAAGTTTAAGATGAGACCTTTAGTCCCTCTAAAAGAAATGAAAGGCATTTCTCCCGCAACCCTGCTGCATCTGTCCATGAAATATGTGTACCTGAGTAAAATAAGTACAACAGAATAAACAAAAAAGAGAAACAAAATCCCCGGTAGCAGAACAGACATTGTCAACCAGCAGGAACATATGAAAAAAGTTGTAAAAGGCTCATGGTAACCTATACAAGAATAGCCATCCTTTCTCAAGATGCAAAGAAAAGATTTCTAGAAATTGAACTGGTGGTATGGCTGATATACTTGAGCAATAAGATAGTAATAAGTTAAATTGTGCAGACGCCATGTTTATGAGAATGGTATCCATCCCCAAGCATGCATATGCAATAAGTTTTCACAGGCAAATAAGAAACCAGTGGAAGATAACAGTGCATCAACAGATGAGATGTAAGTACCAATTGGTTGATGTCATAACCCTTACATGCAAAACCTACATTTCAGATACTGCTAAACCAAATAACAGAAAGATTTAGTGGTGAAAACTAGCAAGTTCACATACCCAAACTCAGGCCATCGAGCAGAACAAGGAACGCCCCGTGAAGGAACGCAGATTCTGGTTGAAGAATTCTCTCTGTCACATTAATAAAGGATACCCAGGATAAAAGATCTCTCACGGTAAGTGCCCTTCCTGTTTGTAAATTGTTGAACCACTGAATTTAAGAAAAAGACTGTACTAAATGCCATGAAGATTTAAAGGTGTTAAAAAAGGATAAGCGGGAGATACTGCATCTGTGACTTGATTTCCTTTATAAACGGAAATCAAGCTAACTTTAACTAAACAAATGACAAAGAATCATAAAACATACAATGACCCCAACCAAAGTACAGCTCTATGTGAAATTTGGCACAAGATGGTTCAGCTCAGAACCAAAGGCTTCAGCTTGGCGTGATGATTGACATAAGCTCTAAATTACTTCTTCTAATCTAATATTAAGTATCCCACATTGATTGAGGGAATGGGCTCTTTTCTCCTTGTACGGTCTTGGCAGTCAAAGTGGTATAAAGGTGCAAATGAAGTAATCTTCTGGAAAAAATTGAGCCTCTATTGGTACAAGGCAGGTATGGTAACAACCTTTTGATGACAGAACAGAAGCACTGAATCGTGCAGGGAATACATTTACCTATCAAGCATAGTTAGGCCAAACCCAGATAGAAGTAGGACAATTAATTTGGTAAAAAGAGGGTACATATTTGGTACCAGGAATAAGGGAAATGGACACATATGCAACCTTCCAACATTGGCCCAGTAAATAACTATGTATGGCCCCAAATAAGAGCTCTTGTTTCATTGTGTGACATGCTATGGTCTCACACCTCATGAGGTAGTTATGAGTTTCACGTGCTATAAGCCCGACCGGTGCTTGGATAAAGGTGGAACTGACTGTGCAGGCATGCAGAGCCTTTACAACAAACTAAAGTTACGTGATGTAAGGAAACTGCATACCTCCCAAAATTTCATCATAAGATCTACCAGCACACTAAAGTTTACGTCTGAAATGCTGCAAAACGAAGTTTGTCAAATTAAATAAGACCATTTATGAGTCGCTCATGAGAAGCAAGCCATCTTTAGGAATTGATGGAAAACAAAAACCTAGCATTTACAAACAACCTCTCAAGAGCAATACTTTTAAGCTCATCCAACTCAGTAATAGGTGGTACCCATATCTCTGTGAACCTATTGCGAAGGGCAGGAGACAATTCCTTCTTGCCAAAATCACCACCAGGATTCATTGTTGCTAGTAGAAAAAAGTCAGGATGAGCAGTTATTTTCTGGAGATCAGACCCACCTTTCTCAGCCAAAGACTGCAGAAATACCAGATATACAATGAACGAACAAATTAGCACTGTAAGGAAAAGAAAAGGCATAATCAAAAGAAACTTGGCCAGAGCTTGATAAGAAAAGGTTGCATGTAATGAGGAAGCAAGAGAATCAAGCTGGGAACACAGGGCCAAAATAAACCAGGAGCATAAACTAGCTTTCTCATAAAAAATAAAATCTTGAACATACATAAACAGCATAGTAGAAAAAATGGCATCAAAACAACAGCACCAGACCCTCCTAGAAAATGACAGATGATGCAAGATTTGATACAAATGCAGTAATATCTAATTTCAACCTGTAAGTACAAGACTTGACTTTAGCATTCTTATTTTATATGGCAGTGAATTCAAATGTAAATCCTCTGTGTACTATCTCTATAAACCATATAAGTTACCCACCAGTTTCCTTTCTGGCTCCAAAACACTGTTTAGTCTTTCAAGTACACTGTCATCAGCTAAAGAGATTTCATCCACAAGAAATAACTCTCCTTTCTTCATCGCTTCAACAAGAGGTCCATCTTGCCACATAAAAATGGTCTGCCATTTCTGGTGCAGTTGAACCAAGTCCAAATTCAGTTGTACAATGTAGTCGACATCTTGACTAGTTACATCAGGATGGCAAACTAGACACTGTCTGTAACTACTTAAAATCACAGACAGCTTATGAAGAGTGGAAGAAGCTTGATTGATATCTGAAGAAATCATCTGCAGAGAATATTTGTGACAAGAAACATCAGTATCTAAATAATGAAAGAAAAGAATCTCCTCATACCAGAATATGGGATGGAAATAAACATACAGAATCTCCAGGATAGTTCACAATAGCCTTGGAATGCATCAACTTCTCGCAAAGGTGCTTGAAATCTGTAGAAATTCTTGATCTTTCTCGTACAGGATAGAAACCCTGGTAAGGGTATCACAAAAACAACCATTGTCGTAAGATAAAATATAGAAAGAATGAAATGAAATACATAGACAGTGAACGTAATCAGATGAGGGTATGGTTATGTAAAAACATATATTGTAGGTTTCTCCTCTTTTGGTATATCACTTGTATACTGCCAAGTTGGCCTTGTTATTGTCAATGAAACCTTTTACTTGATCAAAAGAAAATCAGATAATAGAATCTATTGAGGACCAAAAAACACAAGTTTTGCAATCAAAGAAGAAACAGGGCAAGTAAGCTAACCCCAAGAAAATCAGATGTTTCCGTATATTGATGGCAATTCAAAATGTGCAATTTTGAACCCAAAATGATACTTAGCAGCTGGCAAACAGTAGTTTTCCCTCCCCCCGTTTCACCAACAAGGAGAACAGGCTCACGCAGCGTGTAGCAGCGCTCAACAAGAAAGTACAACCTCCACATACTTCTAGTCCAAACAATTCTGCAACAAAAAAAGAAGCTGAAGTTAACCACAGCCAAAAGAACTTCAAGATTTAACTACTTCACAGCACGTACTTGTCTAGCTGTCCAGTGACTCCTGAATGCTTGCCAACCTCCAAGATCTTATCTCCGCCTCTTCCTTCCTGCACCCCAAAAATTAGCACTCAGTGTATTCAAGCAATTTGGTAGCACTCTGTTTTCACATACTACCATGAACTTATACAGAACCAAGTAAACTAGAATGATCGTTCAACAATTCTATTATACCATATAAAATCTAAGAACATTTAACACTAATCAGAAAAAGGTGAAATATTAAACAAGTATATAAGAGAGATGAAAGCAAATCTGACACACGTCAATTATCCTACCCGAGTGGCCGAGTCAAGGTACTAGTTTTGTTCGAGACAGTATTAGGTTGAAATCAATATAAAGTATGAAGTTATCACAGTAGGAAGGTGCACAACACTGAGAAGCTAGCAGCTCGGCAGAGGTGTTTAATTTCAAGATATTCCAATGATTTGGAGAGTTGAGAAGAGACTCGAGGGGTGGTAGAAGATACATCTATAAGGAGGCAAGGGAGGCTGATCAAGAGTACTCTTTCATGCTTCACGACGTACTACATGTCATTTATGAGTGCACTGGCCAGTGTTACTTAGAAGTTGGAAAAGTTCAGAGGAATTTCTGGTGGAACAACAACGATTGAACAAGGAATTCCACTTGGTGAACTGAAAGGTGGTCAGATAACCCACCAGGATAGGAAGGCATGACGTACGAGATTTGTAGACGTTCAGCAACATACTCCTAGGGAAGTGACTATGGAAGTTCAAGAATAAAGATCATGTACTTTAGAGAACCGTAATAGCGGACAAATTTGGTATTTGGGACGGAGGTGGAGTACGAGCAACATCATCACACCTATGCATGTGGTCTGTGGAGAAGCAGCATGAAGAAACGGGAAGAGTTCAGGCATTACTTACATGCATGTGGTGGACACAAGATTAGTTTCTGTAGACATAAATGGTGATGTGGTGACTCCATAAGTTTCAAATAACCTGTGGATTTTCATAACTCGAGCCAGAGAGAGGCAATAATTAACTAGGTCTACGAAGAACAAAACGGGAAAAGGATATGTAATTTAAGGTTTAGGAGTAACTTACAAGACCTGGGAGATGGAGGAATTACAAAGTCTAATGGGAGCACTTGCTCTATAGAAAGAATATTATCCTATCATCTTGATGGAAGGTGAAGCAGAACGGCCTCTTCTCCATGAAGTCATATACAAGGTTAATCAAGGAGGAGAACGTTCTCCATGTTGCTCGAATTAAGTTCATCTTAGACAAGATGGGAAATAATAACAGCGGAAAATCTGAAATGGCATACTAGTAAATTACTTGGTGCTTCATGTGCAAATGTTTGTGTGAAGATGTGAACCATTACTAATACACTGCAGACCAACCAGCTTTGGTGGATAGTTCTAAAAAAAATTGAAGTATAATAAATAATATCAAAAGAAATCCTGAACAACAGGGCATTGAGGAATACGAGGAGTAATAGAGCTTGGAATGTAACCCCCTTGGCATTCATGTGGAACTAGAATCCATCTTTTATCCTTTCGTGAAAAGTAATGCGCTTCGGAATATCACCAGGAAGATACTGCATAGAGTGTTGCTAGTAATTTAGGAAGAAAATAATATAGTCCCCCCTAGACAGAAAGTAATAGGAAAGCCTGTGATGGAATAGAGAAGGATTTTGTTAATTCGTAGAAATCCATTTAATCCTGTAAGATTTTCAGTTTCTTTTTTTTGGAGATACTCATTGTATTGTTCATAAATCTTATTTACTTGATAAAAATAAAAAAGGAATGTAGTCCCCCCCCCCCACTCCCGCATCAACAGACTTGCTCTTTTTTTGAGAAGGTAACATTTGTATATATCACCCGCACAAAAGGTGTGGTGAGACTTTGCTCGTTGTTCATTGACAAAGTTAGAGTATCAAGCAAAAAATTAACTTCATTATAAGAATTTTCTGCAATATCTTTCCAAAAAGTCAAGGGAGGTAAGACTAGTAACTCCATAAAATTAGAGAATCTCCCAGCATCAATAACAACCATAAGAGTTAAAAACTTACTACTATGTATTTTGCAGCATAAGTAGTGAGAGGTAAAAGAGATAAACCTGCTTGTACATATTATCCTCAGCAAGTCTAACCCGCAACTGCTGTTCCAAAACTGCCTGGACAACTTTTTTCTCGTCATTATCTCGCAGTCTCTCAGCCATCAAATAATAACCGTCACGAGCTAGGTCTTCGTAGGACTTCCCAAATTCCCTGAAACGGTTAGCCCACCGGAACAGATCGCGTGGAGTAATGAAACCATGTTTTCCAGCAAAAATTTTAGTACTCTGCCTATGCAATTGCAGTTCCTTCATGACAGCAATCATTTTCCTAGCATAGCTTTCTGGGATTTCGCACTTATTGGTCAATATTGTGCTCAACTCATCTTCTGGAATTTCATCGACATGGATCTCCACGAAACGGTTGCGAAATGCTCGTGAAAGCATTTTGCGACCACCATATAAGGTAGGTGGATTCTGAGTAGCAAACAGCATGAAGTTTGGGTGTGCTCGAACAGTTTCACACAACTCAGGGACAAAAAGCTCTCTATTATCATCTAGCAACCTGTTCAAAGCTTCCAACACATCTGATGGGGCAAGGTTCAGCTCATCTAGAACTATCCAATGACCATTCCGAACCGCCTTAACAAGTGCGCCCTCATGAAAGACAAGCTTCCCATTTGCATCAGTAACATAGGAACCCAGGTATTCCTGCAGATCAGTGTGTTCATGGTTATTGACCCTCACAAACTCATGACCGGTTATCGCTGCAAGATACTGGACAAGGCTCGTCTTTCCACTAGATGTTGGCCCCTGAAGTAGAACCGGGTATCTTCCAACAAATATGGCACGCGCCAGGTTTCTAATATGCTCCTTGACACTCTTAGTCAAAACATAGCTCTCCACCAAGTCATCAGACCTTGAGTTTCCTCTATCTAATAAGTAAGCATCAAAGGAGATCTGTGGAGGTATTTTGCCCTCTAATAAATATTTAGCAATTAATTGGTTCATTAATTTAGCACTTGGTTCATCTAATGCAATCAGAAAAAACATACAAAAACCATCATAAAGGGCTTTTGGAAGTCCAAAAGTTCGCTTCGCTTTTTTTGTGTATTCTAGCGCACGGTAAAGAGATCTTAAACTATATTGGGGCTTCTGGTTAGCACCATCCTGTAACTTATCATCACATTGCTTCTTGGCTGCTTTATAGAACTGCACAATTTTACTGACTAGTTCTCTATTTGAATGATCCTCATCAATAAACTGACTAATAAACAAAGAAAGGTCTTCATCATCCAACAAATCATCAACAAAATATTCGGTAAATCTGCTCCTTAACGAAATGGGCAAGTCTCTCTTCCCAGCATCAGTTGCAGGATTCATGCAGGCAAATATGCGGAAGTTCGAGTGTCTATTTACATAATCAATATCACCCCTTTCAGTCAAACATAGAGATCCAGTCTCTTCTTCAAGTACGCCGATAATTCGCTGCAAGGTCTCCGGAGGAGCCAAGTTCACCTCATCAAGCAATATCCATTCACCATTCTTAAGTGCAGAAATAAAAGCTCCTTCTACAAAAGAAAAGATCATTCCACCAGAAGCACCAATCTGCATACGCGCTTTATCTAGTTTCAGGGAAAAGGTTTCCCAAGCCTTTATCAGTTCATCACCCAAAGGTCTCTTCCGCTTTGTACCGGACCCAGATCTTCCTATTTCATTTATCTTTCGGACACCTTTCTGAAATCCACCAAATAACATCTTCCAATTCTTTTCAGAAACAAACTTCCTTAAACGTACAAGAAAGTCTCCGTTCTCCTGAAACAATAGATTGTTATATTGCTTAAGCTGAACGAAACGACATCTAGAAAAGTAAAATCTCAAGAATTACCTTGTAAGAAAATGTAGTAGTAAATAGGTTCTCAAACTCCTTATAAAGGGGTATACAGATGAACTGAGCATCGATTGGTTTGAATCCACCCAACAAGTCTGCTACATCACTTTGCTGACTCAAATTCTGCAACATAATATAAATCGGTCAGTGAGGCTGTTAAATGAAAATTTAAATCTTCTTGGTCATAGATCTTTCCCGAACATACCAGGACTGTAAGTTTTTTACCAAGTCTCGACGCAAGACTCTGTACAAGAGTGGTTTTCCCTGTACCAGTCTCACCCACCAAAAGAACTGGCTCATTGTATTTAACAGAGCAAGCTATTCTCTCAAGAACGTGGATTAAATTACGAATCTCAACGAAATGCTTCTTCTCTTCCAAGGTCTAGAACAATCATAAAGAACTTCAGAAAGGAACAAAGGAAAATATCATGCTTTATCAAAAACGGACAAAAAAAGTTCAGAGTTCGTTCACTCACAGCCCTATGATTACGCTTAAGCACAACCCTCCCAATACGTAAATCAGATGCCAGTTCCTGCAGAGACATTACAAATAAGAAAACGAAGCTGCTATAGATATGAAAATATCACTTCACAAAATAACTAATACCTGAATAACAGGCCTATTGATGGGATACAAAGTCTCCACGGGTGCTACTGACCACATTTTACCTATCTCTTTCACTACAACCAACCGTTTTTCAGCAGTTGAAAAGGCAGCAAAGATATCTACAGCCTACAGAGTCAAATCATCCACCTGTTAGCATAACTGAAATATTTAGCAAGGAAAAATGAAATGAGTATCAGTTATCATGTTAGACCTCCTTATATATGTTTTCACGTGCATAAGCTGAAAGGCCATCCCCGTCAAAATGAAAACCTAAACCTGCAATTCTCTTGCACCATTTGAGAAGATCTCTGCAATTGATACAAATGGTTAAAGCCGACAATATTCTATAGATTCAGATGACGGTCGTGACAAAGCTTACCTTAGTGAAAACCTTCCATGAGAACCCAAGAAGGCACCAGTTCCAAAATGACATCCTACTAGCTCATTAACTCTATCAAACGTTCCTGCAAGATGTGGCCACAGAATTAAATAGACATTGTAGGGGTAGACGACCTATCAGGAACAACTAGATCTATCATACCAATAAGTTCTGCTGCTAGAGACTCCAATTCTGGATACCACTTGTTCACAATCTTCAGCAAGTCCTGATGACTTGAAGGTGCAATCATTACTCTCCGCCAAAGTGCACTAACAGAACTCTTACCTATTAAAGAACGATGCCACTTTAAGCTAATAATGGACAGTAACCCAAAAATAATGAGGAAAGGGCAAAATAGATAACAAGATATACATTTTGCAATAAAATGAAGCCGACATCAATAACATTAACAGTAAAACATTAGTATTGGTACCATGGCAAACGGTCATTAGAGACCACCTTTAACAGGATCTTGTCAGTTCTAAATTCGGAGCTTGCTTCACTCACGGTCTGAGAATGCTAGCCACCAATTGGAAAAAGACTCACAATGTTGGAGAAGACCAGACCACCCAAAGACACAAGTGACTGACATAGTGGTGAAGGTATTTTGGAAAGAGCTTTGAGAACTTCGAGGTCCTAAATCCACTTCTACTAAAGTTAATCACAGTACGAACATGTAGGAAGAAAGTCAACCAGAACTTTTGAGAGGCACTCAAGCAGAAAAGAAGTTCAACTACCAATTATCAGAAAACAAAAGAACTGCAAATACAGAATCTATTTCTCATCAAGCATCAAAACCATGAGCGCATGCTGATTTTTACAAATATGCTGAGGAAAGATGGGGGGAAAAGAAACTAACAACAGACTCCAAATACTAGCAACTAGGAAAAAATCAGATAAGTATAAGAAGAATGTTAAGCGTGGATAAGTAAACCAAAATTTATAAGACACGATACCAACCTTCCATAGATATATCCAGCTTAGTGCTTGTCATCGTGGAAAATAGCCGAAAACCTTCATGCACTCGGATTCCCTGCAGTGGTTCATACGTATTGGTGTTCTTTCATCATCAGAATAATATGCACAAGAAGCAGTGTAACATTTCACCAATCAACTTGTGAATGGTAGGATGCAAGGACCAATCAGTACATGGAAGGCCAAAAAAGGGCCTAGCTTTTTGAAACAACAAATCGTGGTGGCAAACAGCAACATTATCTGTAACAAACTAAACAGGCAAGATACAACAACAACATACCCAGTGTAATCCCACAAGTGGGATCTAGGATGGTGTGTACTCAGCCTTACCCCTACCTTGTGAAGGTAGAGAGCTTGTTCCGATAGACCCTCGGTGCAAGTAAAGCGTATCAAAATCAGTAAGAAAAGGAAATAAAGTAGTGGAGGGGCCATATAGAAAATAATGGAGAAAAGAACAGTAGCAACAACAAATAATACAATAATCGAAGCAAAGGAAACAAGTAATAATAAACCAAAAATTAGATAGTAGGAGAATAATAGTAGTAATATTGGTAACGGAACCTACCTACTAACCTTCTATCATATTCTCGGCCTACATACCCTCCTATCTAGGGTTATGTCCCCGGTAAACAGGCAAGATAACACCTTGTCCAATGAATGGGAACTTGAGAAGAAAAAGAATTTCACTTCCATTAAAATGTAGACTAAAGAATTATCTTGACTTATCTCCCGACTTCAGAGCAATGAACAGTTCAATCATCAAAGTGGACACTCAATATCACTATCAACTTGATTTAAACGCACATAAATAAGCATAAGAATAATGTTATTAAGTAATACATAGTAGCACTCCATATGAATGGTTGAAATTTACATAAAAACCCAAACAATTAATTAACTTGAAATAAAACATTGCTTTTAACGGATTGTAAAGTCAGAGATAGTCAAGATATTACAACCATACACTTATCAAGCTAATTAGCAAATTCAGACAAAGCACCATGCAGTCAAAAGCATCAAAGGATAAGCATGATAACACTAAATCTTCTAGAACAGATAAAGGTAATATTCCAAAATACCTCTCCATGCCCAGTGAAGAATGAAGTTGCGCCTTCTAACAGAGGCAATAAGATGCATTGAACATCCGGAGGCGCTTTATCAACATCCTCAAAGACAACCCAGAATCCATTGGAAACAGCCTGCACATCATAATAATCCTCAGTCCATGACAAGGTAGGAATAATGAAATACCTATTGATTTCCCAAAGGAGTAAGAAACCTGGGTAAGTGAACCAGGCTGCCATCTGAATTCACCAGGTTGCTCCGTACAGACATAAGTGCCAACTAACATCTTACCATCAACTTGATCATCCATGTGAAGGAATAAAACTGTATTTTTGAAAATTGATCAACAAGAAAACAGTAGACATAGTCAGAACAAACCAAGAGCTTTTTCAAAGCACCATAAGCAAAAGTGTTGTTAGCAGTTTATGAAAGTGCATGGCTACAGACGATCATACTCACATGTTGTACGAGTACACATTCAAACTTGGGAATCAAATGTCTATCCAACTTACAATTTTCAAAACTTTATGACAATGCATAAATCAAATCCAAATCTAGAAATGTCAACTGAAACTTGATTATCCAGTGACGGTACCACATTCAGCTTGTGAAAGATATGACGAGTCTTTTGCAATAAGAATATGAAAACAACAATGTTCCTCAAATTGTGCCATACAAACAGACTCGACCAATACAAAGATCCACAAACTTAGAGAAAGCGAAGGACAAGATGAAGGCATACATTACTAAATTTGGGGAACGGAAATTTTGAAAATGTCAAGGGTGCTTTCCTGCTGGTTATTGGAGACATGGGACTTCACTTGGATTGAGATATTTATGGACACTATGGCAAACAAATTATCTACCCTATCAGATGACACCTTAATACAGTTTGACTAATTTTGACTTCATGAACAGATGCTTATACCACATTTAGCTACATTAAGGCCACATTTGATTTCTTTTTAAGATTAAGATGTTTGAATCTCAATATATATTTTCGTAGGCTTTTGGACACAGATGCCATTTGCATATACAACAACATACCCAGTGTAATCCCACAAGTGGGGAGGGTAGTGTATACGCAGACCTTACCCCTACCTTGGGGAGGTAGAGAGGTTGTTCCCGATAGACCCTCGGCTCAAATAACGAAAAAGAAAGCCTTTCAAAGCAGTTTTGAAAATGAATATTATTTGCAAATCAATATTTGTTTTAAAATTTTGTCCATTATTCACCTTCAATTTGAAATAGAGAACTTGAAGCATGAAGTACTGATTCACTCACAACTTCAAATACTATAGTCTAACTTTAATCAAATACTCAGTTTTTTCAACTTCACCCACAAATTGTCCAAACGGGTGAAGTCCAAATCTAAACACTATAACTAAAAGTCTATAACTGTTTGTTTTTTTGTTATGATCTATCGTTAATTAAAAACTAAACGTTTAATAATATGACAATTAACTACCACATTCAGACAATATGTGAGAAATCTTAATTTACATGGTATTACAAAAAAAAAATCCTTGATGAAACACGCTCTAAAAGTTGCTAGCGGCATTGGTGGTCGACGGTAGCGGGGGAGGTTGTGTGTTGCAGGAGCTGTCAGGGATGCTGGTTGTGCAATAATGGTCAGAGGGATTGGTCGGTAGCTAGCAACAGAGGTGATTGGTAGCTGTAGCTAGCAGCAGAGGTGATTGCTGGTGGAGGTCGTGCAGTGGAGGCTGGCAATGAGGTGTCAGAAAATGTAACTTGTCCCTCATCGGTTATCCAGGGTTTCTAAAGAGACTTGAATGGTATTAGGCTACTCAAGTCTCAAGGTTATGGGTTAAACACTCAAGCTCTTTCACAAGGTATCACAGAGAAATTTTAGTGCGCCGATTTGCACGATCGCTTTCTCTCTTCGTGTTCTATCATTTTTATTCTCCCTCTGAACTCAAACCATGGAACTGCACTCCCCCCCCCCCCCCCCACACACACAAAAAATAGATATATGTATATTCAAATCATCAAGCCACTTAAATTGCTCGAGGCCCCTCACTCATCTTGACCCTTATCTCTCGCTACTTCAAAAAAGACTGAAAAAATTAGAAAAAGAAATATCAAATCCAAGTGTAAGTCCCAGAACCGTATTATACACACGGAAGGCTGTTAGAGAATGCTACACTTGTTTCGCATCAATTGTGCAAGGGTGTTCAAAGGAATTTATATAATCTGGGGCTACTCTGACCTACGCCTTAAGGTTCTGCATCAGATGCGTATATTCTTTCATAGAGTTGATCGGTGGTGGTGGCCAGTGATGGTAATGGATCGCTGGTGGTGGAGGTGGAGGTGGTTGTGCGGTGGTGCCTGGTTGGTTAATGTTGTCGGTTGTATGGTGATCGTGACGGGAGGTGGGCGTGGCTAGCAGTGGTGCGCCAACAGAGATGATTAATGGTGGTGGTTGTTGCCAGTGGGATGTGCGGTGAAAGGTGGAGGTGGAGATGGATAAAGCAGTGGTTATAGCACATCTTCACATGAACTTTAACTGAATGATTTTATCGTATAAGATCGAGTGAATCTGACTTATTCAGAAAAAATAAGTGTAGTTGTAAAAGCAAAAAAGGTAAAATGCAATTACAAGGTTGAGATCCGAATAATTCAGATTTGAAGCACAATAAAATGAAAAGAAGCGGGGACTAAAGGAATATAATAAACTTCAACTATTAAAATGCATGCTACCATTTTTTATTTAACTCTTTTGGAAGACTCAAATTAACCACATAAAAAGAGGGAAAAGAAATACTAGACTTTTTCCATAGATGTCAATATGTGAAATGAACAATAACAAGTACTTTAACCTATTTTAAAATTCATGACTAGTTTTTGTATTTTTTACTTGTTACATCCCTCTGGTCTTGAAGGAGATACATTAACTTTACAAGCTCAACCAGACATCCACAGCCAACAATCAAGCAACAAAAAACAATTCCATCATATAAAAGATATACATATGCTATTGATTATTGATTTCACATGGAGCAACAAATAACGTACCCCGACCCCCATGAAGTTCTGCTAACTTTGAAATCAATGCAGTCTTTCCTGCACCGGCAGGGCCATACAAAAGAACTGGCCACCTCTGACTAAAAGCCAGGAACACCATCTCATAGCTCTTCTGCATAGCAGAAGTCAAGATGAAGGGTTTCCCACAATCCCTGCATGTTTTTAAAAGATGAACGTTAAATGCTATTTAGGGAACAAAGCAGCAGTGTGGACAAAGAAATCCAGAAAGTTACAGGTCTATGATACAAAGGATCTCAAGGATCCCACTTCAAAATTGATCCACTTCTCAACTGTCCCCAATTGCTGAATCACCAATGTAAATGCTGACTTGTAAACGCATCCAGCCCAAATTACAAGCAAGTTATAACAGATATTGCTATTTTTAGGTCTGCTCTTACCATGTCATCTTCTTGTCCCCCTTTAACAGTCCATTCTCCAAA
This sequence comes from Anisodus tanguticus, assembly GCA_034509755.1. NCBI lineage: Eukaryota > Viridiplantae > Streptophyta > Magnoliopsida > Solanales > Solanaceae > Anisodus > Anisodus tanguticus. Next base: position 8,796,719 of record CM067555.1, on the reverse strand, counting down.
ATGGTTGAGGAGGATGGAACTAAAGAATCAAAGGATGAAGATTGTAATGTACGACACTGGTTCAATCCCATGCTTCCACCAGCTAAGTCATGATTATTTTCATGTGAGGATTCAAGATACCAGGCTGCTTTCTCCAGTGCTACATCCTGGTAATATTCTTCCCAACTGTGGATTTGAAACAACAAATTCAAATGTGAGAAGACGGATGAGAAGTTTCAGATACAAATTTTAATAATCAGATGAAATGCTGCATATCATACTACTAAGATCTCAGCATGGAAGAATAGCATGAATCCAGAAAGAATGAAAAAATTACTCTCTTAAGTCTAAATATTATTCATATCACGAACTAGACCATTGACCAAGAAATTAGCAGGCATCGGGTATAAAATATCTAGCTTCAATTCCAGTAGCCATTTCAAACAAAGGATTTGCTGTGACTTACATCAAGCAGTTGAGAACATTTACTCAATGAATTAGAATGCAACAACTTACCGCAGTAAACAGGAACATGCTTCTTGAGAACAGAGTTTGAATTTTGCTATAGCTCGGTCATTTAACTTCAAAAGTATTGACAGTATTCTTATACCACACCATATTATGTCACACACACTTCTATTTGGTTCTTCATTTTTACCCAAATAGTAATCATGAAACTGACTTATATCGTCCAAAAGGCAAGACCAGTCCCACATCGTGGCGAAAACTTCAGTCTCTGCCAGAAGGAGACGATATGAAACTCGTACAGCATTCAGCAAACCAGCTCCATCCTAATAAGAGAGTAGTTAGATAGCTTATAAAATTTGCTATGCTAAATTGGATTAAAATAATACCTATACGCAAAATAGAGAGAAGAAAGCCACAGAAACTAAGGAAATTTTGAATCCAATGGAGAATCATTACCACATAGTTAGGACTAACAGCAACTTATCGTCATAGACTTGCACTAGAAACAAGCTTACAATGATAATTAAGGTACTCAATTTAACTCCCTAACTCAGAACAATGTGAAAACAATGTAAAGCTCAATAGACAACTAGCAGCCATCCTAATCTAAGCGCTTAGTATATAGACCATAGGTAAGTTTTCAGCATGTATTGCCACACATATCTCATTACCAGCAAGGGTTGCCAAAAACTTTCAAGGATAAGAAATTTTTGAAGCAAAACGTGACTATTATAACAAACAAGCTCCAGTGCCATTATGGTTGCAACCATAATATTTCTCAACGAAGGAGTTAATGTAAATACCTATTGATGACAGCCCATTCCCCCAAAGAAAGTCCAGACCTATGCTAAGGAACTTAAAGAACTCAAGTGATACTCCACATCACTTTGAGAGTGGTCCCTCATCGGGCAAATCCCAATGCTCTAAGGAACTTAAAGAACTCAAGTGATACTCCACGTCACTTGAGAGTGGTCCCTCATCGGGCAAATCCCAATGCTCTAGCCTAACAACCTCAAAAACTAGCTCATGAGGTGAGGGCGAACTTGGAACACTTAAACCCATGCACACCCAGAATCTGATACATGGACAATATAACATAGGGGCTCAAACATTACGTAATCATGAATATGATTGTGCCTAGCTCTAATGTTTCTTCTTTTTATGTTATTTTACAGAACACAATCTTCGATGCTCAGATCATGTAAAAAGACAACAAACCATCCTAAACCAATGTGGGATACTTGACTGCTTAAAATGCAACAAGAAAAGAAATTAGGGAAGTGAGCAACACTCACTTGCTTCATATAAAATTTAAAATATTTATCATACAAGGACGGACAAATTCAAATAAACCTAAAGGGGGAAAAGAAAAAAAGCACTAGAAAAAATCAAGCCAAGTCGCAACACCCAGCAACCACTGTACCCTTAAATTCAAGTCACAATGATAGTTGTCTCTTATGAATGTGTCATTATAAATAACTATGAACTGTAGGAAAGGACATAGAAGCCACAAGTCCACAACCAAGACAATAGTATCTCCTTACTTCAGAAAGGGCCATATTGATGGAACAAAAGCTATTGCCTCTGTCCAAATTTATGTGGCACACTTTTCTTTTTAGTGTGTCCTAAGAAGAATGACATCTTACTATATTTAGAATAATTAAATTAAAAATTAATTTTACCTTGTAAAAAAATTATTTAATAAATTATTTACCTTATCAAAAAGATAATTTAACTTTTAAGATTCTCATTTTACCCTTAATAATGAGATTAGTATAGCCCTACGCCACACAAATGTCTCTGGCTAGTTTTAAACCATAAGTTTCAAAAGTCCATACTTTTTTAAACTCCGAGGCCATATAAAATGGGACGGAGGGAGTGAGGAGGTATTATTTTATTCATTCATCACCCACCTATGAATTATTCTCACGCTTTTAGTAAGAAATTGGAGTTTTTCCTCCTTTTCTTGTCTGTTTCTTTTGCAACACCGTACACTGCATCAAGTGCTACTGAGTACTGACACAACTAGCACATACTCCATATCATACACAAGCCAAAATTGAAGTCTTTACTAACGCAACAACTCATATGAGTCCATAATTCCTGGATACAACAAATAAACTCATATTCCAGGTCATGCCACATTCCTCTTATCAATTCAATTTGGTTTTATATTAATTTTTTGTAAAATCAAGAAAGACCATAGACATGTTGGTCATCATTCTAAAGTTAGAATTCGCTGATATTCTCAAAGCTCAGGAGCAATCTAACATCTACAATCTGGTACAAGTATAGTGTTTTGTGAATATCACGACCAAGCCATTGTATTGGAGTAAGGAGAAAACAAAGGAGAAGGATGGTGTCAAATATTAGCTCTTAAAGACAAGACAGGAGGAAGACAAATTCAGAAAGAGAATTACATAGAAAATTATGGAGCAAAAGTTAGATATTGAGAAAGAAAATACCAGAACAACTGCCTCCATAACTGATTTTCTCTGTCTAAACCTTTCGAATGGAGGGGGAGCAAACTCAAAATAACCCAAGACAGACCTGCGCCAAGGAAAACACTTGTTACTCTAACAATTGATACAAAAATGCATAGGTATGCAATATTATCCTCGATTACAGCGGCACAGCTAAAAATACTTAAATAAGGCAGCACTCAAGAGCTGTGGATTATTGATTTATGGTATATCATCCATATTCAGTAGGATACATTCTTGACCAAACTGTCCCATTGTTCAAAAGAAACTTGATTCAGGAACCAAACAGAAGAAAATAATTTACCTCAATAATGAACGAACCAAATCATGAGCTCTACAAAAAGCGAGACAAGCTAGTTCATGAAGCTTCAACCCCTTCCCTCTTTTAGCATAAACATCAATAATATGAATAGTATCTTCAATATCTAAATCTCCAACTTCCCCAGGATTATCTTCTTGGTCGACCTCCATCAAGTCACCATCATCATTGCACCTCAAATTAGGTACCAAACTAAGTAAGGAAACAGCTCTGTCCACAATTTTCCGAGCTAGCGGGCGAAAACATCCAACCAAAGGGATTGTATACTTTGGATGTATCACAATTTCTCCCACAGCATTCACCAGTTCATCTTCTGTAACTTTATCACCCTATTAACAATGAAACATGGAATTTTCATACTCAAGATAAAAGGTATTGAACACAAATATTATACTCCCTTCGTCCCAATTTAGGTGGCACAATTGGAATTTCGAGATTCAAACTTCTAAACTTTGACTGTGAATTCGGACAGACAAGCTTAAGTTTTTTGAAATAAAATTTATATATTTCGAAACTACATAAAAGTAGTATAAATCGCAATAATTAAACTTAAAATACTTAATTGACTCTAGATATTCCAACTGTGGCACATAAATTGGGACGAAGGGAGTAGTAAGATTTAACTATATTGTTGTATCAACGAACAAATACTGAAACTTTCCTACTCAAAAAAGATATATGACACGTAAATTAGTTGATTATGTTAGATTTTCAGTACCTTCTTTAATAAGTAATCGAATTGGGGTATAGAAGCGAGCTCAGGGCACCGAGAAAGGAACCTCTGCAGCTCATAATCCACACAAAAACTACCATCAAAGGACATTTTTTCGTGATTCTTGGAAATTTCTGGATATATATGAATTTGTTTTTCTTATGCACCGGTGAACGGAGACGTATAGGTGCACGGGTGAACCGTCTCGTATGAAGGGGGTAAAGATTGGTAAGTAGGGTTTAGGGTTTAAGGTTTATTATTTGCGTTTCATTTATATGTTTCGGCGGTCGCTGGGTTTAAGGCTTTTAGGAATTAGGTCGGTCGGTTTAATTATTAAGTATTGGTAACTGGTTAGGGTTATATAAATAGGCGTTTGGCCATAGATATAAAAGAAAAATTGAAGTTGGTGTTTTGTTTGGCCATAATTTTTGCAGATAATATTTGATTGTTAAAATGTGTTTTTTTTTAAATATGAAATATAATGTATACTCCTAATTTTTAAAAACTAGCAAAATCACACAAAGCAATTAATAAATATAACAAATGTGTAAACACTGTCCATCAATCATTTTCTATTACATTAAGCATGATTTATATAGACTTTCTGTAATACAATAATATAGGAGTTGGCGGACTAACTGCGTAACGTTGGTGCACCTGTGATCAATAATCGGCTGGTTCTACAAATGGTTGCCGGCCTTTCTGAGGCCTATAATGGCGTCGGAACTCTCTTTCGTCAAAGTAATCCGCTTCCCCCTTTTTATCAAGCCCGCTCGATGCTCACCTTAGAAGAAGTCGGCTTGGCAAAAAAGGCAGCTACCAGCGCCAGTTCCGTGGCAATGATGACTTCGTCTGATAATTCACTGTTTATTTATCGTCATGGGTCTTCTATGGCCTATATTTTGTTGTATTTGGATGATATTATTTTGATTATCTCATCTGATGTGTTGTGTCGGTTGGTCATGACATTGCTCAGCTTTGAGTTTGCTATGAAAGACTTGGAACCCTTGAGTTACTTCTTGGGTATTGTTGTCACTCATCATGCAAGGGGTTATTTTTGTCGCATAGAAAGTATGCTGCTGAGATTATTGAGCGAGCCAGTATGTCATCTTGTAAGTCTACTTCTACGCCAGTTGATACTAAATTAAAACTAAGTGATGCGGCCGGCGTACCATACGAGGACCCCACCCATTATCACAGTCTTGCTGGGGCACTTCAGTATCTCACTTTTACACGACCAGATATTACGTATGTCATACAATATGTTTGTTTGTTTATGCATGACCCTCGGATTGAGCACATGAATGTGCTCAAACGCATTATCCGCTACCTCCAAGGCACTTTTGATTATGGCTTACATCTATATCCGTTGTCGGTTTCTACACTTGTCTCTTACACAGATACTGATTGGGGTTGTTCGGACACCAGACGCTCTATGTCTGGTTATTTTATGTTTCTTGGTAACAACTTGGTCTCGTGGTCTGCCAAACGCCAAGCTACCTTATCACGCTCTAGTGCTGAGGCCGAGTATCGAAGGGTGGCCAATGTGGTTTCTGAATCATGTTGGCTTCGTAATCTCCTCTTAGAGCTTCACTTTCCAGTTCACAAAGCTATCTTGGTTTATTGTGATAATGTTAATGCTATATACCTTTCTGGCAATCCGGTTCAACGTCAGCACACTAAACATATTGAGATGGATATCCATTTTGTTCGCGAAAAGGTAGCTCGTGGACAAGTACGCATCCTCCATGTCCCTTTCAGGTATCAAATTGCGGACATAATTACCAATGGCCTTCCATCGGTTCTATTTGAAGATTTTAGGGACATTCTCAGCTTACGAAGGCCACCCGCTATAACTCCGGGGGTATGATAAATACCCGTGATATACACGGAATATACATCATGTATATCACGGGCAGAATACTGTTAATTGGGCTGTTAAAATCCGCGGCAGACACGGTCTATTCATACAGTGTATATCACAGGTTTAGTGGCTTAGTTTTGGTAGATTGGTTGTAATTAAATTAGAGTTGTACACTTATCATAATTGTATAATTATTGTACAAGTAGAATAAGAATATGATTATCCTATTATGAAAATTGTAAATTGTATATATACTCTTTCATTAATAAAAATAATTAAGGGATTATTTCTTTCAAAATAATTATACATCTTTCAAGTAGTCAAACTTGAAAATTTGATCTAACAATTTGAAATTTAGATTAGGTTTTAGCAAATCTGAAGTTTTGAAGCTAGAAACTTCAGATACATGATTACAAGTTACAACTTAGACCCACATGTCTAAAGTTGATTATGAGGAGACTAAATTTTTAAAACCTTATAACGATTATTCTATAAATAGAATTCTAAAATGACTTTGCACTTGCCCCGGAACACATCTAATGCATACATGATATGAAGGATTCCATGTCAACGTTCTCTTATTTACTTTTGGATAAAAAATGGCAGTTCGGTGCACTAAGCTCTCACTATGCGCGAGATCCGAAAAAAGCCGAATCACAAGGGTATGTTATATGATATTCTTTTCTTTTTGGTCCCTTCGAAATGGTTACACATTTTTATAATTGAAGATTTTATGATTTAGCATTCACACTTTAAGCTTATAAAATCCACTATTAGAGGACTTGGTGAACGATTCAAAAACAGACAAACAATAATGGAAAATTAAACAATAGTAACTGAAAGCAAGTAAAAATAGATTTTGATTAAAGTAATAAAAAATTGTCTGAATAAGCAAAATAGAGAACTAATCTAAGAACTAATCAAAGTAACTCTATTTTCCCTTTCCTCCCTTAAATTCCAATTGTTGCGTTTATTTTTTGTATGCTTCAACCTTACGGCCTAATTAATAGGAATGGTCGTGTCTTTTTGAAGGGATTAAGGATTGAATAAACTTAAAAATTGTGCTATGGAATTAGAGTGATAAGGGAATAGGGATTGACCACCAAATCTTTAAACGAATTGGAGACTTTCATTACGATTTTCTTCCAACTCTTTTTATATATTGTGAATTATTAATTATGCAGACTTATATTATTTTTATGTAATTTTCAAAATATGTAAATTTTATTATAAAATACTCGAAGAATCTATATTTGAAATTGAGTCAAAGAAAAAGTTGTTTAACTCCCAAAATTGATCAACCCTCGTATAAATTAGGACGGAGTGGATATAAAATTATTAGCACTTTCTACTTTCTCCCTTTCCCATTTATTAATTTAAAATATTCTGTTATAACTTAAAAGTGAAGACAGTAATCTTATTTAGGTAGGTTTTGGGAACGATAAAATACATGTCATGATTTATTTGTATTGATATTCTGATAATGTAATTTCATTTAGTAACGATTTTCAATACGTTTGTATCCGTAAATGACAATATATAAATATATGTTTGCTTCCTCTAATATTGAATTATTGAGGAGCGCACGCCGAGTTAGATAGAGCAAAGGATCTTAAATATTTTTTATATAAGGACAAAGAAGAAAAAAATAAATATCGAGAACATCAATTTCAAACAAATATTAAGTACATATAATCCTATAATATAATAATATTTTTGTTACTCATAAAATAAATATTATAATTAGAAATAATATTATCTAATACTTTTTTACTATGGTTGAGATTGATTGGGAATAACGTGCAACTGCACGTTTATAGTGACTAGTTATATTAAAAGAATGAAGGGCCTTAACAATGTTGATTGAACTTTTTGCCCTTCATTAAAAGACTCTACCATTGATAAAATCGTCATTTACTACTTTTCTCATTAAATATATATATAATTATATGTAAACACTGATATAATATATATTTTTGGAAAATAAAAATAACCCACGTTATTTTTGGTATATTTTTAAAACCAACTAAATTTTGTGTTGTTAAATGGCATGCAATTCCCTCACGATGGAAAGTCCATAGGACTTGAAGTTAGGGGTGAGCGGGTCCGGCTACCCTAATTTTTTGAAACTATCCGGACCCTACCTAGTAAAAGACCGGTTCCTAAATTCACTATCCGGAACCTACCCGTAGCAATCATTACCCGAAACCTACCCGGACCCTGCGCTTCCGGGTATGTTCCCGCGTACCCGGTAACAATCCGATGAAATGAACACTTTTACACTGTGTCGTTCCTAAAATTGATGGACCTGACTTATAGTTCAAAAAAATAAGCACAACTGAACATGTTTTCTCATATCAATTATAATGATCCATCTTTGTATTCTCATATCAATTATAAGCTTAACATAAGTATTTCAGACCTTCCGCTAGATTCTAAAATATACAGCAAGTACTATATGCTAATTAATTGATGAATCTAAAATAAACATCAAATACACCTTTGTTTCCTCATATCAATTCTAAAATATGAAATTGCAGAATCCATATTATTGAATAAAAATGAAGTTGCAGGTCTTTGCTAAAGTTCAGTACATCGCTTCAGATTTTCTTCGCAATAAATTTTGGAAATTTTCTTTTGGGATTAACAAAGAAGTGAAGTGTACAAATTTTTTCTTTCGGAATTAGCACAATATACACATCGAGATTGATACCCTAAAACAACATAAACCCTAAACTTTGTGCAACTATGCATTAGAATCCATATGCAACTGATATTGATTTATCACAATCATTAGAATCCACATGCAACTGATATTGACTGATTTTGATCAAAACAAGGGCCAATTACACATTTGGTTGGTCGATCTAAAATAATTACATTTTCTATCAAATTACATAAGAATATATATATAATATTATTCATTGATATAAAAAAATTGAATACTTGTGATTTGAAGGGCAGATATATAGTATAAAATATAAATCCCTCAAAACAATAATATGAAGTGACGAGTTCAGAGTTCAGACAATTAACGTAAAGGACACCCAAGTCTCAACTTAAATTTGCAATCCCAAGTCTCTCTCCTTGATGCTCTGAGGCAGTCAACACGTCGCATGATGAGCAAACAAGATAAACCTCGTCTCTCTCTGAAATATACAAAAAGAATATGGAATTTACAGACTTCGAAGGTCATTTTATTTTGTAGTTCTAATGTTCTTGTGTTTTCAATTTGTACCTCATGTATATTTAATTAAAATGTCTAAAATGAATTATGTTTCGTAATCTCTGATGAGAGAATATATGGTAATAACATAGTCCTAATTGGAAAGGATATTGCAAGAAATATTTTTGTTGATTATTTCAATTCAAAATGGCAGTAAATATACTATAATACAAGCATAATTTTAGGCTACAATTACGGTAAGTAATGATTAAATATACACATATCATATACAAAATATACATAATTATGACCGAATATCCTACTCTATCACACTCATGCAGTCGAAGCGGGAGGTCGGTGTATGCTGAGACTGTCCCGAAAGTCTTCACATAGAACCAGCTGAAGACTTTTTGTAAAAATATCGGCAATCTGATAGCGTGACGGGACGTGTAAGACACATACTTGTCCACGAGCAACCTTTTCGCGAACAAAGTGAATATCCAGCTCAATATGTTTAGTGCGTTGATGTTGAACCGGATTTCCAGTGAGATAAATCGCACTAACATTATCACAAAAAACTAATGTCGCCTTCGGAACCGGACAATGGAGCTCCAAAAGAAGGTTCCGTAGCCAACAAGATTCAGACACCACATTGGCAACTCATCGGTTTTCTACTTCGGCACTGAATCTGGACAAGGTAACATGCCGTTTGGAGGACCAAGTTATCAAATTGTCACCGAGAAATACACAATAACCAGACGTGGAGCGTCTGGTATCCGGACATCCACCCCAATCAACATTTGTGTAAGAAATAAAAGTGGTTGTTGAAGACGGATATAAATGCAAGTCATGATCAAGAGTGCCCTGAATATAGCGCACATTGCGTTTGAGAGCATGCATGTGATCCTCCATCGGGTTATGCATGAATAGACAAACATGTTGTACATCATAAGATATATCGGGCCTCGTAAAAGTAAGATATTGCAGGTTACCAGTAAGGCTGCGGTAATGTGATGGATCGGCATATGGCTTGCTGGTAGAAACATTTAACTTTGGTTTAGTATCAACCGGTGTGGAAGACGGCTTACACAGCTCGTTCAACGATTTATTCTGCATACTTCTTTTGAGACAAAAATAAACTACCGGCATGATGTGTTACATCTATTCCCAAGAAGTAACTTAGTGGCCCTAAATCTTTCATTGCAAATTCTGAGCCAAAAAGTGATATGATAGACTTGCACAGAGCATCAGATGAGGCAGTTAATATAATATCATCCACATACAGAAGAATGCAAGCTATATCATTACCCTGACAGTATATGAATAGAGAATGATCAGACTTGTTGTTAGAAAACCCAATATTAGAAACATAATCTGCAAACCTCTTGTACCAGGTCCGAGGTGCTTGTTTGAGCCTATACAATGATTTCTTCAACATGCACACATGATTAGGATAAGTGGTGTCTATGTACCCCATGGACTGATACATGTACACCGTTTCATTGAGTTGTCCATGTAGAAATGCATTTTTTTCATCAAGATGATGAAGAAAGAGCCAGACTTAGTATCGTGTAGATAGTAGCTGGTTTGACCACCGGAATAAAAGTCTCATTGCAGTCCACACTAACATGTTGAGTTTTTCCATCACCTACAAGACGGGCTTTATGCCTCTCAAATGTACCCTAAGATTTTTCTTTATGACTAAAATCCACATAAACCGAATCATATTAACATCAGAAGGACAAGGTACCGAATCCCACGTCCTATTATTAATAAGAGCATTAAATTCATCATTCATTGTTATTTTCCAATTCGGGTCATTAAGGACAGACACAGGATTACGAGGCAATGACGATTTGGTAACATGGTCGTGAAGACCATATTTTTGTTTGGTTTGAAAATCCCGTGTTGACTACGAGTGACTGGCCGTTGAGCCGAAATCGAAGGTGGTTGGATGGATGACGTGACACTGGGCTGGGTGGGTGACGTACTGCCTTGGATTGGGCCTGGGATTACTGGGCCGCCACTGCCTGAGGCGGGGCCTCTACCCAGTGGACTACCAGGCAGTGGGCTGCCAGCGAGAGGCCCGTTGGGGGTGGCGACAAACCACCGGGCTTGGGCAGCGGGTCCGATTAGCGAGATATGAGGAGAAAATAGTTGGGCCGAGTTACCCGAATTAATTGGCCTGGCCGAAATGGCTGGGCCTAATTGTGAAACCAACCAGTGGACCAAATACGGGAGTATGCTATTGTCAAAAAATTCGTAGGTAGGAGGCACAGAACAATGCATTTTGGCAAAGGAGAAATTTGTTTCATAAAAAACTACGTGACGACTCACGATGATTTTATTAGGGGATAAGTCATAACATTTATAACCACGTTGATTTGACGGATATCCCAAAAAAATACATGGAGTAGACCGTGGTTGAAGTTTATTGATGGTAGTGGAAGGAAAAAGAGGATAGCATAAGCACACTAAAACCTATAAATAAGAGTAGGATGGGTCCTTTAGGTATAAAATTTTAGGGGATTGGTAGGCTAACTGTTTGCTCGAAAGTATGTTCAGAAGATAGGTTGTCATTTGTAATGCATGATGCCAAAATGATGGTGGTAGAGAGGCATGGGCAAGTAAGGTTCGAACAATGTTGTTAATGGTTCGAATTTTTCTTTCTGCTTTTTCATTTTGAGATGAGGTATGTGGACACAAGAGACGAAAAGACAAACCATTAGTTTTGCAAAAAATCTAAAATGGCCCATTATCAAATTCTCTATCATTATCACATTGAATATTTTTAATGTCCCGTTCAAATTGAGTGCGGATGAATGCTCTAAAGGAGAGAAATGTGGAAAAAACTTGTGACTTTTTAGACAAAGAAAACGTCCAAAAAAAATAGAGTAATCATCCAACAAAAGAAGATAATATCTATGGCCCGAATAACTCAAAATGGGAGATGTCCAAATATCACTATGGATAATATCAAAAGGCATAACGGTGCAAGAATTAGAAGCAACAAATGATAATTTAACGTGTTTCCCAAACGGACATGAACGACAAACATGAAAATTATGAGGTCTAATATATGAAATAAATTTATTTTGTTTAAGGGAGGCAAAGACAGGTGCTCCTGGATGACTCAAACGTTCATGCCATAAAGAAGAAACTAAAACAGCAAAAGTGGATGGTGTGGCTTGATGTGTGGTTGTGGTGATGGGATAAAACTCGCCCCGACTATCACATATCATTAGATGCATCCCCGTCTGAAAATCGTTCACGAAAAACCCAAAAGGATCAAATTCAACAGAAACCCAATTGTCAGTAGTAAATTTTCTAACTGAAATCAAGTTTTTAATTAATTTAGGAGCATGACAGACATTTTTTAAAGTTAATTGTGGGTTCAGGGGAGACAAGTTTGTAGTACCATAACCACGAATTAGAATTAAATGACTATTTTCGATAATTATACCATGATTATTACTCAAATTAAAATAGGACGAGAGATTACCTTGTGAGGACGTCATATGAGACGTTTCACCAGTGTTCATGTACCAATTTGCGTCGAGTGGAGTAAGCCTAAGGTTGTGCATTGAGGCCTCGATGTCGGTCGGGGTCACCACTGCCGAGTGTGCATGCTGGCTGGACTGTTGCGTTTGGACTGCTGGCCTGAGTGTGGGTCTGGCCTAATTTCCAGAGGGAAATGAGCAGGGAGGCACGACCCAGTGCCACTGCCATGCCCACGGTGCCGGCCACTGACCCTCTAGGCCCTCGACTGCCACTGGGCTGGCTATTGCTGCTGGCCGCCACCCCTGCCGCCACCTCCGCCACGTCGGTGTTTGCCATCCTTGCCACCGCCTCTGCCGTCGTCGTGGGTTTTACCTCTATTACCGCTATTTCATCCCTTTGGGCCACAGTTTGACGGCAAATATTCAAATTGTGAAGAATTATCATAGGACAAAGCGACAACCATGGTGGAATTCGATACAGTAGCCGTCTTTTTGGCAAAACCCGCTTCTTCTAGGATGAGCATAGAACAGACTTGATAAAACAACGGAAGAGGGTTGCTTTGGCGGATGAGCGTACCTACTCCACTATATGCGTCGATGAGGCCGACAACCATTTGTAACACGAGCGGATTGTTAGGTATCGACGCCCCGACGTTCTTGGGTTGGTCCGACAGAACGTTGAGCTATTGACAATATGCGGACGCATTCGGAAAATCTGCCATGTCAGTGGTAGAGAATTCTTGCTCAAGTGTGACGGTCCAAGAATTCTTATTGTCTTGGAATATGTCACGTAAGCGTTCCCAAGCCTCCATAGTCGTGGAGTCGGGCTCAAGAATAGTATCCTGCAAATCACTTGAAATTATGGCATAAATCCACTGTAGAACCGTTGCATCAAGTGTCAACCATAGTTCCATTTCATCATCGGTTTTCAGCACCTTCTCATTGCCTTTTTCCGGTGGGATGATGTGATGGATAACCCGGTCTGAGCGACAATGAATTTTGAAAAGTTCCACCCATATCGCATAATGGACGTTTTCCATCTCAAGAGTGTGGAGATATGAGATTTAATGTTTGAAACTGCGAGGGTTGGATGGAAATTTGATTTCGAGTCAGACATGGCTGACGGAAGTGGGTGGGAGTCGGCGGCACAAAGAGAAAGGAGGGGGTGTGTGTGTGTGTGTCGGTCTACGGTGAAGTGAAGGAAGGGAGAAGGTATTAGGGTTTAGGATCTTTCCCTAGAATCTGATACCATGTAAGAAATATTTTCCTTGATTATTTCATTTCAAAGTGGTAGTAAATATACTATAATACAAGCATAATCCTAGACTATAATTACGATAAATAATGACTAAATACCATATACAAAATATACATAATTATTACCGAATATCCTATTCTATCATAAAGAGCCCATTTATGCGTAAAAAATTAAGGACTCTTGGGCTGAAAGAAGTCTAATGAGATCTTTCTCAGGAGCACCAGTAGAAAGTTGGATCACCAGCTGGGGAAGGATATTATTTGCTGAGTTATCTTGAAATGATAAAATTGATATGTATCTACCATTTCTAATAACTATTGTCAGGATTTTACTTAAGTATTAAGCTTAGCAATTGTAACCCAAAAAAACAGTATATAGCTAAATTTTGAATTTTAGCAATGCCGCGGGCTTTATGCAACCACCACTTATTGGACTGCTTTTTTTGGTCCCATCACCTCTGAAATTACTGAATTTCAACGCTAGTACCACAAAAATGTTCTTAATTCATCAATGACAAAATCTCATCAAAATTCAAATCTTGAAATCGCAATTAAACTCGGATATGAAACTTTAGTACTCCATCCGTTTCAATTTATATGACACTCTTTCTTTTTTAGTAAATCTAAAAAGATTGACACAAAACTATATTTAGTAATAATTCAACTTTAAATTTACTTTTATACCTTTAATGAAATGATTTTATGCCACACAAATTTCTATGAGTTGTTTTAGACCACAAGTTTAAAAAATCTTTCTTTATTTCTTAAACTTTATTTCAAGTCAAAGACCTTCCTATAAAATGGGACGGAGGGAGTAGTATAATTTGAGTGGGTGTGGTAGGGATACATGGGAAACACCTAGACAATGAAAAAAGATTGGGGGTGATTTCGATTGATTTAGAGTCAAAATTTAGACATGAAAAACGTCACATAAAAGATTGGGGATGTATATCGTATATATAAGTGTATATCACATAAAAATCTTCATTGATATACATATACCTGATACAAATGAAATAAACGAACAAAGTGATTTACACTGATATACACGGATATATAGTGGGTGACATTTCATCAACCTCGAGTTTTCAATTTTAAAATCATCTCAAATACACCTCAAATCACCTCCAAACTCCTCCAACATTGAAAATCAAGATCCTTAAAGATAATTCCAAAAGTCCACTTAACACCCGAATGAAATAAATACAAATATGGATATAAAAAATTCGATGATCTTAAGTGGTGTTTTCAGGTCCTTCAAAGTTCTTCTTCACAAATTAATAGAGAACTCTCGTTAGGAGAGAATATTAAGTATCTAGTGTACATATTTTTTTATTAATCCTGCATAAGGCATTAAAAGAAGAAGAGGAAGAAGTAACACATTAATTTCTTTATCGCATGAAATTGATTTGAAAGAAATAATCCCTTCATTATTTTCATTAATGAAAGAATATATATACAATTTACAATTTTTCACAATAGGAAAATCTTATTCCTATTCTATTCCCAAAATCCTATTCTAGTTGTACAAGAAACTTATAATTATGGTAAGTGTACAAGACTAATTTAATACAATATTTACACTAATAAATTTTTTCCACAAACCGTGATATACACGGGTTTGTATACCATGTATATCACGGCTTCACATAAGGTAATTTTGCCTTGTGAAACCGTGATATACATGGCATACAAACCCATGTATATCACGGGTATAACTAATACACCCCTGCAGTCATAGCGGGCGGTCTTCGTACGTTGAGACTGTCCCTAAAATCTTCAAAGAGTACTGACGGAAGACCTTTGGTAAAGATGTCTGCAATTTGATACGTGGAAGGGGCATGTAAGACGCGTACTTGCCCATAAACTACCTTTTCGCAAACAAAATGGATGTTCATCTCAATATGTTTAGTCCGCTGATGTTGAACCGGATTGCCAAAAAGATAAACTGCACTAACATTATCACAATAAACCAAGGTAGCTTTTTGAATGAGAAAGTGAAACTCTAAGAGAAGATTACGTAACCAACATGATTCAGAGACCACATTGGCCACCCCTCGATACTCGGCCTCTACACTAGAGCGGGATAAGGTAACCTGCCATTTGGCAGACCATGAGACCAAGTTATCACCAAGAAACATACAGTAACCAGACGTAGAGCGTATGGTGTCCGGACAATCACCCCAATCAGCATCTGTATAAAAGACAAGTGTAGAGACTGATGACAGATATAGATGCAACCCATAATCAATTGTGCCTTGTAAGTAGCGGATGATGCGTTTGAGCGCATTCATGTGCTCAACTCGAGGATCATGCATAAACAAACACACCTACTGGATGACATAGGTAATATCAGGTCTCGTGAAGGTAAGATACTGAAGTGCCCTGCAAGACTGCGATAGTGGATCATATCCTCATACGGTGAGCCAACCGCAGCACCTAACTTGGGTTTAGTATCAACTGGAGTGGAAGTAGACTTGCATAAGGACATACCAACTCGCTTAATGATCTCACCTGCATACTTTCGTCGTGATAGAAATAACCCATCTGCATGACGCGTGACAACAATCCCCAAAAAATAACTCAAGGGCCCCAAGTCTTTCATAACAAACTCTGAACTGAGCATGGTCATGATAGACTTGCGCAACACATCAGTAGAGGCAGTCAAGATAATATCATCCATATATAATAAAATATAAGCCAGGGAAGTGCCACGATGATATATGAACAATGAATTATCAGACCGGCTGTGCGAAAACCCAATAGACTAAACATAGTCTGCAAATCTCTTATACCAAGCCCGTGGGATCTGCTTAAGCCCATACAAGGACTTCTTCAATAAACAGACATGATGAGGATATTTGGAGTCGCGAAAACCCAAGGGCTGATGCATGTAAACGGTCTCCTTAAGTTCACCATGTAAGAAAACATTCTTCACATCTAACTTATATATATTGTAAATCATTAATCAATAAAATGAAGTAACATATTCCTTTATAGAGTAAAAACAAACATTTAACAAATATAATACAAAAACATCGAATATATAATACAATACTGACACAATAGCATGTGTTAATTTTTCAATATATAATCAAAGGACCAAACCTATTTCATCGATCATCAACACATTAACAAAAGATCAAAACTAGTACATTATAAACCAATCTATTAACGTAAAAAAGCAAAGTATTTCTTTTCACCTTCCATAGGTGGCAGATGGAAGAGGTACTGCATAACAATATATAAAAGTTAATTAGAACACAATGTGTGCAACTTCAAAATCATAAGATTCCATTTGATTTATTAGTATATAGATTGTGATGTTTTAGAACACGTGTGAATGAAGCATCTGAAAACAATTGAAATTTCTTATATCCTCCTCTACTTGAACAATTCCCAATTTCTCTCAATTTTCACAATTACTGATTTGTTGAGAATTAATTATTGCTTCACAATGGCAAATCTACATATTTTCAACAGTAATAATAAGCATGAACAAAGACATCGATACCATAATTAATGTATTATTTTACCATGTGAACTAGACAATGTAGAAATAAAGTTGCTAATCTTTTGTTCAAATATTTGTTGGATATTGTAAAGCAGTACAGGAAGTAAATAAATATTACAAGTATTTGAAAGGATAAACAAATAGGCCAATGTTCAGAACTGCCGCAAGCTTGTTGAGTCTTGAATCTTGATAACCTGAAATCAAGAAACACTAAATCTGGATTGTTACAACTGTGTGCTGAGTCGAGTGATGACACTCTGTCTTTAAGACAAGATTGCCCCGTATATATGCTTTTACGTTAACGGGCAATAGTCTCCCAAGATAAAACAACACTTTAATCAACACTACAAAGCAAATAAGTTGAGTCTGACGAAGAAAACAAACACGAAACGACTTGCTGAAGATATGGAAAAGGAAGGAAGAGTTTCTGTGTATATGTTTAATGTTTGTGTTTTCATCTTTTTTCGTCCCTAACAATTGAGCCAAAAGGCATCAATATATAGCATGTGGGAGGGACTCCTCAACTGCCAAAACACACTAACGCCCCCAACGCCAACCCCAACCCTAACCGGACGAGCGGCGGCGGCGCGCGTGTGGGCTTAGCCTTGAACCCAAGCACATCTAGGTCCTCCCTCCTTTAACATATGGGTTACCCCTTGGGGTCCAAACCCTTAGCCAATTAAGAGACTTATAAAGAGAGCAATTCTTCCTTTTTCCACCGATGTGGTAGATTTGTCCCACACCATATTTTCACGCCTCAAACACCTTACTTCGTGGACCAATATCTCTTTCATTTCTCTACGAAATTTGACGATTCTTGGCCATACGGTCATCTACTCACTTAGTAGATTATGCACGTGTGAAGAGACAAAACCTCCAACATGCGGAACACTAGTATTTATTTCATTAAATATGGGTGGACGCACCTCCCCACCAAAAGTAAATTTCCAACAATATTTAGCAAGAATTCAAATGTGAATTTCTATCCATGTTATTCACGCTAATATAATTCTTCTAGCAATGATGATTAGCCTGATAAAGAAGCAAATAAAGTGAATCTTACCTCTTAAATAAAGGCTTTTCACTCAACTAAAGGCTTAAAAGCAAAATTGATAAAACAAGTTGGCCATTAACAAAATGTTACTTTCAACTATAGTGGCCCTACAAACAAACCAAAATGTGGACTATATATCCTTTATTTATTGGAATTGCATTATTTGTTGCCTTTATTCTAAAAGCACATAATAAAACCTATCCTTTTAGAATACATAATTGTGAATTTGGCCCCCACATGAATTGTTGAATTGCCCATCACCATGTGAACCCATTAGAGCCAAACCCCTCAATATTAACTTTTACTTTCGATTCAGATTATATGGCATTTTAATTTTTTATAATTTAATCTAAAATAGATAATTTTTTACATAATTAAGAAGGAGTTAATTATTTTTTTCTTCAAATATATTCTTATTTAGATAAGTGACTGTTTACCTAATCAAAAGTCATATTTAATTGATACGATTTAATTAAGAAGAATTTAGTGAAAACATTTCTTATTTTGAAACGGTAAGCAATTTCTTAAAGAGTGTGTTTAAATTAAAAATACAGTATAATATGGATCAAAGGAAATAATAGGAAATATCATCGTTTTCTAATACATAAAGTCCCCACCGCCATCACCTTCACTAGCTCTCATCATTTTCAGCCTGGGTAACAAACACCCCTCCTACTTCCCAACATTATCACATGGCCCTCACACTCCATTCATACTTTCTTAATTTCTTACACACAACATCTTCTAAGAATTTTTTTGCCTAACGTTAGGAAACATTTGGGAAACTTAGGCAAGCCTAAGTTAATATTACATGCCTCTCGATCCAACTTCAATTTAGTTTATTATTAGTTTTTATAAGATAGATACTAATTTAATTAATTTCAAGAATTATGAGAGTCAGAGGCAGATGTTATTTTTGTGTGTGTATGTGTGTGAAAAGTCATAAAATTTCAATAATACTAGGTCCTGAAACTATAATTCTAAAGATACAGTGAATTCAGTACTAAGAATTTTAAAGATCGAACTCATCAAATTTCAATATTAAATAATCATGAGTTATATTGGTAACACCACAAAGAGTTATAGTTTGATATCAAATGGAAAGTTGTAATAAAGAGTTGGGGGAAAATGAAAAAGAAAGAAAAATGTTACATCAATATATACACCACCCCCTCACCAAAAAAGGGTGTTGGGAGGACATAGAAAAGATAAACTACATTCATTGATGAATGCATGCCTAGCTATAATAATCTACTTTCCAACAAAGCCAACTTTCATTTTTCCACTCTTTTTAGAGACATGAAATGTACAACAAATCTAAGCTAAGTGATTATGCATGTGAAATACTTTATATGCACTATTATATAGTCAGCATGCATGCCCTACTTACTATATATACTACGAAAGTTTCAAGAAAGAAGAAAAGATAAAATTTCCCCCATAGTTAAACAAATGCAATCAAGAAAAGGTGAAGAAAAACAAGAAAGAAGTGTTATGGAAAAGAGCAGATCTTATCCACAATACTCATCTTCAAATTATTCTGGTGAATTTGGGAATTTTCAAGATGATCAAGCAAATGCATACACTTTTAATGGTCCAACAATAACAAATGATCCCGAGGTAAAGAGGAAGAAGAGAATTGCAACTTATAATATGTTCACAACAGAAGGTAAAGTAAAAGCTACTGTGAGAGAGAGCTTCAAGTGGATCAAGACTAAATTTAGTGATATTCGTTATAGTGTTTGAAGTTCAAGAAAAAATAAATAAAAGGATTAATTACCCTTTGAGTTTTCAAGGTTTTTCTTCATGGTATTGCTCATTTTGATGGAATTTGAATGTGGGTAAGTGTCATGCATGAATCATCAAGTATATATATGAAAATTTGAGGCTAATTAGTTGAGATTGTTTTCTATCTTCTACTTTTATCTTCTTTTTAAGTATAAGATCAAAACGCAACATTCAAAATCAAAGAGTAATCGTCTTATATTCTCATGATCTGATCAGCACATATAATCATAAAGAACAATTACATCATCTTTTCTTTAGATTAATAAATCTTTTAAAATTTGCTGAGCTTTAACTATTCTGGAAAACAAATATCCAAACTTTACTTGCTTACCCCTCGACTGTCTTTATTGTATTTTTATAATCGAGAGTAATTCTGTCCACCAAGTAAATAGAAAAAAATTATCAAATGTTTTTTGTCTATATTGGAATTTGAACTCTATCTCTCTTAATTTTCATCTTTAACATCTAGGATACCATGAGTGACTTAAAAAAATCAACTTCTTTTTTGGTAAGTAAAACAAAAAGAAAAAAAAATGGGGGAGGTGTTTGAGATGCCAGGGAAGGAGAATAATTGAACCGTACACATGTGATGTACGCCCAATCAATCCCTCAAGCGCGTCCGTGGATTAGATCAGGGCATTAAAATATCTCAAAACACTAAGGATGACGATAAGTAAAAAACAATAATCAATCTCTTGTCCCGAAAAGAAAAGGAGAATGGTCGATGTATATTTTTCACTTTTCTTTTTCAAGAATCAATGTGGATTAAGTTAAAATTGTTAAGAGTCCAACGTCGGAAATGAGTTGAGAACATGAACTCTTTATATGGATTTGAACAATTCTCACCTTATAAGCTAGCTTTTAAGGTTGAGTTAGGCCCAAGATCCATTCTTTACATGGTAGGTATCAGAGTCAGACCCATTTCAACTTTTTGTTCGTCAATGTTGGGCCCCCAAATTATATTGTTCACGCTCCAGTTAATGAGGTCTGGTCGTGCGGGGGAGTGTTAAGAGTCCCACATCGGAAATGGAATGGAAACATGGACTCCTTATATGAACTTGGACAATCCTCACCCTACAAGCTAGCTTTTGGGGTTGAGTTAAGCCCAAATTCATTCTTTACACCAGCAATAACAACAAGAAGGACGTGATGAACATGTTGACTTGAGTTGAAAGGTCTCAATCCACCAAAGATTTCCGAGATCTTGATCATCAAAAATTCCATAAACTTCACGATGTTGTTGACTAAGTCACTTACAACATGTTAAATTACATTGATAGTGTAAAAATTATTTATGTTGTCAATATACATAAGTTAAGTCCTTTCATTATTTTCTTCCAAGGTTTGGCTTGCAACTTATAGATCGGGTAAATATCTTGTGGTCTATATTAAAAGTTATACGTTATATTGTTGTATTATGAAACAAAGACACACAGCACACTGTTTAATAAACAAATATTTTGAGGTTATGTTATTCTCTTTACATTTGAGTATTAGACAGATCTTTAGACCTGCCAAACAATTTAGTTTTTACTTTATATTACAAAAATGTGATATTTGTAATATCTGATTGTAAAATACTGTGCTGGAGTTTCAGTATAGAGAGTTTCGAACAAAATCAACTTAAATTCGAAATTTGCAACACTTGGTTTAGAAGCAATTGAAATAAGTACTTCCTCAAAGAATAATTTAGCGGACAGCAGAGGAAACTCAATACACACCGGAACAAGTAATGATTCAGCTTCATAACCGAACCACGGAAATGATTTGAATTGTTAAACAGAGCAATATACATGTGATATACACTGAATATACAACAGTGTATATCACATATATATCACTAGCAAAGCAGTGGGCTTTCGGCCGGTCCAAAGGATAGTAAAGCAGTGGGCTTTTTACAGATATTAAAGCGAGGGGCTTTCGGCCACCGCACACGATAACTAATTGATGTGTTATTGTATATATGGTATATATAGTTGTAGTATATTGTAAGGAAAAGGATACCTTAATTAGTGTTATACACTTACCATAATTGTATAGTTAGAATTATGGTAGAATAAGGATTTAGAAGTAGAATAGGAAAAGGATTTTTCCTATTATGGAAATATGTAACTTGTATATATAGCCTTTCAATTAATGAAAATAATAAAGGGGATTATTTCTTTCATGGTATCAAGAGACTAGGTCTACACAAAAGTTTTCTCTCAACTTTTGCCTTGTGGCCGAGAACCCCCCCCCCCCCTCGGGTTTTCTCTCCAAAATTTTGTCTTCCGCTCTCAAAAACCTCTTTTAAATTTAACCTCCTTCGTTGTTCTTTCAATATGTCTAAGAACAATTTTCACCCTGCCCTCACGGCTTCCAATATCAAGCTAAGTGTCCCTATTGTCCTTGAGATGGAAAACGTTCAATATGCAACGTGGGCGGAGTTGTTTAAAATTCACGCTATATCTTATCAAGTTCTTCATCACATCATTCCTCCCGCTAGACCCGTCCCGGAGGATCCCGAGCTATGGATTACACTTGATGCTACCGTTCTTCGGTGGATATACACCACTATTTCAGTGGACCTTCTACAGACGATTATGGAGCCAGATACCACGGCTATGGCTGCATGGAATAGATTGCGTGACATATTCCAAGACAACCAACATTCTCGTGTCGTCACACTCGAGCAAGAATTCTCTCTCGTTCGAATGGACGTATTTCCGAACGTTTCTGCATATTGCAAGAAACTAAAGGAGTTGGCGGATCAACTCCGTAATGTTGGCGCACCAGTAACAAATAATCTTCTAGTTCTACAGTTGGTTGCCGGTCTTTCGGAGGCCTATAATGGTGTTGGTACTCTCCTTCGCCAAAGCAACCCTCTTCCCGACTTTCATCAAGCCCGCTCCATGCTGACGTTGGAAGAAGCCGATTTGGCTAAAAAGGCGGCTATCGGAGCAAGCCCAGTTGTCATGGTGGCATCCTCTCCTAGTCCTTCGGGTTTTGTTAATAATTCGGGCCAAAACCATAATAATGGTGGAGGCAAGAATAATCGCAAAAATAACAAAAACCGCGGGGGCAAACGAGGCGGTTCTGGTGGTGGTGATCAACAAATAGGCGGTGGGTCCCATCCAGGGTACAGTGGCCCACCACCACCGTGGGCCCAGCAGTGGGGCCAATGGCAGTGGAACCCGCACCCTCCAAAGGCCGGTTTACGCCGGCGGCCAGGTGGGGCGACCAACGGTCCATGCCCAATACCCGGCATTGGCGGCCCATCGCCGCCGGGCCCAAAGAACGCGCAACCACAACAAGCACAACCCAGTTCCAGCACGGCCAGGAGTCCTTGGGCCCAGACCTCCGCAAGCCCATCATGCAGCAGGCCCCACTCAGACCGATATCGAGGCCGCGATGCACACATTGGGATTGACTCAACCGGACCCAAATTGGTACATGGACACCGGGGCCACTACTCACATGACTTCCGAATCAGGTACTCTCTCATCTTATTCCAATTTGAGCACCCCTCGGGGGATAATTATTGGTAATGGTAGTTCTATTCCAATTCTAGGGTATGGTCAGAAAACGTTGTCTCCCCCCAATCCACCTCTCCTCTTGAAAAATACTTTACATGCTCCTAAATTGATTAAAAATTTAGTGTCTGTCCGAAAGTTCACAAATGACAATTCTGTTTCTGTTGAATTTGATCCTTTCGGTTTCTCTGTGAAGGATTTCAAGACGGGGAGTCATCTCATGATGTGTGATAGTAGGGGGGATCTGTATCCTATCATGCCCGGTTTCAGTGCATCGAGTCCAGCCTTGCCTTCGACTTTTGCGGCCCATCTCTCCTTCCATGTGGCATGCTCGTCGGGTCATCCGGGATCTTCTATTTTATCAGCTTTAGATAAAAATAGCTTTATTTCTTGTAAGGGTATGAGTCGTACTCCAATTTGTCAGTCTTGTTCATTAGGAAAAATTGTTAAGTTGTCATTTGTAGACTCCACTTATCATACTTCTATGCCATTTGACATTATTCATAGCGACTTATGGACATCTCCTATTCTTAGTTCAATGGGTCATCGATATTATGTTCTCTTTTTAGATGATTATTCTAGATTTTTGTGGACGTTTCCAATTGCGAATAAATCACAAGTGTTTTCCGCCTTCATAAAATTTAGAGCGTTCATTCGTACTCAATTCGAAAGAGAAATAAAAAATATTCAATGTGATAATGGGAAAGAGTATGACAATAGGGAGTTTCGCGAATTTTGTGCTACTCATGGAATAAATTTTCGTTTTTCATGTCCTCATACATCTTCACAAAATGGGAAAGCCGAACGCAAAATTCGTTCCATAAATAACATTGTCCGAACTCTCCTAATACATGCCTCCATACCTCCATATTTTTGGCATCATGCTCTACAAATGGCCACTTACCTTCTTAACATAATTCTGTCTAAAGGTCTGACATATTCTTCCCCCCTCAAAATCCTATATAATAAGAACCCTTCTTATTCTCACCTTCGGATTTTTGGGTGCTTGTGTTATCCATTATTCCCATCCACCACAATTAACAAACTTCAGGCTCGGTCTACCCCGTGTGTTTTTTTGAGTTATCCGTCAAATCATCGTGGTTATAAGTGTTTTGATTTATCCTCCAGGAAAATCATAATCAATCGCCATGTCATTTTTGATGAAACTCAATTCCCATTTACGAAAGTTCATACTCCCGAACCTAAGTCATATAATTTTTTGGATGACCAAATATCCCCGTATATTATTCAGAATTTTTCGGCTATCTCCCGTACCCAAAATCCTCCAGCGGGCCCACTGCCCGCTGGACCAACAGTACCGCCACACTCACACAATCCAGCCACCGGAACAGTTCCGGCAAGCGGGCTCGCCCACCCCACCTCGGAACCGCTCCGAATCCGATTCCACTGTACCGATTTGGGCCAGCAGGCCCACTGCCTGCTGGCCAGTCCGTCCCGAGCCCAGAAAATTTCCAAAATTCCATCAATTCTTCCTCGAGTCATAGACCGGTCACTCGTAGTCAGCGGGGTATTTTTACACCTAAAAGACATTTTAATTTACATTCTGATGTCTCTAAATCCCCCTTGCCCCGCAATCCCGTGTCCGCATTAAATGACCCTAATTGGAAAATTGCTATGACTGATGAATATAATGCTCTTATTGATAATAAGACGTGGGAGTTGGTGCCCCGTCCATATGATATTAATATTATCAGGTCTATGTGAATTTTTGCTCATAAGGAGAATTCAGATGGGTCCTTTGCTCGGCATAAGGCGCGACTTGTTGGTGATGGTAAGACTCGGCGAGTTGGTATTGATTGTGGTGAGACGTTTAGTCCGGTGGTCAAACCGGCTACCATTCGCACCGTACTTAGCTTGGCTCTTTCAAAGACTTGGCCGATTCATCGGTTGGATGTCAAGAATGCTTTTCTACATGGTGATCTCAAGGAAACAGTCTATATGCATCAGCCGTTGGGTTTCAGGGATCCCAACCGCCCTCATCATGTCTGTTTGTTGAAGAAGTCATTATATGGGCTTAAGCAATCTCCACGTGCCTGGTATACACGATTTGCTGATTTTGTTTCGACTATTGGGTTCACTCACAGCAGGTCAGATAATTCTTTGTTCATCTACCGCTGTGGTTCGTCATTGGCCTATTTTCTGTTATATGTGGATGATATCATCCTGACTGCCTCCTCCGATGCTTTGCGCCAGTCTATCATGGCCATGCTCACTTCTGAATTTGCTATGAAGGACTTAGGGCCGTTGAGTTATTTTTTGGGGATTGCCGTCAAGCGTCATTCAGGGGGCTTGTTTTTGTCTCAATGAAAGTATGCTGCTGAGATTATAGAGAGGGCTGATATGTCATCCTGTAAGTCCACTTCTACGCCAGTTGATGCAAACCCAAAGCTAAGTGCCGCAGCAGGTGCACCATACGAGGACCCGACCCGCTACGCAGTCTTGCAGGGGCCTTCCAGTATCTTACATTTACCAGACCAGATATTACGTATGCGGTTCAGCAGGTGTATTTATTCATGCATGATCCCAGAGTTGAGCACATGAATGCAATCAAACTCATCATTCGGTATATTCAGGGGACACTAGACTATGGGTTGCACTTGTATCCTTCATCTACATCCACACTTGTCTCTTACACGGATGCTGATTGGGGTGGTTGTCCCGACCCCAGACGGTCGACTTCTGGCTACTGTATGTTCCTTGGCAACAACTTTGTCTCCTGGTCGGCAAAGCGTCAGGCAACTCTATCACACTCAAGTGCAGAGGCAGAATATCGAGGGGTAGCGAATTTGGTCTCCGAATCATGTTGGCTACGTAATTTGCTTTTGGAGCTTCATTGTCCCATTCAGAAGGCAACCTTGGTATATTGCGATAACATTAGTGCCATCTACCTTTCAGGTAACCCCGTTCAACACCAACGCACCAAGCATATCGAAATGGACATTCACTTTGTCCGTGAAAAGGTTGCAAAGGGTCAAGTTCGCGTATGCCATGTCCCGTCTCGTTATCAAATTGCGACATCTTTACAAAGGGTCTACCACGGTTCTCTTTGAAGATTTTAGGGACAGATCTCGGTGTTCGAAAACCGCCCGCTATGATCAAGCGGGGGTGTGTTAAACGAGCAATATACATGTGATATACACCGAATATACAAAGAAGTGTATATCACATATATATATCACTAGCAAAGCGAGTGGGCTTTCGGCCATCCAAAGGATAGTAAAGCGGTGGGCTTTTTACGAGATATTAAAGCGATGGGCTTTCGGCCACTTTGCACAAGAGCTCCAATTGATGTGTTATTGTATATATGGTATATATAGTTGTAGTATATTGTAAGGAAAAGGATACCTTAATTAGTGTTATACACTTACCATAATTGTATA
Organism: Anisodus tanguticus; assembly: GCA_034509755.1. NCBI lineage: Eukaryota > Viridiplantae > Streptophyta > Magnoliopsida > Solanales > Solanaceae > Anisodus > Anisodus tanguticus. The sequence goes on along the minus strand of CM067555.1, from coordinate 8,769,702 downwards.
GTTAGAATTATGGTAGAATAAGGATTTAGAAGTAGAATAGGAAAAGGATTTTTCCTATTATGGAAATATGTAACTTGTATATATAGCCTTTCAATTAATGAAAATAATAAAGGGGATTATTTCTTTCATGAATATATAAATTGGAAGTTCCTGAAACTACAACTGTTTGAGCTATATCGTATGATACATAGCCTAGCGGATTCATAATTTAAATTTGATAAAATTAACCTTCAAGATTTTTAGCACTAACTCATCACTTACTTTTAAAATTATAAATTCAGATTAAATATTTATTAATTTAGTGATTTTCACACAAATATTTAAATTATGTGCTGAAAATATTGGGATCGGTTGAACCAGCATCACAAAAACGGCATCTGCCACTGTTAACTCGTTAAATCGAGACAAGTTTCACGGTGAGCCCTCGCCTGTCACGTGGGAGTACTTTATGTTTTAATTTTGATTAGACAGCGATACTAAAACAAGTTGCTCTAGAGTGATCACTCTTCACTCCATGTACTTACAATCTAAATCCTCAACAATTTGTTATACTTAGTATGGAATTGGGTGCTTAGCTTATGCACGTATGGAGTATGGACTATGGTTATACTAAGTATGTATATTAAGATGATTACTATATGCTATTTAAGATAAGTTAATATGTGGTTTAATTGACTAGGTTATATAATACCCTTTGCAACTCCATTTTAGTAGTTGCTCAATTTTTCATTTCAGTAATCTAACTTGGATGCCATGGGACATACTTTTTACTTTGCTTTTTTTTCCATCCCTAATTAGAGATAGCAGTGGATTCTGGACCCGGTGGATCCAAATCCGTTTTATAGGATATGGATCATCAAAATTTGGACTCGACGGATCCGGATCGGACCCGGATCCATTTCTGACGGATCAGATCTGGATCTTGTATTTGAGATCCGTATCCGGTCCAGATCCGACCCGTGGATCCATTTTTTATTAAATATATTCATAACCTAGAATGTAATTTTATAAGTATTTTCTTAAAATTGCTAAGTACGTCCTTGCAAGTTTAATTCTCAAAACAAGTTTAATTTATCCCTACGTTAACTCAAAAACCAAAAAATAAAGAAGTAATTTCGATAATAAAATCAATGTTATATTAGTGAATGACTAACATCTCCATAGACAAGTAGTTAAAATTATATTCACTTCATTTGTGAAGATTTCAAGCACATGCAAGTTCTGCATTGTGGAAATACTAGTCGGCATTTTCCACAATTATTGTCATTGTCCAACATTTTCAATTAATAGCTCACAATCAAAACGAGACAACGAACAAAATATCTCATATGAACATTTCAAAATTGAAACACAGTAAACTGTTAGCTAAGTAAAAATCGTTTGTCAATTCAAAAAAATATTCTTAGCAAGACAAATTTTTTTACATGTGGATCCAGATCTGATCCGTGGATCCGGTAGATCCGATGGATTCGGATTTGAATATGATTTTTATGGACCAGATGGATCTAGATTCAGGTATGAAAAACGGATCTGGATCTGGATCTAGTAGGATCCGGTCCAGATCCGATCCGTTGCCATCCATATCCCTAATAGGTATAGAGCCACGTAGTCAATTTTACCACTAGAATACCTGTGAGATAGTTATTGGCCTTTCAGATGCCTTCTTTCTTAAATTGGTCATATGCTGATTATAGCTCCCACTTGGATCGTAATAAGAATAATACTCCCGATGTTTTAAAATATTTATCTACTTTTCTTTTTAGTATGTTTAAAAAAGAATGTCTCTTTCTTTTTTTGAAAACTCTTTCATTCCAACTTTCCACATGACATGTTTAAGATCACAAGATTAAAAGTCATTTTTGTATATTCAACACATCTTTAATTTAAGACCACAAGATTCAAAAGTCTTCTCTACTTTCTTAAACTTTGTGTTAAGTCCATACAATCTTTTTGAAACGGAAGGAGTATCTAATAATATAGGAGTTATATTTGTTGAGATTACTATCTAATTATTATCATTAGCTGAATTAGTTTAGATAATTTGTTAAGTTTGTTAGAGTATAGTGAGTTAGTTTGTTAGTGGTCATCTGCCCGCGGTACATTAGGAGTTAGATATTTTTATTTGTTTTGCTCATGTATATATACACTTACACATAGATAGAATGAAATCAGTTTTTCATTCTCCAAATTCAATGTTCATTATTTTGTTCTCTCTACCTTTAACCGACTTAGAGCAGACCTCAGTCTGCCATTGTTATTTTTTCTTGGAGCTTTGAGCTCAACCTTTGATTGAATTGTAAGTCTTAACATGATATCAGAGCAAGGATAATATCGATTACGAGTCCTCGACGCTTATTCATCGATTCAATTAATTTGTTCTTCATCTTTGTCGATTGATTTGGTTCAATTTCTGTTCAAATCATTTGATTCTTAGTGTATTTCAGTCATACAAATGTTGGTACTCTATTGTACTTTATAAAGCAGTATGAGAAGTAAATAACTATTACAAGTATTCGAAAGGATTAACAAATATTCAATATTCAGAAATTGAATCTTGTTGAACAAATAGGCCAATCTTCAAAAATGCCGCAAGCTTGTTGTGTCTTGAATCTTAATAACCTGAAATCAAGAAATAACTAAATCTCGATGGTTACAAAGTTGTGTGTTGAGTCGAGTGATTGCCCTCTGTTGAGTCTCCCAAGATAAAATAACACTTTAATCTCAACGCTACAAAGCCAATAGGTTGAGCATGACGAAGAAAACAAATATGAATCGACTTGCTGAAGATATGAAAAAGGAAGGAATAGTTTCTGTTTTCTCTTCTGTTTTGTCTCTGTGTATATAGTGTGTCTCTGTTGTGTATATCTTGTGTATATGTGAGGGTTTGCTCACTGTTTTTGTCAACAGTTTTCGTCACTGTTTTGCAGTGTTTTTCGTCACTGTTTTGTGTTGCATTTTTCTGTTTGTAAACTGTTAGTGCACTGTTTTTCGTGACTGAAAAAAATGTGTAACATAATTGAGCCAAAAGACATCAATATAAAGCAATGGCTGGTTAATACTCCAGAAAACAGCCCCAAACGGTAGGCAGAAAGGCAGAAAGTCACAGCCCACAGCCCGAGCCCGGACGGGACGGGCGGGTGGCGGTGGCGCGCGTGTGGGATTAGCCTTGAACCCAAGCACATCGAGGTCCTCCCTCCTTTAAACACATGGGATACCCCTTGGGGTCCCAAACCCTTTACCACTTTAGAGACTTATAAAGAGAGCAATTCTTCCTTTTCCCACCGATGTGGTAGATTTGTCCCACACCATATTTCCATGCCTCAAACACCTTACTTCGTGGACCAATATCTCTTTCATTTCTCAATGAAACTTGACGATTCTTGGCCATACGGTCATCTACTCACTTAGTATATTATGCATGTGTGAAGAGACAAAGTCTCCAACATGCGGAACACTAGTGTTTAATTCATCAAAGATGGGTGGACGCATCTCCTCGCCAAAGGCAAATTTCCAACAATTTAGAGAGGGGTTGTTAATGACCATAAATCAACCTCTCTAAACGGCCATTAATCGACTTGCTGAAGAAAACAAACAAAATTTTCGTGTCTGTTTGTGAAGAATAAACTAGGGTTCATCGTCAATGGCGAGTGTAGGAGACCAGATTTGGATTCACCGCAATATCGACAGTGGGAGAGGTGCGATGATATGGTCACCTCGTGGATTCTTAATTCTCTTACAAAGGATATTGAAGATAGTGTCGAGTATGTGAACGACTCTGTTGAATTGTGGAAATAATTGAATGATTGATATGAACAAATGAACGATGCAAAGCTGCATCAGATTCAAAAGGAGATAAATGACCTTTCTCAAGGTACTCTCGATATCACAACTTATTACACTCGAATAAAGAAACTCTGGGAAGAGATTAGCACTTTACAAGCAAAAATACAATGTTATTGTAACTGCGCATGTGGTGCCCAGGATAATCTTCATAAATCAGAATGGGATAGAAGGTTGATTCGATTCCTCATGGGATTGATGAGGTTTATATAGTAATTCGTTGGAGCATCCTTATGATGAATCCACTGCCTTCATTGGCTCAAGCATTTTTCCCGCTAGTTCAAGATGAAAAAGAAAGGGAAATCAAACCTAAGAACCAATTGTTTAGGGAGTCCGCCTCAATGAATGTTAATGTACCTACTGCAATGAATGCCAATATGCAGAGGTAGACCGATTACAGAACAAACTATTATCATAGTAGTACTAGCCAAATCAATTCTAAGCTAAGGGTGATGTGTGAGCATTGTAAATGATCTAGTCATACCAAGAATATATGCTCTAAGTTGCATAGGTATCCTACCCAAGCACCTTCTAGAAATAACTCTGGTTATCATTAAAATACATACCAAAACTCATATCAGAACAATTATCAAAATAAGAACAATCAAAATTATAGAACAGACAAGGGGAAGAGAATTATGGCTAATGTACATTGACCGTCCTCTAAGGTCATGTCAGTTAAATGGGATGAGTAAGGTGATAAAGGTGACAATTTATGTGTGAGTATTAGCAGAGAATAATATGGACAACTTATGAACATGTTGCAGCAGTTTCAACATGGAAATGGAGGAGAAACTTCCAACATGAATCTTGCCAATGGTTTAGGTTAGTTTGCAGGTATCATTGTCTGCACTTCCTCTATTGACTTTGGCAAGTTATCTTGTGTATACTTCAAAAACAAAGATGACTCTTGGATATTAGACTCTGGTGCATCAAACAACATGACCTGTAACAAATCTTTATTAGTCAATATAGTGACCTTACCCTATTCTTTATTGATAATTCTGCCTAATGGTTATAAAGTGAAGGTGGCACAAATAGGTAGTGTTGACACCCAATTTTGTCCTATCTTTTTGGATTTTATTTGCAATTTTTAATATTTTTGACACTTTAAAACAATTTTAAAATATAGACATATCTATGTATATATATTATTATTATTATTATTATTTGCATTTTTGTTTGTCATTTGCATTTTTATATCACAAGCATACTTTTATCCTTATATTATATGTTATTTTATTTTCGCAAAACGGCATTGCATTTTTATTTTTTTATTTTTTTATTTTAAGCATCAAGCATTTCACAAATATTACATTTTATCACATTATCATCTTTACAATTTATAAATTTTGCAATGCTTTATAATTAAACCCCTTTTTATATTTTAAACTCATAACCCATTTATTTCCCCAACCCAAAACAATTTCTACATAACCCAAAACAATTCCCCCAAAACAAAACCCCATTTTCGGACCCAACCAAAACAGCCCAACATTTTCAGCCCAAAACCCATTTCGTCCAAGGCCCAACAACCCATTCCCTTATACCCCAACCCACAAAATTAAAACACCCTACTAACCTAACAAAATCATCCAAACCAAAGCCCAATTCTCTTTCCCCTTATTTCCCTTTACCCCTCAAACCAAATCTCCCAAATCCAAAATCGGCCCACCCGAAATCCCTTGGCCCAACTCCCGACCCAACCGGTCCAACCCATACCCATCGGCCCAACCGCCCAAATCCCCTTTATTTCCCCCCTTTAAACCAAAACCCTACAACAAAACATTTTCATTCCATATATCTCTCTCAACCAAACTCTCTCCTTCACCCTAAAACACCCATCAGCCGCACACCCCCACACCCGACACGACCCCCCTACGACACGATCCCACACCTCATACCGGCGACCCCACGTCGCCGGTCACCTCGCCGCACACACCACCACCCTAACACCCGCCGCCGCACACACCACTACCCTAACACCACGACGCCGACACCACCCTAACACCACTACGCCGCACCCATCACTTCACCCATACCTACACCCCCAAAATCCGAAACCCATCTATAAATACCCCATTTTCGTTCACTGTTTTGGGGGTCGTTTTGTGGATTTTTTGTCCGAAAATAGGGAGTTTTGGTCGGAGCTTATGTCGGAAATCGGATATTATTTTGCTTTTTTTTGCTCACTATCGGGTCGGGTCGGGTCAACCCGATTTAGGTAAGTTTTCCATATTTTTATGCTTTTATATCTTCTTGTTGGTTATCTGAAGATTTGGAAAAAAAGTTGTTCCGGGTCGGGTCGACCCGGTTTGAATGCATTTCCAGATTTTTATGTTTTATGTGTGTTGTTGCTATTTGTTACCTGAAATTTGGAGAAAATCGATTCGGGTTGAAAAATATCCGATTCGGGTCGGGTCACTGACCCGGGTCGGTTAATTTCCAAATTTTTGTATGTTTATATTGTGTTGTTGGTTATCTGTAATTTGGAAGAAAATCGATTCGGGTTGAAAACATCCGATTCGGGGCGGGTCACTGACCCGGGTCGGTTAATTTCCAGATTTTTGTATGTTTATATTGTGTTGTTGGTTACCTGAAAATTTGGAAAGAATTTGATTCGGGTTGAAATATTCGATTCGGGTCGGATCACTGTTCCGGGTCGGGTCGACCCGGTTCGAATAAATTTCCAGATTTTGTGTTTTAATATCTTGTTGTTTATTATCTGAAAATTCAAAAAAAAAAATGTTTGATCCCGGGTCGAGTCGACCCGAAATCCAATCACTGTTCTGTCCGGGTCGGGTAAAAATTCGAATTCGGGTCGGACGTTTTAAATGCTAACTCGTTGGTTTATTTTGACATTTAAACATCCGTACACGGATATCTTCTTGTTTTAGTGATTTAAATAAATACGTATTTAGGCCGATGAAATTAAATTCGAGGCCGCACTTTTCTTTCGTTTCGTTTCTCTATTTTCTCGCTTTCGTTTCTTGTTTTAAGTATCCGGACAACGGATATCTTCTTGTTTTGAGTTTTATTGTTTTATTAATATTGCATTAAGGCCGATGAAATTAAATTCGAGGCCGCACTTTTTTTCATTTCTCTGTTTTCTGTTTATTGTTTTAAACATCCGTGCACGGATTGTCTTACGATTTACGATTTATATAAATACGCATTTAGGCCGATGAAATTAAATTCGAGGCCTCGTTTTTTTGTTTGTTTCTCTGTTTAATGTTTATTGTTTACTTGTTTTAAACATCCGTGCAATGAATATTTACTTGTTTTACCTTGTCTTATTGTTTTAGACTAAATATCGCGCCTTTTCGGAAATTGCTTCTCGATTTCGCTTTTTTTGTTTTGTTTTAGTTTACCGTTTTTGAATTAAATACTGCGTTTAGGCCGATGAAATTAAATTCGAGGCCGCACGCTTTTTTGTTTAATTGTTTATTGTTTCTTTAACATCCGTGCGACGGATATCTTTTTGTTTTACTTGTTTTATTGTCTTAACTAATACGCACTTAGGCCGATGAAATTAAATTCGAGGCCGCGTCCCTTCGGACTTCATTTCTCAATTTATGTTTTTCACTGTTTCGGTACAAATTTTACTGATTTGAATTAAATACTACATTGGCCGATGAAAAAATATCCGTCGATTTTTAAGCCTCCACAGTTGTAAAGACGGAAAATAAAACTTCTGGGCAAGGATGAAACTTAAATCTTTTTCACCCGAGAGACCAATATGTTCGGTAGGCAAGGCAACTAAAATGACCAACGAGTCATATGTTCGCAGCCACGACATGATTGGAATGATCTTTTCAAAATTTAAGTCTGAGCCCTCCGTAATCAAAACATTTATTGTTTTGGATACGGATCCGAAGTTATGTATATTCAATTGTTTCTAACAGTTTATTCTAGACAGCTTGCAAAGATAAAGTCAAAGAAGGCAAATACCCCTCGGAGATTATTTATTTTTGATGTTGTCTTTTACTTTCTTTAATTCAGCTTTATTTTTTCATTCTGCATTGTAATATTATTGTACTCGTGAAATTATTGAAATATTTAGAATAGGTAGGCATAGAATTAATTAATAGGGTAGTCTAAAACTGGAAACCCATCGTTAGTTTATCTAATTTTAGGCCCGTTGCCCATAATAATCACTTTGCATACATTCTTATCAATTTTCATACAAATGCATACTTATATTTTTTTTCCAGCTTTACATGTATATTAATGCCATACAAATGCATACTTGTACAAAATGCATCATTTTATTAACACCTTGTAATATTATTTTTTATATGTGTAAAACATCCATTTTTATTAGCATAACAATTAACCTGAATTTGATCGGATAACCGCAAGTTAGCGGATCTTAAAGGATGCCTAACCCCTTCCCTTTAGGATAATAAAGAACCCTTACCTAGAATTTCATTAGTTTCGCAAACTACAAAATTGGAGTTATTTTGCAGCTTTTAGTTAACATTCAGGTGCCCTAATTCACCTTAGAATAATTAGGTGACGACTCCTCAAGCAAGCATTTTTGTCCAATCCAGAGGCGATCGACCCATCGCGTCGCGGAACCCGCAGGTAAAAAACGGGTGCGACAGGTAGTGTAACACTTGCCCCCAATATTGACCTGCATAAGGTGTTCTATGTGCATTCTTTTAAGTATAATCTTGTGTATTTGCATTTATTAGCTTCTTCTTCCAAAAGAATAATTGCTTTTACTGAAGCTTCTTGTTTTCTACAGGCCCTTTCAATGAAGAGGCCTCTGGAAATTAGCAAGGTCAAGGATATCTACTTCCTATGTCCAATATGTCTCAACAACAAAAGTTCTTCACCTACAATTCATGCTTCCAGTCCAATGTCTGTTCATTCTAGTTGTTGTTTTCAGAGTACACATTGTCCTCATAGTTTCACTATTAATAGTTCATTTTCAGCAAATAAGTGTACTTCTTAGTGTCATGTAAATAGTTCAAATTCAATGAGTAAAATCAATTTCCCCCAGCTTGTTATCTCTTATCTGTGGATGATATGAATGTTTTGTGGCATAACAGGCTTGGGCATGTGCCCTTTGCAAAAATGAAAGATATCTATTCAATACATGAGAATTTCTCCCATAAACAACCCTTCAATTGTTCCATATTCCCCATGGCAAGACAAGCCAGACTGCCATTTACTCAAAGAACCACTACTACTATCAAAATTTTCTAACTAATTCATATTGATCTATGGGGACCATACCGCACAACCACATATTATGGATATAGATATCTTATTACCATTGTTGATGATTATAGTAGATCCACATGGACTCAACTGTTGTCTAGTAAAAGCAATGCCTTGACAATCATCAAGACATTTGTATGTCTGGTTTAAAATCAATTTAACACATCTATCAAAGCCATTAGAACAGACAATGGTATGAAATTTATCAACACAAACACAACAAAGTTTCTTCAATCCAAAAGAATAATCCGTGAGAAAACTTGCCCATGCACACCACAATAAAATGGTGTGGTTAAAAAAAAACTTAAGTACCTCTTAGAAACTACCAGAGCACTTATTTTCCAGTCAAAGTTACCATTGAGTAGGGAGAATGTATTCTTTATGCTGCCTATATAATAAACATATTACCTTCCTCCCATATAAAAGGAAAACGTCCATATACGATATTGTACAACCAAAAACCTTCATATTCCCACATAAGAAGTTTTGGATGTTTTTGTTATCTTACCCTTTCAAAGATTCATTGAGATAAATTCTAACCAAGGGCTGAACCTCATGTATTCATTGTATATCCATTTGGAACAAAGGGATACAAAGCCATGGGTCTGGCCACAAAGAAAGTCCATGTATCAAGAGATGTGGTGTTTAAGGAGTATGTCTTTCCTTTCTCTATGTTTGCTGAGTCTAGTTCATTTCCTTCTGTATTCAATTCAATTCCATTTATTGATCCTACATATGATGACACTAGTCAACACTATGCATTGGATAGTAGTGTAGACACAAGTGTTACACCACCCCATGTGTCACTTGAACACGAGACCATAAATCACACTAGTGATAGTATCAACACTCCCAATTGCTCACATAACAATAACACTCAAAATCAAGATCCATCAGTTGATCCACCTTCTACCCCTAATCCCACACTCATTCATTCCAGTCAAACCACCACAGATATACCAATTGAAAACATTGTGCCTGAGCCTAAGAAATCTAGTAGGAACCCCAAAACCTTTGCTTATCTACAAGATTACCATTATTCTATTCCAAACCTGAAACCTGCACCTACCACATCTCTTAATACCTTATTTTCTTGTCACAATCACATCTCTCCTGCAAATCTTACTTTTGAGAGTCAAACATTTATTATAAACATTTGCAATGATAACGAGCCATCCTCTTATGAGGAGGGAGCTTTGAATCCTGCCTAGAAAGTTGACATGACATGGGAATTTAATGCCTTACACACAAATCATACTTGGGATCATGTATCCTTATCCAAAGATAAGAAGGCAAGGGCAGAGAATTCGTCGCTTTCTCGACTGTGCTATCAGAAGCTATTAGAAAGTCGGTTATAAATGGGTGTACAAAATAAAACATAAAAGTGATGAAAGTATTGAAAGGTATAAAGCTAGGCTAGTGGTGAAAGTATACACACAACAAGTTGAAATTGACTATACTGAGACTTTTTCACCAGTAGTAAAGATGAATAATGTGAGGTCATTACTTGCTACATATGTGAAAAAGAGATGAGGTATCTACCAACTAGATGTCAATAATGCATTTCTTCATGGGAAATTGCATAAAGAAGAGTACATGGAAGTGCCACTAGACTTGGTATAAGCAGTGCTGGGATGGTATGCAAATTGAACAAGTCCCTTTATGGACTTAAACAAACAAACATGCAATGGTATGCCAAACTCACTGAAGCTCTATGCTCAAAAGGATACACACACTCCCTCAATGATTACTCATTATTCTATAAGAAATGTCATGGTTCTGCAATATTTGTAACTGTGTATATTGATGATATAATCATCACTGGTACAGACTTGTCTGAGATTGCTGAGTTAAAACAATTTCTGCACCATACTTTCAAGATTAAGGACCTAAGTATATTACACTATTTTCTGGGACTAGAAGTGGTGTATAAGGCCGATGACATCATTATTTCTCAAAGAAAGTCCATGCTGGATATGTTGAAAGAGTATGATACACTTAATCAATCCTGCTTGTCCTCTTCACTAGATCCCACTCAAAAGTTAAAAGTCAAAGAAGGACTATAGTTACAGGATCCCACATTTTACAGAAATTTCATTGGAAATTGAATTTCCTCACCAACATAAGGTTGGACATAGCCTACAATGTCTAACACTTAAGTCAGTTCATGCAAAACCCAAGGGAACCAAACTTAAAGTTGCATTTCATCTTCTTAGATATCTTAAGAATGATCCATCATTGGGGATATTCTTGTCCCAAAATCCAAGCTTTGAGGTGCAAGCTTATTGTGATTGAGCCTGGGTTGCTTGCCCTGATTTTAGAAAATATGTCAGTGGATACATTATGCTACTAAGAAGCAGTCCAATAAGTTGGAAGTCAATGAAACAAGAGGCAATTTCATTATCTTTTGCAGAAGCAGAATACAGAGCCCTAAGAAAAGTAGTAGGGAACTGGTATGGTTGCAAAGGTTGTTTGATGAACTCACAATGCCACTCTCATTGCCTATGCATATTTTTTGTGACACTCAGTCAGCCTTGCATATTGCCAAGAATCTAGTTTTTCATGAAAGGACCAAACACATTGAAGTAGATTGTAATTTTGTGCGAGAAAAATTTCAAGAAGGCTTGATCACATTACATCACATCTACACCAATAACCAATTGGCTGATGTTCTAACCAAAGCCTTGACAGGACTCAAACATGGAGCTATCCTGGGCAAGTTGGATGTGTATTCAACACCTCCAACTTGAGGGGGAGGGGGAGGGGTTGAGATTACTATATAATTATTATCATTAGCTGAATTAGTTTAGATAATTTGTTAAGTTTGTTAGAGCATAGTTAGTTAGTTTGTTAGTGGTAGATTAGTTTGTTAGTGGTCATCTGCCAACTGTACATTAGGAGTTAGATATTTTTGTTTGTTTTGCTCATGTATATATACACTTACACAGATAGAATGAAATCAGTTTTTCATTCCCCAAATCCAGTGTTCATTATTTTTTCTCTCTCTACCTTTACCGACTTAAAACAGACCCCAGTCTGCCATTGTTGCTTATTCTTGGAGCTTTGAGCTCAACCTTTGATTGAATTGTAAGTCTTAACAGTATTGTTGGGTTAGAATCGAAAGCAATTGAGCTAGAATTTTCACTAACAGGGTCAAAACATAAATAAATAAACACATGAAGAACCTAAGGAGATTCAACATATAATTTTAACTTCATATGTATAGTGTAATTTTTGTTGGTATTTTTGTCTCTATTGTACTTTATAAAGCAGTACGGGAAGTATATCACTATTACAAGTATTCGAAAGGATAAACAAAGATTCAATAATTCAACTAGAAATCTGAAATTACAATTGTAGAACGAGAAAAAGTCAAAACTGTTTTGTTATTGCTGAGTCGAGTGTGGCACTCTGTCCTTAAGACAATATTGCCCCGTATGTATCCTTTATACATCCTGGACAATTTGTCTCCCAAGATAAAACAGCAATGGAACACTTGAGCAAAGGAAACTCAAGAGCTACCGTGAAGAATATTGAGTAACGAAATGATGCTCGGAAGTTGTAGGAAAAACTATTTTTGCTTGTGTATGCTTCTGTATTTTCGTATATATTAGTGTTGCTCAACAATGATGTAAGGGGGTGTTTATATAGGTGAGGAAGGGGACTGAAAAACTGCCTCCATAACAGCCAAATAATGGCCATTATGGAGGTAGTAAAGTCACCAACATATGGTGAAAGACCAACGGATTGGCCATTTAAAGGAGGAGTAATTCAGCCAAAATAAATGGCTGAATTGAGTGCTTGGAGTTTCTGTTCTCTTCTGCCCAATTTCTTTCTGGAAACTTCAGGGACCAAACTGTACATCTTGAAACTTCAGGGACCAAATTGTACATCTGAAAGAATTCTGGTCCAAACTGTACATCTGAAACTTCTGGGATCAAACTGTACTTCTGGCAAAGTTCTCTGGTCCAAAAAGATAATATCAGAAGGCCCACAGCCCGAGAACCCGAGAACCCGAGAACCCGGAACCCAGAACTCGGAACCGGACGGGCGGGCGGCGGCGGCGCGCGTGTGGTCTTTCCTTGAACCAAAGCACATCTAGGTCCTCCCTCCTTTAAACACATGGGATACCCCTTGGGGTCCCAAATCCCAAACCAATTTCGAGTCTTATATACACAACAATTCTTTCTTCCTCTACCGATGAGGGAGAATTGAACACAATACCACACTTTTCATGCTTCAAACACCTTACTTCGTGGACCAATATCTCTTTCATTTCTCAATGAAATTTGACGATTCTTGGCCCTACGGTTATCTACGTACTTAGTAGATCATGCATGTGTGAAGAACCGGATTCTCCAACATACGTAACACTAGTGTTTAAGTCGTTAAAGTTGGTCGGTCGCAAGTCGCAACTCCCGCCAAAGGCTAATTTCCAACAATTTTCTGGCGAAGGGAGTTCGACCCTAGCTCCGCCCCTCAAGAATGGATGAATATGAAGAGAAAAACCTGGTCCTAAATTCAAATTCAGCAATCTTGTTTCACATTAGCAAATGATTCATTATGGGCTGAACATGTCATAAAGAAAGGGGTAACACATTCGTTAGAATTTACGAATAGTGAAATTTTCTCTCAAAATCAAGGACTAACTTTAACACTAAGCAATCAACTTTCTATTATCATCATATATCATCTAATTCCTTCAAACAAAAATATATTTGTTAAGAGTCCTACATCGAAAATGGAATGGGAACATGGACTCCTTATATGGACTTGAACAATCCTCACCCTACAAGACAGACTTTATGTCTTTCAAATGTACCATCAGATTTTTCTTTATGACTAAAAATCCACATAGACTGAATCACATTAACATCAGGAGGACGAGACACCAAATCCCACGTCATATTATTAATAAGAGCATTATATTCATCATCCATAGATATTTTCCAATTCGGGTGATTAAGGGAAGACACAGTATAACGAGGCAACGGTGATTTGGTAACATGAGTGTGAAGACCGTATTTTTTATTTGGTTTGAAAATCCCATGTTGACTACGAGTGACTGGCCGTTGGGCCAGAACTGGAGTTGGTTGGATAGAGGACGTGATATTGGGCTGAGTGGGTAGCGGACCGCCTTGGAGTGGGCCTGGGCGTGCTGGGCCGCCACTGCCTGAGGCTGGATCGCTACTCAATGGACTGCCAGGCAGTGGGTTGCCAGCGAGAGGCCCAGCTGGGCCGGCAGCCACTGGGCTAGGGCAGGCAGCCCATTTTGCTGGGTTTGAGGAGAAAATTGTTGGGCCGAGTTGCCCGAATTAATTGGGCTGGCCGAAATGGTTGGGCCAGTTTGTGAAGCCAACCGGTAGACCAAATACGGTTGCTGCTATACTTATTAGTTCGGCTTCTTCTAGCATTTCACAATGGAGGTCTATTCTTGATGTTCCTAGTGGAATTAGGATAGGATTCAGTACTTACTGGTGAACTCTGTGGACTCTCTGCTTTCTCAGTTGGCTTTGAAGATGTGCTTGTAGTAGTAGTATAGTTATACTTCACACAAAACTTAATACATATGCTGCCAATTATTTTTGAATAATCCAAAAATGTTAGCTTCTTGATGATCTATTCAATCAAACATTGGAAAATTTCGAAGTTAAGCTAGTACCTCGGTGTGACCTGGCAGAATAGGCCTGCCTGCAAACATTTCAGCCATGAGGCAGCCAACACTCCAAAGATCAATACCAATTCCATAATCTGTAGCACCTAGTAGTAACTCTGGAGCTCTGTACCAAAGTGTGACAACTCGACTTGTAAGAGGACGCTTTTTCTCAGGATTGAAGTAGTTTGCAAGTCCAAAATCAACAATCTTTAGCATCCCATTTTTGTCAATCAACCTAAGTAGGTGTGACTAAGTTCTAGAGGAGCGGTGCTTCTTTCTCTATTCCCTTTGACGGAATTTGGAAAGGTGATTTTGCCTCTTCGCCTACCTCACATTTATTTTGAGGGTTTATGTCGACAGAAGGCAACAATTACAACATCATTAGCTTTTGAATGACTTGATAATTAACGTGTCTTAATCTATGATGACATAGATGCACGGATTACAAATATATCATTCATTTAGCTACAGACGTACTGTACAATTCTTAGTTATTACAGACCTGTTGGACTAGTCTCAAACCAGCTTGACCAACAGCGTTCCTTAAACCAAGTTTGGGATATGTATCACCTCATCTTAGAGTGATCCCAATCCATGAAGTCCTATTGAGGACAACCTCTCCAACCCCTTCTACTTTAGAGGTGGCGTTGCTTCACATGAACAACCTCTTGCCCGTGGTTAAGGTGTAACCAGATCATATGTGATTTAGATACTCTGGCCCACTCCAGTTGCTTTGGCAGACTGAGTGTCCAATTTCTTTTCTGCCTTTCTTTAGGCCTTCAGATCATTTAAGACCTGGAAACTGTGGCCCACCTTACTAGGTGTCCATTACTTTTCCTATGAAATGAATTTTGGCCCCACTCCAGTCGCTCGGAGGCTTTATATGACTGAGTGTCCAATATCATCATATCAAAGAAATTTTGGCCCACTCTAGTCGCCCGGAGGCTTTGTATGACTGAGTGTCCAATATCATCCTATGAAGGATCTTCTGCCAAATAATATGACAGGCTCAACGTCTTTAGCTTTTAGACTTCTTCCGTTATGATTGGTGCCCAGATAATTCTTGGCGCTTACTTAAGAGAAATTTTGGCCCACTCCAGTCGCCCGGAGGCTTTGTATGACTGAGTGTCCAATATCATCCTATGAAGGATCTTCTGCCAAATAATATGACAGGCTCAACGTCTTTAGCTTTTAGACTTCTTCCGTTATGATTGGTGCCCAGATAATTCTTGGCGCTTACTTAAGAGTGGTAACAGTCAGTGGATCTTTCTCACTCGTATGCGCGAACATACTTTACACACTTTTAATAATTACACTTAAAAGAACGGATCTTTTTAAGTCCTTTACAAAATCCAATCTTTAAACGGAAAAGAAGAGGAGATTAAACTTCTGATTTTTAAAGCGTAAGGAATATAAATTATTTTCATATTCCTCGTTACTTTAATCCATTTTTAATCAGACATCATTTAATCTTTATTCTTGACAAGTAAGAAAAACTACTTATCCCAATTTCGGATTTTGGCTCACTTCAGTCACTTCATCAGACTGAGTGTCCATTTCCTTCTTACCATTATTCGGATCTTTTGTCTGGGACAGATATAGGCCTTCTGCTGCAAGATAGAATAACATCTTCAGTCTTCTCCTCTTGTCCCGGGTTGATATCCTCGTGCTCTCGAGAGCGCTTGTTCCCACCAGTCTTGGTAGCGGTGACACCATGAACACGTTCATCATCGTCACTCTCTTCTACCAGAAAACCATTGCCATATCCAGATTTGGTCACACAACTTTTGACCGACATATTTCGAACACTAATAGTAATACAATACAATATTGTCTTAAGTTGTTGGAGTTCTTTCTCTATTGTAATTTATAATGCAGTACGGGAAGTATATTACTATTACAAGTATTCGAAAGGATAAACAAAGATTCAATAATTCAACTAGAAATCTGAAATTACAATTGTTGAAGAAGAAAAAACTGGAAACTGTTTTTCTGAGTCGAGTGTGGCACTCTGTCCTTAAGACAATATTGCCTCGTATGTATCCTTTATACGTCCTGGACAATTTGTCTCCCAAGATAAAACAACAATGGAACACTTGAGCAAAGGAAACTCAAGTGCTACCGTGAAGAATATTGAGTAACGAAATGATGCTTGGAAGTTGTAGGAAGAAGAGATTTCTGCTTGTGTATTTTCGTGTACTATTCTTAGTGCTCAACAATGGTGTAAGGGGGTGTTTATATAGTTGAGGGAGGGACTGAAAACTGCCTCCATAACAGCCAAATAATGGCCATTATGGAGGTAGTAAAGTCACCAACATAAATGGTGAAAGACCAACGGATTTGGCCATTATAGGAGGAGTAATTCAGCCAAAATAAATGGTGAATTGAGTGCTTGCGTTTACGCTTTGACCGTCGAAATTCTGACTTTCTGAAAACTTCAGGGACCAAACTGTACATCTTGAAACTTCAGGGACCAAACTGTCTGAAAGAATTCTGGTCCAAAATTGTACTTCTGGCAAAGTTCTCTGGCCCAAAAAGATAATATCAGAAGGCCCACAGCCCGTGACCCGTGAACCCGGAACCGGACGGGACGGGCGCGCGGCGGCGGCGCGCGTGTGGTCTTTCCTCGAACCGAAGCACAACTAGGTCCTCCCTCCTTTAAACACATGGGATACCCCTTGGGGTCCCAAACCCCAAACCAATTTCGAGTCTTATATACACAACCATTCTTTCTTCCTCTACCGATGAGGGAGAATTGAACACAATACCACACTTTCCATGCTTCAAACACCTTACTTCGTGGACCAATATCTCTTTCATTTCTCAATGAAATTTGACGATTCTTGGCCCTACGGTTATCTACGTACTTAGTAGATCATGCATGTGTGAAGAACCGGATTCTCCAACATACGTAACACTAGTGTTTAAGCCGTTAAAGTTGGTCGGTCGCAACTCCCACCAAAGGCTAATTTCCAACAGTACTAAGAGACGAAATTAGCTGTGGCAAACGATTTTTAGTGATTTGAGCTAATGATGTAGTTCTTGCTGCTACCGTAAAAAATGTGTTGTCTTTTTTCTTTTTACGAAAAAAATGTGTTGTCTTGGGCAAGAAAATTTTACTAGTATGTACTACGTATGTACGTAACTACGTAATAAAAAGCATGTTTATATAAGCATACTACCGTAAAGAAGTTCTTCTGATTTTGTCTAAAATTGAAAAACATCTCCGATATATTTTTAAAAGTTCTGGAAAAACTACAAAAAATTGAAATAAAGAGAAAAAGTTCAAATTTGCTCTTGATTTTGCGAATGATCGATCCAAATTTGTTATCTCTTAATAATTGGTCAAATATACCCCTGTAATTATATGATTGGTCCAAATATTCTCTTATTCACTAACTGATAGAATATTATCATATCTTGTATAATACCATTGATAGAATATTACCATATTTTGTATATCCTTTTATATTAGGTAAATTTATATTCCAATTGTAATTAGGAAGATTTAGTTAACATGTAAATAATTATGTAACCCTATATATATTGTACACAATAATCAATGAAAGTCAAGGGAACATATTCCTTCATGGTATCAGAAGTCAAAACCTAACTTCTTTTTCTCCCTAAAGCCGCCCCTCCCCCCTCCTCAGCAACCCTTTTTCTCGGTAGCCCTCTCACTTCTTTCTTCGACTTTCCTCTCTTACTCTCCAATTTTCAATGGTTGAACAACCTAAATTCCATCATGATCTTGCAGTTAACAACATCAAGAATTTCATTCCCATAACTCTTGAGATGGAAAAGGTTCAGTACTCATCTTGGGCAGAATTATTTAAGATTCATTGGCGTGTATACAAAGTCATCGACCATATCATCCGTCCAAAATCAAAGACCCTAGAAAGACTTGATGATTCTGATGATGAACTTTGGTCCCGCTTAGATGTGGTTGTCCTATAATGGATCTACGACACGATCTATTACATAAAATCATTAAAACCGATGCCACTGCACGACAAACGTGGAAGCGCTTGGAAAGTATTTTCATGACAACAAGGCACAATGTGCCTTGTATCTGGAAAATCAATTTCAAGCCATTCAATAGGACAATTTTCCTAATGCGTTGGCCTAATGTCAAGAACTTAAGATAATTGACGATAAACTCTCCAACGTCGGTGCATCGGTCACTAATTAACGATTGGTGATGCAACTTATTGCGGGTTTAAATGAAAATTATGATGGCGTCACTACCATCCTCCAACAAAGCACGTCATTTCCTCCGTTCTATAAGGCTCGTTCGAGACTCATCCTTAAATAAACCCAAAAAATGAAGCAGGCATCGACTAATGCCAGCACAGCCGACGCCGCTCCCATAACCACCGGCAAAAATCATGCTGACACGAGAGGCTCGACTCCCTCCCCATCCTACAGGAAAGCCAACGATACGACACGTGGTTCACGTTCCCAGAATAACAACAAAGGATGAAATTTCAGGAACAACGACGGAACGACAACAACAGCAGCACCGCCGAAAACAGTGGCCGCAGCGGCAGGAGGCGGCCCCGCCGGCTGGCAGCCACAAACAGCGGAAGCAATAGTGGCAGCAACCTCTGTCATGGGTTGCCTACCCGCCATAGGATGCGTGGGTCCCACCGGTATGGAATGCTCCACTTTGCCCCTACCCGACATCCTCCTAAGCCCAACCTCTGGCCCAACAGGCCTAGTCCGGCATCCTCGTCGCACGTCCACAACAAGCATATGGTGCACATGTTTCTCCTCCTTTAACCTATGCACCAACGGATATTGAGGCAGCTATGAACACGATGTCTCTCAACATTTCTGACAATAGTTGGTACATGGACACTGGCGCTACATCTCATATGACGACATCCCAAGGTACTCTCTCGTCTTATTTCAATATGAGCAATTTAAAACGTAATATTATTGTTGGTAATGGACAATACATTCCCATTCGAGGTTATGTAAAATAATCTCTTTCCCCACCATACCCCCGTTAACCTTAAAAAATGTCCTCCATGCCCCGAAACTTATAAAAAATCTAATCTTTGTGTGTCGTTTCACAATAGACAATAATGTTTCCCTTGAATTTGATCCTTTTGGTTTTTCTACGAAGGAAATTATGACAGGGATGCGAATACTGAGATGTGATAGCACCGGGGACCTTTATCCTATCACCACCTCCATCAGCCATCTAGCCTCTTCTCCATCAGCCTTTGTAGCAAGTTCGTCTCCTTTATGACACAATAAATTAGGACATCCGAAAACTCTTTTTTATGCTCCATTAGGAAAAATAAATTTCTTGATTACAAACATGTCCATTCTCCTCCTGTTGTGAATCTTGTGTTTTTAGAAAACATGTCAAGTTGCCATTTTGTTCGTCATCCACTTGTATTTTAATGCCTTTTGATATAATACACATTGATTTATGAACTTCTCCTATCTTAAGCATGGCCGGCCATTGATACTATATGTTGCTTTTAGATGATTATTCTAACTTCCTATGGACGTTTCCCATTGAGATTAAGTCCCAAGTCTATTCTATTTTTTCGTCATTCAGCACTTTCATTAAGACATAATTTGAAAAGAATATTAAATGTTTCCAATGGGAGGGAATTCGATAAAAATCAATTCAAACTTTTCTGCGCCAAACATGACCGTGTTTTTCATTTTTCCTGTCCCCACACCTCTACACAAAAAGGTAAAGCCAAACGAAAAATTAGAACCATAAATAACTTAACTCGTGCCCTCATTGCTCAAGCTTCTATCCTCCCTATTTTGGCATTACTATCTATAAATGGCAACCTATCTCTTGAACATTCTCCCAAACAAGTCTCTCAAACACAATTCTCCCACTCAAGTTCTCTATCTTCGGGATCCTTCCTATAAATATTTATGAACTTTCGGATGTCTGTGCTACCCACTCAATCCCTCCACACTAATCAACAAGCTGCAACCTCGGTCATCCTCGTGCGTCTTTCTTGGCTACCCCCAATCATCTAGGTTACAATTGTTACAACTTGTCAATCCAAAAAATAATTATTTCTCGGCATGTCATATTTGATGAGTCCCAATTCCCCTTTTCCAAACTCAACTCTTCATCCCCAAATTACTATGAATTCCTAAATGATGGTCTAAATCCCCTTCTAATTCATCACTTGCAAAATCTGTTGTCACCGACACCGGCAACCGTCCCCACCACTTCTATCCTGAGGCAGGAAATCCACCCAGCCCCACAACGGGAGCCTCAGAACAACCTATCACAGCCTTCCGTCTTGGCTGCCTCTCGACCAGCCGCTCTCCCCCGATACCACTATCGCTTCCGGGCCCCACCCCATACTCTCGGCAGTCCACCCAGTCCCTCCTCCACTTCTCGGCCACCCCATCACAATCCTGCCCAACCTCCCGCGGCACACCCATGGACAATGGAAACCCGTGCTATGCACAACATTTCCAAACCCAAACGACTATTTAACTTGTCCACTTCGGTTGCCCCTTCCCCTATTCCTCATAATCTGAAAGATGCCTTGTCCGATCTAATTGAAAAAATGCAATGATTGACGAATATAATGCTATTATTGAAAATAAGACGTGGGATCTAGTACCTCGTCCTCCTGATGCTAATATTATTCATTCTATGTGGATTTTTCGACATAAAAAAATCTGATGGTTCTTTTGAGAGGCACAAGGCCCGTCTTGTAGGTCATGACATGTCTCAATAAGTGGGAGTAGATTGTGCTGAAACTTTTAGCCCGGTGGTGAAACCAGCGACTATTCAGACTGTTCTCAGTATTGCTTTGTCCAAGTCTTGGCCTATTCACCAGCTTGACGTCAAAAATGCTTTCCCGCATAGAGACCTTTATGAAACAGTATATATGCATCAGCCTATGGGATTCAGGAATTCGATTCATCCAGATTATGTGTGTCTTTTGAAGAAATCACTCTATGGACTAAAACAGGCTCCTCGTGCATGGTACTAACAGTTTGCTGATTTTGTATCCTCTATCGGATTTTCACATAGCAAATCTGATCATTCACTGTTCATCTATAGCAATGGTAATGACATGGCATACATCCTACTATATGTTGATGGTATCATTCTCACCACATCTTCTGATGCACTTCGTTGATCCATTATGTCACTCGTTGCCTCTGAGTTTGCTATGAAGGATTTGGGCTCTCTAAGCTATTTTTTTGGCATTGCTGTTACGAGACATGCAGTTGTATTATTTATTTGTCAAAGGAAGTACGCCGAATAGATCCTTGACCGAGCATGCATGACGTCTTGAAAACTGGCCCACACATCGGTGGACACTAATTCCAAACTCAGTGCCTCTTCAGGTTCTTTGTATTCTGACCCGACTCACTATCACAGTTTAGCAGGAGATTCACAGTATCTCACTTTCACGATACCAGATATATCCTATGCCATGCAACAAATATGCTTACATATGCACAGCCCGACAGATGAACATATACCCTCAAATGTATTTTGTGATATGTACAAGGTACTCTTCATTTTCGGATTATACCTGTACAAGTCCTCACTCTCTGGTCTCACATCTTATTCTAATGATGACTGGGGTGGATGTCCTGACACTCGTTGATCCACGTCGGGTTACTATGTATTTCTCGGAGATAACTTGCGTTCTTGATCTTCTAAAATACAATCTACTCTGTCTCGATCTAGTGCTGAAGCTGAGTACAGATGTGTAGCGAATGTTATTTCTGAGTCCTGTTGGATATGCAACCTTCTACTTGAGTTTCACTGTCCAATCCATAAGGTTACAATGGTTTACTGTGATAATGTAAGTGCGATATATCCTTCCGGCAATCCCGTTCAACATGAGCGCACTAAACACATTGAAATGGATATTCACTTTGTACGTGAGAAATTTGCTCGTGGACAAGTTCGTGTTCTTCATGTTCCTTCCCGAAATTAGATTGCTGACATATTCACTAAAGGACTTCCGCACATACTCTTTGATGATTTCTGAGCTAGTCTCAGCGTACGAGAACCTCGCGCTTCAACTGCGGGGGTGTGATAGAATATTACCTTATCTTGTATAATACCATTGATAGAAAATATTACCATATTTTGTATATCCTTTATATTAGGTAAATTTATATTCCAATTGTAATTAGGAAGATTTAGTTACCATATAAATAATTATGTAATCCTATATATATTGTACACAATAATCAATGAAAGGCAAGGGAACCTATTCCTTTACTAACAACGAAAGCTTCCCAACATATGAACATTTTCTTACAATAAAAAGGGTCAATTTAATTGGCTCTGAACTATGCGAAATGACCTGAATTTTTCCTTGTGGGATTGAAAGAGTAAATATTCGCCCGCGAAAACTTTTTTATTGCAGAAACTTTGAGGTGGTCTTCAATCAAGTGGTGTTTTGGAGAATTGGAGATAATCAATTTTTATGTGGTGATTGATTTAGAGCAATGATGAATTGTGGCTGAGAAAAATGAAATCTATAAAATTTCACAAAATTTAGATAGTTCAAGGGCAAATCTTTTACTTGTACAAATAATTCATGGGTTGAATAGCTTCTGTTATTAGTTAAATAAGAATATATATGAACCAACTTTATAACGATAAAAATATATATAACCCCAACTATTAATGGATAAAAAATTTAAACCATTTTGCAAAATTAAATGACAAAATTGGAAATTTCCGTTTTTTAAATGAAGATGCTATTCTCTAGCAATTAGCATGCAATGGAATAGTTGAGAACTATGATTCTAAACACCTCCTAGTTGTTAAATGAATAATCTAAGAAAAAAATACACTCAATACTCGACTCTCTTTGGAAAATTAAAATGCTATTTCCCTTTCCTTTGCCCTTTTACATAACATTTGTAAATAATATTGCTAAATGTTTCACTCATTTCATAGGTGTACGTAACCCTATTTTATGTGCTCCTCTCACCATAAATAGCAATGTGATACTGATTCAGTTATTCATTGAGTCATTCCCTAAAACATTCTCCTGAAATACTTTCAATAAGAAGTAATATTTTTTCAGTATCAATTTATGTGATCCTATTTGATTAGGCATATAGTTTGAAAGAAATAAAAAAATAAACTTGTAGTATAAACAAACATTAAATATTATGTGATTATAAATTATATTATTAAGAAAAACTAGGTATTTTCAAATTAAATTATTTCAAAAATAAAATGAAGATATTGTTTTTTAGATAAACTAGAAAGGAAAGTTTATCATGTAAA
The DNA here is from genome assembly GCA_034509755.1 of Anisodus tanguticus. Lineage (NCBI taxonomy): Eukaryota > Viridiplantae > Streptophyta > Magnoliopsida > Solanales > Solanaceae > Anisodus > Anisodus tanguticus. The sequence goes on along the minus strand of CM067555.1, from coordinate 8,745,706 downwards.
TTGAGATAGAGAGAATAACTGTGGTTTTCAATTTTCATCTATATGAAAAACTTTATTGGGAATTTCTATTTCATAATTCTTTTGAGTAACTTTATTGTTAGAAAACTTAATTTAATACACAAAATGTAATAACACTATAAATGTGATAACCTTTTTGGATTAATTACGCTATATATTAATTTAGGCAATAATGCTATCGAATTAGGCTAATATTTTAACTTGTTACTAGAATTGGCTCATCTTATGTATAAAATGAAACTTACCTTTCATCCGTTAGCCCACATTAAAGACCTACTTTTAAGTTTTAACCTTTTTTTATTTTTTCCTTCCGTTTCCCTTTTTTTTCCCAGCGTTGTACGTTTATCTTCTGTAGTTCTTTTCTTTTGTTTCTGTCTCCTTTTTCTTCTGCAAATTTTATACTTCTTTCTTTCTTCTCTTATTCCAACTTCTCTTTTCTGTAACCAGACTTCTCTTACCCCTCTGCCTCCATTAAAAACGAAGCTCGGACTCTATTGAAGAAGTTTGGAGCTCAAAATTTTATTGCATCGAAACTCGGACTCCGTTGAAGGAGCTTCGGAGCTCGAAGTTTAACTCAAATCTGAAAAATCTTACACTAAAATGATTGAGTGAAATTAAAATGTTGGAAATTTAATAATGTAGAATTAAGTTTATCTCATTATTAATGATCCGAATAATTGGGGCCCCGCACGTCGGAAACGTCGTTTCCACACACGTGCACTCGTAGTGCTAAATATCGTAAATTTCGTTAGTGAAAGAGATATCGGTACGTAAGTAAATGTTTGAGACATAGAATAATGGACGGTTATTGGCTAAATAACAAGTGTTCCACGTCAGTAAACGGAGGAAGGATTGTGCAAAGTGTAAGATGGTACGGGTCGGGAAGGGTTGCGGCACAGGAAAGGGCCGCGGCACCACCCGGACGGAATTTCAAAAGTTTGGCTGATTATGGAGAGGTTTTAGTGCATTAAAATGACAGTTTTCCTCCATAAATCAGTCATTATTTGGCTGCATTAATTGGTGAATTAAAGGGTCATTACATGACATTTAAATGGCCATTACATGGACACTTGAAGAGGCCATTCTTACACTACTATAAATTGATGCATTTGGCTCAGTTCTACACACTTTTCAAGAACAACAATTCTGAAATTCTTGTTGCAAATCCTCTCCTCTTAGCAATCTTTTGTTATTTGTTTTCTTCGCTAGAATCACTTGTGTTTGCTTTGCACAAATGATAGTTTATTATTTTATCTTGTGAGACTATTGCCCGCTAACGTAAAAGCATATATACGGGGCAATCTTGTCTTAAAGACAGAGTGCCATCACTCGACTCAGTACAGTTGTAACACTTCCTTAGAACCAACAACAATATTTCGGGTTTGGCTCTTGATGAGCGTGGTGGGGGGTTGTCAAAAGTACCAGTGGAGGAACCGGAATTAGTGGGGGAAGACATAGTGGCCGTCGACCGAGAAGGAAGAAGAGAGAGGGTGGTGGTTGGCGGCTTTGGGAATAGAATTTAGGGTTTGACTCTTGATACCATGTAAGATTGGAATAATCTCCCGAAGGATTCCTTTCATTAATCACAATATATATAGTTGTACAGAGGTTGATTTCTAATATAATATAATAAGAATTCTAACTTACCTTAAATGGTTGATTCCTAATACAATAAAAATCTTAAGTTACCTTAAATATACATCTATCATAATTACAAAATATACTGTAAATATTCGGAGAATATTCGCTAATAGTTGCAATGGTCAAAGTCTTTGGCTTAGAGAATTACTAATACTTCTTTCAAGTTGCGTACAAAAACAACAAACTTTTATGCTCTTCCATAAGTAGGAGTGTGTGTTATACTGTACATACTGCAATGAAGGGGCTCAAACAAATAAAATTTGAAAATTCAAGTGAGGAAATTAAAGGAAGCAATTGGGTTCTTTTACATAAAATTACAAAAGAGAGTATCTTATGGCAGCATTTTGTGATATGGAGGAACCTCATTCCAAGTCTACTATCCCAAAATTTGAGAGAAGAATCTTAACTTGATCGACAAAGTCAGAACCAGTGGCATATTCTGTTAACATCCCAACAGCAAAGCCAAACATAGCCCATCTGTTCAACCAACATATATCAGTACAAGTTACTAATATTTATTATACCAACTGAGAAAAAAAAACCAAGGTGACATATCAAAGTAAAAAAAATAGTTAGTTAAACTAGCATGTAAGAAACTATGTTCAAAGCTATATACGAGTATCAGATCATAAGACACAACGGCAAACGGAAGTGCTATCACAAAACTGTTTTAGAAAGTCAGCTACATACTCTTACAGCTGCATACATAGTTGTACATTCTATCAAGAAAATACCAATGTTTTCTCACTTCAGAATGTTCATCGTCACCTTTAAGAAAATAAGATCTCAAAGAGCCGGTTTACAGAGGCGGATCTACAATATAGGTTATGGGTTCTACCCAGTAAATCTGGCCAAGATTCTGTATTTCAATTAAGAAATCCAATTGATATATATATATCATTAATCTATTTCAAACCCGGTAAGGGAAAAGGGTTGTGCGTTCAAAAGTCATAAACTTAAAATCTTGCATCCGCCTGCCGGGGAATACACCTCCTAGAAAGCGCATCAACTACATGCGTATACAATGATCTTAATGAGCCAGCCAAAATGAGTTGTATAGAATATGTCAAGGTTTTACACTTGTCCATGGGCAACAATCCTATGCCGCCAGGGGTGGATTTAGTAGGGGCCAGGGTTCACCCGAACACCCTCGGCAAAAAATTACAGTGTATATATAGGATAGATTTTCTGTGTTTATGTACATTTATTAACTTTTGAACACCCCAAACAAATGCAATAGGTTAGTATTAGAATATGTAAGAATCTTTTTATTTTTAGAATATGTATATTTGGTGTATATTCTTGTGATTTGGTCAAACATAATTTCAACCATAATCTTGGCTTGTAATCCTGTATATAATATTGATTAAGTAATGAAATCAAGCAAGGTAAATATTTCTATCATGGTATCAGGAGCTTAGGTTAATTTTTTTCCTCTTACCTCAAATTAGCCGTTGACCACCTCAACCTAGCCGTCGACCACCCTTCTTCTTCACAACCTTCTTTCTATTCTGCCTACTGCCTCCATGGCTGGTGACCAAATCATCGACCCAAAAACCTATTCTCCTCCTCTTCTTCCTCCTCATCCTGCTCTTGTAGTTTCTAACATCAACAACTTGATCAAAGTTACTCTTGATATTGAAAAGGGTCAATACATTACATGGTCGGAACTATTCAAGATTCATGCTAGATCTTATAAAGTTCTAGACCATATCATTCCTCCATCAAAGGAAGCAGTGAAGCCAGGTTCTTCCCCATCTCTTAAGGACACGGATCCCGAACTATGGTCACGTATTGACGCCATTGTTTTACAATGGATTTATGATACAATCTCCGAAGACCTTATTAATACCATTCTTGAACGTGATTCCATGACCGAAATTGCATGGAATCGGCTAAAGGACATTTTCTCCGATAACAAGAATTCTCGGGCTCTCTACCTCGAACAAGAATTCTCAACAGTTCAGATGGAAAAAATTTCAGATGCATCTTCGTATTGTCAACATCTCAAGTCACTAGTGGATCAATTATCCAACGTCGGCGCAATCGTGTCTAATGAAAGGTTGGTACTTCAACTTGTTTCGGGTCTAAATAATGCTTATTCTACTGTTGGATCTCAGATTCGTCATGGCGACTCTCTTCCCCCTTTTTACAAAGCCCGATCTATGCTCGTTTTGGAAGAAATGGCAAGGGCGAAAAAGCTTGCAAATTCCACCGACAACTCTGCTCTTCATGTGTCTGATGATGATAATTTGGGTGGAAATCGACAAAATCGGAACAACAATCGTACCTCCACCAATCGCGGCGGCAGAGGCGGCGGAGTCAGCAATCGCGGCAGCAAAGAGAAAAGCAGAGGCGGTGGCCGTGGTAGCCAACCGCAACACCAACAACAATCAGCAGGGCAGCATCCCTTATCTCCACCAAACCCAAATTGGGCCTACCCACCAATGTGGAATGGTCGTGGCAACCTTGGGCCACCCCTCTTGCCCATATCCAACAAATCCAGCCCACTGGCAGAGGAAAAAATCAGCCCCACGCCAGTCAATATTAGGGCCCAGACCTCAGGTCCACGTAGCAGCAGCCTAGTCAGCCAATCCACATATGCACCAACCGACATTCAACAAGCTATGCATACTCTCTCAATTGCTCCTCCGGATGATCAATGGTACATGGATACCGGAGTTACATCTCACATGACTGAAAACGGAGGTAATCTTATGTCTTATTTAAATAAGAGTAATAATCGTAATATTACCGTTGGTAGTGGCCATACAATTCCGATTATTGGTCGTGGAAATGCATTGTTACCCAAACCCCATCCTCCCTTAACCTTAAAAAATATTTTGCATGCCCCACAATTAATTAAAAATCTTGCTTCCGTGAGAAAATTTACCATTGATAATTATGTTAGTGTTGAATTTGATCTTTTCGAGTTTTCTGTGAAGAGTTTTCAGACGGGGATGCATTTAATGAGGTGTGACAACGTGGGTGACCTATATCCAATAACCACAAGACCTTATTTTGGAATATCAACACCTTTTACCTTTGCAGCTTTATCTCCCAAATTATGGCATAGTCGTTTAGGACATCCGGGAGCTCTTGTTTTAAGCTCCCTTCGCCGGAACAATTTTATTGTTTGTAATAAATTTTGGGACAATTTTTTTTGTCATTCTTGTTCCCTTGGGAAACAAGTTAAACTACCGTTTTATGACTCGTTATCATTAACCTTTTTGACATTTGATATTGTGCATAATGACCTTTGGTCGTCATCTATCCTTAGTTCGGGTGGTCATCGTTATTATGCTTTGTTTCTTGATGATTTTACAAATTTTCTATGGACTTTTCCGATTGCTAATAAATCTCAAGTATATTCCATGTTCCTATATTTTCGTACTTATATCAAAACACAATTTGAAAGGGAGATTAAGTGTTTTCAATGTGTTAATGGTAGGAAATATAATAATGGGCCCTTTCATAAGTTTTGTGAATTACATGGAATGAGCTTTCGATTTTCTTGTCTTCATACATTTTCCCAAAATGGAAAAGCCGAAAGGAAAATTCGGACCATAAATAATATCACCCGAACTCTTCTTGCTCATGTCTCTCAACCTTATTCGTTTTGGCATCATGCACTACAAATGACTACCTATTTACTCAACATACTTCCAAACAAAAAGCTTGCATATCAAAAACCCACGTAAATTCTCTATCAAAAAGATCCATCTTATTCTCATCTTCGGGTCTTTGGGTGTTTATGCTATCCGTTACTTCCCTCCACTTCTCGAAATAAATTACAAGCTAGATCATCACTTTGTGTTTTTTTGGGATATCCAGTAAATCATAGAGGTTATAAATGTTATGATTTATCGAGTCGAAAAATAATTATTTTGAGGCATGTAATTTTTGATAAGAATACCTTTCCTTTTTTCAAATTACATGCTCCTAATTCCTCAACTTATGAATTTCTGGATGCATGCCTATCTTTTACTCCCTCTTTTATACAACCTACATCTACATCTCAAAGTCCGACTCCTAATCTAGGGGACAATACAGGCCTAGCAAATACCCCCACACATGTCTAACAAATACCGACCCATTCTTCATCTCATGAGTCAGCCAGCAACAGGAAACTGTCGTTCCTATCTCTCCTATTCGAGCCCCTTCTACTCCACCAACACTGGCACAATCACCCACATGCCCAATAGGCAATGATTCAACACTGCCTCGCCTCAACCCACTGCCTCACCTCAGCCCACTCTAAATCAGCCCACACTGCAAAGTCTGACACCCGCCCAACAATCTACCCAGGCCAATCCACATATAAATCCTCCCCATTCTCCTCAAATGACCACAAGAGCCCAACATGGAATATTTAAGCCCAGAAGACTTATTAATCTTCACACTACTACTAAAAATTTCATTTCTCCATTGACCACAAATCACATTCATGCATTAAACGATCATAATTGGAAAAAGGTCATGAAAGATGAATACGATGCTCTTATTAAAAATAAGATGTGGGACTTGGTGCCACGACCGTCTAATGCTAATATTATTCAAAGTTTGTGGATTTTCAGGCATAAGGAGAAATCTGACGGTTCATTTGAGAGGCATAAAGCTCGCCTTGTAGGTGATGTGCAGGACAACAGACCGGTATAGGTTGCGGTGACACTTTCAGTCCGGTGGTCAAACCGACAACTATTCGGACAGTACTTAGCATTGCATTATCGAAATCATGGTGTCTTACTCAGCTTGATGTAAAAAATGTTTTTTTACATGGAAATCTCAATGAAACCATCTATATGTACCAACCTCCGGGTTTTCGTGATCCTCAACACCCTGATTATGTGTGCTTGCTCAAGAAATCTCTATATGGGCTTAATCAAGCCCCTCGTGCTTGGTACTAGTGTTTTGCTGATTATGTGGCTACATTGGGTTTCTCTCACAATATTTTGGATCATTCTTTATTCATTTACCGTCGGGGCACAACTATGGCATATATTATTTTTTATGTTGATGATATCATCCTTGTTGCCTCTTCAGATGCTCTTTGACAGTCCATTATGTCTAGGCTTGGTTCTGAATTTGCTATGAAAGATTTGGGCCCACTAAGCTATTTTTTTGGTATCACTGTCACATGGCATTCAAGAGGTTTATTTCTTTCACAAAAGAAATATGCAGAGGAAATTATTGAGCGGGCCGGTATGTCTTCCTGCAAACCATCTCCTACACCGGTGGACACGAAAGAAAAACTCAGTACCTCTTCAGGTAATTTCTATCATGATCCAACTGAGTATCGTAGTCTTGTCGGCGCCTTACAATATTTAACTTTTATGAGACCAGATATTTCTTATGCGGTTCAACAAGTATGCTTATTTATGCACGACCCAAGAACCCAACACACGTCTGCATTGAAGCGAATCATTCGCTATATTTAAGGTACTCTCGAATTCGGCCTTCACATTTACCCCTCTTCGATTAGTAAACTCATCTCATACACTGACGCAGACGGGTGGATGTCCCGATACTAGACGATCAACTTCTGGTTATTGTGTTTACCTTGGAGATAACTTGATATTTTGGTCTGCGAAAAGGCAGCCTACCTTGTCTCGGTCTAGCGATGAGGCCGAATACCGTGGGGTGACTAATGTCGTCTCTGAATCTTGATTCGGAACTTACTTCTAGAGCGCCATTGTCCATTTACGAAAGCCACTTGGGTCTATTGTGACAATGTTAGTGTGGTTTATCTTTTCGGCAACCCAGTTCATCATCAAAGCACTAAACACATTTAAATGGATATACACTTCGTACATGAGAAAGTCGATCGTGGTCAAGAACACGTTCTACATGTCCCTTCACACTATCAAATTGTCGATATCTTCACTAAAGGACTCCCGCTGCAACTCTTCGATGATTTTCGAGATAGTCTCAACGTACGTAAACCTCCCGTTTCGACTAAAGGGGTATATTAGAATATGTAAGAATCTTTTTATTTTTAGAATATGTATATTCTTATGATTTGGTCAAACATAATTTCAGCCATAATATTGGCTTGTAATCCTGTATGTAATGTTGATTAAGTAATGAAATCAAGCAAGGCAAACATTTCTATCAGTTAGCTCAAGCGGTCCAGAGTGTTCAAAATTGTCTCTAGCATTCTAGGTTCGATTCTCAAGGACAACATTATTTTTATATTTAGCTTTTATTATTTTTTTCGAACACCATGAATAAAAATCCTAGATCTGCCACTGTATGCACAGTCAACTTAAGTAACTTGAGGAGCATTCAAGAAGATTCAGTTGCATGTGTTTCTACCGGGGCTGCACCACGAGTATATTCCATGACCAAAAATATCTCTTCAATGGACTAAATGATAATCAAGTTTAAGACTCGAGAGAAACAAAACTTTATCTTAGACTCCATATGATGGAAACATAAATCTTGGTTTGACAGATCTTCATAAAATCCAACTTAAACCAAAGCACCAGCCTCTGCTTGTATGCCATAATCAGTCATATAGCCAAGACTACTAGCATCATATGAACTTCTTAACATACTAAATACTGAATTATTTAACACCCTTTAAATTAACAAAAATACAAGATAATTATTACTTAAGGTGATTCCATATGATTCTAGTTCTAGCCAAATTCTGTTTTGCTGCTTTTGCCATGCTAAATGAGATCTTGTAGTCTCTTTGGTAAATATATATCTTTTTAGTCTTAGCAGACAAGGAAATCGATTTTTTTCGCGAATCAGTTAAGAGTCTCTATATACCAACTTGGTTTCAGACTTCAAATCAATCCCATTTCAAGATTTTGGCCAAAACCAACACTACAACTAGTATAATGTTCTGTAGATTGCTAAACTAAATGGAATCTTCAATATAGATATTCTCATTTCTCACTATCATCAATAACTGGCAATACAAAATTTGCTTAAATTAACAAATTTCAGGCCCAAGTTCCACACTTTATAGTTTATACTATCACATAGCAAAGAGGTATATAGTTAATCAGATAAACAAGTTCCGATGAGTGAACATTCATATCAAAATTGATTTTCTATTTTCCATATACACGGTGCTTGCTCTCATCAAAGAGAATATATCAAATAATTAAGAAAATAAAAACAAGCAGTTTATTAATTACCTGCCATTGGAAATTTCATTCTTGCCAATAAAACCAAAGAAAGGGCCTTGGTTAGCTTCCTCAAGCTTCTTCTTCTTGAAATACTCTTGAAGCTCCTTAGCCTTTTGCCTCTGAAACTCCATTGTAATTACATTCTTGCCATCCACGGAGGCCACAGCCACCTGCTTGGGCGGAGCACTAGGCGGCGGAGGAGAATATGGTGGTGGTGGTGATGGTGGGACAGGTTTAACAGGGGTAGGGGGTTGTGCCATAGGTCTTCTTAAAGGTCCATCAGCTTGAGAACTCCTTATGGTGAGTGTAGTTGAAAATCTGAAATTATTGGAAGACGTAGAAGAAGGAATTTGGGAAGATGGGGTTTGAATTTTGATGCACGGGAAAGAAGATGATGATGCTACTGACATTTTTTCTTTGATACTGTGTTTTTTTCTTGTCAATTTGTTTTTGTGGATTGTTGAAGAAGAGGAGGGAAACTTGTAAGGTTTAACTGTTTATCTGAAACTGAGATTGTGTATTGGATAGTGAAAGGTGTTTTGTGGATAGCATGTGGCCAAGTTTCACATTACAACTTTACAAGACATTGTCAATTGCAACTTGTACTTTGTATACAAGTTACGACTAGGGGTGTCCAATCGGGCGGGTTCGGGGAGGGGCGGGTCCCGGCGGGACGGGACCGATAGGACTGGGGAAGGGCGGGACCGGTCCTCCGGTGGGACTGGCGGGATACGCCGATGTCCCGTCCCATTCCCGATCCCGTTGGAAAAGGGGACCGGTCTTATCGGGCCGGGGCGGGATCGGGTTTTTCGATTTTTTTTTTGTACTTAATTCTAAAAAATAACATATATAAACACCTCAATAATTGAACAAAATAGTGTAATAAAAACATCCCAAGACTGTTTTTGTGTCTCTTATATTATTTAATAGAAATATGATTTTTTTGTAATACAATTTCAAAATTGCAACTTTCTGGTGTTGAAAGTTGCAAATAACATAGTAAAATTGCAATTTAAAAAATCACATATTTATAAACACCTTTTCTAGTTTCTTTACAATGTCTTGTGGTTCTTCGGTTAGAATTGGAATTTGTTGGTCAAATTGCTCGACGCTGCTTCCACCTCTGTCGGATAAGATTTCGATGTAGTTTTCGTCATCTTCTTCGTTGATCTCCGGTTGACCGCACCTTTTACGCTCCGCTCGTATCCAATCTCTGAATAAAACTGCAATCTCCAAGCTATCTCCCACTAATGAGTATATGTGCTCTCCTATTTGAAATCTTCCGGCAGAAAAAGTGCTTTCAGACGCTGTTGATGACGCTTGAATGTTCAACACATCTCGAGTCATCTTTGATAGTGTCGGAAATGTCTTCTCATTCCCCCTCCAGTATTTCAGCAAGTCTTCACGTCCTTCTTCATTGACAACTGCTTGGTACGGTACAACACCCTGCAAAACAAAAATATCAAACTCACTAACTTGATTAGTAGTGGTACCACTAAACATTCTATGTCTAAGACTTTCAATACTAGCCGCAGAAACAACATGTCTTTTTTGAGGTTGTATTGAAGAAGAAGAAGAAGATGGTATGGAAGCTGGTTGGTTGCTAGCACTTTCTTGTTGGTAATGTGTATATATTTTTTTGCATTCATCGTGTATGCTAGGCAAAACTTCTTCTTTAGTTGGTTTCCTTAGGTGGTTGTTCATTTGAATTTTTTGGAGTTGGAGGTAGAAGTACTGCTATACAATCATAAATAGTGTCAATAAGTGTTTTACAACCGTCTATTTTAATAGTTGGATTTAATACAATACCAATAATATAAATCGTGGGAATAAGAAAAAAACATTTTTTTAATAGGTGCCTTACAAAATGGTTTTTTCATATATTTACTAAGTAACAAAAATATTAGAGTTATATAAAATAACATAATTGAAATAGTAGGATAATATATAGTTGAAAAATTGAGTTAAAGTGTAAATATATTAACTTAGGGGTTAAAAATAAATATTAAAAGGGTAGGGGGTTGGGGGAGGCCAAAAATGGCCGTTGCACAACAACCAAAATATAAAATGGTCGTTGTGCAATGGTCATTTTTTGCAAAGGGGAGGGAGGCGGGCGAGACCGATGAGGGATCGGCCCCGGGCGGGACGAGCCCAGTTCCTGTCCGGGGTTCGAGTCCCGTGCCTTTTTTTTAAGGGGGATCGGGGCGGGACCGAGGTGGGGTCGGGTCTGGACCTAGCCGACTGGCCAGCCCTAGTTACAACTCACAACATTCCTAAGTCCTTCTTAATCCTTGTCTTACTTTTCTTTTTAGTACGTTCCAAAAAGAATATCTCTTTTTATTTTTTAGCAATTCTTTAATTTCAACTTTCTAGATAATATGTTTAAGATTACAAGATTCAAAAATCTTTTTTAATATATTAAACTCCGTGTCAGGTCAAAATCAGACAAATATTTTAAAACAGAGGGAGTAATAATTAAGGGGCGTGTTAAGATGATTGACATTCTTTTTTAAAGGTCTCAACCTGAGTTTGAATTAGTCAAATTAATATATTTTGAATAATAAATGATTAAAACATAAAAAGAGCAATTCTTTTTTATTAACCCAAGGATTAAGAAATCAGGGAAATGAAAAGTTTACGAGGGAAAAAGTATTGCCTTCCCTCTCTGAATTCCTAAAGCAAATCATAAAAAAATCACTAATCAGTTGGAGTTACATTGTAATGTTGTTCAGACTCGTTGCCATTTCATTTGCTTAACGCGTACTTAAACAAAGTTTAATTACATCTTGTAATGGATCTTTTAATTTCATCTCATAATATATTAAAAAAAGCACACCAAATCCAAACCAAAATATGTGTCTATTAACACATCTTCAGAATTTAGTCTATTATGCAAAGGCTGCCAAATGAAAACAAGCTTCTGTAGAAAAACTTCAAGGGGAGTTCGAAAAACACTATTGATACTTTGAGGAAATTGGATTGCTGGAATAGTCTCCTATATATGCCAAGAATTGAGGATCATGAAGGTAAAACAAAGTTTTAAAAGCGAAGATAAACGCATTCTCAAGAGAAATTATATACCACAACATGAATTCTATAAGAACTTCACCCCCTATTGTTAAATTGCTCACATTGCCGGTCCCAAGCCTGGATAAAGGAAGAGGTTGTAAGCTGGCAACCAACGTAAAACTTGTTAATTTATGATGAGTCCTCATAATATCTATTGTTTGATTTTAGTCGTCGTCGTAACGTGGATCTATAAGGATGCTTTTTGTTCTCTTTAGTTTTTCCCAGAAATGTGATAACAGGTAAATTGAGCAATGATCCAAAATGCCAACTCAAGTCTATACACTATGAAATCTAAACTAAGAGGTTACAGGATATGTAAGTACTTACGAACAAGTTAATTTCTATGTCACAACAAATACCAGCACCACGACTCTTAAAAGATACATACTATATTTGTCAACACACATGATTATACACCAAATTGCAAAGCAACTCTATCTGAACTTGGCAATCTCATCCTTAATCATCTGTAAGAGAAAACCCTCTTGTTTTTTTTTTCTCTTTTGGGCATCACTGAAAGACTAGATTCCAGCCAACTATTCCTTTTTCCAAAAGAATAAATACATAGGCTTTTTTAATGGAAAATTCACAATGAGAATAGTTTAAGAAAACGACAATTTCTGAAAGTATCCTAGAAGATTGATCAACATGTACCTATCTGAAGCACGAATATACCTTGCTTCATCACTGGCTAAGAAAAGCACAGCATTAGCAACATTGTGAGCCATCAATTCCACACCCTGCAAGTTAGCATTCTTGCCAACAAAAGCACGAAAACCTGCCATTGCACCATCGGTCTTTTCCTCCTCAGGCAAGTGAGCCAGAGCTAATCCAGTTGCAACAGCATAAGGAGAAACACAATTCACACGTAACGTTCTGCGTAAGTCCCAAAACAGCATACTTGGAAGCTGTATAACCATGCGGGCCAAGGCCCGCAATGGCACTTGCGACACTGCACAGAGATACTATTGATCCCTTCTTTAGTGGAATCATTACTCGAGCCGCATGTTTCATTCCAAGGAAAGCACCTTTTAAGTTCACATCGAGCACATTCTCAAACACAGAAAGTTCATAGTCACGGATATCTGGAATAGGAGGCCCAGACAACCCGGCATTATTAACCATAATATCAAGTGTACCAAACTTTTGAACGGTAAAATCAACTGCCTTACTAATATCAGTTTCTGCAGTAACATCACAGTGGATAAAACATGCATTCTGGTCATTACCAAGGGTCCCACAAACATGCTGTCCAAGTTCATCTTTGTTGGAAATGAAACACTCTCACAAATAACTTTTATTCAAACTCAAACAAACATTACAAGAGCACTCTCACTCAACAACAAGATACTACAACTCACTCTTATAAGACTTTGCTTCTTCACTCACTTAGAAACTATACCTAAACTAAAATGGGAAGGGTATTTATACTACTTAAGAACAATCCTACACCACGTAAATAAACTAATAAAAAATTACAATAACCATACATCTCATTCTTCTCCATCCTTCTAACAATATTTTAAATTACCAAATGATTCACATGCATAATTACCACACCCTAGAAGATTCTAGGTAGAAGGCTTATAGTTTTGGACCTTGATTATAGACTTGGACTCCAATTTGATTGGGTTTGGACTCCAATAATGGATCAAGTTTATGATCCAACAATCTTGAATATCAGCAATGCATACTTTTGCACCATGTTTATGAAATAGACGTACTATGCTCTCTCCTATGTCACTTGCACCTCCAGTGACTAAAGCTCATAGGATGTCTTCAAATTAATCACTTTTGAAGAAAACCTATTAATTAAATATATGGCCATTAAGACACATTCTCTCCAATATTCAATAGGCAAATGGGACTGAAACAAAAGAGCCCTTGAAGTTTTCAATAAATGTCTATGCTTCCTCTCAACAACACCGTTTTGTTAAGGTGTACCAACACAAGTTTTTTTGGTGAAGAATCCCTTGTGATAATAAGAAATCTGATTGTTTCTTCCCTGACCTAGTTCAAATACATTGTCAGACCTAATTATTTTGACTTTCACTTGAAAATTTCTTTCCACCGTTGCCAAAATACTATTTAAGATGGGAAATGCATTGGATCTAGTTGATAGCAAATATGTTCAAGTTCCTCTACTATGATCATCTACAATCGTAAGAAAATATTTGAATCCATTATAAGTGGGAGTAGAATAAGGTCTCCAAATGTTAATGTGTATCAATTCCAAGTTATGTTTTGTGGAAATTGAACTAGTGGGGAAGGGAAGCTTCTGTTTCCTAGCTAAGGAACATATAGAACATGGAGTAGAAAACTTAAAACATGCAGAAACAGGAACTGTACCAATGTTTTTCATATTATAAATGGGCAAATGCCGAAGTTTGTAATGTCATTTGGTACAACTGGAATAGAAGCAGTAGAAGTTAAACTAGGAACAACATTGACTAGGCCTTGATTTGAAATAGAAAGTAAACTAGAAACTCCTTTGGCAATACTTTGATTTTGACTAGAAGCTGAATTGAAATTGCTCAAACCTGAAACTGGAACTGATAGGTCTTGACTGGAAACTATATAATCCCTATTATGCTTCACAAATTTTCAGAGGGCTCTTCACTGAAGGGCTCTGCAAGAGACAAATAGTAGGAGTGACTGTAAGGTGACACTTAAATTGATGACATAGTTGAAAAACTGAGAGAAGATTAAACTTAAAAGAGGGAAGAAATAATACTCTAGACAACACCAAGTTAGGCCTTAGAGTCACAGAATCTACATGAGTAACTCTAACCCTATATGAATTAGGTAACTTAAAAAATTAATGGATAGGGAAGGGGTTTCAAAGTGTTAAACATGTATCTGTTATAGCTCATATGTTCAGTAGCCCAACTATCCAGAATCCAAGTATAATCATCAAAATATGTGTTGGAACCTGTGTATTTTTTAGAAAATTTCATACAAACACAATTTGCAGTTATTGCACCATCTGAAATTGAAGTAAAACCATGTTCAAATTTGACTTGTTGTAGAAGCTGCATGATTTGTGCTAATGGTCTTTTTGCCTCAAATGTTGCAGATGAATTAGCTAAATTAGCCTTGGGAGCATTTTGAAATGGCTGCCTCTGCCTGGTGAATTTCAAATTAGGGAGAAAGCCATGTAGCTTAAAGCATTTCTCAATGGTATGGCCAACCCTTTTGCAATAAGCACAAGAAATTCCTTGGTTCACATTGTTCTTTTTGCCATTTGTTATTCCTTTGTTTCCATGATATGTTGTTTTTCTATTGAAATTGTTTCCAGTAGCTATGAATGAAGAAGACTACATTGGATAAGGTGTGGAGTGGTATATTTTTGCCTGCTTTTCATCTTGTATAGCTAGTGAATAAGCATGGCCAACAGATGGTAGTGGTGCATTCATGAGAATGTTCCTTCTTAAACCCAGGTAAGGGTCATTGAACCCCATCAAAAATTACAATAGTATCTTATCATCTTGTGTTTTTTCGCTCTTATCCCTTCCACCACAATTGCAATCACAAGTACAGAAGAAAAAAAATCTTCATAGCATCCAGTTCATCCCAAATGCATTTCAATTTTGTGAAATATGCAATAACAGAGAGATTGCCTTGAACTTACCCTGAGAGTTCCTTCTGTAGTTGGAACAATTTTTCTCCATTGATCTATCCAAATCCGGATTCCAGATCAGCCCATAGAAGCTAAGCACTTTGGTAATAGACAACACTTTCAACAATAAGGGAGTTCAAAAGCCATGACAACACCATGTCGTTACACCTGGTCCAAACATTCAGCAAAGGAGCAGCAACAGGAGGTTTGGGAAGAATCACATCTATGAAACCAGTCTTACTTTTAGCAGAGAGAACTATTAACATGGTTATTCTCCATCATCCAAAACATTTGCCATCAAAAGGTGAGCTTACTATCGGAAGGATGAAGCTAATAAGCATGTGTTGAATCAATAGTGGATCCATTGGTGGTTGTAGATGGTGTTACGTATGCCATAGCGGAAGAGGATCAAGAAATAAATAGAAAATTGAGGAAGAAATGATCAAGAAGAGAGGACTAAGTCTGCTTTGATACCATGAAAAAGTAGAGAAGAATTGGGATAAAGTTTTTTATTTCTGGATAATCAATTCATTGCATTGTACAAGCAAATATATAGAAAATGACTAAGCCTGAGAACCTGATGATTACTTACACTTGTCATCTTTTTATTTGATGACTTCTAACAAACTTTGTAAAAGAATATTCTAATTTCTGTTCTAGAGTATTTTGTAATATGTACACGTATAGAAGAAAAAGTGTTATAGTATACTATGTATAAATCTGTGATGACATCAATATGGATTCTTTTGTTGAGGCCCAAAGTGCGTATGACCCGAGTCTTGTGGCCCATGACCCAAAATTGAAGTAGATAGGCCTTTAGATGTCTCTGATGAGTTCGTGTGTAACACTTTCAACTTGTCTTCTTCTTCGTTCATCTATGGAGAAAAGACATTATCAACATACCATTAGATGGTAACTTGGTAAGCTTCGATGATGGTGGAGACTGAAGAGGGTTGAGACTCAACAAATAAAAGACATTGTTTCTTCATTTTATCTAACTCTACTTTTTGATCTAACTACTTTGAAAATAATTTAAGAGCTTGCATGCTAGATTGATAGTTATCAACAACAACAACAATCAAGTGAAATCTCACAACGTGGGGTTTGAGGAGGGTAGAGTGTACGCAGACCTTACCTCTATTGTAACACCCCATACTTTCGGGTGATGTTTTAAAAAGCTAGACGTATGTAAATAGACTCGAGCGTTGGAGAATTTTTGGTCATATTCATGTATGCAGATAAAGAAGCTTAGTATATAAAAGGGTGTGGTCCCGAAATAATCTAGGACTTAAAATGTGTGACGATGGGAATTGGGGATAATATATTGTATGAATACCGAAAGAGGCTACGGACTAGTATCATATTACATGACTATGATAATGAATATATAAAATGCGTTAGAAGTGAGTGTTATTTAAGTGAATTGTGATAAGAATTAATTAAGTGGATAAGTAGCTAGGTGGGAATAAGGTCCATGTGGGTTCATGGTACGAAGGATGTGTGTGACTAAGGTACAAAGACATGGTCTAGTAGTGACACGTAGACAAGATTCTAACACTAATTAATGCAAGGGACAAAATGATTACATGTCATACAATCAAATAGGAAATTAGCACTTCTAGATCGTACTTGTCAATTTAACCAGAGGCATTTCATTTTAACAATTTTTGGCCAAACTATTCCATAACGTATAACTTTTTTTGTGTGAAGCAACGTCTTAGTTTATACACAAGATATAAAGTTTCATCTCACATTAATTTAGAGAACCTCGAAAAGGGGGGGGGCAGTATAGGATTGTATCACTTATAAGGTGAGACAAGATAAGCACTTGGTCATTATTTCTTATTGAAAAGAAACGAAGAGAAGCTCGTTGCCCAGATTGGTGTAGCCACGAGATTTTAAGTGTGTAATGAAATCAGGGCATGTTAAGGCAAATTATTTCTTTCTTTTGACATGTTCTATGTACGAAACGTAACCGTAATGTTGTTCCATAAATTGTTCTACTCTTAGTGGTTAAGGATGTTCCTGTTATTTATTCCTATGTCAAAAACATGTCTAAATATGCTATAAAATTCTTACTGAGGTATATGGGAAGATGTTAATATTCTCAATTTTAGCCAAAGGTACAAGGATATTATGTCACCCGATAAGTTCGGAATGTTTTATTGTCATTCATTCATTATATTCATGTATTACCTTGAACCCATTCTTGTTAATATACACTACTATATGGTATGAATTATATATATATATATATATAGGGGATGGGGAAACTGGAATGACGATACGCGTCACCACCTGCAGCTGGTACAGATATCATAAAAAGGAAGATGCCCAATGAGGCCAATATGATATTGATTATGCTACATTTTGAAGTAGTTGTTGTTCATGTTTAGTTACCCTGCTTCAGTTTTATGTCCAACTAATCACTGATTAGAAGGGGTTCTTTTTATTTTGCTATTAGCGTATATATCATGTGACTTATTGTCAAACCTATTTTTTCTATTCTAAAGAAAGAACTGTCGGATATAAAGCAGTACGGGAAGTAAATAAATATTACAAGTGCTTCGAAAGAAAAAACAACAAAGATTACAACAAGAAGTTGTCAATATTTTAATTTGGAACTAAAACTTCAAATCTGGATCTTGTATTCAGAAATACAAGAACATGAACTACTACACTTGTGACTTGTAGAACCGCTGAGAATCCGAACGGTTAGAGTCCTTTGAGTTTCAAGTTGACACCTGAAACCCTTAGCAACCAATTAGATAATCACAACACCACCGGCTGAGTCGAGAGATGACTCTCTGTCTTTAAGACAAGATTGCCCCGTATATATGATTTTACGTTATTGGACAATAGTCTCCCAAGATAAAACAACAACTAATCAATACTATAAAGCAAATAGGTTAATTCTGACGAAGAAAACAAACATGAAACGACTTGCTGAAGAATAAAAAATTTAGAGGAAAAGGAAGAGTTTCTGCTCTTGTTCAAGACTTGTGTTTTCTCTTTTTCTGTCTATCCTCAAAATTAGAGTAAGGTTTTCTCTTTATAGCGTTTAGGAGGAAGAGAGGTATTAATAGATTGTTAAGAGGTACGTTCAAGTCCAGGAACATTTTGAACGTTTTGTAATTAGTACAAAACGTTGCAGATGGTTAAAGTCATCCAAACTATTGACTTTCCTGTTGCTGGCAGCATTTCCTGAAACTACAGGGACCAAACTATAAATACTAACCAGTTTTGGGTCCAAAAAGATAATATCAGAAGCACCCCAGCAACCCACGACCCGAGACGGAACGGGCGGGCGGAGGCGCGCGTGTGGGCCTAGCCTTGAACCCAAGCACACCTAGGTCCTCCCTCTTTCAAACACATGGGTTACCCCTTGCGGTCCCAAACCCTTATCTATTTTTTAGCTTATAAAAAGAATAATTTTTCTTTTCCCACCGATGTGGTAGATTTGTCCAACACCATATTTTCATGCCTCAAACACCTTACTTCGTGGACTAATATCTCTTTCATTTCTTAACGAAATTTGACGATCCTTGGTCCTACGGTCATCTACTCACTTAGTAGATTATGCACGTGTGAAGAACCAAAGTCTCCAACATGAGGAATCCGTGTGTTTAAGTCATTAAAGATGAGTGGACGCAACCCCCATCAAAGGTAAATTTCCAACAAGACTATCTTGAAAGAGAATTGGTGCACACAGGGTGCCAACCTTCAGCAGTCTTTCAGCGGAAAGATATTGACTTAGGAGAGGTAGCTTCCGTTTTGAACCTTCCTTAGTTGAATACCATCGGACTTACTTACTGCGCGGTGAACGTGATGTCTTGAATCGTCAGTGTTTAGTGTAAGCCAAGACAATGATACCAACACAATAACTCCCCTTATTTATTTTCATGCTTATTGTTCTGTCCGTTGTGGCCGTGGACACACTTGGATTTTTAAGTGTGTTCATTTGAGGCGGCCTGTCCTCGCACTTAAATAGGTGATCTCCTACAAGGTATCCTGCTATACCCCACTTCACAAGTGTTAGGAATCATTAAAAGTTTTTCCAGCCTTAACCTTAACCGTTTGAGGATCGTTAAAGGTTTGGAAGCTTAACCTTTACCCACCATACATGCGGCACCTTAATGTCTATCGCGGGAACAACTTTGGAGTCATGTTTCCTTACAGAAATCATCATCCGAAGTGCTCTTGCTTCCACCAAAGCGCTCAACTGAACCTTTTACAGCTTAGTTTTCCCATTGAACCAAATTCTTGGGATCTCCAATCAGTATAGTTGGGTTACCACCGCAAAGGTTCCTATTGTTAGGGTTTTTAAGCCCATTCCCCCAGACAAGCAGAATTCTTTATCTTCGGGTAGTCCTTAGTTAAAGGGTCCGCTATATTATCCTTTGATGTAATCAACGGAAATGACACCCGTGGTAATCAACTATCATACGATCTTATGTCTCCGACAGATATGTCCAGACGCTGTCATCCGTGACCTTCCTAAAGCCAACCGGCTAGCCACCGTGTATAGTTGCCGAACGCATGAGTTTCTCCCAGTAAGGGACGTCCTTTAAGGAGTCGTGAAGTTACTCAACTTCTTATCATGCTTTGTTTAAAGCGATAAACTTTGATTCCATCATGAATCGGCCGATGCAAGTTTGCTTAGAGGATTTTCAAAGACACACCATACACATCCACTTGTGGCTTTGGTTTTCTTCAAGTTCGATGTCCAGTTTGCATCATTGTGTTCTCCCAGAACCGGTGGACATCCAGAATACCATAATTTGTAGATAAGCGAATATTTCAGATATCATCATATCCGATTTAACGTCTTCTATCGATCATTTTTAGAATCACGAGTGAACCGTAGTTCAACTAATCTACTTTGTAAGTCGGTACCAGGTCGATTTTAGTTGTAAAATACATTGAACTACATGTGACCTGTGCATATCGCTCTTGGTATATGGGTACACCATGATTTCAATCAATTCTATGATTCATATCCATTGGTGGCTTCAACGAGACTGTCAACTACCTCACAAATGAGTTTGGAATTAGACTAGTCCGTTAGATGTCTTAGAAATCCCAATTCCTAAGATGTTATTTGTGATACCCATATATTTTATATCGAGACTTTTGTTTCAATATGACTTCCACTCTCAGACTGTTGGTTTTCCAACTGTTGGCTTTCTAACTCCAGAGTCAATGTTTATGTTGTCTTATTCATTGTTTCTGTTTCACCTGAAACTTCCAGGACCAAAATATAAACATTTCAGGGACCAAAAAGAAGAAGCCCAACAGTCCAATCAAACCAACTCTGATCCTCCCCTTCCAACTCTCCGGTTAGGAAGGTTGTATCAACATCCATATCACGCAAGACTGCAATGGCCCTGGATGTTAAGCTATTCACAGGGGAGCACATGTCCAAGTAGCCGAGGCTTTATACTCGACAGTAGATCCATCTACTTTGTACTCAATTTGAGTATCCATATTTACAACCCAAAGGTTCTTTTCCCAGAAGAAGATCAATTATTACACAAGTATGGTTCTATTTGATGGAATCCATTAGAAGGCCTGAAACAAGTCTTTGTCCCCTCTTTGCTCCGTCTCGGTTCAACATCTAAAATCCCTGAGTTCTGTAGATTTGAAACATTAAGTTCTGGATAGTCAGCAACTTCCGAGTCCTGTAGATCTGGAACATCTAGTTTCGAACAATCAGACATTCGCGGGTTCTTGTTAACCTCGAGCAATTACTTATTTTTCCTTCCAAGGAAAGATGTATTCAAAGAATTCAACATTTTTTGACACCAAGAGGCGATAAGCACTACTGTTATTTCCGCAGATCCAGTGGATATATAATCTACAATCTTGATCTATTTCGGTATTCCAACCTCTACCAAGCCACCCCACACCACAACATTTGTAGGTGGGATCCTTTCCATGTTTCACACGGAGGGTTATCCTTATCCATAAGCGGAGTTCTGTTGAGAATCGCATTAGCGGTAAGGATCGCCTTGCCCCAGATATTTTTTTGCATACGTCTTTGCGCTTGGCTAACACCGTTAGACATATGTGAGTAAGGAGCATTCGTTTGATGACCGATTCTTCACATTCTCCTCATCTATCACTATGGATTCCTCAATCCGTAGGCTTAGTTGTTTTTCAACTTCTGATTTGTAGCGCTTATCCGCTTCAATAGCTTCATCTTTGCTTTTCAACAAATAAAGGGTGCAATACGTTGTACCATCGTCAATGAAGGTCACAAAGTACTTGTCTCCCCCTCTATTTTGTACAAACTTCAAATCACTCATGTAGGTGTGACTAAGTTCTAGTGGAGTGGTGCTTCTTTCGCTATTCATTTGACGGAATGGAAAGGGGATTTTGCCTCTTCACCCACCTCACTTCATTTTGAGGGTTTATGTCGACAGAAGACAACAATCTCAACTTAGTTAGCTTTTGAATGACTTTCTATTTAATGTGTCTTAATCTATGATGGCATAGATGCACGGATTACAAATATATCATTCATTTGGCTACAGACATATTGTACCATTCTTAGTTATTACGGACATGTTGGACTAGTCTCAAACCATCTTGACCAACCGCGTCCCTGAAACCAAGTTTGGGACATGTATCACCTCATTTTAGAGTGATCCCATTCCCTGAAGTCCTTTTGATGATAGCCTCTCCAACCCCTTCTACTTTAGAGGTGACATTGCTTCACATGAAAAACCTCTTTCCTGTGGTTAGGGCGTAACCGGATCATATGTGATATGGATATCCCTGGCCCACTCCAGTTGCTTTGGCAGACTGAGTGTCCAATTTCTTTTATGCCTTTCTTTTGGCCTACAGATCATTTAAGACCTGGAAACTCTAGCCCACTCCAGTCGCCCGTAGGCTTTGTACGACTGAGTGTCCAATATCATCCTATTAAATAAAGGATCTTTTGTCAGATAGTGTGACAGGTTCAACGTCTTAAGATACGCTATTATCTTTTAGTCTTCTTCCTTTGAGATTGGTGCCTAGACAATTCCTGTCACTTGCTTAAGAGTAGTAATAGTTTTCACACAGTAAGTGGATCTCTCTCATTAGTATGTGCGAACATATTTTACACACTTTTAATAATTACACCTAAACGAACGGATCTTTTAGGTTTTATTTTCCAATATCCAATCTTTAACTGGGAAGAAAGGTGATAAAAACTTCTGATTTTAAAGCGTAAGGAATATAATTTTTTCTGGAAAACATTTTCATATTCCTAATCTTACTTTAAGTCCTTTTAATCAGACACTATTTAATCTCATTTTTTACAAAGAAGAAAAATAACTTATCCCAATTTCGGATTTTGGCCCACTTCAGTCACTTCATCGGACTGAGTGTCCATTTCCTCCTTACCATAATTCGGATCATTTGTCTGGGACAGATATAGGCTCTCTGCTACATGATAGAACAACATCTTCAGCCTTCTCCTTTTGTCCCAGTTGACATCCTCAGCCTCTCATGGGCGCTTATTCCCACCACTCTCGGGAGCGGTGACACGATCAACACCTTGACAGTCAACAACATAATTAGAACTGTCTTCTACCAGAAAACCATAACCATAGCCAGATTTGGTCACACAACCGTTGACCGACATCTTTCGAACACTAATATAGTCTTGTCTTAAAATTGTTGGATATAAAGCAGTACGGAAGTAAATAAATATTACAAGTGCTTCGAAAGGATAAATAACAAATATTACAACAAGAAGTTGTCAATCTTTTAATCTGGAATTAGAACTTCAAACCTGGATCTTGTATTCAGAAATACAAGAACATGAACTGCTACACTTGTAGCTTGTAGAACCACTGAGAATCAAAACGGTTGAGTCCTTTGAGTTTCAAGTTGACACATGAAACACTTAGCAACCAATTAGATAATCACAACACCACCAGCTGAGTCGAGAGATGGCTCTTTGTCTTTAAGACAAGATTGCCCCGTATATATGCTTTTACGTTAGCAGGCAATAGTCTTCCAATATAAAACAACAACTAATCAACACTACAAAGCAAATAGGTTGATTCTGACGAAGAAAACAAACATGAAACGACTTGCTGAAGAATGGAAAATTTAGAGGAAAATGAAGAGTTTCTTCTCTTGTTCAAGACTTGTGTTTTCTCTTTTTCTCCACTTCTATTTTTCTGTCTACCCTCAAAATTAGAGTAAGATTTTCTCTTTATAGTGTTTAGGAGGAGGAGAGGTCTTAAGAGGCTGTTAAGAGGTACGTTCAATACCAGGAATGTTTTAAACATTTTGTAATAATTGCAGATGGTTAAAGCCATCCAAACTGTTGACTTTCCGGTTGCTGGCAGCATTTCCTGAAACTTCAGGGACCAAACTGTAAATACTAAGTAGTTTGGGGTCCAAAAAGATAATATCAGAAGCACCCCAGCAACCCATGACCCAAGACGGGACGGGCGGGCGGAGGCGCGCGTGTGGGCCTAGCCTTGAACCCAAGCACACCTAGGTCCTCCCTCCTTCAAACACATGGGTTACCCCTTGGGGTCCCAAACCCTTATCTATTTTTTAGCTTATAAAAAGAATAATTCTTTCTTTTCCCACCGATGTGGTAGATTTGTCTCATACCATATTTTCATGCCTCAAACACCTTACTTCGTGGACCAATATCTCTTTCATTTCTTTCCAACAAATTTTAAGTCATTAAAGATCGCAACCCCTATCAAAGGCAAATTTCCAACAACATTGCTATTGCTCAGTTTGATCTACTCACTTAGTAGATTATGCATATGGATGAAGAACCAATAGTCTCTCAACATGTGGGACTCTTAACACTCCTCCGCACGCCCGGACCTTGTTAACTGGAGCGTGTTTAAGTCATTAAAGATGAGTGGACGCAACCCCTATCAAAGGCAAATTTATCATTTTTCTTTACTATACAGAAATAGTTTTATAGCCAATACATATAGTGATCTCATATTTGATTGTAACATTTATCATTATGTTGTATGGCTATTCAATTCATCATTTGCTATGAAGTCTAAACTTGGTGTTATATTTAAACAGGTTATTTTGATTAAGGCATCATAGAATTGGCAATAATTTTATATTTTTGTAATTACTTATTTCAAACTATACAGTAATATAGTCATACATTTCACCAGCTAAAGTTGCTCGCTTCTCCAATCAAATCAAAAGTATTAATAGTGTGTATCAAGCGTAATTTAGTTGTTCAACTTTTGCAGGTTGAGAGAATACCTAATCATTGGTCATCCAACAAATAAGTCATTCGAATAGATTGATTTCAACATGTATTTTCATTCTAAACAGTTTGTGATACTAATTACTATGTTGTTTTAACATGACTCATAGCATAAGTACTGCTTGCTTGGGACTCACGTGTGTTGCATGTGCCCAAAATTAGTTCTTATAAAAGCATACAGTCTGATATATTGTAAATAGATAGTATGATATATGTATATAAATTATAAAAGAATATCAAGTATGTAAGAAGAAGTTCGGTTCTAGTTACTACATAATCTATCTATGTTGTTAAGGTAAGTTTTGAAAGGTTCCGTCTAAGGTCATACAAAGCAGAGAGTATCTACCTTACGCCGAAGGGTGTCACGTGTGACTTGACATTGCTTCGTCAATTTTTTTTGCTAAATATGTATATATAATTAAAAGGAGAAGCAAACATGAGTATATATAGTGTAAAGTGACATCCCTTGACACAAATGATTGTGTATCTCAATTGGTCAGGCGCTTCAATTTTTAGATGAGATGGCGAGTTCGAATCTGTGCAAACAAAGAAGAAACTCGTTGCTCCTTAGTTAGTTGATGTGTCTTTCTTGTCTATGGCACAACATCAAATGAACAATGAGTTGTTTAGTGATCATTTGTTGCCCTATAAAAAAATATTTATTTTTAGAAAAATTATAGTAATGTATACGTACGAAATGAGCCACTTCAAATAGGTTCATAATTCATTGCTTGTATATATATATATATATATTAGTATTATTTCTAATGAGGTTAATTTGAATACATTTTTAAAAAATCAACGCGAAAAGTTATAGTAATTATTTTTTCAAAAAATTATAGTAATGTACGTACGAAATGGGCCACCACCATATTAAAAATACACACACATATGTTATATATACATATGTGTGTGTGTTTTTTAATATGGTGTTATATTATTTTATTTATTGTTTCTCATTTTAAAATGTGACACTGCTGACGGAAATTCTGCGTGCGCCATTGATACAAAGACATGTCATAGAAAACTATCGCCACTTTTTGATTTTGTTGTTAAAATGTTATTTAAGTTATATGACTCACTTCGTTGGAGATTAGTAAAAAAGATACCATAGATTTATAAATAAAGTACAAAATATATTTTATAGTGTCATTTTTTTCTATTCAAATTGTAAGTGGCATAATAAGCTATCATTTTTCTGAAATATGTTTAATTTCTTCTGTTGGACTGACCCAAATTGCTCTAATAACACCGAATGCATCCTCTATTTCAGGCAGTTTTATTATACTGATAATTAAAAGCAGGACAGAAAAATTAAAACTGAATTAAGAAACCACTTTTCTGTTTTCTATTGCATTGCTTCTTTATTGATGATGAGAAAGTGACTTCCAATAATACAGATATCAAATATGATGTAGAGATACTAAAAAGTCATCTTTAAATTTAAAGCAACCCGAATGCATTATTGATCATATGTCCTTTATTATCGGATACATACGTGGGTCATCAGTCCACATGATATTAATTCACTTTTTTCAAGATTGATGAAAAAGGAAATCATAAGGGTGGTCTTAAGGGTCTGTTTGGAAAGTCACTTGTTAATTGGAATTGGTGTAATTATTAGGGTAGTAATTACATGGCCTAGTAATTACACAGTTTTGTAATTAGAACGACCTGTTTGTTTATCATACTGTAATTATAGTGTAATTAACTATTTGGTTACACAAATGTAATTATACAATTAGTTTTATTTTAAAATAAATTTAATTATCACAAATTAAAAATTACTATTTAAAAAATATGTGCCTTTATAAATGATAGTACCAAATTAGGTATTTACCAACACATTGTTTCTTGAAATATATTACTTAATAACCATATATTTGTAACTAATATTATAAAAAATACTTGACATATATTTTTAAATTGGATGTTTGACAGAAAAAATTAATTTTTTTAACGATAATGTCTTAACATTATTCAAATATTTGATCCACAAAAAAATCTATCAACGGTAAGTGAAAATAAATAATATGCCATGTGAAATGACTAGTCAATAACACTAAAGCAAATAAATTAAAGGTTGGGAATGTCAAGTTTGTTAATGACTCATTCTTTCTAATATTAAGAGTTGTAGTTTCATAACATCACTCATTATATGTCAAGTTTGTTAATGACTCATTCTATATTAAGAGTTATAGTTTCAAAAAGTAGAATAATAGCACAATTATGCTAAATGAATAAAATAAAAAAATACGAGCAATTACATGGAATCACAAAAAGTAAAAGTTGGGAATGAGAAGAAAGGAAATGAAAGATAAATAATATAAAAATATAAAAAATTAAATAGTAAAAAGAAAAAAGAAAAAAAATTAAAATAATAGAAATAAAAATAAATTAAAAAATAAAAGAAATTAAAATAAAATAAAAAAGAAATAAATTAAAAAGTAATCATGTAATTACATGATGTAATTACACTCAATTCTCAACCCCCTTGAAAATTGGAGATTGTAATTACACACAATTTCCACGTAACCAAGTAATTACTTAATCAAACAAATAGGAAAAACTGTGTAATTACACTCATTTTCAATTACGGGTGGCTTTTAAAAAAGACCCTAAATTTTTGGTTTAGTTTAACTTAATCTTTAAAAAGTAACATTTGTTGTCCGTGAGACATAAGTTCCGAAGATAGTACCTTTTTCTTTAATAATAGATTCAAACCAACTATACCTTTTCCAAAAGAACAAACACATACTTTTTATTTGAACTGAAAGTCACAGACATAATAATATCAATCTCTGAGATTATCTTAAAATCCTGATAAATATATACCTATTTGAACACCCTAAGTGAGTGATTTACACTTGAGAGACCACCATCAACCATCAAATTATGCCCACTTATGTACCTCATTTCATCACTAGCTAAGAACAACACAACATTCGGGTTGGTTATTTGTCAGCACCGGTTTAGCTTATGATGTGTTTGGAAGCCCATCAACTCCACGCCCTGCAAGTTCGCAAACTTGCCAAAATAAGAATGAAAATCCGCGATTGCATCATCGTTCCTTTGATCCGGAGGCAAGTGAGCCAGGCCTAATCCAGTTGCAACCGCGTAAGGAGAAACACAATTCACAGTATACCGTGTTTCCCCATCTCAGCTGCAACATTTTGCATAAGGCCCACAACAGCAAACATGGAAGCTGCATAAGCATGAGGACCGAGGCCCGCAATAGCCCCTGCTACACTGCCAAAAGACACTATTGATCCCCTTTTTCGTGGAATCATTATGCGAGCAGCGTGTTTCATTCCTAGGAAAACGCCTTTCACGTTCACATCAAGCACATTATGTTGGGAGATTTGCTCTATGGTACTTTATAAAGCAGTACGGGAAGTATTTAACTATTACAAGTATTCGAAAGGATAAATAAAGATTTCAATAATATTTTCGACTAGAAATCGAAAATTACAATATAACAACAAAAGCGAAATTACGATTTTGTTGAAGACGAAAAATGGAAACGGTTTATCTTTGAGTCGAGTGTAGCACTCATCGTCCTTAAGACAATATTGCCCTGTATGTATCCTTTATACGTCTGGACAATTTGTCTCCCAAGATAAAACAACAATGGAACCCTTGAGCAAAGGAAACTCAAGAGCTACCGTGAAGAATATTGAGTAACGAAATGATGCTTGGAAGTTGTAGGAAGAAGATTTTTTCTGGTTGTGTATTTTCGTGCATATCAAGTGTGCTCAACAATGGTGTAAGGGGGTGTTTATATAGGTGAAGGAGGGGCTGAAAAACTGCCTGAAAACGCCTCCATAATAGCCAAATAATGGCCATTATGGAGGTAGTAAAGTCACCAACATAAATGGTGAAAGACCAACTGTTTTGGCCATTATAGGAGGAGTAATTCAGCCAAAATAAATGGCTGAATTGAGAGCTTGGACGTTTCTCGCTTTGACCGTCGAAATTCCAACTTTCTCGAAAAACTTCGGGGACCAAACTCGTACATCTTGAAACTTCGGGGACCAAACTGTACATCCGAAAGAATTCTGGTCCAAATCGCACATCTAAAAATTCGGGATCAAACGTACTTCGGCAAAGTTTTCTCGGCCCAAAAAGATAATATCGAAGGCCCACGGCCACGGCCCACGACCCACGACCGTGACCGTGACCGTGACCGTGAACCGGAACCGGAACCGAACCGAACGGACGGGCGGGCGGCGGCGGCGGCGCGCGTGTGGTCTTTACTTGAACCGAAGCACATCTAGGTCCTCCCTCCTTTAAACACATGGGATACCCCTTGGGGTCCCAAACCCCAAACCAATTTCAAGTATTATATACACAACAATTCTTTCTTCCTCTACCGATGAGGGAGAATTACACACAATACCACACTTTCCATGCTTCAAACACCTTACTTCGTGAACCAATATCTCTTTCATTTCTCAATGAAATTTGACGATTCTTGGCCCTACGGTTATCTACGTACTTAGTAGATCATGCATGTGTGAAGAACCGGATTCTCCAACATACGTTACACTAGTGTTTAAGCCGTTAAAGTTGGTCGGTCGTAACTCCCGCCAAAGGCAAATTTCCAACACATTGTCCAAGACAGAAAGTTCATAGTCGCGGATATCTGATAAAGGGGGTCCGGTCAATCCAGCATTGTTAACCATTATATCTAGTGTCCCGAATTTTTCAACAGTAAAATCAACTGCCTGACTAATATCAGCTTCTGAAGTAACATCACAGTAGATGAAACATGCATTTTGGTTATCGCCAAGGGATTCACAAACATGCTTTCCGAGTTCATCTTGAATATCAGCAATGCATACTTTCGCGCCATGTTTGTGAAATAAACGTAATATGCTCTCTCCTATACCAATATATCAGATGAAATTACAACAGGTCAATTGAATTTCCAAAAAGGTTGGCTATATTAGTATGACATCGAGGGTGCAGTCTGTGGAGGAGCTAGGGGACGCAAGAGCATTGTTAGGAAAATATACTATACATACAAGGTCAAATTTATTTTTTAAAATATATATAGTAGGTGTGAGTCGCCTTAGCTTCTTTGTGTGTTTACTTCTTTATATTTTGAATCTCCTTAGTGAAAAATTCTGGCACCGACACTAGATGCGGTGACTTCGTTAGAACGGAAAGAATGAGAGGCAAAATCCCGTTTGAAGCAATTAGTATAACTTGTCTCGGTTGCGAGAGTACAAGCTCCATGGGGTCTGATTTTGTGAAGAAAATCGGATCATTGCTGCCAAAGACCCATTATGTGTTAGATAGTGAGTCGATTTCGAAGTGGAAGTAAGGGAGTATGGAATGTTAATCCGGATGCTTGGCCTTACTGTTTCGGAAGGCGTGAGACGCTGGCAGGTGTGCAAGATATTTTGCACAGGTTCCGCATGAGTAAGTATGTGGAGCTACACCGTGGTGTTTTAACCATGGTGATGGACCGTGGAAGTGGTTCATGATGTAGGCGATATTGCTTACGGGTTGTGACTGTGGACAGGTTGAAGACTTGCAATAAGTAGCTAGCTTGGGAGAGTTCTTCATCGGGACAGTGCAACTACAAGGTGGAGGAAGTCACCTTTAAATCGCTTCGACGAGGGCATCGAATTCAATTGGTTCGGGTGGTTTGTTACACCCCTAGGTTTCGGCTTGGCGGACGTGAAGCGATGGCAGTGTTAAGGGCTCGTGTTATGCCCTTGGCATTGGAAATTCGTGAGCAACGTAAGGCTAAGGCAAGGTTCTTGCATGTGTGAGCAGGGAAGCTTGACAATGGCTGGTGGCACGGGCAGATGTATGGTAACAATGGGACATGCGGGCAGTGTGATTAAGCCGAAGAGCAGTGGCATGCGGGCAAAGCATGGCACTGGCCGAAAAATAGTGCAAGATAGTGGGATGACTCGAACAAACATGTATGATGGCATGGGTTGAACGAGCGCAAGACAGGTCTTGACGAAGGTTGGTGACACGGGCAGAAGTATGGTAACAACGGGACATGCGGGTAGTGTGATCAAGCCGAAGAGCAGTGGCATGCGGGCAAGGCATGGCATTGGTCAAAAAATGGTCCAAGGCAGTGGGATGACTCGGACAAACGTTAAGATTGGCACGGGTTGAACGAGGGCAAGGCAGGCCTTGACGAAGGATGATGGCACGGGCATAGGCGTGGTAACAATGGGCATGCGTGCAGTGTGGCTAAAGCCGAATGACAGTGATATGCGGGTAAAGCATGGCACTGGAGGGAAATGGTGCAAGGCGGTAGGGGAATGGCTCGAACATAAGTGAGTGTGGCACGGGCTGGTCGAAGGCTGGAGGTGTGCGTGGCGAAGACATCGCATGAGCAGAAAGGCAAGGAAAATGCGGCTAAGTGTTGGAGCAAAGGTACGGAGCTCAGGCAGAAGCAGGTCACGAGCGAGGCGCATGACCAAGGCGACGGTTACATCCATGTGCGAGGCACATGCGACGGTTACTGGTTGTTGGCGCGCGAAGCGAACGTGGGGCGCGAGTTCTGCTGAGTGGGCGAAGTGTTACTGAGTTGTGCCTAAGTGTTTCCTTGTTTTGTGGCTGGCATGTGCCAAACACACCCCCTTGTCCCCTTGTAACTGCCATTGGCACATTTCCCCCTATTTAAGTAGCATTTCGGCTAAGGCATTAATCATCCAGAGAGGGATCCGGGAGGAATCCTAAAGGCATCGTTGTATCCTTAAACATCCAGAAAATGTAATAGGCTATGGAGTAAGTCTTAGTCTAGACGTGGGCATCGATCCGTCTGGAGGCCAATGTGTGGTCTGTCTAGAGATCAATGTTGCGGGTCAAGTTTTGTAGTCTCCTTGTAGACGAGTCATTTTGTATTGTTGCGAATAATAAAAAGGTTGGGCAGTTGTGCCCGTAAACGTTGTGTGTTCCTTTCATTCCCTAAAGTCCCTAAAATATTCTAAGTGTGAAAAGCGAGTTTGAGTGAGTGAGGCTGAAGTTGGCTGTGTTAGCCGACTGCCGTGCAGGGTGAACTCGAAAAAAATCGACCCTGAGTAATTTGATTACTCAACTACCATACTATGATATAAAAGCACATTTATACTATTAGCGAATATTCTCCGAATATTCTCTGTATATTTTGTAATTATGATAGATGTATATTTAAGGTAACTTAGGATTCTAATTATATTAGGAATCAACCTTTGTAAGGTAAGTTATGATTCGTACCATATTAGGAATCAACCTTTGTACAGCTATATATATTGTGAATAATGAAAGGAATTCCTAAGGGAAATATTCTCCGAAAGGAAGTCCCATTTTGCCGCCCTCAAACGTATTATCAGATACGTTAAGGGCACACTAGACTTCGGATTACATCTATACCCCTCTGCCCCAACCAAGCTACTTGCCTACACGGATGCAGATTGGGCAGGATGTCCCGACACACGTCGCTCCACCTCAGGGTACTGTGTATTTCTTGGGGATAATCTTATCTCATGGTCCGCCAAGTGGCAGGCAACACTTTCTCGTTCGAGTGCTGAAGCAGAATATCACGGTGTTGCTAACGTAGTTGCTGAGATCTATTGGCTCCGAAATCTTCTTTTGGAACTCCAGTGTCCACTCCGCAAGGCGTCTATAGTCTATTGTGACAACATATCTGCCATCTATATGTCTCATAATCCGGTCCAACATCAGCGGACTAAACATATTGAGATGGATATCCACTTTGTGCGAGAGAAGGTTGTCCGTGGTCAGGTCAAAATATTACATGTGCCTTTCTCTTATCAGTATGCAGACATCTTCACAAAGGGACTACCGCGACAGCTCTTCACCGACTTCCGATCCAGCCTTAGCGTTCGGCCTCCTCCCGCTCCGTCTGAGGGGGAGTATTAGCGAATATTCTCCGAATATTCCCTGTATATTTTGTAATTATGATAGATGTATATTTAAGGTAACTTATGATTCTAATTATATTAGAAATAAACCTTTGTAAGGTAAGTTAGGATTCGTACCATATTAGGAATCAACCTTTGTACAGCTATATATATTGTGAATAATGAAAGAAATTATTCCATCTTTCACATACAATATTAAGCTAATAAACTAAGAAAAATATTTGAACACAGAGCATAAAGAAAAGAACATTGATAGAGAATCATGACACTTTATTGAAGTCATTAATTAGTAATTCCGAGGGATATTTCATCTTCTTCTAGTGGATTAGATCACTACTGCTTTCTTTTAAATTCTCACACTAAGTTTTCAGAAAATCAGAGCTCTATTTCTGCTAGTTAAACCAATACTAATAAATTCTATTGGACTAACCACAAATGACACAAAAATACTCTATAGATTACTCCAGTCTCATACTGATCAGATAAAACATTAAACTTTGACAGTAAATATATTGAAGTTCACACTAGCTACAGCAAAAATAAACTCAAACTGAAAAGTTTAAGCAGTGTAAGAGGATGAAGATGTTTAGAACCTTATTGACATAGATATCTTATGAAACATCAGTCAGTTAAAATATGTATTTTCCTAGTCATCAAACTTGAAATCATATCATTAAGCTATATTTATTTCCTCTGTGATGTTAAATTCAGCTTTCAATTAACTTGATTCCAATTTTAACACTATCATGTCATCTAAAAGATAATTACGGCCTACAAAGCAATTGTCGATAAAAAGTGAGATCAATGAACTTAAAAAAATAAGACAGGTTACCTGTTACAACCGGTTAAAATACACATTAAAAATTCTTTAGATTGTCTGTACATGTGCTAGTAACACCGACATGGTGTTTTAAATCAAATTATTTCAGAAAAGAAAAGGCCAAAGGAGCTTTACACTAAAAAGTTAAAAGAATTCCTTATCTCAGTAGATTAGTTTCCACCACACAATGACAATTGCTCCTAAGTTTTGCAATGTTTCAATCAAGTTTACTATTTTATTAAACCAACCTAATATTCAGTACCAATCTCCATATAACAAATGAACCAAAACATGAGCATTCATACAAAAGAAAAGACATTAACTGATTCTGACATGAAACAAGAAACTAAGCTAAATGTTGCATCTAAAATAACCATTTGACAATAAATAAAACAAGTGTAAGAATGTTCAAGCAGAACCTTTGGTTGGAAAGAGAACTCTCAGAGCTTCCTTTGTCTTCCATGGCAGCAATAATTTCCTTTTTACTAACAGGAAAAAGATGACCAAGAATAAATAAAACAGAAATTTTACTGTCAATATTATATGATTTTTATATAGAACAAAAGGACCCACTTATATATGCAAAGAATAGATTATGTGTCTAACTCAACCCCAAAAGCTAGCTCGTAAGGTGAGGATTGTTCAAGTCCATATAAGGAGTCCATGTTTCCATTCTATTTCCAATGTGGGACTCTTAACACTCCCCGCACGCCCAGACCTCGTTAACTGCAGCGTGAACAATATAATTTGGAGGCCCAACATCGGCGAACAAAGAATTTGAATGGGTCTGGCTCTGATACCATGTAAAGAATGAATCATGAGCATAACTCAATCCCAAAAGCTAGCTTGTAGGATAAGAATTGTCCAAGTCCATATAAAAAGTTCATGTTCTATTCCTATTTAGGGAGTTGAGGCGAAAAATGGCTTCTCATTCCATTTTCATGGTACTCTTAACGATATAGTTCCATCACTATGCTATAATCAGTTGCTATTGCATTGGTGATGGTAATTGAAATAAACCACGTGGAAGCTATATTCCCCAACGGAAGGCGCTTAAAAATGATACTACTACCATTCACTAAAATTAGGAAATATAACCTTTTTTTTTTAGGAGAAATGAAGGATTTGCTTAAATCAATTCATGCGCGGGCGTGAGACGAAACATTTTAGTTGACATGGACAGGCACAAGATTCTTGAATAGTAATTTTTAATATTTTATAAATTAATAAAATAATAGAAATCACAAAAAAAATAATAAAGAAAATTAGAAAATTAGTGGGAAAATGGATACATTAAGTATATACTATTGTTTAATAAATCAATTTTAGAGGGAAACATAAATCAAACTTAATAGTAATTGATTCAAATATATGATTCTAAAAGTCAAACTATATCTATTGAGTCAAACAGAATGTCATGAGAGACATAAAATTACGTTCTTAAACATGTGAATAATGAGCATGTTGGTGTGAACAAAAGAAAAAGAATAAAATTATTTGCTACCAATGTTGTAGTGAAATTTAAGTAACTCATTGATTACACTATCAAATAAAGTTATATTTGACTTACCTCAATTAGACTTGGAAAGAAGTTATAACTAGGTAAGTCTCTAGTAATTTCTATATTTACTTCAATTCTATAATTATCAATTTTGACTATCAATTCAGTAATTATCATAATGACAACACAAATATTAGTAGAAAAAAAATCATACATGAAAAAGTTAAATATGAAAGATGCATTACACAAAATACCAGAAAATAAGGAAAAACGTTAATTTTTAAGAAAAAATATTTTCCTTCTTAGCAAACACACCTTAGATTACAATGAATTTAATGGAATTGATCAAAATACTAAAGGACAATCTTGGAATATAAAAGCTACGAGTACCTTGATTGGCAATTTTTATTGTTAGTATGCCAACGAGGAACTTCTAAACTAATATAAGTGATGGATGAGCATTCAGTTTTTCAGTTAGTAGATTGCTTTGCATGTGTTATTTCTGATTACTTTGGATTAGTTTGTGCAAAAATACAAGAGAGTAAAGAAGGTAATTGCTATGAATTGGCTGCTGACATTGAACATTTCACATAGAGCTAAATTTCCCATGAGTAGTTTCTCATGTTTTTCAGAACTTGCGGAGTAACCCTTTTGGGATTTAGTCTGAAGGACGAAATTTAGACTAATTACAGATGATAAACAGCATTGATAAAAATTGTGTCCTCGCCACTACGATAATGTATGCCATGGCCACTAAGATTAGGCCTCCTGCTTTTACAGCTGATATACATGAATATACAAGTTTTGGCGAGCTTCAGTGCTTAAACATTTACTCTTACATCTATAATGACATACGAAGATGTACAATCTCCCTACAAATTTATATGTCCATATTTGATTCACCCGTCTGTTGGTGTGTGTGTGAGGGGAGACCCGAAATCTTTATGTAATTATGAAAACAATGGACGAGCAGACCCCAGAGAAACAAAAATGTCATCCAAGAATTTAAATATAGACAATAGATTAGTCAGACAAAACCAGAAAAGCCCGTGATCAACGTGACGACACTACCTAATAAAACCTCAAATTTCAATTGCGTCGAGTGATAGTTGACCAAGGCATGTCTCAAAACCAACTCCCCACGTAAAAATATCTGCAGCACCTCAATGATCGCCTTCCGACATGAATATCAGCCCACAAAACCTTCTATAAGGAGCTAAAGTTACATTATCTTGCAAGAACAAGTTCTTTCATTTCCATTCTCAAATTCATCATCTGATTCACCCTCGTCGCTGCAATCACAAGTACATGAAAGTAAGCACAAAAGACTTGCATGCTTGGCACAATGAAAGAATTGGGATAAAGCGTCACTTGATGTAAAGTAAAATGCAAAACCTAAGAAGCTGGCAACCTGAATTTTCACCAGACAAGGGATCGACATATAACAAACACAATATTTCACGGAAAATTACATGTGAATGCTTGTTAAAGATGCAGGAAGTGTTTGTTATGAAAATGACAGGCTTCAGACCAAAGTTTCTACTCTCTTTATGAATCTTTAGGTACATATGAAAACTCATGTCACAATGCATCGGCCTTGTCTTGAAATTTTGCAAGCAAATCTACTAATCAAAAGAAAAAAATTGAAATCAATTCAGGCGTCCTAAAGAGCTTTGAGGTGCTGGAGGAGAATCAAACAATATTCTAATTCACGAAACAATTTAGTCAAACTGAGTATACCATATGCTGCCTAAAATGTGTCAGGAAATTAACAAACCACTTTTTGACTTTTTGACATGTAATCAGAACGTCAAGAGCCAAGCCTGTTTGAGTCGTTGCCCACTGCATGTTTGAGAGCATCATAGTTCTTAATTGCAACAAAAGCACCAGACAGTAAACCCACAATTGTGTGTATAAGGAGGAAAAGTAGTCTTCAGCCGCATTCGAAGATATAAAATACCTAAAAAATCTGACGAACCCATACACTTGGAGACAACTCTGATCTTATGCTTCCAAATGAAGAAACCCAGCGTGAAACTCCCTTTCTAACCACCTTGCCTTTCTGTTGAATACATCCCAACTTTTTTACTGTTCCAGCTGAAAACTACACACTTGCCTCTTTCAGTATTTTTTCTATCAAGATACTTGTTACATGCTTACCTCTTTCAGTATCATCTTTAATCTCAGGCCCTTTCTCATAGTTGACAACTGTATACAACTTTTTAGTTCCTCAGCCAAATATCTCCTGTTCCATCCCTTGCTTTGGAAAGAAATTGAGTATGTATGGAATTAAAAGAAACCAAGTTGATATCATTGAGGGAATCTGTTCCCATCTCCAGAAAGTTTATTGCACGTGTAAATCTTTTTTTGAAACTGGTAACTGTTATTTTCACGTGTAAATCTTAGATGACTACAGGGCAGCTTCATAACTCAATCAATCAACACCACCTCAATCTCAACTCAGGAATTCCTAACTAATATATGTTACAAAATAAAATACTTATAAAAATGTATTTAAAAAAATGAAGGAAAAAACTGATTCAGGTGGTCTCCCTCTCCCCTATGCATTGATATTTTACATCCTAGGGAAACATAGCTTTTTCAGAGTGTATATGCCTGAGACTTTTAGGATCACTAACGTGAAAAGATGCAACAAATGGGCAAAGGATTTGGCAATTGAGAAAAAGCAATACTTCGAGTTGCTAAACTATAGATATGGCATCTAGATATTTCAGGGCATCTACTCTACATGTCCGCATATTATTTTATCTCTAGAACCTTATGTATTCTACCCGATTGAGTACCAGAAATTTTAAGCATGGAAGTAGATAATGTAAAGAAGGACAAGACGCAGACTTCTTGAAAATGATAAGCAGTTTGCAGCATCATGGGAAATTATAGTTCATAAAGCTACAAATGGAAGGACTACAACAGTCTTATCAAATGTTTCTTGTGCCTTGAAACTGTGGTTCAGAAGAATAATAGACAGATGTTGCCACCTGTCGAAGATGTCGGAGACATGAAGGAAAACATTTGATTCTACCATCAAATAACATCACGCCTATCAGTCAAGGCACACAGCATTAAGTTGAATAACCATAGAATTAAGCATGTAAGCCTTCCAAGACATTTCAAGAATTTTTTAGGCAAGAAATTTTTTCAGGATATGTCTAAATCCCCATCTGACATGAATACTCCAATTTTTTAACAGCCATGAAGATATATTTGGAACTAAAATCACTAAGACTTTAAAGTTGGAATGTCATTAATAAATAGTAAAAAGGTTTACAATGCCAAAGTAGAATGTGAAGGATTAAAGATGAAGAAATGAAACTCATACCTAGGCTCAAATTCCCTTATCTCAAAAAGATCTCCTCCAGATGTGTCTGTCCACTGCACTTTCCTTTTCTCCATAGGATTGGGGGCATCATCACCCTTTTCAGAAATTGCGTCACATTCATTACCATTGCCACCAGAACTGGGAATACTATTAGCTGGTTTTTTTAAGCTACTCTTAAGAGCAACCTTTGGTGAGATATGATTGTCTTCAATAATATTAACACACTGCGAGTGACCGTTGCTCTTGTCAGAAGCAGGACAGCTGGGGAAGACTTCCGGCTGTTGGGTATGGCCGACTTTAAGGGGAGATGGGCTCTCAAGTCCAGTGCCGGCACGACCAAAGCATTCAAAGGAGCCGCACCCGCGGACAAGCGTGTTCTTTCCGGAAGCCAGCTGGAGATCAGAATCAGTTTCTTGGTCCACCAACTGGTAATGGTTCCACGGTGCAACTCTCATGGGCTTCTCTTCGTTTTTCTGACCCAAGAGTAGAAGGGTCAGGCCCTTACTATATCCAGAAGCCGAAGACGAGAAGAAACCTCCTCCTTCTACTGCAAATAACATCAGTTCTGCTCATCTGGTCAACATGGAAATGCTTTTGTCTAGAGCTACTTCGACCTTTAGGGGAACAGCAAGCACCTGCCTCACACAGCCCATAGCTGCTTGTCAGACAGGCAGCATATGAAATATTACAAACATAGAAAAAAAGGAACACGAAGAACACAATTATTTTATACAAAACTCATTTCTGTAACACTTGTAAGAATCTAATACATGCTCGTTTTTCAAATTATTTGACACTAGTTCCATTTTGCAACGTCTCACAATGTTTGGCATCATTCCATTTCTATACAACTTCCACAGCCACCAAGGATTCATTTTTTATTAACCAAGAAATCCATCTGCAGCCACCCACCAACGACAACCTTCGAAACTCGGGATAAAGAACCCACCCTTCTATTCTTCTCCACTTAAATACCAGTCTTAGATCACATGGCACGGAACTCAAACCTGCGACCTAAGTCACAAGTCCTTCAACCTTTGCCACTTGCACTAAGCTTGGAGTAAGAATTCATATTCATTTAACTATTTAAACTTTGAGGTGACATTTGACTTCTAAACTAACGTTTTAACCATTACTCTAATATTTAATATTTCTTCCAGATTCACCAATACAATATATAAGTCAACTTAACTTCTTAAGCTCCCTAATCAGTCAAATGCAGTCATAAAATGAAACGGGCCAGTAATTTTTTTCCGCCAAATCGCCTAAGAAATTGTATGCACAAAAGGCTCTAGAGACTAAAATGAGTGCTCCTGTTTGTACTACTTTTGTTTTTACTAATTTCCTTAAATAATTGTTCCAGCCCCTATTCCACGCAGTAAAAATGGACAATACTATATAACTATCAACAGAATTATACTTAAAATACTTTCAATCAAATTAATTAATATACAATTCATCAACATATGCTACAAAGCAGTTCATAATATGTCAAATCGAAGTCAAACTAAGTAGACTCTAAAGTCAACACTACATTGAAACTACAGATCAACTGCAAAAAGTTGAAAATAAATAAAATATTAACTAAAACACGAAATTAATCAATATAGAGAAAAATAAATCGACTAGTCGTCCTTTAACAAAAATATTGAATGCAAAACAAATCTACACAAAATTAACAACGAGCACAATAAACCTCTGAGTTACATAGTCAAAGATCTAGAAACTTCGAAATCACCACAAAGCAAAGCAAAGCAAATTCAATATTAACATTAGAAATCAACTAAACGAAATACAAAAAACGCAGCGAAGCATAGGAAATGATATAAATACTTACAGATCTGAGAGATAATTATAGGCAACGATTACTTCACCGGACTAGAGAATGCATCGGCGATCAGAACGTTGGAATCGTTTGGTTGTGCAAAAAATCGGCGAGGAAATGATGGTTTTATGGGGATATATATAATGGAGTACTTACTGAATGTATTTTAGGAAATTTTGTACTCTATATACTAAAATAAAAATTGCTAACTAGTAATATTTAATGTGAATAAATTAATGGTGAAAAAAATGGGAGATTGGGGATAGTGACTCTGTGGCGCATGGTAGTGATGAGTCCCTTTTTATTTTTTTGTTATAAGGAGTTAAACAAATAATATTGTGTTCATTTTTAGCTTTTACGAAAGCAAGTGGATGAAGAGCAACAAAAGTGGAAACCATTTTTTAGACACTTACTTATTTTTTTTGTGTTTCAATCACTACTTAAATTAACTTCTGCTATTTTTTTTAATTCGATATTAAAATTCAAAAAAAAAAATCACGAGGCAGTCATATACTCGCTTTTAATTTTTTTTTTTTTTGTAAATATCCACTTCCGAAATTAAGCTTGACAAAACCAAATATAATATTGAAGTTCAGTCAAAAATGGTTGAGCTTTTGTCATTCCCGAGCTTTAGTAATATATAAATAAAGTTCAATCATTTTTACATGACTTCAGCCATTTTTATTTGAACTTCGGACAGAACTAGCTTATAAAGTGAGGAAGAAATTGTTGAACTTTAGTAATATGCACCTAAGCTTATTGATGAACTTTAGTCATATATGTCTGAGCTTTAGATGTTGTGTTTAAAGTTGGACTTTATCAAGACTAAGTCTGAAGTTGTCCCGAAAAAATTTAAAAAACTGACACAAATTAAATAGTGACGTCAAAATTGGTATCCGTACACTTCTCCCTAAACTCACTTATCCATCTAATACATTTCGGGTCAAATAAACCCACTAGAAAGAGGAGAAAAATCTCCCAGCCAAAAAAGTTGCTAGTATTACTACTTGATGAGTAGCTTGTTCCAATATTCAATTTCAATACATAGATATGTCATATTGATCCCCAAAAGAGTTGTCGGTGAAGAACTTGTATAAGCTATGTTTGTGGCTCTTAGATCTTCATGTTTTTTTTTCAAGTTCTTGATGTTAATTGTTAACCCCACATATAAGTGTCATCAGCTCTAAGGGGTTATTTGATTTACATATCATGCAGAGATAATAATACGTAATTTGTTTGTGTGATGGGTAAGATTGTATTAATCTTTCTTGATGAGTCTTTTTCATTAATACAAATATATATAGTGTGTACAATGTGGAATCTTCATACAATAGGAATCCTATATCTATCATAATTATACAACACTAGATATTACAAAATATATGGAGTATATTTATAATATACGTTAATACACCCCCTCAGTCGGAGCGGGAGGAGGCCGGACGCTAAGACTGGATCTGAAGTAGAGGAATAGTTGTCTAGGAAGACCCGTCATGAAGATATTTGCATACTGATACGAAGAGGGCACATGTAACACCTTAACTTGACTGATAGCAACCTTCTCACGAACAAAGTGTATATCCATCTCAATGTGTTTGGTTCGCTGATGCTGAACCGGATTATGAGATAAATATATGGCTGATATGTTATCACAATAAACCAAAGATGCCTTACGCAAGGGACACTGAAGCTCCAAAAGAAGGTTTCGGAGCCAGCAGATCTCAGCAACAACATTATCAATACCTCTATACTCTGCTTCAGCACTCGAGCGGGAGAGGGTGACTTGCCTCTTGGCAGACCACAAAATAAGATTATCCCCTAAGAACACACAGTATCCGAATGTGGAGCATCGCGTGTCCGGACAGCCTGCCCAATTATCATCTGTTTATGATAACAACCTGGTCGGTGCTGAGGGGTATAGATGCAATCCATAATGAAGTGTGCCCTTAACGTATCGAATGATACGCTTAAGAGTAGTAAAATGAGGCTCCATGTGGGCATGCATGAATAAGCATACCTGCTGAACAGCATAAGCAATATCAAGCGTGGTGAAAGTAAGATATTGTAGTGCACCTGCAAAACTCCTGTAAAGGGTGGGATCGGACACATGATCATCATCAACATCACTAAGCTTTGATTTAGAGTCTACCAGAGTGGATATTATTTTGCAGTTCGCCATTTAGCCTTGTATACTATCCCTTCTCCATACTTGCGCTGACATACAAACATAGTATCTGCAGAATCGACCAATGCTTACCCATCAAGCAGATGAATCGGTCAATGCTTACCCATAACAATACTCAGAACTGTGTGAATGGTAGCCGGTTTAACAACATGACTGAACGTCTCACCATAATCAATACCTTTCTGCTGATTCGTGCCATTAGCCATAAGTCTTTCTTTATATCTATCTAGATCACCACTGTCTCTGAATTTGTGATGAAAAAGACACATGCATTGGATCATATTCACCCCCTCTGATCGAGGGACCAAATCCCAAGTGTGATGTTTCGTTAAAGCATTAAATTCCTCACACGTAGCCGCATTCCAATTTGGGTCTAGTTTGGCTAATTTTGGGTTTTTGGAAATTGGGGAAATGATTTATGTGGATAAGTTAAACTAAACCTTGGGTTTGAAAAATCTCGTGTTGGGCACGGGTTTTCATCCGATGTGTGGGGGTAGAGGCAGGATGTGTATTTGGGTGGGGTGGTTAAACTGGGTTAATTGGGGCAGTGGCGGTGTCAGATGGTCTCGAGGATGGGTTGACTAATTGCTGGGTATGGGTGACGGGTACAGTGGACCTCGACAAGTGGGTTGTGTTTGGTGAGCTGGTAAGATCGAGGTGTTAGGGATGGGTCTATATCGGTTGTGGTGTTGACTGGGTATGGTAACTAGGACAATGACTGGTTGTCGATGCGGGGAACTAGGATGGGATGCCGGTATAAAGATAGTTTTCGGGTTTAGGTATTGTTGCAATGGTGGGTTGGGTGACAGTTGTGGTGTCGGATGGTTTCGGGATGGGTTGACTAATTACTGGGTATGGGTGACGGCTACAGTGGACCTCGATAAGTGGGTTGTATTTGGTGAGTTGGTAAGATTGAGGTGTTGGGATAGGTCTATATCGGCGGTGGTGTTGACTGGGTATGGTAACAGGGATAATGACTGGCTGTAGATGCGGGGAACTGGGATGGGATGCCGGTATAAGGATGGTTTTCGAGTTTAGGTACTGTTGTAGTGGTGGGTTGGGTGACGGTTTCGGCTACGGTGGTTGGTGGTTGCGTTTACACCGTTGGTGATGGTGTAGGTTGTCGGAGGGTGTTTGTGATACGGACCGGTGGTGATACAAAGACGCTGGGCCGACTACCGGAGGTAAATGTGGCAGTCAGTGATTGCAGAGACGGTAGTGGAGATGCAGATACTCTACCGGATATGGCAGTCATATGTGGCTGTGACGGTGGTACAGCGGTGGACTGACGGAGAGGATATTGAGCAGAGGTATTTGGAATAATGGCGACACCGGAACAGTGACGGGACTGTGCTGAGGGACAGGGGACCGATTGCCGGCGGTAGCGACGTCAAGCGGTGGTGACTGAGAGTGACCGACAGTAGTGCCGGTAGTGGCAGTGGTGGTATGCAGAGATGGAGATGCTTGGTCAGTGGTAGCAATACGATTGAATTTCGTGAGTATGACGGGGGAGATGCCGGACTCGTTTAGAAAGGTATAGTCCGTGTTTTGGAATTTTTGGATGTTTGCAAACGGGAATATTGTCTCGTTGAACGTAACGTGATGCGAGACATGAATTTTACGAATGGATAAGTCATAGCACATATAACCCCTATGATTAGAAGGAATACCTACGAAGACATACGGGGTGGTACGAGGTGCTAATTTATGAGGAGCAGTGGAGACAAGATTCGGGTAGCACGGGCAACCAAAAATTCTAAGGTGGTCATATGAGGGGATCCGATGTAGAGAATTTCGGTGGGGGTTTTGTTGTGAAGAGTATTGGTAGGTAAAATATTAAGGATATATTTTAATATTTTGACTGCATGGACCCAGAACAATGGGGGGATAGAGACATGGAAAAGAAAGGTACGAACCATGTTGTTGATAATACAGATGATTCGTTCGGCTTTTCCATTTTGGGTTAAGGTGTGGGGACAAGAAAAATGGAAGACCATGTCATTATTGGTGCAAAAATTATGAAACATAGAATTATTAAACTCACGACCTTTATCACATTGGAATGATTTGATGGATTTTTCAAATTGTGTTTTGATAAAGTTCTGAAACTCAAGAAACTTGGTATAGACTTCATACTTGAACTTTAGAGGGTAAATCCATATAAAGTGAGAAAAGTCATCTAACAACACAC
This sequence comes from Anisodus tanguticus, assembly GCA_034509755.1. Classification (NCBI taxonomy): domain Eukaryota; kingdom Viridiplantae; phylum Streptophyta; class Magnoliopsida; order Solanales; family Solanaceae; genus Anisodus; species Anisodus tanguticus. The sequence goes on along the minus strand of CM067555.1, from coordinate 8,701,204 downwards.
GATAAAATTTATGACACAGTGAACTAATAACAGAAGATATCCATAAATCTGCATGAATAATATCAAACGGAGAAAATGTAACACTTAAAGAAGCCTGAAAAGGAAAGCGAACATGTTTGCCTAGAGGGCAAGACAAACATTGTTGGGCAGGTTTTCCACTAGAATAACGAATTAAATTATTATTTCGAAGAAAATTAAAAACAGGGGCTCTGGGATGTCCAAGTCTATTGTGCCAAGTAGACGGAGAGATTGTTGCTAAGGCCGTGGGAGGAGTGACTTGGGCAGTTAGATATGTGAGAGGGGTGACACTGGCAGTGGACGTGGATAGAAAATGATAGAGGTCCCCTTAACTATTGCATCGTGTAAGGAGTTTCCCGGTACGTAGGTCCGTTAAAGAAAACCCAAACGGGTCAAAATTAATTGAGATGAAATTATCTATAGCAATTTTTCTAACGAAAATTAGGTTCTTGATAATGTGTGGGGTATAGAGAACATTATTTAGGGAGAAGCGGGGATGCGGTGGCGGGGTTAGAGTGTGGCCAAAACCTTGAATTGGAATGCGGTGACTGTTTCCAACCAGAATGGATTGTGGAGTATTTAAATTATGCAGTTGAGGAAGATTACCAGAATTATTTGTGAGGTGAGACGTAGGGCCCGTATCCATATACCACGCATTATCGAGCTTCCGAGGAGTCAACATGTCGAAAGTCTGGCCCAAACTGGATTGGGGAAGGCCTGGAGCGGACTGCTGGGCTCCAGGATAGTAGGCTGGAAGGTTGTGGCTTGTTGTTGGTGCGCCAGACTGTTGGGCCGCTGATGGGTTGCGGGTATTAGGGCCTGATGGCTGAGGCCCAATGGTGTTGTGGCCAGACTGCTGGGCCGATGAAGCAGCCAATTTGACCTGTGGGATGCAAGCTCTGAGGAGCTGCGGGAGGCCCAGGCCCCCAGTATGTGCCCACTGCTGCCAGAAAATCCACCAAGGGTGGTGTCCGCCATAGGTTCTACCGGAAAAAAAATTAGGGTGGGGGAGGGGGGGTTCGTGGCGTGGCCAACATGGATGGGAGGCAGAATTGGACGTATACGAGGTGTTTATCGGCTTTAGGGAGGCTGTATACGGGCAGTTTCAGCGCTATACGAGGTGTATATCGGCTCCAAGAAGTTGTATACTAGTTATATACGACCTGTTGAAGATTTATTAGAGGGAAGAGAACCGTATATTGGTGATATATTAGAGGTATACTAGGTCATGGATGTCTAGGTTGTTGTATACGAGGTGTATATTAGCGTATATCGGCGGTATACCGGTGGTAGATGGCCGGTTTGGCGCCTGAATAAAAGAAGGGGAAGAGTGGCCGATTTAGGGGTTTAGGGTAGGAATAGAATTTTCGCTCTTGATACCATGTAAGATTGTATTAATCTCCATTGGGGAGTCTTTCTCATTAATAAATATATATTGTGTACAATGTGGAATCCTCATACAATAGGGATCCTATATCTACCATAATTATATAACACTAAATATTACAAAATATATGGAGTATATTTATAATATACGTTAGTACGATGAATAAGTGTTTTTTTAGTTATACTTTTATCCATTTATTACTAATATCAGTATTCTAAAAATAAGTACACATGTCCCAGCACAATTTTATGAAATATTATTAACTATGAGAAGTTTAATTAATAAAGCGAACTAAACACTATATTAAGTTATGCATCAATTATTTTTTCACATACTAATAACCGAACATTGTAAGTATTACTACTTATGTATAACTTCACACTATGATTACTTGAGTTAATGTGTTAAACGAAATAACCCTATACGTTTGTGGAGTTATATATATATATTTGGCATTAATTTAGGAAAAGGAGACGAAATTCCACTGTGGGATACAATTACTATCTTCTTTTTTAATGAAAGAGGATTGAAGAGCTTAACTGGAAATCTGGAATTAATACGTCAAATAGGGAGTGCCAACTCTCATTAATGAGGAATTTATTTTCACATTGACCTAACTCCCAATTGAGACTGAACCTGTCCATGTTTTGGTCAAATGTAACATACCATAAAACAATTGGTGTTCACAAAATGTATGACAAAAAATGCTTATGTATTCATTGAGAGAAGCATAAACAAATAAGTATAGCAATGTCAATTTGTTTATGCAAGTTGACGAATTTGACGAGTCTAGGAATTTGTTTTACTGCCATGAGTTGAAGATGTATCTAAACAATAATCCAATTATTCTATCTGAACCGTTAGTTAAGTTGACATCACTATGACTCCAAAATAAATAATAAAGAAATTTGTGGGTGGAAAACAAGAAAAATAGAATGTAATCAACAACCATATTATATATGAGATCAACTATTTCAGTGGTGTTTTATTTAAAGGAAAAAGAGAGATATAGAAGTACCTTGTACTCATATCAATGGTTGATGGAAATTGTTTAACAATAGTTTTTCAGAACCAAGTAAGAAGGGAAAAAATAATTTTCACTCATTAATCTACATTGACAACGATTTAGGATGATCGAGAGGGTCGATTCTCCGATTATTGATTTGAAATATAATGGACTTAATTTATAAATTAGTAGAACATGTAATCAAAACAAATTACTTGTTGACTCATAACTATATAATTGTGTTTGTATATAAGCAACTTCTAAACTTTAAAAAGAATACAGTATAACACAAAGTTTATATGCCTTGTTTTTTTTAAAAAAAAAATAGTACTCCCTCCGTCCTTTTTAGTTTGACTTCTCACAGAGTTTAAGAAATAAAACGAGACTTTTCAATATATATATATTATTTTTAATTTTTGATATCCAGCTTAATGTCTTACGCCAGACTATTCCTAGAGATAGTAGTCTCGGTCCCTCAGCACTACTACCAGTAAATCGTGGGATGTGCCTGAATGACCAGAGTTTGAGAACAGAACAACTGATATCACATATAATGTCCTACACCAGAAGAGAGCAAATTGCTCCCACCAGGATTCGAACCCACGCTTCAGGCCTCTAGCTGGATTTTAAGATTCCCTCTTTTGCCATCCCACTATGCCCGGTGGACGAGACTTTTCAATATTGTAGTCATATAAAGATGTCTGCAATGTTACTAAAATATCATTTGAGTCTTGTGATTTTAAACCTATCATATAGGACGTTTGAATTGTCAACTTACTAAATATAGAAATATAAACTCTTTTTGGAACAGATAAAAAAGAAAAGTAAGAAACTTAAATTGAAACGTGAGAGTAACTTAAACCAATGGACTTTGAAATGTATTAGTCTTTTGCTGATTAGGAAATGAGAGTCAGCTCAATGACAACGACAAGAGAACTAGAGAAAGGTTAATGATATGGGTGGAGTGGGAAAGTTGATACATTATCTACCATTTCTTTTGAAAATAATTAATAATATAAATAATATATAGACTATCAATATACTTTAATCGATTATAATATAAAATTTATTTTCAAGTTATTAAATTACACTTACTATTGATATTGCAATTGCAGGTCACCCTTGAAATATAGCCTATAGGAATGGAGCTAGCATGACAGGTTCATTAAGTTTATAATTTTATTTTAAATTTTATATTTTTATTGAGAAATTTATTGAATATATATATATATATATATAATAAACTTCAAAACCTTCGACCCCGTTAACATGATAGCGTTAGAAAATTATATAGTACATACAAGTTAAATTCATTTTTTCCTTTTTATTATGAAAGTGTCTTTTTAATTCTAATGAATCATAACTTTTCTAAATCTGTTGGGAACAATATCTTTTGCTTCTTCTTTTGTGGTTTTGCCTTTGTCAAAGTAAACTTTGTGATGCCACTGCCCTTCTCTTACACACTGACCCATATTTTCTTTCTTTTTCTTGTTTTTTCCGTATAAAAAATGAGAAAATCATCTGTAGGATCATTACATAAGTTATTCTAGTAGTAAGTTACTTAATTAACCTAATTAAAATATATAAAGTAGCAATAGTCTATGGTTGCCTTTCGTTTCTTTACTAGCTTCTTCATTTTCTTCTTGACTCATCTTTAATTAAAGTCGCTTATTTTGGGGGCTATTATGTTATTTGTGGCGTAATTATAAATTTTGTTAAAAGTATTTAAAGGTGTTTAAAATTTGTATAAAGTAATATTTAATTTATATTTATAGATACAACATAACTTATATTGTTCGTTGGTTGTAGCTCTATGCCTCTATCCCTAGTTATTCTTATTTCTCTCCATGAATCATTTGTCATGTGTTATATATTTTACTTGCAAATGGCCAAGAACTTTTTTGTTGTATTACTTAGCCTAAACAAAAGAGTCAGTATGTGGCTCCCATTCCATCTTTTCGTTTTTTCCTTCCATTATTAAAACTTGAAGAAAGGTTATCTTTGTTGCAGTTCTCTTTTGAATCCATTTCTCATGTATACACGTTAATTTTTTTTTAATTATTTATTAGCATAGTTTTAATTTAAAGCATCGTGTATTTGTCACAATGCTGTAATAAAGAAACAATTTACGGTCTAAAAATCTCTTTAAGCAAATTAAAAAATTTATAAAAAATGTTAGATGACGATATAAGTTTTGTAAGTTAATGCAAATGTGAGATGACGATTCAATGGTTTGTTTGTAAGGTTGAGCAAATATAAGTCTACATGAATCTAACGTTGTCCGAAAAGGTAATTCTCAAGGATTATGTTTATACAACTTTTAAAAATAGGGACAAAATTTAAATAAGAACTTTAAAAGGGATATTGAGTAAATCAACCTTTGTTTTTTTAAAATATAATCATTTTGCAAGTCTATTATTTGTTCCTTTTTTCTTTGTGACCATTCTTATTTTGTCTCACTGAATGTCGTAAAAAGATATTACATATTCTTAACTGCAGATTGCAGTAGTCCAAGGCCTCTACTTTCTCTTTGTATAAAAAGGATTTATTACACTTAACTTTACTATTATTAATTCACTAAGACATGCTTGTATCATTGCATGCAGCCCCAAAGTGGATCAAGTAATATAAAAGGATTAAACATAAACATAACTTTAATCCAAAACTGCACTTTGATGAAACTAAAGTCTCCATTTAGTATTGTCCCTGCCCTACTTGAGCCTACTGCCTACTTCTTCAAACGATACCTCTTTTTTATTCGATATTCAATTTTTATTTTTATTTTTCTTTCTCTGTTGTTTTTATTATTATATTATAGGACGAAACTAAACTAGTACGTACTTGGATGAAAGTCAATCTGGGATATTTAGAGATAGTAATGGTGACTGGATCGCAGGCTTCTGTGGAGCTACACATGCAAATTCTCCACTTCAAGCAGAACTGCAAGCTCTTCACCAAGGTTTGAAAATTGCAACAAGCAGGAATCTATTTCCACTGGATAACGTTATCCCTTCTTTACAAAATGGCAACTCAACTTACCATGATCTAATTCTTACTTGCAGATGGTTAATGCACCAAGGAAATATGGTCCAGATCAAGCATAACTACAGACAAGGCAACAAAGTGGCACATGTTGTTTGTACGCTATTGTACTTTATAAAGCAGTACGGGAAGTAAATAACTATTACAAGTATTCGAAAGGATAAACAAATATTCAATATTCAGAAATTGAATCTTGTTGAACAAATAGGCCAATCTTCAAAACTGCCGCAAGCTTGTTGTGTCTTGAATCTTGATATCCTGAAATCAAGAAACAACTAAATCTGGATGGTTACAACGTTGTGTGTTGAGTCGAGGAATTGCCCTCTGTCCTTAAGACAAGATTGCCCCGTATATATGCTTTTACGTTAGCGGGCAATAGTCTCTCAAGATAAAACAACACTTTAATCTCAACGCTACAAAGCCAATAGGTTGAGCCTGCCGAATAAAACAAATATGAATTGACTTGCCGAAGATATGAAAAAGGAAGGAAGAGTTTCTATCTTCTCTCCTCTTTTGTCTCTGTGTATATAGTGTGTCTCTGTTGTGTATATCTTGTGTATATGTGAGGGTTTGGTACTGTTTTTCAGTCACTAATTTCACTGATTTTCGCCACTAATTTGAGCAGTTTTTCGCCACTGTTTTGTGCTGTGTTTTTTTGTGCTATATTGCTATCACACATTGAGCCAAATGAGGCATCAATATATAGCATGATGAGGGGCTGATCAACTGCCCAAACATGGCTGTTAATGGCCATTAGGAGAGTTGTAAATGACATGTTTAATGTCATTAGTGAGGCTGATTTAAGGTCTTGAAGGAGGTTGATGATGGTCATTGAAGGAGGGTTGTTAATGGAGTAGTTAATAGCCAAGTAATGGCTGGTTAATGCTCCAAAAACAGTCCAAACGGTAGGCAGAAAGTTTCTGCCTTCCGTCACTCCCAAAATCAACTTTTCAGAAACTCTATGGACCAAACTGTAAATATTAAACAATTTGAGGTCCAAAAAGATAATATCAGAAAGTGCCCACAGCCCCGGACCGGACGGGCAGCGGCGGCGCGCGTGTGGGCTTAGCCTTGATCCCAAGCACATCTAGGTCCTCCCTCCTTTAAACACATGGGATACCCCTTGGGGTCCCAAACCTTTTACCACATTAGAGACTTATATAGAGAGCAATTCTTCCTATTCCCACCGATGTGGTAGATTTGTCCCACACCACATTTCCATGCCTCAAACACCTTACTTCGTGGACCAATATCTCTTTCATTTCTCAACGAAATTTGACGATACTTGGCCCTACGGTCATCTACTCACTTCGTAGATCATGCATGTGCGAAGAGACAAAGCCTCCAACATGCGGAACACTAGTGTTTAATTCATCAAAGATGGGTGGACGCATCTTCCCTCCAAAGGCAAATTTCCAACACATGCTTTGGCAACGGAGGCTCCTAAGCAGTCCAAACCTAACTCTATCAAGCGTTTTGTTATCCCTCCGCCATTTGTAATGGATAAACTTGACTATGATGCTACTACTACTACTACTGTTGTTAAGTTAGTTGATGAAAAAACTTGTAATATGTTAGCTACGCTGGGGAACTGCAGTGTCTTAGTGAATACTGCTAGTACTGTTTTGTAATGTTGTTATGATAAGTAATATATAAAGTATCTTTGCAGTTCAAAAAAATAAAGTCAATCTGGGAAAGATGGGGTTGTTATCGTTATTAGCTTCTTTCAGGTTTGAAACTTCTAGCAATTAGATCCCAAAGAAGAGTCTAATACACTATTTGTTATTATATTTTTTTGATCTACGGGAGATTTAACTAAATAATATCTTAAATTCTTTCGTAGGTGAAGGGTGTCAAAAGCTACTTAAACTAAAAACAAGAGATAAAATAAACTGAATGTCAATTCTGTTTCCGAATGTCAGCAGTTATGTCATCTGACACCAGTAACAACACTTTAGCAAAACAGAAACTTTAAAGAGTAAATGCAGCGAAATTTAAAGAATACAAAGGTTTAAAATTTTCATAAGTTATATATATGATATAACTTATGATGGTCAATGACCAGCTGTATTGTACATATATTATATACAAAATTACAAATTCATTTCTTTACAGATTTACAATATAAAACGGAAAGTAATTAAAAGTTGAAGTCGCAGATGACTTCTGCCTGAAAAATCTAACTACGTAGACATAGACAATCTCTTATTACAACCGCTCCATACAAAACTAATCTAGAATCTAAACAGCAATTGTAATGTTGGACAGAATGTTGTCGACACACTCAGGCAACACTTGTGATCCAGATTTCTGAGATGAAATCCTGAGAGCTCTCTTGGTATTTTTGCAATTTGATTCTGGATATCGATTCACTGTTGTGACCTCTCTATTTATAGTGGAGAGTTCCCTTGAAAGTCTCATCAATCGGTTGTGGAGGTTGAGGGAAAGGTGGGCAATTCCTTGAGCCGTTTACAATAAGCCGAAACATTCGGGAAATCGTTCATGCTGACTTGGGAAAATTCCTGCTCAAGGGTGACAACGCGGAAATGTTGGTTGTCCTGGAATATATCACGCAATCTATTCCAGGTAGCCATAGCCGTAGTGTCTGGTTCAATGATCGTTTGTAAAAAATCGGTAAAAATAGTGGAGTAAATCCACTGAAGGACGGTAGCATCAAGAGTGATCCATAACTGAGGATCCTCCGCATGAGGAGGGATAGCTGGAGGAATTATGTGATGGAGGACTTGATGTGAGAATGCATGAATTTTAAACAACTCTACCCACGTCGCATATTTGACGTTTTCCATCTCAAGAACAATATGAATGTTGTTCTTGATGTTAGAAACAGTAAGGGCATGATGAAACAGGCTCTTTGACGTCGACATAATGAAAGACCAAAGGGTGATTGAGGGATTTGGAAAAAAATTTAAGAAGAGAGGAGGTAAAAACCGGCTCGGAAATCGATAAGAGGTTGTGTGTGGGAAATCTCAACAGTTAGATTTAGAGCGTTTTAAGTTTTTAGTTGGAGGAAACTTGTACAGAGCAAAAAAAGAAGAAGAAATAAATAAATTGTACTCCCCTGTCTCAAATTATTTATTGTGATTATTAAAAATAGTTATCTCAAATTATTTGTCGTTTTAGAAGTTAAAGCATAACTAACTATTTTTTCTCCATTTTATCCCTTGTCATTAATGAAAGATGACAAATAAATAGAGTAAATATTTAATTAAGAGAGATTATAACTTAGATATAAAATAAGAATAAAGTAAGTCAAATATTCCTCATAATTAATATTTCTTAAGGGACATGTAAATTAAAAAAAAAACAAATATATTGAAACGAAGTGAGTAGTTTCGCAGTGATTTTTCAGGACGTTGGAATTAACCAAACAGGAAAAGGGAATAATTGTGGGAAAGAATTGTTGGAAATTTGCCTTTGGCGGGAGTTGCGACCGACCAACTTTAACGGCTTAAACACTAGTGTAACGTATGTTGGAGAATCCGGTTCTTCACACATGCATGATCTACTAAGTACGTAGATAACCGTAGGGCCAAGAATCGTCAAATTTCATTGAGAAATGAAAGAGATATTGGTTCACGAAGTAAGGTGTTTGAAGCATGGAAAGTGTGGTATTGTGTGTAATTCTCCCTCATCGGTAGAGGAAGAAAGAAGTGTTGTGTATATAAGATTCGAAATTGGTTTGGGGTTTGGGACCCCAAGGGGTATCCCATGTGTTTAAAGGAGGGAGGACCTAGATGTGCTTCGGTTCGAGGAAAGACCACACGCGCGCCGCCGCCACCCGCCCGTCCCGTCCGGTTCCGGGTCACGGGTCACGGGTCACGGGTCGTGGGCTGTGGGCTGTGGGTCTTCTGATAGAAGATATTATCTTTTTGGGCCAGAAAACTTTGCCGAAGTACGCTTTGATCCCGAAGTTTCGGATATACGCTTTGGACCGAAATTATTTCAGATGTACAGTTTGGTCCCTGAAGTTTCAAGATGTACAGTTTGGTCCCTGAAGTTCAGAATTTCGACGGTCAAGACATAAAAGCCAAGCACTCAATTCAGCCATTTATTTTGGCCGAATTACTCCTCCTATAATGGCCAAATCCGTTGGTCTTTCTCCCATTTATGTTGGTGACTTTACTACCTCCATAATGGCCATTATTTGGCTATTATGGAGGCAGTTTTGAGGCAGTTTTTCAGCCCCTCCCTCACCTATATAAACACCCCATTACACCATTGTTGAGCACCAAGAATGACAAAAGAGAACACTTGATATGGACGAAAATACACAACCAAAAAAAAAAACTTCTTCCTACAACTTCCAAGCATCGTTTCGTTATTCAATATTCTTCACGGTAGCTCTTGAGTTTCCTTTGCTCAAGGGTTCCATTGTTGTTTTATCTTGGGAGACAAATTGTCCAGGACGTATAAAGGATACATACGGGGCAATATTGTCTTAAGGACAGAGTGCCACACTCGACTCAGCAAAAACAGTTTCTATCTTTCCGTCTTCTACAAAACTGGAATTTTCAGTTTTTCTTGTGCAACAATTGTAATTTTCAGATTTCATGATGAATTATTGAATCGTTGTTTATCCTTTCGAATACTTGTAATAGTTATATACTTCCCGTACTGCTTTATAAAGTACCACAGAGCAAAAACTCCCAACAAATAACAATTGTAATTTTCAGATTTCATGATGAATTATTGAATCTTTGTTTATCCTTTCGAATACTTGTAATAGTTATATACTTCCCGTACTGCTTTATAAAGTACCACAGAGCAAAAACTCCCAACAACTTAAGACAATATTTGTATAGTATTACTATTAGTGTTCGAAAGATGTCGGTCAAAAGTTGTGTGACCAAATCTGGATATGGCAATGGTTTTCTGGTAGAAGAGAGTGATGATGATGAACGTGTTCATGGTGTCACCGCTACCAAGACTGGTGGGAACAAGCGCTCACGAGAGCCTGAGGATGTCAACTGGGACAAGAGGAGAAGAGTGAAGATGTTATTCTATCTTGTAGCAGAAGGCCTATATCTGTCCCAGACAAAGGATCCGAATAATGGTGAGAAGGAAATGGACACTCGGTCGATGAAGTGACCGAAGTGAGCCGTAAATCCGAAATTGGGATAAGTAGTTTTTCTTACTTGTCAAGAATAAAGATTAAATTATGTCTGATTAAAAATGGATTAAAGTAAGGAGGAATATGAAAATAATTTATATTTCTTATGCTTTAACAAATCAGAAGTTTAATCTCATCTTCTTTTCCGTTTAAAGATTGGATTTTGTAAACGACTTAAGAAGATCCGTTCTTTTAAGTGTAATTACTAAAGTGTGTAAAGTATGTCGCACATACAATGGAGAAAGATCCACTAACTGTGCGAAAACTCTTACCACTCTTAAGTAAGCGCCAAGAATTATCTAGGCACCAATCTTAACGGAAGGAGTCTAAAAGCTAAAGACGTTGAGCCTGTCATACTATATGGCAGAAGATTCTTCATAGGATGATATTGGACACTCGGTCATACAAAGCCTCCGGCGACTGGAGTGGGCCAAAATTCCTTTGATAGGATGATATTGGACACTCAGTCATACAAAGCCTCCGGGCGACTGGAGTGGGCCAAAATTTCTTTGATATGATGATATTGGACACTCAGTCATATAAAGCCTCCGGGTGACTGGAGTGGGGCCAAAATTCATTTCATAGGAAAAGTAATGGACACCTAGTAAGGTGGGCCAGAGTTTCCAGGTCCTGAATGATCTGAAGGCCTAAAGAAAGGCAGGAAAGAAATTGGACACTCGATCGCCAAAGCAACCGGAGTAGGCCGAGTATCTAGATCACATATGATCCGGTTACGCCCTAACCACGGGCAAGAGGTTGTTCATGTGAAGCAACACCACCTCTAAAGTAGAAGGGGTTGGAGAGGTTGTCCTCAATAGGACTTCATGGATTGAGATCACTCAAAGATGAGGCGATACATGTCCCAAACTTGGTTAAAGGGACGTTGTTGGTCAAACCTGGTTTGAGACTAGTCCAACAGGTCTGTGATAACTAAGAATGGTACAGTATGTCTGTAGCCAAATGAATGATATATTTGTAATCCGTGCGTCTATGCCATCATAGATTAAGACACGTTAAATAGCAAGTCATTCAAAAGCTAACGATGTTGAGATTGTTGCCTTCTTCGACATAAACCCTCAAAATAAATGTGAGGTAGATGAAGAGGCAAAATCACCTTTCCAAATTCCGTCAAGGGAATAGCGAAAGAAGCACTGCTCCTCTAGAACTTAGTCACACCTACTTGGGTGATTTGAAGTTTATACAAAATAGAGGGGGGAGACAAGTACGTTGTGATCTTCATTGATGATGGTACAACGTATGGAATCCTTTGTTTGTTAAAAAGCAAAGATGAAGTTGTTGAAGCGGATAAGCGCTACAAAGCAGAAGTTGAATAACAACTAAGCCTACGGATTGAGAAATTCGTAGTGATAGAGGGGGAGAATGTGAAGCATCGTTCATTAAATGACTGCTCATTACTCACCTCAGTCTAACGGTGTTAGCCAAGCGCAAACCCGTACGCCTAAATTATGTAGGGCAAGGCGATCCTTACCGCTAATGCGATTCTCAACAGAACTCCGCATAAGGATAAGGATAAGGATAACTCTCCGTGTGAGACATGGAAATGATCTCACATACAAAAGTTGTGATGTGGGATGGCTTGGTAGAAGTTGGACTACCGAGACAGTCAAGTTCGACCTAAGATCGTAGATTGCATATCCACCGGATCCGTAAATAACAAGAGTGCCGATCGCCTCTTGGCATCAAAGAATGCTTTGAATTCTTTTAAGATAGCTTTCCTTGAAAAAAGGAAAAAGGAGTAATTGCTCAAGGTTAACAAGAACCCACGAGGGCCTGACTGTCCGGAACTAGACGTTCCGTATCTACAGGACTCGAAAGTTGCTGGCTATCCGGAACTTAATATTCCAGATCTGCAGAACTCGGGGATTCTAGATGTTGAACCGAGACAGCAGCAGGGGGACAAAGACTTGTTCCAGTCCTTCTAGCTTGTATGGTTAATAATGGACCATGAACAATTATCAAATAATTGTTATCTCCAAAAACGCTGCTTTGGAAAGAAGCTAAAGGGAGAAAGAGATTCTATATATAGAACCATACTTGTGTAATGGTTAATCTTCTTCCGGGAAAAGAACCTTTGGGTTGTAAAATGTGCTCCCCTGTGAGTAGCTTAACATCCAGGGCCATTGTAGTCTTGCGTGGCATGGATGTTGAACTAGCCTTCCCAACCGGAGAGTTGGAAGAAGAGAATCGAGTTAGTTTGCTTTGAACTGTTGGGCTTCTTCCCGAACTTTCGCTTTGGTCCCCGAAATGTTTACATTTTAGTCCCGAAAGTTTCGTATAAAACGAAACAATGAATCGACCACGAAACATTGGCTCGAAGTTAGAAAGCCAACAGTTGGAAAACCAACGGTCGAGAGTGAAAATCATATTGAAACAAAGTCTCGATATGAAAGATATGTGTATCACGAGATGACTTCTTAGGAATTGAATTTCTAAGACATCTAACGGATCGGTCAATAGTTGACGAGTCTCGTTGAAGCCACCAATGGATATGAATCATAGAACCGATTGGAATCATGGTGCACCCATAGACAAGGAGCGATATGCACAAAGTCACGTGTAGTTCAATGTATTGTACACACTACAACCAACCTGGTATCGTCCTACAAACAGAACAGTTGAACTAAGGTTCACTGATGATCTTAATACATAATCAATAGAAGGCGTTAAGTCGGATATGACGATATCTGAATTATTCGCTTATCTACGGATTATTGTATTCGGATGTCCAATGGTTCGGGAGAACACAAAGGTGATGCAAACTGGATATCAGATCTGAAGAACACCAAATCCACAAGTAAATGTGTATGGTGGTTCTTGGAAAAACCTCTAAGCAAACTTGCATCGGCCGATTCATTATGGAATCGGAGTTTATCGCTTTATACAAAGCATGAAAGAAGTTGAGTAACTTCACGGCTCCTTAGAGGACGTCCCTTATCGGGAGAAACCCGTACCTTCGAAGCGATTATACACGTGGCTAGCCGGTCGGCTTCGGGAAGGACACGGATGACGGCGTCGGACATATCTGTCGGGGTCCGTCGGAGACATAAGACCGTATGGCGCTTGATCATCACGGGTGTCACTTCCTTGTTTACAAACTAAGGGACTACCCGAGAGATCAAGCGTTCTGCTGTCTAGGGGAATGGGCTTAAAACCCAAAATATACGAACCAATACAAATGGAAACCCAACCTTACGAACCGGAGATCCCGATGAATTCGGTTCAATGGGAAAACTAAGTTGTAAAGGTTCGGTTGATCGCTTCGGTGGAAGCATGAGCACTTCGGATAGTGATTTCGAAAAGAAACACCAAATCCAAAGCCGTTCCCGCGATAGACGTTAAGTGCTATCTGCAGATGGGTAAAGGTTAAGTTTTCGTAACTCGTAATGATCCTCAACAGTTGAGGTTAGGTCTTTGGGAAACTTTTAATGGTTCCTAACACTTGTGAAGTGGGGTATAGCAGGATACCTTGTAGGAGACCACCTATTTAAGTGCGAGGACGGGCCGCCTCAAATTGAACGCACTTAAGAATCCAAGAAGTTGTCCATGGCCAAAACGGACAAAACATTACGAAGAAGAGAGTAAGGGAATTTGTTGTGTTGGTACCGTTGTCTTGGCTTACACTAAACACTGACGGTTCAATATATCACGTTCACCGCGCAAGCAAGTAAGTCCGATGGTATTCAACTATGGAAGGTTCAAAGCCGAGGCTACCTCTCCTTATGCAACATCGGTCCGCCGAAATATTGCTTTGAAATGAAAAGACACCATGTGAGTGCGCCAAAATCTCTTTCAAGAGGGGATTGTTGGAAATTTGCCTTTGGCGGGAGTTGCGACCGACCAACTTTAACGGCTTAAACACTAGTGTAACGTATGTTGGAGAATCCGGTTCTTCACACACGCATGATCTACTAAGTACGTAGATAACCGTAGGGCCAAGAATCGTCAAATTTCATTGAGAAATGAAAGAGATATTGGTTCACGAAGTAAGGTGTTTGAAGCATGGAAAGTGTGGTATTGTGTGTAATTCTCCCTCATCGGTAGAGGAAGAAAGAAGTGTTGTGTATATAAGATTCGAAATTGGTTTGGGGTTTGGGACCCCAAGGGGTATCCCATGTGTTTAAAGGAGGGAGGACCTAGATATGCTTCGGTTCGAGGAAAGACCACACGCGCGCCGCCGCCGCCCGCCCGTCCCGTCTGGTCCGGTTCCGGTTCCGGGTTCCGGGTCACGGGTCGTGGGTCGTGGGTTGTGGGTTGTGGGCTGTGGGTCTTCTGATATTATCTTTTTGGGCCAGAAAACTTTTCCGAAGTACGGTTTGATCCCGAAGTTTCGGATATACGATTTGGACCGAAATTATTTCGGATGTACGGTTTGGTCCCCGAAGTTTCAAGATGTACGGTTTGGTCCCCGAAGTTCGAATTTCGACGGTCAAGACAGAAAAGCCAAGCACTCAATTCAGCCATTTATTTTGGCTGAATTACTCCTCCTATAATGGCCAAATCCGTTGGTCTTTCTCCCATTTATGTTGGTGACTTTACTACCTCCATAATGACCATTATTTGGCTATTATGGAGGCAGTTTTGAGGCAGTTTTTCAGCCCCTCCCTCACCTATATAAACACCCCCTTACACCATTGTTGAGCACCAAGAATGACAAAAGAGAACACTTGATATGCACGAAAATACACAACCAGAAAAAAAAAACTTCTTCCTACAACTTCCAAGCATCGTTTCGTTATTCAATATTCTTCACGGTAGCTCTTGAGTTTCCTTTGCTCAAGGGTTCCATTGTTGTTTTATCTTGGGAGACAAATTGTCCAGGACGTATAAAGGATACATACGGGGCAATATTGTCTTAAGGACAGAGTGCCACACTCGACTCAGCAAAAACAGTTTCTATCTTTCTGTCTTCTACAAAACTGGAATTTTCAGTTTTTCTTGTGCAACAATTTTAATTTTCAGATTTCATGATGAATTATTGAATTTTGTTTATCCTTTCGAATACTTGTAATAGTTATATACTTCCCGTACTGCTTTATAAAGTACCACAGAGCAAAAACTCCCAACATTGGGTATTACAAAGGATTGCAGGAACGGAAATTACAAGTAACTGCGTATGTAAGAATTGAAATTACAATTCAACTATAAAACTGAAGATTACAATATAACAACAAAACTGAAATTACTATTTTGTTGAACAAGAAAATCGGAAAGTCGTTTTGTTGGGAGTTTTTGCTCTGTGGTACTTTATAAAGCGATACGGGAAGTATATAACTATTACAAGTATTCGAAAGGATAAACAAAGATTCAATAATTCATCATGAAATCTTTGTTTATCCTTTCGAATACTTGTAATAGTTATATACTTCCCGTACTGCTTTATAAAGTACCACAGAGCAAAAACTCCCAACAACTTAAGACAATATTGCCCTGTATGTATCCTTTATACATCCTGGACAATTTGTCTCCCAAGATAAAACAGCAATGGAACCCTTGAGCAAAGGAAACTCAAGAGCTACCGTGAAGAATATTGAATAACAAAACGATGCTTGGAAGTTGTAGGAAGAAGTTTTTTTTTCTGGTTGTGTATTTTCGTGCATATCAAGTGTTCTCTTTTGTCATTCTTGGTGCTCAACAATGGTGTAAGGGGGTGTTTATATAGGTGAGGGAGGGGCTGAAAAACTGCCTCAAAACTGCCTCCATAATAGCCAAATAATGGCCATTATGGAGGTAGTAAAGTCACCAACATAAATGGGAGAAAGACCAACGGATTTGGCCATTATAGGAGGAGTAATTCAGCCAAAATAAATGGCTGAATTGAGTTCTTGGCTTTTCTGTCTTGACCGTCGAAATTCTCGAACTTCAAGGGACCAAACTGTACATCTTGAAACTTCAGGGACCAAACCGTACATCCGAAATATTTCTGGTCCAAACCGTATATATCTGAAACTTCGGGATCAAACTCGTACTTCGGCAAAGTTTTCTGGCCCAAAAAGATAATATCTTCTATCGAAGACCCACGGCCCACACGCCCGCGGACCCGTGACCGTGACCCGAACCGGACCGGACGGGACGGGGCGGGCGGCGCGCGCGCGTGTGGTCTTTCCTCGAACCGAAGCACATCTAGGTCCTCCCTCCTTTAAACACATGGGATACCCCTTGGGGTCCCAAACCCCAAACCAATTTCGAATCTTATATACACAACACTTCTTTCTTCTTCTCTACCGATGAGGGAGAATTACACACAATACCACACTTTCCATGCTTCAAACACCTTACTTCGTGAACCAATATCTCTTTCATTTCTCAATGAAATTTGACGATTCTTGGCCCTACGGTTATCTACGTACTTAGTAGATCATGCATGTGTGAAGAACCGGATTCTCCAACATACGTTACACTAGTGTTTAAGCCGTTAAAGTTGGTCGGTCGCAACTCCCGCCAAAGGCAAATTTCCAACAATCCCCTCTTGAAAGAGATTTTGGCGCACTCACATGGTGTCTTTTCATTTCCGAATATTTCGGCGGACCGATGTTGCATAAGGAGAGGTAGCCTCGGCTTTGAACCTTCCATAGTTGAATACCATCGGACTTACTTACTGCGCGGTGAACGTGATATCTTGAACCGTCGTGTTTAGTGTAAGCCAAGACAACGGTACCAACACAACAAATTCCCTTACTCTCTTCTTCGTAATGTTTTGTCCGTTTTGGCCATGGACAACGTCTTGGATTCTTAAGTGCGTTCAATTTGAGGCGGCCGTCCTCGCACTTAAATAGGTGGTCTCCTACAAGGTATCCTGCTATACCCCACTTTACAAGTGTTAGGAACCATTAAAAGTTTCCCAAGAACCTAACCTCAACCGTTGAGGATCATTACAGTTTTGAAAACTTAACCTTTACCCATACTCGCAGATAGCACTTAACGTCTATCGCGGAACGGCTTTGGATTTAGTGTTTCTTTTCGAAATCACTATCCGAAGTGCTCATACTTCCACCGAAGCGATCAATCGAACCTTTACAACTTCGTTTTCCCATTGAACCAAATTACTTGGGATCTCCGGTTCGTAAGGTTGGGTTACCACCGTATTGGTCCTTATATTTTGGGTTTTAAGCCCATTCCCTAGACGAGCAAGCCATCGATCTTTGTGTAAGCCCTTTGTCAATGGGTCTGCTATATTATCCTTTGACTTAATGAAATCAATGGATATTATACCCGTGGTGATCAGTTGCCTAACGGTCTTATGCCTCCGTCGAATATGACGAGACTTGCCGTTGTACATAGCATTCCGTGCCCTTCCTAGAGCCGACCGATCGTCGCAGGTGGATCATTACCGAAGGTACGGGTTTGTTCCAACACGGAACATCCTCTAAGAAGTCATGAAGCCACTCAGCTTCTTCTCCTACTTTGTCTAAAGCGATAAACTCCGATTCCATCGTGGACCGGGCGATGCAAGTTTGCTTAGAGGATTTCCAAGACACGGCCCCCCACCACCAATTGTAAATATATACCCACCGGTGGACTTGGTGTTCTCTATATCGGATATCCAGTTTGCATCATCTTGTACCCCTCTAGTACAAATGGATATCTCGAATAGTGCAACCCGAAATTTAACGTATATTTCGGTATTGTAATACCCGATTCAACGCCTTCCACCGATTATCACTTGGATTACGGGTGAACCTAGCCAACTTATTGATCGCATAAGCAATATCGGGTCGGGTGCGGTTTGTGATATACATCAAACTACCGATCACCTGTGCATATCGCTCCCGGTATACAGTGCACCAAGATTTTTATCAAGCTTTTGATTTGTATCCATTGGTGACGCTATCGGAGAACTGTCTAACATCTTGAACTTTCTCAAAACATCCTCGATGTAGTGAGACGAGATAAGACCAATCCGTCGGACGTCTTAGAGATTTTAATCCCTAGGATGACATCTCGCGATACCCATATCTTTCATGTCGAAGCATTGTTTCAACATGTTCTTAGTCTCTAGGATTACCCTAGGGCGCTTCCTGTGATCAACATGTCGTCTACATACGTGCATATCATAACAAATGAGTCGAGTTACCTTTCGTGTAAACACATTTATCACACTCATTAATGGCGAACCCCTTCGATAGTAGAGTACTATCAAATTTTTCGTGCCATTGTTTCGGGGCTTGTTTCAGCCGTACAAAGATTTGATAAGTCGACGACTTTCTTCTCTTGCCCTTGAACCACGTACCCCTCGGGTTGGTCCATATAAATTTCTTCTTCCAAATCACCGTTTAGGAAGGTCGTCTTAACATCCATCCGGTGTATCTCAAGGTCACGCAAAGTCTGCGATCGCAATAAATACCCGTATGGATGTCATCCGGATACCGGAGAGTATGTGTCAAAGTAGTCAAAGCCTTCGTCCGTCGATAGCCCTTGACTACCAACCTGGCCTTGTACTTGTCTATAGACCCATCTCGCCTTGTATTTCCGTTTGAGTATCCATTTACAACCCAACGGTTTATTTCTGGAGGAAGATCAACCAACTCCCAAGTATGGTTATGCGAATGGAGCTTATTTCACTCTCAATAGCTTCTTTCCGCAGCGGTGCTTCCGGAGTTGACAACGCCTGAGCAATTGTCCTTGGTTCATCATTAACCATATAAGCTACAAAGTCAGGACCGAAGGATTTATCCTTCCTGGCCCTTTTACTTCGCCTTAGATCCATCTCTCGAGTCTCCAAGTTCGAGAATCGGAACACTAGATTCCGGATGTTCAGCCACCTCGAGATTCGCTAGATCTGAACCATTTAGATCCGGACAGTCAAGGACTCCCGGTTCTTGAGAGCTTTGTGCATAACTTCGCTTGCGAGAGGTTATGTCTTTCTCCTTTCTAGAAAAGGTACTTTCAAAGAATAGAGCATTCCTTGATTCCATTATTGTACCCTGGTGGATATCTGGAATATCTGACTTATGCACTAAGAAGCGATAAGCACTACTGTTATTTGCATATCCGATGAATATGCAATCTACGATCTTAGGCCCAATCTTGACTCGCTTTGGCTTAGGTACTTCAACCTTTGCCAGACAACCCCACACCTTAAAATACTTGTAGGTGGGTTTCTTTCCTTTCCATGATTCATATGGAGTTTTGTCCTTACCCTTATGTGGGACTCTGTTCAGAATCGTATTAGTGGTAAGGACGGCTTCTCCCCACATGTTTTGGGGAAGTCCGGAATTGATAAGCAAGGCATTCATCATTTCCTTTAATGTGCGGTTCTTACGTTCCGCCACACCGTTTGATTGAGGTGAGTATGGAGCCGTCGTTTGATGAATAATGCCTTCTTGGGCACAATATTCCTCAAAAGGCGCTACATATTCTCCCCTCTATCGCTACGAATGGATTTAATCCGTAGGCTAAGTTGATTCTCAACTTCGCTTTGTAACGTCGGAACGCTTCAAAGGCTTCATCCTTACTTTTCAACAAGTAAAGGTAACAATACCTTGTGCTATCATCTATAAATGTCACAAAGTACTTGTTCCCCCTCTAGTTTGTGCAAACTTCAAATCACATATATCCGTGTGAATAAGTTCTAGAGGAGCGGTATTCCTTTCGACGGATCGAAAAGGAAGCTTGGTGAGTTTTGCCTCTACGCACACCTCACACTTATGTTGAGGGTTTATGTCGATAGAAGGCAACAACTCCATCTTTACCACCTTTGAATAGACTTGTAGTTTACGTGTCCTAATCTATGATGCCATAAATTAGAAGACTCAAGCAAATAAGAAGAAGACTCAACTTTATTTCCTTGACGCAATACGTACATGGCATTCACTTTGAAGAGGCCTTCACGTACGAAGCCCCTCCCCACAAATGTGCCATTTTTAGTGAGTACAAATTTATTTGATTCAAACACTAGCCTAAAACCAAAGATTAACCAATAAAGGTCCGTAAACTAGATTTCTTCTAATATCTCGGGACGTGCATCACTTCCTTCGAGTGAGTTCCTTGCCGGAAGTCATCTTCGGACCACCTTTCCAACCCCTAGCACGTCCGAGGAAGCGTTGTTGCCCATGAACGAACTTCTTGTCGGAGACCGGAGTGTACGTGGAGAAGGCATCTTTGTTGGAACAGATGTGTCTTGTTGCACCCGTGTCCACCCACCACCGCATCGGATTCTCCACCAAGTTGGCTTCTAGCACCACCGCAGAGAATTCCTCGATCATGTCATCCGGAGCGTGTCCTTGACGACGTTTGCTTGAGCCTTGCCTTTTGACTTGGCTTTCTGTTGTTGCTCGGTCTTGAGCTTGCGGCATTCCTTGATCCTATGACCAGGTTTCCCACGGTGATGACAATTACCTCGAACATCTCTGCCGCGGGGGCTTTGCCGTCTTTTCGGAACTTTCGCTTCTTGCTTGAGTTCCCTTTGGCCTCGGCCAGTTCGCCTTTGCCTCGGCATGTTGTCTACCCTTTGGCAAGGTCTTCTTATTATCTTCCTGGATTTGCAGTTTGATAACAAGCTCTTCAAAGGTCATCTCCTTTGTCTTGAGTTTCAAGTAACTCATAAACTCATTCCATGAAGGAGGTAACTTTTCAATCAGCGATGCAACCAAAAACTGCTCATTTGGTTTCAGTCCTTCCAAATCCAGGTGATGTAAAATCATTTGGAATTCCTGGACTTGGGACATCACTGTCTTACTGTCCACCATTTGGAATTTTAGAAATTTTCCAACGATGAACTTCTTAGTACCCGCATCTTGTGCGTTGTACTTCTTTTTGCAGTTTTTCCCACAGCTCTTTGGCAGTGACAACGGTGCAATAGACCGTGTAGAGAGGGTCTGCCAAGCAGTTCAGTATATAGTTCTTGCACATGAAATCGCTATGATTCCATGCGTCTCGAACCATCTTCATGCCATTAATGACATGGATACCAAGGCCCCCTTCACCCGTTTCATTGGGCGAAGAGTCCATTTCATCTCTAGCTTGTGGAGGATCTTCCGTAAGGAACCGGGCCATGCCCATAACTGTTAAGTAAAACAGCATCTTTTGCTGCCATCTTTTGAATTCTGATCCCATGAATTTTTCGGGGCGATCATGGTGGTGTGATGAAGAGGGTGGAGCTCCAACAGTTGGGAAGGTAGCAGTGTTACTGCCTTGAGCAGGAGCCGCAGCAGCAGCAGCAGTGAAGGCGGCGGAGTTACTGCCTTGGGCAGTAGCGGCAGTGGCGGGGAAGGCAGCAACATTGCCTCGAGAGGCAGCAGCAGTAGCAGCAACATCGGTCATATTTCCAGCCATGTTCCGTTGGTCTTTCTCCCATTTATGTTGGTGACTTTACTACCTCCATAATGGCCATTATTTGGCTATTATGGAGGCAGTTTTGAAGCAGTTTTTCAGCCCCTCCCTCACCTATATAAACACCCCCTTACACCATTGTTGAGCACCAAGAATGACAAAAGAGAACACTTGATATGCACGAAAATACACAACCAGAAAAAAAAACTTCTTCCTACAACTTCCAAGCATCGTTTCGTTATTCAATATTCTTCACGGTAGCTCTTGAATTTCCTTTGCTCAAGGGTTCCATTGCTGTTTTATCTTGGGAGACAAATTGTCCAGGACGTATAAAGGATACATACGGGGCAATATTGTCTTAAGGACAGAGTGTCACACTCGACTCAGCAAAAACAGTTTCTATCTTTCCGTCTTCTACAAAACTGGAATTTTCAGTTTTTCTTGTGTAACAATTGTAATTTTCAGATTTCATGATGAATTATTGAATCTTTGTTTATCCTTTCGAATACTTGTAATAGTTATATACTTCCCGTACTGCTTTATAAAGTACCACAGAGCAAAAACTCCCAACAAGAATAGCAAGTAGCAACACAAGCAACCTGTAGCCAGCCAGAGCATTAAAATGTCTTTTTTCCACATCCTATGTCTAGTCTAGTAGTATATATTTTAGGTTCGACTAAGCTAGATTCACATCAGAAAATTTTATTTTAAAGATAAAGTACCTTTGTTTTATTTTTCACGTTCACATCCTATGTCTGATATATGTTTTAGGGCTCAATTAAGTTAAATTCGCGTAAAAAAAAATCTATATTGGAGATATAGAGTGTCTTTGTTTAACTTTTCACATCTTGTAATTTGATACACATTTTGTGGCCTCATTAATTTGGATTCATATCGAGAAGTTCCATTTTTTTTAGATAAAACGCTTCATATTAAAGGTGATTACATTCTCACTACTCGAATCCAAAAGCTAGAGTTAACGACGGTGGGGTGTAACGATTCACTGCATATTACAAGCATAAACAATTCTGGGATAAAAATTTAGTACGACCTTATCTCTTGTTTGGTTACTAATTCTGGTATTATTTAAACACCAAAGTCAGGACTAATTCATACCTGCCAGACCGTGAAGTAATAGTACCGAGATTAACAATCCCCGGATGAAACAAAGGGGCTACTCAATGAGAAGAAGCGTCAAATGATTTGGACAGTAGTCGCGTTGGCGGAGCAGGAAACCTACAAGGAAGGTTGGAGCGAATCACATGAAGCCCATATAGATGTACACTCCTATTTCATCTAAAGCTCTCCTTGTGGGGACACAATCAGTCCATACAAGGATCTACGGATGAAAATGACAAAAATTACCCCTGAGGTTCCTTTAACAAATAAAAATCTAAATACGGTAGAGGTATTTTTATAAACAAACAACTATTTCTTAGAAATATGCAATGCATGTTATTTTTTATATAACAAATCAAATGGTCAATAAAAAATTAATAATATCAAACTAATTTCAGCATAACTTATCTTCAAACCAAACGACATCTTAATGTTTGATTAAATTGATAACTTTGGTCAACTGATAAATAAGGAGCTCGTTATGTGATTGAATAATTTAGAGAATACGATTCCTATCTATTCCTTAGCTGGTACTAGCTAAGATTTAACTAGCTAATGTGACTGGATATATTGATGTAACAGGGTTTTGATGATATCCGGTGTAAATATTTCTCACTTTTAGCGTAAATTAAACTATTATTTCACGTATTTAACTTATATCTGCTAATAGTAAAAAATATTTTTCTAATATGAGTGCAGTTTTACTTATAACATGTTACTACATTATTGTCGTATCTTAGTCACAAGTACTCATTTGCTGTGGTTGCCTATTATTGAGTGACTTGATAATACAAATACTTTTGAAAACAGTGAGTGTATACTGTATAGAAGTAATTAGTTAAACTATGGATTTAACTTATTTATGCTTGAGGATGAGAATTATAATAATTAAGTATCACCACATATTCATAGTTACATCGAAATAGTCAATAGTGTATGATGTTCTCTAAATGCATGTATGGGAAATTGAAGTCAAATATCACTTGTATCCACTCGAGAACTAAGCTCTGACCAAGGTTGAGTTCTTGACAAGATGAATTCTCTAACTTATAAAATGCATAACCCAAGAACGTCTAAATTTTGAATACTATAAAGACTTTATACTGTATTATTTTGAATAAAAACATTGGATCATCATCCAACAACTATATGGAAAAATTATACTCCCTCCAATCTATTTTAAATGTCTTTCTAGGGTGTGACACATCATTTGAAAATTTAAGTAATTAAATTAATTAAAGTGACCCTTTGACTATATTATCCTTCATCCTTGTGTTGGAAAAATACCCCCTCTTTGATATACTACTCCATACTCCTAAAAATGTAAAAAAAATCGTTGAAAGACTCTTGAAACTTGTTCACACAATTGATTTAGCAAGGTAAGTCAGAAAAAAAAAGAAGTAAATGCTTTTGATTTTTTTAAAATGACACTTGTTTTGATCTACTTCCTACGTTTTAAATTATTTATCATTTTTTTTTATTTTACACGCCCCTTAAAAAAAAAATTGGAGGAGTATTTGACAAACTTTACTCGTATATATGTCTAACTTATAATCTTTCTTCATTAAATATTTACTCTATTTATGTGTTATCTTCATTAATTACATAATTTTACCAAAGGTAAAATGGAGAAAAAATAATTAATAGTGTCTTAAACTTCTAAAATGACAAATAATTTAAAACAACTATTTTTAATAACCACGATGAATAATTTGAGACAGAGGGTGTATTTTAAGAAACTAAAAAATCATTCAAAAAGACTAGAAGGGAGCAATATTTTTATTAGCTGATAAGCTATGCTGGGCAAAGAGTCGGGCCAGCTCGGGGCTTGGCTCGACTCGGTCAAAGCTCGGGCTCGATTGAGCTAACTCGACTCGGCTTAGTTGGCTCAATTTAAGAATTCATTAGGCTCAATTACTAAGTATATTAGAAATTTAACTTAACATACTATGTTAATTTAACAGTTATATAATTTATATTTTTATTTGATGTAAGTAAAATTCTAACTATAATGTAACTTAAGCGTACTATATGAGTAGAGGTATTCATGGTTCGATTTGGGTAGGTTTTAGTTAAAATCAAAATCAAATCAATTCAATCGATTTGTCAAATATTAAAATCAAATCAAATCAATATAATACATATTTATCTATTTGATTGTTGCCATTTTGGTTCGGTTATTAAGAAATTTAATGGTATTTAGTCTCTTTTTTTCTTCGTACAATTAGAAAAGAATATTCATCCTTTGCCAATTTATAATCCTTTGCTATCTTTTTATTATGGTGACTATAATTTTCTTGAATTATATAATATAAAGCTTGTTTAATCACAATCATAGACTTCCTTAAATCATATTTTTTATTTAATAGGGATATTATTTTTAACAATTCATTACGACTAAAATTATCAAATTCTTGACTTAATAATGCAATTTTTTTATAGCCTATTCAATTACAATCATAAACTTTCTTAAATTATATTTTTTATTTAATATAGAGGAGTCGGCTCAGCTCAGCTCAGGCTCGGTCAAAATGTAGAAAAACTCGTTGAGCCTGACTCGGGCTCGGCTCAGTACTGTTTAAAGTTTGATTAGGCTAGACTCGAACTCGGCTTGGCTTGGTACATACTAGGCTCGGTTGGACTTGACTCGGTATATACTAGGCTCGGTTGAACTTGGCTCGGGATCGACTCGATGCCCAGGCCTACTGATAAGGATGGATGAAGTCCTAGGAAAAAGTTGAAAAGAATTTTGGATGAATCAAATCATTACTAAGATTAGTGCTCCTCATTCACCACCTTGGTAGCTACGTACGTAGAATTTATCAATCACGTAGTACTTCTAGATCTCTTTATTTTTTTCTTATTGACATCAATTTGATAATTAAGCTAATGTTGATTAATTTATGAATAACATGAAGTACATGGTACTGTTAACTTTAAGGGGACAATTTATATCAATAGGTCAAAAGCTACTAGCTAGCTTTAAGCTAGACAAAGCCCTACTCTTTGTTTTGACAGCTAAATGGGCACACATAAATTCCATCCTTTTCATCTATAATAAAGTTGTAGAGTAAAGTTTGTAAAAACAGGAAAAGCATATATATATCCGCGACATTAAGTTTTTTTTTTTTCTTTTTTCGTTTTGAAAAATAACTATTTTCAAATGGCCCATCTTCAAAACCTTGAAAAAATTCATAGGAAGATTATTTACTATGTACTATAAGGTTTCTTGAATGTTGTATTGAAATCCCGTTTGTTTAAACTTCTATAAATGGTTGATTGTCCCACATTGGTGAAGTCTCTTCGTTATTTTATATGGTCTGAAGCACTCTTTAACACATGAGCTAACTTTTGAAGTTGAGTTAGATTTTTTATCATGATATCAGAGTCAGAACCACTCCAATTCATTATTTACCTAATGTTGAGGGTCATCTTATATTGTTCATGCTCCAAATGTCTAGTACTGTAATTGAGTCCCACGTCTGAGGAATACTAGTGTCTTGGTCTCATTATGGTCTTGAGCATTACTCACGGCATGAGCTAGCTTTTGGGTTTTAATGTTTCGTAGCATGCATACATAAATTATGAAATGTTTTAAGAAAAAAAATATTTTACACTAATTTGTTGTTAAAAGAAGCAACAATATTGTCGACGGGCATACATCACTTTCCACTACAACTAATCAACTATCTTACGTCCATGCTTCATGTCACATGTCTTAACCTATGTGTGAACAACCTTTAATTCTTAAAATTATCGTTAGAACACCAATTCCATCCGCATTCCCATCCTTCAAATTATATTATTAGTATAAGTTACATATCTTAGTATTCAACCAAACAAACTTATCTGCAAAAAAATTCCAAAGTAAAACACTTTGTACAGAAATATATTTTCACCCAAAGGAAGAATAAAGAGTACTGAAATGGAGATAACCTATTTGAAAATTCATCCAGAAAAGAAACAAAAACTTATACACATGATGTTACATAGAGAGAAGAAAGGAGTGGCAAAGAGAAGCATATTCTCAAGAAGCTTTACAATATTTTTAGTTGTAATTATAAAAGAGGCTTCAATTGCCTTTAGAAATTGAATCAAATTTTGTTTGTTTAAAGTAAAAAAAGTTGGTCAAAAAAAATTAGAGGTTTAGCAATTAAATGGCCATATCTCTTTCAGCTTGTCTCCACTTACACTTTTCAAGATTGAGAATTTTGATCTTTCTAAGCTAAGTAGTACCAGTGGGGCAATACAGCATGTGACAAATGTTACTACTGTATACTATTAATTGATTTAGGGGTCCTAGAAAATTCCACATCAAGAAGACCAAAATGGCATACGTTCAATCAATTTTCATACTCATAAAAGTGCAAACAAGTTGCATGGGATTACACCTTGTAGCACCAACTTGATTATGTGTAGGTGACTTGAATTTTTGGTTTTCTCTTAGACCCTACTTGTTTATGCAAATGCCCTAAAATAGCACCTATAGAATTTGGAATTTGGACTGTTGGACCCTCTCTTTAATTTGCCGTTTTCCTTCTTTTCTAGCTTTTTTAGCTTTGTACAATTGTGCCGACATGTCAATATCAAGCTTCTTTCATTGTGATGAGAGGAAATGGAAGATTTTATTTTGAATAAGAGCACACTTCACCTGAATTTGGCATGGGAATTCATCCACTTTCAAAAACAGAATTATTTACAATTAAAAAATTCATTCAGGTAAACTTTTCGGGCTAAATCGTTCTTGTTCTTTTTTATGTTGTTGGTGTTGTCTATTTTACCTTTTGATATGCAGAGAAAGAAATTTGTGTACAGCCACCCTTTGTCTTCATATATCACTCATTCAATTTCCTCGATAGCTAGTGGTTGGTTGATGAGAGACAAGAAGGGAGTCATATAACAAAAGGAGAATACTATGAATTTATTGAGCAGAAAATTACTTCATATATTTTTAATTTTTTTATTATACATAATAGAAGGATAAATGGTGAGGGGATTGCAATTTACAAAGTGAGAAATCAAACCCACACCAATAAGATAGAAATTCAAATAGCCAACAAATCGAACTATAAGGATTAGGTCGGGAATTGAAATTTTGTGTTCCCCCAGTGATGATCTACTAATGCTTAATTTACTAAAGCAGATTATCTGACCTTTTTGTCCTGCTTTCTCTCGAGGAAGGTATTTCGAATACAACTTCTCTACCTCCCAAGATAGGGGTAAGAACTGCGTACAATCTACCCTCTCCAGACCCTACAGTGAGACTACATTGGGTATGTTGTTCACTAAAGCGGGTAAAATTTTTAGTAGCAAGGAGCTTGTAACCTAAACATTTCCCATTGGGTTTGTTTCAAGCTGATGTGGGCTAAGATCCAAATTTGTAAAGAGGGAATCAGGTTCTTGTTATACAGGCAAGTTTTGAAGACGAAAAATATAACAGGTTTAAAATTGCCACGCTAGACGTTGGAATATTCTAACTTACAATATTGATTAATGTATAGTTTGGCCAAAGGTTCTTTTGAAACCAAACTGCTCCTGAGGATAGATGGGGTGATTCGGGTGAGATCCAATGTAGATCCAACTTTCGATTCACTCGTGTGGGATCCGAGCGGTCCGGGGGGAACCACTACGGCTCCTCTCTTCTCGAGAATCCATACATCCCTTATCGGCACTGGGCAGGTGTCAGCCCCCATACATGGTCTTACGACTTTCAGAGATCTATGTTTTTGGTAAACAGTCGCCCGGGCCTACTAAAGCTCTAAAGTCGATACATCGTAGAAGCTTATACTTTACAACTTGGGTACATTTTTCCTCATTGGAGAAAATGTATCCCACCCCAAGTGGAAAGGAGCGTAAGGGTCTGAGCTGAAAACCTGATTCAGGAGCTCGGTCAAAGTTTTCTGGTAATGCTCAATTTTCCCTTTAGTACCGACTACTGAGGGAGTTCATTTCTATTCACATTCTGACAACTTGGAGAATCATTGGAAAAAAGGGTCTAGGCAAAGATGCCAGTATGTTGATTTGAAAAAGAAAACATATGCAATCGAAGGTCACGACAAATGAGCGCAATCATATATATTTATACCTACTAAAGAAACACTCCACAAAGAAGACCGAAAAGAACTAACTAGTTCAACAGAAACAACAGTGTATTCTGCAAGTATTGTGCCCATCACATTGCATTTTACGTAAGAGCACATGTGAATGTCTACATAATGACGATCTTCGAGCCAACACGAACGCACCTTTCAATCTCTGAATCAAAGACCCAATTCAACAATGTATTTGCTCCTTGAAAACAGCTGCAACACACGATAATCAATCAACCTGACCTTGCTGCTTGAATACCACGGCATGACAAGCAACTCCTGAAACATTCTATTTACAGACTACTTCAGTAAGTAAAATCATGACCTGGGCTATCAGAATGCATATCCATGGACGCATCAGCAGAGTTACAGCTATTGGAATCCCTATTTTGGTGGTGGAGGTTCGTTTCGTTGTTTCTTGTTCCATTTGAAGGCTGAACGTTGTTTAAAATGTAACCTCCTTGAGCAACTTGATAATTCTGCAGGCTTTGCCGAACAGGGCTTGAAAGAGCATTTGAGAAAACATAATTCTTCGATTGCGGATCATGTTCTGATCGTATGCCATGTCCTGGAGCTGCTACACCAATTGCACCTGAAGAGACTGGGAAGCCTGAATTTGCAAAATGCATTGGTTGAAAATGCTGGTTCTGCGGTGGTCTAGGCGACATT
Source organism: Anisodus tanguticus (assembly GCA_034509755.1). Classification (NCBI taxonomy): domain Eukaryota; kingdom Viridiplantae; phylum Streptophyta; class Magnoliopsida; order Solanales; family Solanaceae; genus Anisodus; species Anisodus tanguticus. The sequence goes on along the minus strand of CM067555.1, from coordinate 8,671,454 downwards.
GAATGGTCCTCTCCACTACAGTCCAGTTCCGACTGATAAGATCAGTAAATGCACTTTCAGACGCACAAAACAGATCCAAATGTCAAAAAAAGTAGAGGGTGTCTCGGATTATTATGACCAATCATTTACTGAAGATGGCAACCAGAAAAGGATGAAAACAGGAAAACTAGGGAAAACATGTTCCGCAACCTCCACATAATTTTCAATTCAGTATCAGCACAGTAAGAAATCAGCTTCTTACGCACAGGAAAACTATCAGCTTCTTACGCACAGGAAAACTATCATCAACTAGGGTACTACTTTTCCATTATAACAAAGGTTCAGAGGTGCATGATCTCACGAATTACTTGCAAAAAGATTTTAATAATTTATTGAAAGACGTCTTTTTCAGTACCTGATAAATTTAAATAAGACATGCACTCACATGTACTCTTCAAGTAATAGTAGGCAAATAGAGAGTCCCAATCAAAAAAGTAGGCAAATGGAGAGAATTAGAAGGAAGTATCTCAAAGAGCACGAGAAGCACGGAGCACCATCACAATAAAGCTGAAAAGCCGCTTGTTTCTCTTAAAAATCAAATGATCATAATGAACATATTGCAGAAGAAACGAAATTAAAAGCTAAAAAAGACACTTCCAAATCTATCATCAGCAATCATCTTATCTCAATAAAGCATTTCTTTGAAGTCAATTAGATCAATAGACTGTAACATGAAAACCACATGCAGAACACATTCAAGCTCATTCACAATTTTAAAAAGTTCTTGAAAACACAAGCATATAAACCATTATAACTGAAGAAAATCAGATTTTAACCATAACTAGCTCAAATTATTTGCTGTCTCAAATCTTTTCTGGTCCAAATGTCCATGCCATATCAAATATGTACATGAATTGTCCAAACATCAGTAGGCTTTATCTACTATAAACATATCGGTACCATACACACCATATATTCATAGCTTGAGAAATTCCAAGAAAGCTAGGATCATGTCATTCAGCAAGGACAGTATAATCCATTAATGTAAAACAATACAAGTTTCTCACGTAACCACAGCGAAAGTGAAATATTCTTCACCGAGTCAGTCATTAACCACTTTGGAGAAACTAGATTTAGGCAAACTTTATAGAGAAAGTCCAGATAAAAAGATGAAGTGCTAACATGTAGCTGATCAAACAGCAGGTCTGGAGCCAGTGAAACCATCTGAAGTCTGATATCTTCATTCTCATGTTTTCTGAAATTCTCCAACCGGGAGATACTACACCCTTAAACCTTATTGGAAGAACAGAGGTTGCTCTGAATAAAAGTTAAGCATGAGTTTCTTCCTTTTTCTTGTGTTGGGCGGGGGGTTAAATTTATAAGGCCTTAACTAGTTTTTGCACTAAGCCGGTGCCAAAATGACAGAACAGCAGCAATTAGATGGAAAACTTAGCATCTAGTCTACAGAGGAAGGCAACTTTTAAGCAAGCAAATTATCTCGAGTCTCCACTCCCCGTTGATTCCACTTTCCTCTATCGTATCATCTTACTCCTTTCCCCCGACCCCACCTGGTGGGATTATACTAGGTATGTTATTGTTGTATTTTTATTTTTTTTTGGGGGGAGCTTTAATGTAGTGGTAAGAGAGCAACATGTGGACTGGCAGCACGACCAGCGGCGGAACAAGTATTTCAACTTTATGGGTTCTGGATTTTAGAATGATACACTGCTTGAACGGAAACTACTGGATTCGGCCGAACCCGTCACCTGTGTGTTTAGACAAAAGCTTGGTATTTAAGTGACAAATAGTAAAATGGCGGCCCATTTATCACCGAGTTTCTAATTGTGTGTCGCGCCCTCGGGGTTTTCTCGATTATCAACAAAAAAGTGTAATTTCTTCGATAATAGGAGAGCTCCATAATACAAGAGGTATTCTCAATTGAGAATGCACAATAGTACATAACATAGTGTTGATAATCATTTTGTGGTATTTTCATGACGAGGAAGGTTGAGTAAGATTTCAGGTGAACTACAATCCTTCTCAAAAAAGAAATACAAGAAAATAGGCTCAATTTGGACGCTAATTATATATTCCCACTAGCTGGTAGGTGAAGGTCACAGTATTGTGCATAAAAAGGTAAGTTAGGAGCTTTCCGAGTAAATTGATGAATTTAGTGTTACTTTTAGTGGAGAGATAGAAATCACTGAGATAAGGTGGGAGCATAAAACTGATGCATTTCAAGCATATGAACTCTGAAAAGGAGGATAGCTTAGCGGCCACACCATGGTGAGCAACAGTAAATTAGGATGCTTACTGATGGTGGGCAGTGAGTCACCAGATTGGCAGATTCTATCAACTGAGCAGTTTGTGCGCCAAATGAAGTTCAAGCCAGTTTCTATCTCCTCTATTTCATCACGAATATGTTTCTCTTCTCTTGCCCCAGTGCGAAGGTGTGAGAGGTTGGCAATGGACGGGTTAAGAAGGGGTAGAGATAGGCCGAAGAAGTATGGGGGAGAGGTGATTAGACGGGATATGGCGCAGGTGCAACTTACTGAGGACATGACCTTAGATAAGGGGGGTGCGGAGGACACGGATTAGGGTAGAAGGGTATTAGGTAGTCGAACGTAGTCCTACTTACAAATTGTTAATTGTAGTGTTATTATTGTAGGTCCACTTAGCCTATCATACTAGTAGGCGCAGTATGTCTTTATAGTAGTGTTTGATTTCTGTTGTTGTGTTCATTATGGTACTTTGTTTATCTTATGTACCTGCGTTAGTTACTGCTTCTTTTTTCAGAATGCGCTAGCATGACTTATTCGATTTTGATAGCATTTTCATACTGCTTTAAATTTCTTGTTCGGACCTGACCGTTTCACTTGCTTTGTTTGTGCAAGTGCTTTGCCGCTTTGTTTGTGCTAAGTTCTGCGTACACTCTACCCTCCCCAGACCCCACGTTGTGGGATTTCACTTGGTATGTTGTTGTTGTTATTCCGTTGAGGCGCGGCCCTTCCCGAACCCTGTGTGAACGCGAGATGCTTCGTGCAGCTCCTGCCCTTTCTTATTCTAATAATCAGTCTGTTTTAGTTTTGAATCCCCCAAGAAAGATTAATTCCTAGGTCTACCCAATTTCCAGTGGAAAAGGAGTGAGTTTCCACTATAGAAGGAACCTGAGCACAAATAGAAATCAATGGACTAGAACATCTCAAACATCTAGCTTCATGGATCATACCGCTCCTAACAAAAGAACAAATCTCACAACCTATTTTCTGAGCAGATAAAGAACTTTACACATAAAAGGTAAATCAGAGAAATCAACCTAAGAGTTGCCAGGATGAGATGACAGAAAAAAGAACCTGCAGGTAGTTCATCATGTCAGCAGTTGTTACTCTGGATCCTCCCTCTTGTTGCCTCAAGATCCATTGATACATTTTTTCCTATAAAGACATGTTGTATCAGGTCAAAAATAAATCTCACGATTCATTGGAAACTAAACCCCCACAATCTAACTAGATAATTCACTTTAAAACATAACAATACAAAATGTCTAACAGCGAAAACATCAGGAAACCTTAATAAGCACAAGGCATAAAAAGCTTAGAAACGAAATGTACTTGCACGCTCCTAGCTCTAAAGGCATAATTATATTGTTCAGTTTGGGATATAATTATCAGTTACCACCAAGTCCAATCTACAAGCAAATTAAAACTGAGGTATTAATTCTTCGAATCTTGCTTTTCTTGATGCATAAATTTGAGAACAGAGAAGACCAGAAAATGCTGCAAACAAATGAAAACATAAGTACCATTGTACACATAAGCAAGGAACAAAATAATGAATTACTTTTCCATGATCTATTCTTCACTGACCAGGTGCATCATTATACGCCACAAAGCTTTTGACTACAACAATGTATATCATTCTTCCACAGCTGCTATTCAATTTTATTTATCTAATCTCTTAGTAGGCCAACTAAGGGCTGAAGATGCTATTCAACCCGAACAGATTTTCAAACTGAATTTGTGATGGTTATATATTTCTTTGGCTACAATCAAGTTCAATATCTTAAACGAACTAAAGCTCAGTCCAGAGGATGGGATTGAAGAAAAATGTATCGGGTAGCAAAGAGATTAGCATTCAACAAGCTGCAAGCATCGTTTAACATTTAAAACAGGGGCGGATCTAGAGTGTGGGATGCCCAGTAACTTCTGCGCATACCTTGTATTTATGTATTGAGAATTCCATTAAATGTGTATTAATTGGGAGCCCAGTAACAAAGTAGGTTCTTGGTTCAACGGTAAAATGGAACCTGCTTAGGCTTTGCTGCCCTCCTTGATGAGTGTTTGATCCCCTCGGACACTTTAAAATGAAGACATTTTTATTACTATTATATAGAGCCGGCTTGGATAGGCTTGTTTTAGGTGCTTTTAAGCCAAATTAGCTTTTAAGCACTTTTGCAGTGTTTGGGTAAAATAAAAAAGTGTTTTGAAGAACTTGTTTTTAAACCAAAATAAGCCAAAAATTATAATTCCTAACATATGGCTTACAAGTCGAAAGCCATAAGCCCATCCAAACGGGCTCATACTATCTTCACTTTTGCTTTTCTTTACGAAACACCACGCAAGCCTTTAAGGCCTTTATTTTATCCTTTTTTCTTTTTAACTTTAAGGCCTTTATTTTGTCCTTTTTTCTTTTTAATTTGAGATCTTTGGGAATCCATAAACTTCAAATCCTAGATCCGCCCCTGGGGAGTGAGTACCTAAATTCTCGCATAACTTAGTGAGAGTATTATACTGTCAACCAAATGCGGGCATTATTTCTTTATTATACGACCAAGTCAACACTGCATATAGTTATGCATGAATTATTTTCTCTAATCCCTCAAATCAAACACGGTATTATTTTACGCAAAAATTTATCTTGAGATTATTTTTTTAACACTTTCAACCAAACGACCCCAAAATGCTTATGGACGTTTTAGTTTTAAATGCAAAGGCGGATCCAGGATTTGAAGTTTATGGGTTCCCAAAGATCTCAATTTAAAAAACAAATGAGGACAAAATAAAGGCCTAAGGTCTGTGTGGTGTTTTGTAAGAAAAGCAAAAGTGAAGTTAGTATATAATAATAAAAATGTGCTTTAAAGTGCCCGGGGGCAATCGAACCCTCGTTAAGGAGGGCATCAAAGCTTAAGAAGGTTCCATTATGCCGTTGAACCAAGAGCCTACTTTGTTACTGGGTTCCCAACTAATACTTCTTATACATTTAATAGATTTCCCAATATAAATAGAACGTATGCGCAGAAGTTACTGAGTTCCTGGAACCCACACCCTATACCCTAGATCCGCCTATACCATAGATCCGCCTATACCATAGATCCGCCCATGCTTATTCCAATTTACGCGACGTAGTTTGACTCGGCACCTTAAGAAAGAAAGGGAGACTTTTGAACTTCTAATCGCAAACATGACATACTATTTGTATGGCTATAAAACAATTTTGGAACTTGTGATCTTAAACATGTCACAACATTTGTGTGGCTATAAAAACATCTCATAAAGAGTAAAATGGACAGTTTAAAGTTAAATTGTTCTCAAATATAGAAATGTGCCCTTCTATTGAAATAGACTAATAATGAAATAGTGTCACATATACTAGAACATACAAAGTATTATATTATGCGGGATTATGTGGAATAAGAAAACGTGTACAAACAGAGATTAAAAGTTTTAAAAACAAAATGATTTTAAAGTAGGTAATTTCTACATATAAATTCATGTATTATTATCCACCGCATAACAATCCCTACAATAATCCTTTTATTACTATTCACGGCATAAACATTCCATTCATCATAAGCCCAATGTAACTAGTACATGAACCAAACGACCCTCGCGGATTTTCAACTTTCTTCTACCATCTCCTATCACCCATTATGTAGTCGCTTCGATAAACAACCATTCTTCAATTGTCTTTTACCTTTATTCTTATCCCGTTTATTTTTCCTTTTTTCTTTTCTAGTTGTCTTTTATCTTTCTTCTTTTGCCCTTGGAAGATCTTCGAGATATTGCCTTTTGGAACCCTCCCTTCCGAGAATATTCCAGCTAAGGGCATCCCATGCATGCATTTCCCTGCCATATTCCTTCTCCAACTTATCTAAGCCTCAACTTCTTTTGGTACAACATATATCTCTCATGCATATTACCACCCACGACTTATAAACAATCTATCGGAAAGCTAATAATGACAATGGATACTCAATGACATCCTTAGCATTTTAGGCTTTCCCCAACTTCACACTTCCAATCTACTGTCAGTGCCTTAAGTAATTTACATAGTCCTAATAACATAGCAATTTTTCACCATTCATTCTCTTTCCTATTACCCTTATCCTCTGCATTTTCTTCTTAGATACTTCTATTTGTTTATTATTTTATCTTTTATAAGGGGGGGGGGGGGGGGGGGGGTTAAGGACTTATATTTTGGTTCTCTCTAGTCTTTTCTTTCAAGGGAATCATTACAGTTGAGTGCATCATGTGCATGTTTTCCACTTCCATACTCCTCCCCCAACTTCTCAGTAAAGCCGCTGCTTGTTTCTACACAAATATACCTCTTCATGTATATAAATCACCCACTGATTCTTTCCTTCTATTTTCTGCCTACAAACTACCTTCTACTCTTTGCTATCAATACCTGCTATTACCTTCTACCATTTTTCCTTCTCTGTTGGTTCGTCTTTTGAACTGCCTATCGAAATTCTATTGATGTCTGGTTATTATTTTCATTCTTCACATCAAAACCAATCAATGACATCTTATTTCATGCTACGGGCAAATGCAATCTAAGGTACAACTTTAGCATTTACGGATTTTCCAGCATCCTCTTCCATCTCTTGTCATCCATTACTTAGTTTCTTCAACAAAAAGCTATCCTAAGTATGTTAAAATTGTTCACCTTTCTTATTTTCCCTGTTTACCTATAATTTCTGCCTTTGCTTCTTCCAGTTACTTTTATATGGTTCTTTTGATCCCTTTCTTGCAAACTCCAACTGAGTTAATCATGTGCATGCTTTCCCCTTCCATACTCCTCCCCACGTGTCTTCACATATATTAACCAGCCACTGCTTCCTTCCTTCTCGTGGTTTGGTCTTCTTAACTACCTATATAAAATCGACCAATGATAATGGTTATTATTCTTCCTAGCCTTGGTGGCAGGTATCCCGTGGAATTAGTCGAGGTGCGCACAAGCTAGCGCAGACACCACGGTTATAAAAAAATGGTTATTATTCTCACTGTTTGCATCAAATCAATCAATGAACTCTTACTTCATGCAACTGCAAAGGTGACGTTATACAAGCCTGCAGCATGGGCTCCGAAAGAGATCGAAACATTATCAAAACATAGTTTTACAAGAGACCTTATCACAAAGGTAGGGGTAAGGTCTACGTACATCCTACCCTCCCCAGACCCTACTTGTGGGATTGCACTGGGTATGTTGTTGTTGTAGTAGTTGTAGTTTTACAATTTCAAGGCTCAATCATTCTAATCTTTGGATATAAATTGTAATTACTGAACGTGACAAACATCAAAAGCTTGAGAATTTGGTGTTAGAAGAAGAAAGTTCAGCAAAGAGAACAACAAACCAATTCGAAAACTTTTGAACCAACAGAAATAACCAGTTTCTGGCCACTTTCTATTCAGTGTTTTATAGATACTCCAGCAAACAGATAATTTTTGGTTACCAGATGAAACTGCAAAATTAGACCAACTGTACCTAATAAATCCCCAATTAAAGACTCAAAGAATCTTTTTAAGCCAAAGAACAAAAAGTATAGTTGCCATAGACATGGTACATATAACTCAAGCTAAGAACAAACGTTTACATCATTCCAGAAAATAATAAATATCTAAATGTGACTAAAGGGCATTAGCTATCACCAAGAAATGAGGCTATTAGTACAAGATTTTTACTTGATGTCTATCGAGCTTATCCAGTCGACCATTCTGATACAACAATTGCAGACATCAATAAAATTCCTATTGAGAAAAGCAGACGCACCGAAAACAACTAAGCAAAGAACTTAGCCCCATCATTCATACCTTACATCAGCTCTCCAAGTATTCGCAATCGTTCAAAACATTTAGAGCTGAATCATTCAGATACAAACCACTTCACTTCTTTTAAACACCAGAATGAAGAGAAACTGAGTCCCTCTTAGGCTATCATTCACTTGTTAATGGCATATTCAAACAACATTATTAAAGTTAATTGAAATGTACATTTCTTGACAAGTGAGGTGTCATTGGGGCTCTAGTTCAGGGTTAAGGATGAACCGCGAGATATGCAATAGGACATATGTCACGCGTTCGAACTGGCCGCTGACAAAGAGCCTAGTATATAAGTGTACGGGTAAAGGGGCGGACTCATACTTCCCCAAATTCCAAACCTGTGGGCCAACTGGGGTTAGGCCAGCTAACTCGGACTGGTTAGCTGTGGTAAGGACCCTCTACCTTCAACCATGAGGTTAGGGGTTAAACCAAAGTTGAAAACCCCACTGTTACACTCTGGATAGGGATGGGGTTCGGTATTGAGGTTTTCCATATAAAAAATAATTATAGACTTAATGATCAAAAACACACCTGAACTATCGCGTTTCCACGAGTTTCACATCTCAACTATCAGTTATTCCTTTTTCCTACATGAACTATCACCATATTAAAACACACAACTATCAGTTGTCCATTTTTTACCTGAAATGAACAACTGATAGTTGAGGTTAAGGTGTGTTTTAATACATAGATGGTGATAGTTCATAAAGGAAAAGGGAACAACGGATAGTTGAGGTGTGAAACTCGCGAAAAAAGGATAGTTCATGTATGTTTTTATCCAATATACTTCTAATTCTCCATGCTAAAACCTCAAGTCTCGAAAATACACAGAAACAACAATTCCATCATATCAGCATTTATCAAACAAGTCTTTGTTACTTTCTCTTTTGCTCAATCAATCAAATGTAAACATAAAAAGCCACAAAAACAAACAAATTAACAAAAATCCAAAATCAATCAATTAATTAACCAAACAAAAATAAATAAATGAATACCAAGCCATGGCGTTCACCGGCCTGAAAGGAAAGCTTCTGTTGGTTCATAGCCTGACTATAAAGCTGTGAAAGCGAATTCGCTGCGCTACAAAACGTCGAATACATCGTTCGATCCACCTCATCCAGACTCGATGCCAGCGACTTCCGTTTCTTCGCCATCTAAGCCCTAATAAAACGACACCGTTTTAAACGTTGACCACGTGACTCAACGGTTTATCTCTTCTATAACTTATAACCGCTATCGTTTCGATCCTTTCCGATGAATTTCCGGCGATCGGACGGCGGCGGTGGTGATAGGTTAATGGAGGAGGAGGCGTGAAGAGTTGAAAAATTGATAACTGTAAATGGAAGCAAAATGTTATGTTTGTTTGTTGCATTCCACTTGTGAAACAGAGAGGTGCATGGTAAGTTATCTTGTGCTAGCTAGCACACCACGTGGGTTTATATGTATTTTCGAGCCAATTGGGCTTACTGGTGTTAATAAGCCCAAGAATCAAGGGTGCGTTTGGTACGAAGAAAAATGTTTTATGAAATCTTAGAAAATAAGTTATTTCTTACTTATGTATTGTGTTTGGTAAGTAATAAAAAAAAATATTATTTCAAGAGTATTTATATATAATTTAATAAAATATTATGAGAGTGGGATGGGGTGGGGAGTGGGGGTTGTAGCGGAGGTTGGGGTAGTAGGTATGAAATGTTACTTATAGAACTTGTTTTCTTACTTCTATTAGGAAAGTGCACTATTAAGGAACTTATTTTCCTAAAGAACATATTTGTCAAAATATTTTGACTAACCAAATATGAAAAAATTAAAACAACAACAACATACTCAGTGAAATCCCACATCATGGGGTCCAGGAGGATAGAATGTACAAAAACTTTACCCTTTGGTAGGTAGAGCGGTTGTTTCCGGGAGGCCCTCTGCTCAAGACAACGCATAATCACAAGCAAGGAAATCAAAATAAAGCAAGAGTAAAGAGTAAAGCAAGAAAAACGGTCAGACTCGGATAATAAATTAAAGCAGTATAAAGTACATTCGAACAAAAGGAAGTAGTAGCTAACACAACTAAATAAGATAAACAAAACAAAATACACTAAAGAACACATAGCAGCAGAAATCAAACTACAGTGGATTATAAAGCAATAATGTGTCTATAAGTGTAATAGGCTAATCGGGCTTACGGTAATAACACTACAACTATCAATTTGTAAGCATAAGTAGGACTACGCTCGAGTACCTACTACTCTTCTACCCTAATCTGTGTCCTCCACAAGCCCCTAACTAAGGTTATGTCCTCAGTAAGTTGCACTTGCGTCATATCCCGTCTAATCACATCTCCACAATACTTCTTCGGCCTACCTCTACACCTCCTTAATCCGTCCATAGTCAACCTCTCACACCTCCGCACTGGGGCACATGTGTCTCTCCTCTGCACATGCCCGAACCATCTCAACCTCGCTTCCCGCATCTTATCATCCACCTAGGTCACTCTCACTTTCTCCCGGATATCATCATTTCTAATCATATCTCTCCTTGTATGCCCACACATCCATCTCAGCATCCTCATCTCTGCAACTTTCATCTTTTGTATGTGTGAAGTCTTGACTGGCCAACACTCCGCCCCATACAACGTAGTCGGTCTAATCACCACCCTATAGAACTTGCCTTTAAATTTTAGTGGCACATTTTTGTCGCACAAAGACTCTAGATGCGAGCCTCCATTTCATCCACCTGCCCAATACGATGTGTGATATCGTCATCAATCTCTCCATTCCCTTGGATAATAGACCCTAGGTACTTTAAGCTTCCTTTCTTTGGAATGAATGACCTGAGTACCAAGTCTTACCTCCACGCCTGTCTCAGGGTTGCTCCGATTGCTGAACTTGCACTCTAAATATTCTGTCTTGGTCCTACTCAACCTAGCCTTTTAGATTCTAGAGTATAAATATGAGAAAATTGAAAAAATAAAATAAAATCCTCCCTACGTGACACACCCAAGGTTCATGATACTTCTTAGATGATTTGGAAGGGAAATAAATTTTCTACATTACGAGAAAATAAGTAAAAAGAGAATATCTTAAGGGGTTATATTGAATGCAGAATACATAGACTAATTTGTTGTTAGGAACAATGAAATTCAACCCTTGAAATTCATCATGGCAGTATTGATTCATTTAGATTTAGAAGTGCGAAATAAAGTCATTTTTTTAAGAAATTATGAGAACTTTGACCTTTCACCAACCTCATGGACTCATGGAGGTTGGGAAAATCATAGTGAGATTTCTAAAATTCTCCATAGTTCGTGTTAACTGATTAAAAAAAGTTGATAAACATAAATATAAAAAATATTTTTAAAAGTTAAAATTATTTTTTATAAATAAATAAATAATTATGTGTTTGGATAGAAATGATGAACATGATAATAAATAATAAAAATATATGGTTAAAAAAGTGATAATTAGCAGCATTTTTAAAAAAAATGACAAAAATGCTCTTAGAGCTATATACAAGAAGTATATAATTATGAGGGAAGTAGTATTTTACTTAACTACTAAAGCAAATCTAGAAACTCGCTTTGCTTGTCCGGACAGGACAAAGTATTGAAGAATAAACACGAATCTTCGTTGCTTGCTTCACACATGTTACATCTAGATCTTATATTACTATTCATTATGATATTTTTTTGACTCATTAATACTGCACAATCTATTTAGATGTGTTCCGATTATCAATGAAATGAAATACGAGCAACTTTCCATTTAAGTGATTAACAAAAAAATTATTTATTTTCCGCTCGATTTTTTCGAGTTATGTTTATCTTTTGGTATTTATCAAAATATATATTTTTAATGTTTAAGTTATTCAACTCACATATTATTTTATTACCAAACAATAATTTCCTAACTCGAATATAAACTTACACAAGCGGACATGTGAATTTGTCGGCTCGTTAAATAGCATAAAATAATCCAAAATCTTATTATCGGACACTCGGTAGCCCACATTGACCTGCGCATATCGCTTTTGGGATACGGGTGCACCACGATTCTTATCAATTCTACGATATTTGACATTAATATCATCTACTCATTTAGTAGATTAGGCATGTGCGAAGAAGCGATGTTTCCGACATGCGAGGCCCACGAGTTTAAGTCACTAAAGACGGGAAAAACTCAATCCCACCTAGTTAAATTTTCAACAAAAACCTCCATGCCACCACCTGATCACGACATCATCTCCTTTTTCTATTTTGTTGAAAATATCTCCACCACCTCTCATCTGTTTTGTCATAGGAAGATCACCCCCAAATCACATAAAATTAGTCCTTCCATCTAGGTAATTAAAAGACCATTGAAACTTAGTTCAAAATTTTTAATTATGCATAATGTGATTTGTTTTGATTGAGTAATATTGAGTTTTATCGAAAATATCTTAAGGAGATCAGATATCACTTTTGGAAGTGTTTGAAAGTGATTTAAGGCAGGTTTGAGCTGATTTTAAGATTGAAACTGGAGTTTTAAGACGACTCCATATTTCATGTATATCAAAGTATATATCCTTTATATATCATGTATTCAATGTATATTTATGTGATATATATGATATACATACATGATATATAAGGATATGACATTTTCCAACTCGAACCAATTTTGGGTTTTGAAGTTTTAAATTCACTACTTTTTTGTGTTTGTGACAAAAAGTATGTTCTGTTTTTTGATGAAGATGGTAGAGTTGATTCTCGACGATGATGTTGACAAATAATATGAGAAAAGAAAGGTGTTTTTTTATTGCATGATGGATTTGGATAATCCACATATAACAAACAAAGGAGATGGAATGAAACTTTTATGTTGATCACGATCGCATTGTTTAGGAAGAGTTGGCTAACAGATGCCAATTTTTGTGAAAATGGTTGTCGCGCTTAATCCTGGGCTATTTTTATGCCAATAATTGCTATGGTTGAAAGGAAATAGCATATGGATCAGTTTCTAGACTAACTTATTTCTAACACATTTTTAATACCTCCAAACCCATCACAGAAACACTTCTTACACTAAATCATCCAATGTTTTTTAATGTAAAACCTCTTACTTGTCTTGATACTAAGTATGAACAAGACAACATTAAGACACCAAGGTGATTCTAGGAAGCTAAAATTTTATGAAGCCACTGTTACAATAAATAGGACATTTATCTAATCATCTCATGAATACTTTAAATTTTGTCCCACTTCTACAATCAATACGCTATTTGTCTACTCATCTCGTGGATACTTTACATCTTCACTTGTTCGGCACATATGTTATCTATACTCAGCGTAGAAAAATAAGTATATTTGATATTTACATCTGTTAAATATACACAATATACACAATATACATGTGTATATTGGGTCTCGGCTGGCTCTCCGATTTTCCCCCCTTTGTACCGTGTAGCTTAGGTAAATATTTAGTATCCTAGTTTAGGTAATGTTGTAATGTAATTAGTATTGTACACTTAGCATAATAATTGTATTACCATAAATGTATAGTTAGTATCCAAGTAGAATAAGGTTTTAGGAATAGACTAGAAATAGGATTCTCCTATTATGAAAATATGTAACTTGTATAAATAGTCTTTCAATCGATGAAAATAATCAAGGGATTATTTCTTTCATTGTATCAGAAGTCTAGGTCTTAAAATCCTCTCTCTAAAAATCCTCCTACTCCCGTCGCCACCTCGAATTCCGAGCCCTCATTGTCTCGTTTTCATACCGACGATCTCTCCTCTCTTCCCAAATTTTCCTTCCAAATCCCTCAATCACATATTGTTCTATCAATATGTCTACATCCCGGAACACGTTTCATTCGGCCCTTACAGTTTCTAACATCAAGAATAACATCCCTATTGTTCTTGAGATAGAAAACATCCAATATGCGACGTGGGCCGAACTGTTCAAAATTCACGCACGCTCGCATCAAGTCATCCATCACATAATCCCCGTGGCTCCTGAGGATACGGAGGTGCCAAAACGCGAGGATGATCCTAAGTTGTGGACTACTCTTGATGCCACTGTCCTCCAGTGGATATATTCCATAATTTCCACCGACCTTTTGCAAACGATTATTGAGCCTGACGCTACGGCACAAGCCACTTGGGATATACTGCGTGATATATTCCAAGATAATCAAAATTCTAGAGCCGTTACTCTTGAGCAGGATTTCTCCCACGTCAATATGGAAGATTTCCCTATTGTTTCGGCTTATTGCAAAAGATTAAAGGAATTGGCAGACCAATTTCGCAACGTTGGCGCGCCAGTTTCGAATGATCGTTTGGTCCTCCAAATAGTTTCCAGCCTCTCCGAGGCCTATAATGGTGTTGGAACGATTCTTCGGCAAAGCAATCCGCTTCCGCATTTTTATCAGGCTCATTCTATGCTTACACTCGAAGAAGGAGGCATGGCAAAATGAGCGGCTACCGGTGCTAGTCCAGTAGTCATAATGACCGAGTCCACGGTTTATCCTACCACTTCCAACAACTAGTGCCAAAACTGCAACAACGGTGGCGGCAAAAAGGGTGGAAATGAGAAAAATGGCAAGAACCGCGGCGACAATAATGGCGACAGCCGGCAGAATGGTGGTGGCGGCCCTTGCGGTGGTCAGCAGCAGCAGCAGTAGTTATGGGCCCCTATGCAATGGCAGTGGGCCCCACAGCCACAGTTTGGGCCCAATCCAGTTTCGCCCCACTGGCAGTGGGCGGCCCAGAGAGCGCCTCTAGGCCCACCCCTGCTGGACCACATACGCCCGATCCTTCGGGCCAAGGCGACAACGGGGGTACTTGGGCCTCGGCCCCCGCAGGCCCATCACGCAGCGGCACCCACGTCTACAGACATCGGAGCCGAAATGCACACGCTTGGTTTAAATCCTCCGGACCCAAATTGGTATATGGACACCGGTACCACTACCCATATGACATCCGATTCAGGTACTCTCTCGTCTTATTCCAATTTGAGCAACCCTAGCGGCATAATTATTGGTAATGGTAATTCTATTCCAATTCGTGGTTATGGTCATAAAACTTTATATCCCCCTCATCCACCTCTTATATTGAAAAACACCCTACATGCCCCCAAATTGATTAAAAACTTAGTCTCTGTCCGTAAATTCACTGTTGACAATTCCATTTCTATTGAATTTGATCCATTTGGTTTCTTTGTGAAGGATTTCAAGACGGGGAGTTCTCTCATGAGGTGTGATAGTAGGGGAGATCTTTACCCAATCACACCCAGTTTCGATCCATCGAGTCAAGCCCTGCCATCTGCCTTTGCAGCCATTTCTCCTTCCTTGTGGCATGCTCGTCTTGGTCATCCGGGATCATCTATTTTGTTGTCATTAGATAAAAAATAGTTTTATTTCTTGTAAGGGTATGAGTAGTACTCCAAATTGTCAGTCTTGTTCTTTAAGAAAAATTGTTAAGTTGTCATTTGTAGACTCAAATTCTCATACTTTAATGCCATTTGATATTATTCATAGCGACTTATGGACGTCTCATGTTCTTAGTTCTGTGGGTTATCGGTATTATGTTCTCTTTTTGGATGATTATTCTAAGTTTTTATGGACGTTTCCAATAGCGAAAAAATCTTGTCCGTCTTCTTAAAATTTAGAGCATTCATTAGAACACAATTCGAACGAGAAATCAAAAATATTCAGTGTGATAACGGCAAAGAATATGACAATGGGGTGTTTCGGGAATTCTGTGCTAACAATGGGATCAATTTTCATTTTTCTTGTCCTCATACGTCTTCACAAAATGGAAAAGCCGAACGCAAAATTCGTTCCATAAATAACATTGTCCGAACTTTATTAATTCATGCTTCCGTACCCCCGTCTTTTTGGCATCATGCTCTACAAATGGCTACCTATCTCCTTAACATAATTCCTTCCAAATGTTTGACATATTCTCCCCCCCCCCCTTCAAATTTTATATAATAAAATTCCTTCATATTCACATCTTCGGGTTTTTGGGTGTTTGTGTTATCCGTTATTCCCGTCCCCCACAATTAACAAGCTTCAGGCCCGGTCTACTCCGTGTGTATTTTTGGGTTTTCGGTATAATCATCGTGGCTACAAATGCTTTAATTTATCCTCTAATAGAATCATCATTAATCTCCATATAATTTTTTATGAATCCCAATTTCCATTTGCTAAAGTTAATACTCTCGTGCCTAGTTCGTATAATTTTTTGGATGATAGTATATCCCCGTATATTATTCACCATTTTTCGGATGTATCCCGCACCCAAAATTCTCCAAATGGGCCCACTATCTCGCCGTCCCACCGGTCCGTCACCCATCGCCGGTCCCGACCGCGATTGGGCCAGTTCCAGTGATTGGGCCAGTCCAGCCCAATTCTGGAACTGGTCCAGTTCTTGCTCCTGTTTATCGAGTTGGGCCGCGGGCCCGCCCGCCGGCGCCCCGTCCGTCCCGAGCCCAGCAAATTCCCAAAATTCGCTCAATTCTTCCTCGAGTCATAGACCGGTCACCCGTAGTCAACGAGGTGTTTTTAAACCAAAAAGACATTTTAATTTTCATTCTAATGTCCCTAAATCCCCCTTACCTCGTAATCATGTGTCTGCCTTAAATGACCCGAATTGGAAAATTGTTATGACCGATGAATATAATGCTCTTATTGATAATAAGACGTGGGAGTTGGTGCCCCGTCTATCTGGTATTAATATTATCAGGTCTATGTGGATTTTTGCTCATAAGGAGAATTTCGATGGTTCATTTGCTCGACATAAGGCACGGCTTGTTGGTGATAGTAAGACTCAGCAGGGTTGGTGTAGATTGTGGTGAGACATTTAGTCTGGTGGTCAAGCCATCTACCATTCGCACTGTGCTTAGCTTGGCTCTTTCGAAGGCATGGCCTATTTATCAGTTAGATGTAAATAATGCTTTCCTACATGGGGATCTCAAGGAAACAGTCTATATGCATCAGCCTTTGGTATTCAGGGATCCCAAACATCCTCATCATGTCTGTTTGTTGAAGAAGTCCTTATATGGGCTTAAGCAGTCTCCCCGGCCCTGGTATACGAGGTTTGCAGACTATGTTTCGAGTATTGGGTTCACTCACATCAGGTCGGATAATTCCTTGTTCATCTACCGTCATGAGTCGTCCTTGGCCTATATTCTGTTATATGTGGATGATATTATTTTGACTGCCTCTTCCGATGCCTTACGTCAGTCTATCTTGACCATGCTTAGCTCTGAGTTTGCTATGAAAGACTTGGGGCCCTTGAGTTACTTTTTGGGGATTGCTGTCACTCGTCATTTAGATGGGTTGTTCTTATCTCAAAGGAAGTATGCAGTTGAGATCATTGAGAGGGCTGGGATGTCATTCTGTAAGTCCACTTCCACTCTAGTTGATACTAAGCCCAAGCTTAGTGTCGCGGCCGGCGTACCATATGAGGATCTGACCCGCAATCGCAGTCTTGCAGTGGCCCTTCAGTAACTTACATTTATGAGACCAGATATTACGTATGTTGTCCAACAGGTGTGTTTGTTCATGCATGATCCCAGAGTTGAGCACATGAATGCACTCAAACGCATCATTCGGTATATTCAGGGTACACTTGACTATGAGTTGCATTTATATCCTTCCTCAACGTCCACACTTGTCTCGTATACGGATGCTGATTGGGATGGTTGTCCAGACACCAGACGGTCTACGTCTGGCTATTGTATGTTTCTTGGCAATAACCTGGTCTCATGGTCTGCCAAACGTCAGTCGACATTGTCCCGATCCAGTGTCGAGGCCGAGTATCGAGGGGTAGCTAATGTGGTCTCGGAATCATGTTGGTTACGTAATTTGCTATTGGAGCTTCATTCACCTATTCAGAAAGCAATCTTGATTTATTGCGATAATATTAGTGCCATCTACCTTTCTGGTATTCCGGTTCAGCACCAGCGCACTAAACATATCGAGATGGACATTCACTTTGTCCGCGAAAAGGTTGCTTGTGGTCAGGTACGTGTCTGCCATGTCCCGTCAAGATATCAAATTGCCGACATCTTTACAAAGGGTCTTCCCTCAGTCCTTTTTGAAGATTTTAGGGACAGTCTTAGCATTCGAAGACCGCCCGCTATGACTGCGGGTGTCTGTTAAATATACACAATATACACATAATATACATGTGTATATTGTGTATATTGGGTCTCAGTTGGCTCTCGGATTTCCCCCCCTTTGTACCGTGTAGCTTAGGTAAATATTTAGTATCCTAGTTTAGGTAATGTTGTAATGTAATTAGTATTGTACACTTACCATAATAATTGTATTACCATAAATGTATAGTTAGTATCCAAGTAGAATAAAGTTTTAGGAGTAGAATAGGAATATGATTCTCCTATTATGGAAATATGTAACTTATATAAATAGTCGTTCAATCAATGAAAATAATCAAGGGATTGTTTCTTTCAACATCAAATTTATGAATACAAGATAGTAATTTTAACTTAACAAGTAATCATAATTAAGTATATATATATAATTTTTTAAAAATTTAACTATAAGTTAAATTGCTTGGTTTATTATGAACATTTGGTACCGGTAAACTTTTATGTGGCATGTTTACGCCTGTGAATGCTCGATTTATATGTCTTGGAACAGTTCTTTTAAATTTTTAAAATATATGATCATGACTTGTGTACAATTAAATTGTATAATTAAAGTTGGTGATTTACTTATAAAAAGCAATTTAAAATTTGATGACTTTAAAGTATTGTCATGTAAATATACAATTATATCTACGTAATTAAGTCATTTTTGTCCTCCTTCCACTTTTGAATTTTACACGAAACATTTTTTTTGTTTCCCACCCGGTGTTCGGTATTCATATTAGAGCCCGACTATATTCGAATTCGCACCGCGTAGGACCCCATTCGGGGTGAAGCGCTCTCTACCAAGAATTTTTTCATACCCAAGGCTCGAACCCGAGACCTCTGGTTAAGGGAGGAGCAACTCCATCCACTGCATCACACCTTTTAGCGGTAATTTTACACTAAACTTGATGTGTAGTTTATATAATTATTACTAATTTTTCATTAAACTATTAAAAAATTAGAAGTTCCCGGCACTAATCAACTAATGCCTCGAGCTTAACACCCTACATTTTATAGCAATGCGCCCACCACTCATCGCTAGAGTCTAGAGGTGTTTGTGGTATGATTTGACTCTATTTTTGCTTAAAAGGACATTAAATTAATTAAGTCAATTTTTAAATGTTTAAATTAAAGTAAAGTAAATTAATATAATAAGCTTTACTGGTTCTAATTTTGTAATTTTGTCGGTTTTGATTCAATTTTCTTATTTATCATGCATGTAATGGATGGATGAATAACAGTACAAAAAACAAGAATAAGATAACATAAATTAGAACTACTCATACATTGAAGTTATTACATGGAGTTATTACAACACCATATCCAGTGAAATCTCACAATGTGGAGTCTGAAGTGGGTAGAGTGTTCGCAGACTTTACCTCTACATTGAAGTTATTATGAAAACTTTTTGACTTTCAAATGATCATATCATGCACAGTAAATATTCTATTTAATAAAGGAATTATTGTTTAATAGATCAATATTCAACAAAATTAAACGAGTTGAGGAGAAAATTTCAAAATAGATATTATCATTTTTCAAAATTCAAAATCAAATCAAACCATATTAAGTTGGTTTTTGATGTATTAAAATAGTTTCAGACTTCTATTCAAACACATGACTGCTTATTTATAAAAATCAATTTTTGTTATGAAATCATATTTAATTACAAATAAATAAGAGAAATAAACTAATAACTTTGTAGGGAGGAGGGAGAGATTGTATCACTTGTTCTTGGTGTTCTAAATGAAAAAGGCAAAACTCCTTAATTATAGAAGAATGTTGCCTCTCAATCTACAATATACAATTAGTGCAAGTTGTCTACAACTTGGCACAACTAAGATACAACTTGACAAAATAGTTTATAATAATTTACAATTCTAGTTGTATAAACATTAATAATACATCCAAAATATAACTTGACAAAATAATTTATAATAATTTTAATATTTAAAAGTATTTTTCAGCACTTAAATCAGTTGTATTTTCAACACTTAAAAGTTAAAGCTTATTTGCTATTTACAATCAGCTAATCCAAACTGGTTTTAAGTCGATTTGAGTCAAAATTATTTATACAATTATTTTTTAATATTATTCATGTTATGAAACTATATAATTGCAACAACAACAACATACCCAATGAAATCTCACAACGTGGGGTCTGGGGAGGGTAGAGTATACGCAGAACTTACCTCTACCTTGGTAGGTAGATCAGTTATTTTCGAGAGACCCTCGGCTCAAGACAGAGCATAAGCACAAGCAAAGCAAAAGCAAAAGCAAAACAAGAGTAAAGCAAGTAAGAGAAACGATCAGAAAAAATTTAAAATAATATGAAAATCCTGGTATCAAAAGCTAATAAGTCATGATAGCGCATTCCGAAAATGTAAGCAGTAACTAGTGCAGGTAAATAAGCTAAACAAAGTACACTAAATAACACATATCAACAGAAGACAAGCTACAGAGGACTATAAATCAATAATGTGCCTATTAGTATGATATGTAAAGCAGACCTACAATAATAATACTACCACTACCAGTTTACAAGCATAAATAGGACTACGCTAGACTACTCACTACCCTTCTACCCTAATCGGTGTCCTCCACACCCCCCTATCTAAGGTCATGTCCTCAGTAAGTTGCATCTGCGCCATATCCCATCTAATAACATCTCCCTAATACTTCTTCCGCCTACCTTTACCCATGAAACTATATAATTGCAAATAAATAATAGAAGCAAACCAATAAGTTGGTTGAGATGAATGAGAGATTGTATTATCACTTGTTATTAGTGTCACTTACAAATGAGGATTTAACCATATATTTATAGAGATGGTAAACCTCTTGATGCCTATCAAATGTATAGTACCATGCGTACCAAATGTATAGTACCATGCGTACCAAATGTATAGTACCAAGACTATCAAATGTATAGTACCAAGCTTACAAAATATATAGACATTAATAATACATCAAAAATACAACTTGACAAAATAGTTTATAATACTCTTCATTGTATGTCTTATTAATAGATAATGTGCCTCGTTAAAATCTTACTAGGAAAAACTCAGTGGAAAAAATCCTAGTGAAGGAAAAAGAGTACACATATCTGGTAATACGCATTTCTAGCTGCCTCATTGAAAACCTTACCAGGAAACTCCAATGGGACAAAACCTTGGTTAAGAGAAAAAGAGTGCAACGCGTATTTTACTCCCCCTGATTAAATCATCGCGTAATTCTTGAAGATGATGTACTCCGATCTTGAATATCAACTTATTGTATATTGAGGTTGGCAGTGTCTTTTGATCAAATCAGTCAAATCATAATTTGAACGAACTGATTGATCACATATGCCACTATTCTCTTGATAGAGTTGCATTGTTGCCATATAATATTATTGAAATCACGTTAAGTACATTCCCCGCTTGCTTTATAAAATGTTATTATCTTGTCATGTGGAACATGGTATGATAGTAATCCCTCATTGGCATAAATAACATGTTTGGATCAAACATTTATGTCGATCATATGAATACACTCGATATCTCTATGTAGGAGTAAAACGATATCATATCCATAGTTATAACAAGATATTTAACTGCATCAATTGTACAAAGATATGATTCTTCGGGACCAATTCAATTTTCTCGGTTCTTTTAGCAAATAATGGATTGCTTTTAGAAACTCTTCAAGAGCTCAATAATATTCATTAAGACAATTTCAGTACATTAATCTTGATTCATTCAATCCATTTAAGGATTATAAACAAGTTTCCCAAGAACATGTATATGCTTCAGGCATTTTGAATTCTTTAGAAAATTTTATATAAATTTTGTCAAGTAAGCCATATAGGTTGTGACAATTTTCACTTAGTATTTAAATGACGTGACATCTTCTGATGTCTAGATTGCAGGTCTAATAAATTTTACGCTTACTAAAATGCATCATTTCACTTTGTAGTTATTTCTACGTCAGTATGCTTTAATAGACATATGATTCAAATCCTCGCAATCCTTTACAATAGATTACATGCTATATTATATCAAAGATATCATCGATGACATACCATTTTGTATCGGTTTGCAATTCGACATAACTGAGTGATATCTCATCACTTTATTATTTTCAGGTACCTGAACCTCTCATGAAGTTTCATGAAGTGTTATATCGTAAGCTCTTCAAGAGCATATTGCCTCTTTTAGGGATGACGCCAACTAATTTTTTCCGAGGGGGCTAGTACTATATTATACAAATTTTAAAAAGTAGGTAATAATTTAAATTCTAATTAATATAAATACAAATCGTTCAAGAATAATGAAAATACAATCACAATTTTTCTCAACGAGATTTCATAGTTTGAAACCATTGCATAACGGCTTCGTTACTGATCTCATACAAAATTTCGTTCTCAATATAAGGTACTAAATTATTAAGCCAATCGTCCGATATTCGATTTCGCAGTCATGCTCATAGCAGAAAAGACTCTCTCTACACTTGCAGTAGCAACTGATAAAGTTAATTCTAGGATAAGTAGCGTGTAAACCAAAGGATAGATTTCGTGTCTTTTTGTTTCCACCATCTTCTTTGCAAGATCTCCAATGCCAACAATTTTTGAAAAATCAATGATACTACGCATATCAATAATATAAGTCTCAAGTTGATATCAAGTAACTCTAGATCATGTGAAGAAAACTCCCGAGGATACAATCGAGCAAACTTGACGAGACTTTCATTGTTGAAAGTAAAGAATGAATTGCTAGGATTAAGGCACCCAACAAAAAGAAGTAATTCAACATTTGTCATATAAAATCGGTTATTTTACTCCATAAGTTCTTTGTTCAAAACACCATAAAAGCACTCGATGCGAAAATACGTATCGTTAGTCTTTTCTTCACTTCTTCGCTTGGACCGCTGAGGAGATACATACTTTTCATTCATGTTAGGGACAATAATCTCATGATTAGAACAAAACAAAGAAACTTCATTATCTAGAGAATCTCATCCCTTGTCTCTCAAATATTGCAATCTTTGCTTTGAAATCTCCACTAATCTCATAGCATTCTCTATCTCTTGCTATTTTTTTGCAATGCTAATGACAACTCATTGGTAATCGCCAATACCTTTTTCATCAAATGCATAGCGAATGCAAATTCAAATAATTGTAATGCATTTAAAAACATGTTTGCATCAACTCTTTGCTCCGGATCATCCATTATAAGATCAAGTACTTCAATAACAGATGAAAGCATGTCAATGAGTCTAACTAAAGTATTATAATGCGAGCTCCAACGAGTATCACCTGGACGTTGAAAGTTAGTTTCTTGTTTTAGCCCACGCCCACTAACAAGTTCTCCCTTAATTAGTGCTTCCATTACTTTTTGACTTGGTATGTCTTTGAGAATATCTTGCCTCTTACTCGAACCTCCAACCATATTTACAACCATTGATGTAATTTCAAAAAGATATTGAGGAAGAAAGTGAAACTTTGCAACCGCTACTAAACTCAACTGAAGCTGATGAGCAAAGCAATGAACATAAAAAGCAATGAACATATGCTGACTTTGTTGTGTATTCATAGACTAGTACTTTTTTTTCTTTGTTGGGCTTATGGATTTCCTTTTGCAAATTTATTGGGCTTGAATAATTTAAGAGTAGCAAAAGATTGGGGGCTAATATTTTTTGTGGGTGGGAGCTTTTTGGCAATTGTTAATATAGTAATAGTAAAAAAAAATTGTTGGGATCTATAACCCCTAGTGGGTCATGTGAGGCTTCGTCCCTGGCCTCTTTATTATAACCATTTTGATCATTTGCCCTTTTCTTTTTCAATGATCATTTCATTTAGAAATGATTGGTCTACCACGCTTCATGCATGTTGTAGACTTTATCCTTCAGGGACATTAATGTTAATAGGAACATTTTGCAGTTGAAATATGAAATTACTTGGGTCAACAAATACTTCCAGCATTTGACTTGAATTGTCTTTTGAATAAGGATCATACTGATGAATATTCTTTGAGGTATCCATCTATGTGCATCGTAGTGAATTAACTTATCATATATTGCACATCAACGTTTATTAGATGGAAAGATCATTCGGTTCCTGACCATGAACCAATTAAAAAGGGAGAAATTAATCATAATTTATTAATCTGATACATATAAGTGTTGTTACGTGCAATATATCATATCTCAAATCAACACATGAAGCTTTGTTCTCATAAGCAGCAATTGTTTAGCCATTTGTTCTCATAAGCTTTGTTCTAATGTAGTTACTGAGATCTGTTGGCGCAAAATGGTTGGTCAGCTACTGGAGCCGCGGCACTTCGGAGGCAGAATGCTACGACGGAAAGTTGGAAATATCTGACGTTTGGGATGGTTTTGGAGCATTGATTCTCCATTACTTGGCACATGAATTTAGCCATTCTTTGGCTAAATGTAACCCCTCAATCAAATGCAATTACATGGCTATTGAAGGCCATTAGTTGGCTAGTTGAGGGGTCTTCTACTTACACTATAAATTGAGGCCTTTGGCTCAATTGAAACACAACACTTAACACTTAGGAAAATACTCCAGATTTTTCTGATTCTTCCTCTCTAGCAAAGTCACTATATTCAAAGTTCTTCAAGAGTAACATTTGAGTTTCCTTTTTTCACTTGTTAAAGTTATTGTTGTATCTTGGGAGACTATTGCTCAATACCGTAAAATGAGATATACAGGGCAATCTTGTCTTAAAGACAGTGCCATCACTCGACTCAGCAAATCACACAAGCAGTTTGTAAGGTTTTGATTTCCATTTTTATTGTAATAGTTGTTTATCCTTTCTACTATTGTAATAGTTACTTACTTCCCGTTCCCTACAACAATTGTATCCCAACACTTTCTATGTATTGTAGGTGGAAAAAGCCAAAAAAAATCCAATTTTTTATGTGGGGGCGTAAAAACCCCTTTATGCTGCTCGAGAGATAAAAACTTGTTACTCATTGTATAGAAAATAAAAAGGCAGATGGCTCCTGCAAGCAAGGCTGAAAAGAAGGCTGCAGTTGATGCAGCTGCGTGGATGTTCAATGTGGTTACTTCAGTTGGAGTTATTATTGTCAACAAGGCCTTAATGGCTAACTACGGCTTCAGCTTTGGTAAATTTCTCTATGTAACTTCGTTAGTTTGTCATATAGCATTCCCACCATGTTAAAGTTAAATATACATTATGTGTTTCATTTTTAATCAGAAGAATCTGATACTACAGAATATATTACGTATAAACAACTCTGACCTTCAGAGATTTATAGTCAGCTGCCATTTAAAATGAAGCAATAGCATTTCTGAAAAAACAATGGATTCTACAGGCCTTAGTATTAAAAGGGAAGCAGCAGTGAAAATACAATTATTGGGAGTTGGTATTAGCATGATTCCTTGATCAACAAAAAATGAATATCGTTAGAGAAGGGAACCATAAAATTCAGAGTTTGTGCAAAGGGACAACTGAATCTTTTTTCCTTTTGAAAGGTCAAGACAGAAAGAAGACAAGTAGAGTGTTTGATTATCTCCAAAAAGTCTCTCCTCATCATCAGTCTCTACCTTTTTTCAATTTCTTTGTTCATTTTTGGTGCAAAAGAAGAAATTATTTTTTACTTTTGATTTTTCTACCCATAAAGAGAAAAGAATTTTCTTTTTGCACCAAAAATGGAAATAGAAATGGTACAGATTAATTGAGTTTGATGGCCTCCGAAAAATCTTCCCGAGCTTCATCCAGATTTTTGAAATGCTTTTTTCCAGTCATTTTAGGATATGTTTGTTCTGGCCTTTGATTACAACTATCCTTGCAGCGACTACATTAACTGGGTTGCATTTTGCCACAACTACTTTGATGACGGTTGTTCTGAAGTGTCTCAGCTACATCCAAGCTTCTCATCTACCCCTTCCAAATCTTCTAAAATTTATACTGTTTGCAAACTTTTCTATTGTTGGGATGAATGTCAGTTTAATGTGGAATTCTACCAGGTAATTCTATGCTCACCGATTTGATCTTGCACTTATTATTCAATTGATGACTTCATATATTAACCTCCTCTGTGACTATCAGATTGCAAAATTGACTATGATCCCTGTGTCTGCTTACTAGAAGTTGTCTTCGACAAGATTCTTATTCAAGGGACACAAAGCTCAGCATTTCTGTGGTTCTCTTAGGTGTTGCTGTCTGCACTGTTACCGACGTGAGTGTTAATGCCAAAGGGTTTATTGCTGCATTCATAGCTGTTTGGAGCACTTCTCTGCAACAGTATGTAAGTTGCCTACGCAATGAAATTTATATGCCATATTGAGAAGCTTGATTGAATCATCTGTATACATTAAGCAAATAAATGCACCATTGCTTTCTACTAAAGTAGCTTTGTTCTTTATATTACTCAACTTCTCTCTCTTCTAAGGTAACCGTTAAGACCATACCTTTCTTTGTGTGCAGTATGTTCATTACCTTCAAAGGAAATAATCCCTAACTTCTTTCAATCTGCTGGGACATACTGCACCACCCCAGGCTGCAACTCTGCTGTTATTAGGCCCGTTTTTGGATTATTGGTTGACTAACAAGAGGATCAACCAGTTTAGCTACAATCTGCCATCTTCGGTTAGTACTCTATTATCTCTTACCAAGTATATTTGATACTTTGTTAGTTGCTCTATATGATTTTTGTTGGGTTCAAAACACATAAGTAAAGCACAACGGAAGTTTAAAATTTTATTTCTTACCCAACAATTCCTTCTGGTATAGTTATATGACAATCAAACCTGTAAAGTAAACTTGAACATAACACTTACAGGTTATAAAAATCTGGAGTCTTTTACTAAAGGGTGAACACGCGATTGCCCCTTCGACTGCAAGCACCTTGCTACGGTGTATTCCTCTGTCAAGAAAGCCAGAAAATCTTGGCAAAGGTTTAACAGAGTTTTATCCTAGACTCTAAGTCTATAATTGTTTAATAGAATAATTGTGATATTATCAATGGGGTAGTGCTGTATATATAGTAAAATTTAGGTCAAAATTCTGATTAGGGTTAGGCTCCAAGCCTGGCCCAAAAACTGAGGTGCAGTGGGCCAGTCTGACTGGGCCCACTACTGGGTCAGCGTCGTGGCTCAGCCTAGTAGGCGCTGCGGCGCCTGCCGTTTCTCTTTAATAAATATTCAGCACATTTAATTAAATCCAAAATCCAATTTTGACTTAATTAAATAATTTCCATCAAATAGAAATTATCCCATAGTTATTATCAATTTGAATATCTCGATCTCAAATCGAATATTTAATACTTTCTCAATACACCCTTAGATCGAAGAGACAACCGACATAGTGTGACCATGTAGGCCTTCATATATTGACGCTAATCCAATTAAGGTCCATACAGAACTCATAGACTGCGTCGTACGACAAACTCAATATATGAAGTATGTTTACATGAATCCAGCAAACATAACCTTTATGTGAGATGATAAATTCCTTTCATTCACGACACTCGATCAAGCTTAGGATTTGCCATGTGTCTATCCAAATAGCTTGATCACTTTATCTCATATATATTAGTCGACAACTAGACCATATTCTAAATATGTCTCTTGCATTGGCCAATGACTTGGTCGACCTAATATCACTGAGAGTTGAGTGTTCTCTCGAATATCCAATCGGGGAATGAATCCTATTCTTGGCCCAACTACCACCTTAGTTTACATCATAATGCACCCAACATAAGCCATATCTTATCCTATAAGGAGTTTAAGCTTAGGACAGGGTCAAAGTACATTACTCTGTAAACAAGGTGCGTATTGACTTCAAGTTAAAAAACATTTATCTCCCACGTGTTGATAACACTCTAGACATGTATAACAAATAGTTTATCAGCAGGGTATACCAATACTTTCCAAAAGTATACATGTGTCCATCACGAGTAACCATTACTCGTAGCATGTGAGACATACTACATTCTCCAAGAATGCAATGCAAACCATATGTCGACTTATAACATATCATCAATATCTCATTCTCGATGATCATTAGTCGAGGCTATTTTGAGAGTTACGCTCCATCATCAATATATCACTCTATTAATGACAACGTAAGCTCAAGGGATGCAAATTAATAAATAATTACAAACAATCAAATAATAATTCAATAATTGCAAATGCCATAAATATATTAATCTTATTAATAATACAAATGTGTTCAAGTACATTTGTCCCTAATAATGATTGTCTCTAGGACATATATACTTTCATGCTCATGAAAATTTTGAGTGAAAATTGGTTGTTTCTTTCTTATAGCGAATTATGTGTTGGACAGCTTGATAAGTTTGTCATATTTTAGATCTAGTCTATACATGAATCTACGAAGTTATACACCTATATAGCGTGATGAATTAGGTCTAGGGGGTGTTGGTGTTTGATGTTAATTGTTACACAAGGTGGTCTCCAATTTTCCCCCGCACATCAATAAAGACAATTTTTCATGTAACACTCTTGTATAGCTGTCCAGTTGTGGCAGCTCTTCATTAGTATGGTTGGTTTTAATTGGGTGTGTTGAGTTTTGAAGCCTAATTCACCGCCGACACTATGAAGATCCTACGCAGAGTGTGGAATGCTGATCGACCTGAGTGGACATGTCGACGTGGGGGTTGGAAGGGGTGGTAAACCCCGAGGGAGTAGTGGGCGGAGCTCCATGAATTTTTTTTATAATGTAACGTTATTTAGTGGAGGGTATTTTAGGAATTTTAGGCTTGTATTATGTTCGCCCTAATTTTGGCTATATAGAGATTAGGGCGCCGTTTTTCTTTCAGAAGAGTAGTCAAAAAAAAGAGAGAAAGAGAGAAATGTAAACTCAAAACTCCATTATAGAAAAATCTGCAGCGACAAAGTAGGCGTAGCTTTCACATTGAAGGTGAACCACTATAAATCTGTGTGTGTTATTTGTTCTTCGCTTATTTACTATTTTTCTGATTAGATAGAATTTGTGACGTAAATCCTAACAGGGTGACGCCAACTACCACTGTTGATGTTCTGAGCTCTTGGAATTCCAATGGAGTAGTAGTGAAACAAAAGGGATGGTGGAGAATGGTGCCAGCCTGCATATGGTGGTCAGTTTGGAAAGAAAGAAATGCTAGAATTTTTTAAGGCAAGCAGAATACAAGGAAACTCAAGATGAGTTGTATTCAGTTCTATTTTTGGGGTAAAGAAAGTACATTAGAGAAGACAGATTCCCTCATAGACTTGATAAGATCCCTGTAAATTCCTTTTTGCATAGTAGGGATCTTGACTTATTTGTAAGTATGGTGTTGCACTAGCTTAGTGCTGATTATATATATATATATATATATATATATATATATATATGCGCGCGCTACCACTAATAATGTAATTAACATCTAACCATACTCAATCATGGCCACGAGGACCGTCACCAAATATTATGCTGACACATGTGTACAATAAACTGAAAATGTACTGTGTAAACTCTTGCAAGCGGAAGAAACCAATCTATGCATATATAGGTACCAAGGCCGACAAGGCCATACATGACTACTATACACATGACATTTATCTACAAGCCTCTAAAGAATATGTGACATCGAAAGGTCGGGACAGGGCGCCGCCATACTCCTATGCATATCAAGAATATCGTCCCACGACTAGACTGCAACTCTGGAACAAGTAGAGCGCTCCAATATCAGCTGAACCTAGTGCGAACAGTCACCCTCTTTACCTGAGCCTGCGGGCATGAAACACAGTGTCCCCCGACAAAAAGGGACGTCAGTACGAATAATATATCGAGTATGTCAGACATGAAAAATAGCATAATAGAGACCTGAAAGTAACTTGAGACGAGAAACAACCAACTAGTAAAGAATGCCTCTAAGGGCCATAATATGCCCAAGTACCATGTCTATGCAGAATGACTCTGAGGGCCATAATATGCATAAGTATCATGTCTGTGTAGAATGCCTCTGAGGGCCATAATATGCCTAAATGCCATGCACATATGCGTATATAATGCCATCAAGCCTCTGTGGACATAATTATTTTTCTTATATATTTGTACCAGCTGCATGTGGAGTGCATATATAACGTCGTATCCCTTTTCCCATGCCCCATACATATATAATGCATACATATAGTAGAGTATATAACTCCTTTGAGGTCAAGGTATGTACATGAATATAATGCACGAATGATATGATAATAAGACACTATAAGTTTGTCGGAGTGATGTAATATCGTTTTACCTCCGATTAACATTATGAATACTAACATCTTTCTCATATACCTCAATAGGAATTTATGGACGTATTTAGACATGCTTTAACATTTGGAAGAATAACATGAACATCCTTAACTACTAAGAGTAGAATTATTTATGGAACAATATTACGTTTACGTTTAGTACTTAGACCATGCCAAAAGAAGAAATAATTTTCCTTAACATACATTTGACGCTCATACGAGCTCGTAAAAGATCGTAAACGATTAATCGTACTTGGGTTACCTTCTTTAAAGCATCCGGACCCTTACTTTACTACGAAGTGATCTCGAATTTGCTATAATCCGTAGGGACACGACGTTAGAACCATGAATCAATGGAGGATGCTCATGTCAAACCTGTAATCGCTTTGGGGTGAAATACCCACTTGGACACTGTATACGACAAAGTGATTTGGTTATTTTTTGGTGAGATATGAGTGAAATAGTGAGTTGCTAAATTTGTAGTAGTTAGTAAATAGTGTTGCTTCCATGCTTAAGAACCTGGATAATTAGCTATAGAGGGAAATGTCTAAATAAATGTAGCAATTTACGTATTGTTAAAATGGCAACTTTTAAATGTCATTATCATGAGTAGACATGTGCCCCTCCCTACTTTAATTACTAAGCACTATGATTCATTAGCAAACTTTCTATAAGTGGACATGGGAGTTGCACGTTTCAGCCACATGCACCAAACATTGGCTTTTATCCATTGCTATATATAATGGTGATCATTCCCTTGTGGGATCCATTTGGACCTATTGTCTCCCAAACATTATCTAAATATTTAACTAGTTATCTTGCATAATTAATTTCTTAATCTCAATTCACTTAAATAATAATCACATTTAATACACTTCATATGCTCATTATCATATTCATGTGATGTGGTACTAGTCCATGGCTTCCTTTCTGCATACACGAAAATATTATTCCAATTATTTTTGTCATATTTTGAAATCTTAAATTATTTCGGGATCGCATCCTTTTATATACCAAGCTCTTGCTACGTAACTTGAATATGACAGAAATTCTTCAAGGCTCGGATCTACTTACATACACCTAACTATTCAAATTATCGCCCGAAAATACTAGTTGTTATAGGTTTCAACTATTGGGATTTATAGTTGTCCCGCATAGATTAGGCTTCATGAGGGGTCCATAAAGGTTTTGGGCTACTCCACCCATTGCCTAAATGTCTTGGGTTGAAACCTCGTATTCTTTGCACGTGGCATCAGATCCAATCTTTGGCAAGCCCATTCTCATTCTTGAAAGCTGCACTAAATTTCTTGCCAAAGTCAGATCACATGCATCGGAAGTTACTTACTTATATGGTTGTTCCGTGTAGGTTGAGTAAAGGCTTTCAAAAGGGTTTCCCAAGTTTTTAGGCCATTCTATCACTTGCTTTAAGATTTTGGATTGGATACTAAGATTCTTTCGCATAAACATATATAACGACGACAACTGTTCATACCTAATTTTGTTTGTGATTAGTTTTCTTTTAATTATTTATGGATTCAATTTGTTTCATGGAGTCAAGGGTATCTTGTTGGTTAGGTAGGTATAATGCCTCCAAGCAGGGGCGGAACCAAGTAGGTCCGAGAGGGTTCGAACCCCATTAAATTGTTTATACATGGTTAAAATTATTTTTTATATATAAATAGTAAATGTTGAACCTCTTTAGTTTCTTTGTGTGTTTACTTGTTAATATTTTGAAATTCTAGTA
Source organism: Anisodus tanguticus (assembly GCA_034509755.1). NCBI lineage: Eukaryota > Viridiplantae > Streptophyta > Magnoliopsida > Solanales > Solanaceae > Anisodus > Anisodus tanguticus. Next base: position 8,639,241 of record CM067555.1, on the reverse strand, counting down.
AAAATTCTGGCTCCCAAGACTAAAATGCATTTCTTCAAAACACCTAGAATTTCACTTGCTATTTCTTAAAGTGCCATTTGTGATATCTTTCCACATGATATATGCTTAAGTCTCTAATTTTTGTTTTTCCTTTTTCAATAGCTTGTCCTTAATACTACTCCCTCTGTTTCATCTCGTTTCTTTGTTTGACTAGGCACGAAGTTTAAGAAAGTATAGAAGACTTTTGAATCTTGTGGTGTTAAATAAAAATATGTGTATGTACCAAAAGTGTCATTTGAGTCCCCACAGAATCTCCTTGAATAATACTCAGGTCATTCAGGCACATCCCCGGGGCATAGCTGGATGGCAAAGGAGGTGAACTTAAAATCCAGTTGGAGGCCTACAGCGTGGGTTCGAATCCTGGTGGGAGCACTTTGCTCTCTTCTGGGATAGGACCTTGTAGGTAATATCAGTTGCTCTGTTCTCAAACCCTGATCATTCAGACACATCCCGGAACCGGTACTACTATCTCCAGAAAGAGTCTGGCGTAAGCCATGAAGCTGGATATTAAAAAAATATTTGATTGCATGTCTTCTCCTTTATTGCCTCACCTTTTCGTATCATATCGAAGTCCACACTAGTCTCTTCATACAACCTTACCGTCTTTACATGTGAAATGTCTCTTCTCCGGTAAGGATGAGGTCTATTTGAATATGGTTTACCTCTAATGTTAAACAAGGGTGATATTTTAAAAGTAGATATCAGGGAAAACAAGTTATCTATAAGCATATTCACCATGTATTTGGTCAAAATTGTCACTATCTTTACCCACAGAATCTCCTTGAATAAAAATCTGATGGTCATGTGGAATCCCTTGAACCAAGTTATCTATAACTTCCCAGAATTCACTCTTATAGTAAAAATTCTTCCCTAACATGTCAGCATATTAGTATGTCAGTTTTGTAATGAGTGCATTTCATGCTAGGGACCAGGGCCGTCAGCTTTTAGAATCGTGGCCTTTACAGTCATTTGCTGTTTGTTTTTGCAGGTGTTCATAATTCTTTCATGCAGTATAGCCGTAGGCACCAATCTCAGTCAGTTCATCTGCATTGGCAGATTCACTGCTGTTTCAATCATTCCAAATGATTATGGCGGTTGCTGGAATGCATCGACAAAACCTGGTGGTAAGGAACGCCGTAGCCATTCAATTAAGCATGGATCGGATTCTACTCAACTTGATGACAAAGTGTAAGAATTTCGACAAACTTAAAAAGCTGAACAGAAGAGAGATAGAAAATACTGGGATTTTTAGTCGGCTGACTCTGGATGCGCCACCCAAATCCAGTCAGTTAGATTATTCTTAATTTTATAGTCCTATTTTTTTTATTCTTGCTGATAGTATAACTCCATTGGAAGGGATTGAAACTTCGGAGTAGAGCCTAGTTTCCCCTCATTCTTCCTTTGAGCTGAGATATAATTTATAGTGATTAATTTTTTATTTTTTTCCCTTGCATTTGCCCTCTCCAGTAGTTGTCAGTTAGCAATATCTACATGTAATTTAGTATTTTTCAAACGGAGCCTTGAGTAACTTGTATATCACATATAGAGGAATTTCTTCATGCTTGCTGTAAACTGCTGGTAAGAATGTATTAATTTCCTTGTGGAGCCTTTCTCATTAATACAAAATATATATAATGTATAATGTGGAATCCTAATACAATAAGGATCATATATCTACCATAATTATACACCACTAATATATTACACAATATATGAAATATATTCTAATTATGGTAAGGTATGTACACGTTAACACATCCCCTTAGTCGGAGCGGGAGGAGCCCAGATGCTAAGACTGGATCTGAAGTCGAGGAAGAGCTGTCTAGGAAGGCCTTTTGTGAATATATCTGCATACTGATATGAAGAAGGCACATGTAACACCTTAACTTGACCAAGGGCAACCTTCTCACGAACAAAGTGTATATCCATCTCAATGTGTTTGGTTCGCTGATGCTGAACCGGGTTATGAGATAAATATATGGCAGATATGTTATCACAGTAAACTAAAGACGCCTTACGCAAAGGATATTGTAGCTCCAAAAGAAGGTTTCGAAGCCAACAGATCTCAGCAACAACATTAGACACGCCTCGGTACTCTATTTCTGCACTCGAACGGGATAGGGTGGCTTGCCGCTTGGCAGACCAAGAAATGCGATTATCCCCTAAGAACACAGTAGCCGGAGGTGGAGCGTCACGTGTCCGGACAGCTTTCCCAATAAGCATCCGTATATGATAACAACATGGTCGGTGCTGAAGGGTAGAGGTGCAATCCATAATCAAGTGTGCTCTTAACATATCGAATGACACGCTTAAGAGTAGTAAAATGAAGCTCCATGGGGGCATGCATAAATAAGCATACATGTTGAACAATATAAGCAATATAAAGCCTGGTGAACATGAGATACTGTAGTGCACCTGCAAGACTCCTGTAAAGTGTGGCATCAGACACAGGGTTACTATCAACAACATTAAGCTTTGATTTAGAGTCAACCGGAGTAGACATTATCTTGCAGTTTGTCATTTGAGCCCTGTATACTATCTCCTCTGCATATTTGCGCTGACACAAAAACATCGAATTTGCAGATCTAGTCACTGATATCCCCAAAAAATAACTCAACTTTCCTAAGTCAGACATGGCAAATTCGGTTTTGAGCAAAGTAATAATCTCACTTTTCAACAAATCAGGGGAGGCAGTAAGAACAATGTAATCCACATATAACAGCAAGTAAGCGGTGCTATTATCTCGATGAAAAATAAAGAGAGAATTATCACACTTACTACATACAAACCCAATCCGCATAATGTACTGTGCAAAGCGATCATACCACGCTCTAGGGGCTTGTTTCAAACGATAAAGTAACTTACGGAGGCGGCATACATATTGATGGGTTGTTGGATGGACAAAGTCAGGTGGCTGGTGCGTGTAAACAGTCTCTTTTAAATCCCCATGTAGAAATACATTTTTCACATCCAGCTGATGAATCGGCCAATGCTTATTCATAACAATGCTCAGAATTGTGCGAATGGTAGCCGATTTAACAACCGGACGAAACGTCTCACCACAATCAACGCCTTCATGTTGGTTAGTGCCATTAGCCACAACTCTTGCCTTGTACCTCTATAGGTCACCACTATCTCTATATTTGTGACGAAAAAGCCACATACAACGGATCACATTAACCCCCTCCGGTCTAGGAACCAAATCTCATATGTGTTGTTTCGTTAAAACATCAAATTCCTCACAGATGGCGGCATTCCAATTTGGGTCTAGTTTGACTAATTTTGAGTTTTGGGGAATATGTGAAATGGTTTGGGTGGACAAGTTAAACTGGACTTTGGGTTTGAAAATCTCGTGTTGAGCACGCGTTTTCGTACGGTGGGTGGGGGCAGAGGTACTGTCGGTATTTAGGGGTGGATTCTGGTTTTGGGAACTGAGCGACGGGGCGTGGTATGACGGGGAACTAGGTTTGACGATAGGGTGGAGTGTCGGGGTGTGGTTTCTAGACTTGACGGTGGTTGTGGTGGCGGCGGCGATATGGGCAGATCGACGTGGTGTGGGCTAGGAGTTGCGCGGTATGAAGTCGGTGGTGGGTTGGGATGGGTTTCAGTTGTGGTGGTGTGGGTGTGTCGGTCTGGGTTCCGTGAACTGGGTGGGATGGGGTTTCGGAATGGCGGTGAGACGGTGACACGATTGGCAGTGGTTGACTGTGCCGGTGGGAGCTCTGTGTGTTAGTCGGAGTAGACGGTGAGACGGTGTTGTGATTTCCGGTGGTAGAAATGGGACAGGCATTGACTGTGGCAGAGCGGAGTCACTGCCGGTGGTGGCAGTGACGGGTGTCGGGGAGGCCGACGGTGGACCAGTGGTGGTAGGACGGTAGAGTTGTTCGAGGACGACGGGGGAGGTATCAGCCTCTAGAAATATGTAGTATGTGTTACGAAATTTTTAGATATTTGCGAAGGGAAAGACCATTTCGTCAAATGTAACGTGACGAGAGACGTGAATTTGACGGGTGGACACATCATAGCACATATAGCCCCTATGATTAGACGGAAACCCTACGAAGACAGATGGAGTGGTTCGGGGTGCTAATTTGTGAGGGGCAGTAGAGGCAAGGTTGGGGAAACACATGCAACCGAAAATCCGAATATGATCATAAGTGGGGATCCGACTGTATAGTATTTCTGTTGGGGTCATGTTGTGAAGAGTGCTAGTTGGTAAAATATTTAGGACGTATTTTACCATTTTGACTGCATAGACCCAGAAATACGGAGGTAGAGAGGCATGAAACAGTAGAGTACGAACCATGTTATTTATAGTACAGATGATTCATTCTACTTTGCCATTCTGAGGGGAGGTGTGAGAACACGAGAATCGAAAAACTATGTCATTATTTGTACAAAAATGTTGAAACATAGTTATTGAATTCACGGTCATTATCACACTGAAAGGATTTAATATTCTTCTCAAATTGTGTTTTGATAAAGGCACAAAACTCGAGGAATTTGGCAAACACTTCATATTTAAATTTTAATGGGTAAATTCAAATAAAATGAGAAAAATCATCTAACATGACGAGAGAATATTTATGACCGTTTGAACTAGAGATAAGAGATGTCCATAAATCAACATGAATACTATCAAATGGTGAAAACATAACACTTGTAGATGGCTTAAAAAGAAGACGAACATGTTTGCCTACAGAGCAAGAAACACAGTGCTGGGCAAGTTTCCCATTATTACATTTAATAAAATTATTGCTTCTAAGAAAATAAAAAACCGGGGCTCCTAGGTGTCCAAGCCTATTATGTCACGTTGATGGAGAGATAGCAGCTAAAGAGATAGGGGCAGGATCTGGCCGCGGAGGTGGATGGAAAAGGATATAGATCCTCCGTGCTATTGCATCTCGTAAGAGGTGTCCCCGTACGAAGACCCTTCATAGTAAAATCAAAAGGGTCAAAGTCAACAGAGACGGAATTATTATGAGTGAATTTGCGGATAGAAATTAAACTCTTAATGATGTTTGGAGCATATTACACGTTATTGAGGGAAAATGGTGGGTGAGGTGGCTGAGTGTAAGTGGTAGCATAACCCTTAATTGGAATGTGATGGCCATTACCGATAGTTATATATTGAGGATGCTTTAGACGAAATAGTTTGGGAAGATTACCTGCAGAACGGGTGAGGTGAGAAGTGGCCCCCGTATCCATGTACCAATTGTCATCGGGTTGCTGCAAGTTCAAACTGCTGAAAGCCTAGCCCAAATCAGAGGAGACCAAACCAGTGGGCTGCTGCGGGAACTGGGCTTGTGCGACATAGTCTTGGTGTTGTTGGAATTGGGCTAGACGGTACCCTAGAACTGGGCCAAGTAAGCCTTGTTGCTGAAATGGGAATTGGGCTGGTGAATAGACCGGATAAGCAGCCTAATTCTGGTTCTGGAAACTGTTTGTTGGGCCGATTCACGAGGCAGATGAGGTGGGCTGCTGCGGCTGTTGGGCCCTGCCACCTTTCCCATGACCCTTACCACCACGTCCATTGCCACGACCTCTGTCGCCTCTGCCATCGCGGTTCTACCGCGGCTGACCTTTCTCCGACAGTGTTGGCTGGCCGGTGGCAATGTTATTTGGCGTAGGCGTGTCAACTGCTAACGCCTTTTGGTTGTGCTCGTTTTTCTTCGCACGTCGGGTCTCCTCCAACGGTAATTGCGAACGGGCTTTGTTAAAACTGGTAGAGGGTCAGCCTGCTGTATCATCGTGGCTAGAGTGTCATATTCACCCTTTGGTAGGCCTGCAACCAATTGTAAGACCATCTTTGATTCGAAAACACGCGTTCCGACGTTGGACAATTGGTCTGCCACCAGTTTCAACTGCTTGCAATACTCAGACATATTAGAAAAAAATTCAAGATAGGTGTTGTTGAAATAGTCTTCCAAGTACATTGCGTGAGTGTTCTTGTTGTCTTGAAAATTTTCTTCCAAATATGTCCATAACTCACGGGCGGAGGCACCCATTTTCATGATTGTGTATAGTAAATCCTTGGATATAGTGTCATATATTCACTGTTTGACCACGGCATCGAGACGACTTCATGTGATGTGATCCATATCAGGAGGGCGGGGGAAAGAGTCGTCTATATGATCAAGCGCATAATATACACATATATGAATTCAAAACAGTTCCATCCATCACCAGTATTGGCCATCTTCTTGATAAAAAATTAAAGGTATAAAATTTTTGATGTTAGTAACGGCGAGAGCCGGATGGAAGGATGGTGAGGAGAGGGTTGGGGGAGGTGTTTGGATGACGAATGGGGTAGAAGTGGAAGCATCGGGAGATGTGGGAGTAGCCAAAGGATCCATAGGAATATTTAGAAAAATCGAGAAGCCGTCGGCCGAAGAGGAAGAATTAGGGGGGCAGCGGCAAAGAGGATTTTTCTAGGTTAGGGTTTTGGCTCTGATACCATGTGAATGTATTAATCTCCCTTGAGAGTCTTTCTCATTAATACAAATATATATAATGTACAATGTGGAACCCTAATACAATAAGGATCATATATCTATCATAATTATGCATCACTAAATATTACACCATATATGAAATATATTCTAAATATGGTAAGGTATGTACACGTTAATACTGTTGTTTCTGTGTGTTGAATCTTGATTAGTGCAACTAAATTCAAATTTTAGAGATTAACCCGCAGAACGCATTATTTAGAATCATAAGTCCTACTTGGGACTTCTAATCAATTTGATCATATATGCATACAACAAAGAGGTGATTAAAACTTTAGCTACTCAACTAAATCTGTTGCGCGGATTGAGTAATTGAAACACCACTCACGTAAACATGGTTTTCAGAGAGGTGATGGTGGGGTGGATAGGGAGCCTGGTATGGATGGATTAAGCAATGATTAAGCTCAAAAGTGCAGCAACTTATGGTCACTATTATTTTACTAGACTTGGGGCTTCATGTGAATGTTGAATCATATATCTAAACCAGAAGTCACCCCTTGCAAACACAGTAGAAGTTAAGGCAACAAGCTCTTGGTGATAGAGGAATCGGGTTTTCAAACGGAACCAAAAAGGGGTACTCTTTAGTTGGTTGGAAGATAGGAAAAGAATACAGACAGCAAAAATATTTAGTAAAAGGAGGATTACTTATGTTAGCAGATGTTTGGTGTGCAATATTCTCGCAAAGACGTGGACCACTTCCTCCTACATTGTCAGGTGAGAACACGCTTGTTGGAGATAAGATTCCGGTTTGTACACGAAGTTGCAATAGGCAATGCAGGATTATGTAAATTTGTTGAGTAGCATTTCATTACCAGTTTCTTTTGTTGCACTCATAAGGTTTCGGCTAGTATAGACAACTATATTCCATTTGTAGAAAGTCTTATTATGTTTTAGATTCTTTACTTCCTGATATATTGCTTTTTTCTATTATCAATAAAGAGGAAAGGGTAGAAGGTTGGAAAGAAAAAAGACCAACTTGCTGAATAAACAGGCAAATAAATCGGACATGGTTAATACAAGGAGGTGACTTAAAGGCACCCTTTTGTTGATCACACTGCATATTCAACTGTTATTCATCCTATTTTCACAATACATCAAACATAAACTGAACCAAATAAAAAAATACAACCAGATAAGGACTACCTATATTTCCATGATCATGGATATGCCAAAAGGACACTAATCTCATTTCCTGACTGTAACTAAAGCTCTTTCCCCTTTCTCCATCCTCATGCCCATAGATAGTCACTTTCTAATCTTGTGAATTTCATGTGGCAAATCATGGGAAGAAAACTAATATACCGCCCCATTATATTAAGTTAGATCAAATGGATATAGTACAGCCTAATTCCTTAGCAGCCATATCAAGAAATTGTGTACACATTCCATTTTCAATTTGGCTGTTAGCTTCCCACGTCAAACACTTTTCGATATCCCTTTGCCAGTTAATAGTGCCAATGTTTTAAGTACTTATAAGCAGGACCACTGACACCATTTACATCTGCTCGTTTAGCTCTAGTTTTTATTGAACCAGCATGCATAATGGTACGAAGGACTGACGTGCTGAGAGCGCGTACGAGAGCACTTGGATGAGAAATACAACAAACTGTGGCCGGTAAGCGGCACTGCAATATATTAACAATAAGTATATATCATCTTAAATGTGATAAGAGAATTTTCACTGGTAAAAAATCATTTTACCAAGGTAAAGAGATATTACCTTCAACAAGTTTGACAGGCCATCAACGATTGCTGATCCAGATTCTCCCCACTCAAGCACGGGTTGTATTGCCCTAGCTATCACTTCCAGAAGCTGCTCGACAATGTTCAATTGCAAGCAAGAAAATTTACAAAAAATGAAAAAGAAATAAAATATGATGATCAATCAATTGCCATTCAGACACATCATATTACTTGGAACTCCCGAGCATATAGAAAGGGTGTCTTTGGTATGGAAGAAAACATTTTCCAGAAAATGTTTTCCAATTTTCCTATGTTTGGTTGGCCAAAATCTTTGGAAAACATTTTTTCTAGGAAAATAAGTTCCTCAAAAATGAGGAAAATAACTTTAATGGAAGTAGAGAAAACAAGTTACATAAGTGACATTCCAAGTTCATTGCCTCTTCCCACCCACCCATCCAACGCCCTCAACCCCCACCCATTGACCGACCCACCCCCCGCCACCCCGAAAACCCCACTCCCCACTCCATTCCACCGCCATAGTGTTTTCCTAGATCACATACAAATTCTCTTAGGATGATATTTTTTCCTTCCTTACCAAACACTAGAAAATAAGTAAGAACCCACTTGTTTTCCAAGAAAACATTTTCGAAAACATTTTCCATGGAAAACATTTCCCTTCATACCAAACACACCCAAAGTCATAGCTTTGCTGAATCAAAGATTAACTTCAATGAGAAATAGGGAATGATTTAACTGAAGTTGTTATTACCAGTAAGGTGCATGCATCTCCGTCTACAAGCATCCCATTTGTGGCCCGTAAAAGGAGGTCTGGTGCGCTAGCAAGAATTACCAAAGATTCCGGTGTATTACGATTCCTCATTAGTTCTGCGATCAATTTCACAATTCGTTGGTTTATCCTCCACATCTTCTGACCAAGATCATCATCTTTGGCAATCCATGGTTGCAATTCCTTGTCCGCCTGACAAGTACATGAAGCAAGGAAAGTGACTAAACAGATATGGTGATGAAGACCGAAATGACTAGGCACAAAGTTACAATATGATTAAAGATGGAAATCAAAAAAGCTTCACGAGGCAGACAAGTATCCCACAGCACAAAAACATCTAAAATGTATATCTTTTATAAATATGTGGCCACAAATTATTTATGGACAAAAATGTGAAATTTGAAAGCATGTACATCTGTGAAAGCCTTATGGATCCAACTAACAGAAATTGAGCTTAAAATCGGCTGCTGCAAAAAAAGGTTCATATTCTCTCTTTTTTCTAGAGGAATAGTGAAGAATCTAATGTATCTTTCAAGAAAAAAAAAGTTCATATTCATATCATCAAATTCAAAAAAAAAAAGCAAAATCTGGACCAGAAGAACAACGGCTGTTGCAGCTTTTGCAGCTTTTGCAGGCAATGCTGATACAACGTTGCATAGTGCGTCAACGACCTGTAAAAAGCTAATAAGCGTCTTATATTTTAAAAGGTAGCAGTGCAAAAGCTGCTTTTCGGTTGTAAAGAAATGGATCTTGAGACTAACTCAACCCCAAAAGCTAGCTCATAAGGGAAGGATTTCCCAAAGACCATATAAGGAGATCACAACCTATTTCCTCAATAGGACTTAACACCCCTCCTACACACATCACTGGACAACTAAAGCATGGATAGCATAACACAGGGGCCCAACATTTGAGAAACACAACTACAGGCATCGTCGTTGGCTCTGAAACCATGCGAAGAAATAAACCTAGGGCAGACGATCCAAAAAAGGATTTCCCAAGATCATACAAGGAGACCACAACCCATTCCCTCAACCAATGTAGGATTTAACATTGGTAAAAGCTAATAAGTATCTTATGTTTTAAGGTAATCCCGCAAAAGCTTCATTTTAGTAAAAGCTAATTATGTATCTTGTGCTTTTTAAGGTACTATTGCAAAAGATGCATATTGTCTGAATTGATTAGTCATATTTTTCCAGCATTTATAATGCAACTGATGGTAATCACAACCATTAATTGCATGTATTTTAACCATTTCCCATTCTTGCTTGAAGTTGTATTTTACTTAATCCCTTGCTCTGCTGTTTGTGCCATGTAGTGTTTGGCCATAATTCACTTGCAAATATTGAAGTCATTATTTGCAAGTTGAAGTTTGGCCATCAGTATGTGCAAATACTGAACTTCATTATTTGAAATAGTGATGAAAGATTGAAAATTTGGTTTGAGATGTATTTCAAGTGAAATACTGTTTTTTGACTCACAGAAATTCCAATATTGAACTTATGTATTCAAAACATTGGTGAGAAATTGAGATATTTGTTTGAGTATTTCAAATGAAATAATGTTTTTTACTCATAAAGCTACTTTTTTTTTCAAGTGAATTTGATGTCAATTCTTTTTAAGATCAACTTCAAATACTCTCATCTTTATTTCATCCAAATATTGACCAAGCACCTATTCAATAGGTTTTAAATTGAGTAATTATACAGTTTCAAAAGGAAACTAAAAATCTTATTTCGTAAGTCGTGATAGCAGAAAACATAATATTAGAATTGTGTCTTATCCAGCTATCTTTTGAGTAGTTAACTGAGAACTATATTTCCATCTGTCATCCCTTTCTAACAGAAATGGATATAGTCATGGAAGAATTACATTACTCATTTAGTAGGATAATGCTAAATTATGATTTCACACTTGAATTGTTTAATGGATTTGAATCCTTCAAAATTGCGAATTAGTCAGTGTAACATATTATAATATTAATAGCTAAAAGGAAATATCACCCAAAAAAAGAAAAAGAGGCAAGGTGAAATCTAAATTCATGGAAGTTGATGCTTCTAACCAAAATTTTAATTAGTTCACAAGGTTTCTCTTATTATTTTGTAAGGGATAAGTGTACAGAAAATTGATAAAAGTTTGATGCTATAAACATCTGTAACTCAAACATAAAACATTATCTTAATTTCCTTGGTATAATATTCAACTCCCTCACCCCCCCCCCCCCCCCAGGATTAATTCAATATTTAATCTCACCTTATAAATGTATACCTTGCATCGTCAATTAAGTCATGTAAGGCCTCATTTGTTTGCACTTAATAAAAGTTCGAATCTAAATCATTTAGATCTCAAGTGTTTGTTTTTTACAACCACTTAATAGGTCTGAATGATTAAGATCTACTACAAATTCTTAATATTACTAAGATGCTAGCTATTCAAGGATTTTTGTAAAGATGGCATTTCACTACTATTCCATACACTCCACTAATCGCTGCCGCTCACTAATATCAATCACCACTACCCATCACCCTCAGCCACAATCAGCGGTCACCACCAGTCCACCACTAGCCTACGATCATCGCCATCGCCGCCAACCACCATTTCCACAACAACCATCAATCACTACAAAAAATACCACTATCAGCCACAACTATATATCGTCAACTACGTACAACTATCGATCATCACCACCATCATTAACTATCTATATGTATCAACCATCACCATCAAACATTATTGTCAATGACCATCACTACTTGCTACTATGTGCCCACAACCACCACCTCAGTCACAACCACCATCATTGCCATCTCCACTACCAATCATCACATAATATTTCTTAAAATAATTAGTTAATATGATATAAGATTAATTAGCATTCTACATGAATTTTATATTCAAGTAAAGACAAGTTTTATATATTTAGATGTTGAAAAAACAAGCAGTCTTTGTAATACCTTTTTGTACTTTCTACAGTACCTTCTTGGTACTTGATTTATAAAATTACCTTACTTCATCAAAAAAAAGAACTCCCCAAAGCATAAACAAGTTCTAAGGGAGGTAAAGTTGCAATTGCCTGTCAAAATTGTTCTAATTTTCAGCCAACGTGTATTAGCAAATAGAATCTCTTCCTATCAAGAAAGCTATCGGAAGGGGGTGGGGAGGAAAAGAATGTAGCATTGAAACACATGAAGAAGGAAAGCGACACATATTTTCCGAACTTTAAAGGTTAGTGATCTCCTTAAATTTTAGCATTGGCGTTGCCTATGTTCTAAATGTCACACGGTCTTCAAATCTTTGATGCCAAAACTATGGACCAACCAACAATTTGTAACTTCAAGTGAGAATTGTCATGGGATGGTCAAGTTAAAAACGCCATATGATAACAAGCTCTAGCATTGCAGTACCATATATATACTTTCAGGTATACATTATATTATTTCAAATTAAACACTATATAATCAACAATATCATGAAGTAATGTGGTGCATACCTGTCTCCATCCCTGCTGAACGGAAGTGCTTTCTGCAGTTGGTTGTGTTTCAGGTGATGCAATTAACTTGTGCCACAGCAACGATACAACAGAAAAACATAATTCTTGTTTCTCCGCCAGTATCGACTTTATAAGATCTTCTGCATTGCAATTGAATCCTATATGTCTGTCCATTGTCAGAAAGTTGGCCAAATCTGAAGCATCTAAAGGGAAATTTGCGATCCCTTTACTACTGGTGCACTGTGCAACCTCGCTTGAGTGTAAAACTTCCGTTAAAGTTTTGCAATCAGTTGAGTGCTTGCACTCGAGCAACGATGATTGTTCTGCAGTTAAGCAGGTGCAATTGCTATATTTATTATGTTTTTTCCCATTCAAGCACGAGCTTCTTTTCTTAAGAACAGGTGCAGGTATTAGGTGTGCTTCCAATGGTTCAGCCTTGTTGACAATTGATGCAACAGCTTTGCTATGAATATCAATGAGGTCATACAGTGAAGATGCTCTGGAGAGAATTTCATTATCCCACTTACACCGTATTAAGACCGAAAGAGCATGCATGCAAGCCTTGGAGCGTTTAAACAGATCAGAAATATGAGCAGCTACCATAGCTGCAGCAACTATCTCATTTGAGCTGTAGCTCCATGAAGTTCCAATAGATGATGGTTTCAAAGAGAAAAGAGCCTCCAGAATTGTCAATATCCTCCGAGTGTGACAGACAGCAGAATGAATCCCATTTTTTAAGTCAACAGACGAATCATTTGCATGCTTTGCGGCATCCAGGATGGTTTTTGGATCCGAATAGTTACTCGCTCTTGAAAGCAAAGGAAAGAGTTGAAGTTCACATGAAAGAGCACAGACAGCAGCAAGGACATAAGAATCAAATGCTGAAACAGGTCCTTGTTTTTTCACTTTCTTGGTTCTTCTTTCTTTCTGCTTTCCATTGGTTTCCAGCGAGTCCGAACCCATTTCACTAGGTTGGTGAGAATCTTCACCTACAGGCCTTCTGCTCCCATTTGTTTTTGCTTCATGACTGACACATACAGTTAAGACAACAAAAAGAAGACGAGAAGCAAGTTCTACAGAAGCACATGACTCCAAGAACAATGAATGAACCATTGTTCGCAATTCTGCGACAGCAAGATTTTTGGAGGCAGAGCCAAAGATGTATCTGGTTTTTCTGATTTCCTCTCTGGAGGTCTCAGATGGGAACGTTCTCTGAAGAATTGCTTCCACTGTGGCCACAAATATTTTCATGAGACAAGTTTCGGATGGACTCCCACGAGGAAGATACTCAAGAACCTTAAGTAGTGGTATATACAGGTTCCATGATAAAATAGGTGGTTGCAGAGGGGTGGCAATTATAATTTCAGGAAGATCAACAGCTGATGAACTTAAAGGAATCAAGCCATAAGCAGCCTCCCATATGGTACATATTCTCCATTCAACTTCAGGTCCATGTGCACAAAGCATTGACGCAATCCCTTGCGCAGTGGCTTCAACTGTGGCTTCTGCTGCAGGCACTTCTCTCTGAAGAACATTTCATGATTGGTAGTCACTATCAAAAACAACTACTTGATAAATTTGGAAGAGTTCTGCAGAAAGTCCAGATTTACCACAAACATAACATTCAATTTTCAAACCAATGGATATACCTGTTCGTGTTGAATTTCAATTCCTTCAACTTGCCTTAATGGAGGAAAGAGCAGAGCAGGTTGTGAAAGTACTCGGAAAAGTAAAGCAGCTGCAGTATCTGCAGCAACGCCTGCTCTCATGGACATGGCAATTCCAATTGCACGTAAGAAATGCAAATGCATCCAATTCCTAGGAAGCTTCAGCAATACATAGAAGGTTAGAAATTCTACATGTGAATTGAAAACAACCACAATTAAGACAAATTCAATTAGTGGAGTACTAATCAGGTACACTAGGATTTTGATATGGTACCCTTCCATATGTAATGAAATACTTTTTGGTGGCGAACATACAAGAGGTCATAATTCCTGCAAAAGGACTTCATAGAAAGCTGAGAACAAAATTGAAAAACTGGCAATGTGCAAGAAGCCAACCATTACAGAATGGCTTTATTGAAGGTAGGTAAGATTAAGTCAGTTTCTGAAATTGAAATGAAAGTAAAATAGAGATCAATTCTCACCATATGAGTAAGTTGCTTGTGGTTTTATATGAAGTATCTAAAGGGTGTAGGCATATCATGCAACGACTCGGGGAAATGAAAGCATGGAAACAATATCATGTAATGTCTACACTTCATGGTACACCCCACGTTATTGATGTAGGATTAAGGGATGTGACATAATTTTATCACAAAAAAGGAGTCTGTTTGGTATACGTAGGAGGCTAAGACCATCCTCCGTGGCAAGGACCTTAAGAAATTATGGTCGAAGAAAAGACTGTCATATGATGGATATAAGGCTTAGGCAATGAGCCTTGAAACAGAGTCTTAATATTCGACCTGTAAATAAAACAATATAATATTTCTGATTCTCCAGGTTCAACAATCAAAACTCAAATTGTTCATGGCACTATTTAATTAGGAGTTCTATGTTTTCTCTAGCATGAATGTTGACTGCTGATGCATGGAGATTAAACAGTCAGTTAGCCGTTGCTTTTTTAAAATCTTTGATCCCAAGTCTATCTCAGCACTTTGGTGTTGTGACTGTCTCCCAATTACTAAGTGAATCCCATAGGAAACCCCTTTGAACTTTTTCAGCTTTCTTGTAACACCAACTGGAGCATTCAACAAAGACATGAAATATGTAGGAGCACTTGCTTTCCTCCTTTGGATAGATATCTCTTTTTCCAGCATGCAAGTCTCTTTTCTACACTCTCAATCACCAGGTTCCAAACTGTTTGATCCTTGTAAGATGCTCGAACTGGTAAACCATGATAAGTAGTAGGAAACGCCCCCACCTTGCAATTTAACACATGCTAATGCCTCTATGTTTACCACCTCACCAACTGGGAGTTTTATACCTGACACCACCTGGAACTATGTCAACACTTGTCTCAAGTACTCCACTGCTTTTCCCACTAGAAAGTGTCATTGAGTACTATGCTTTTCCTGCTAGAAACTGTTTGTGCCATAAATATCTAACTGAAACATGAGAGCAGCAGATGCACCCCCGGCAGCCCTGCCAACCGCCAATGGTGTTGTTTTACACCTCAAGATACCTGTGAGGCAGAAACATGAACACCGGCGGAGCTTTCTGTTCTGTTACCTTGAGCCACCAATTCCATCGGTGGCAACTTCATTTTGGCTATCTACATCAACCTTCCTTTTCCCTCCATGTCATTTGCCCATTCATTACTTCCTTTCATCAACAAATTATCAAAAAAGTATCTTAGCTGATACATAGAAGTCCTTAAAATGACCAACTCCAGTTATGGAAAACTCAGTCTAGCACTACTTTATTAAGTTGCGGACCAGTATCAAAACAGATATCCAACTTATATGAGGAGGTTAGGAACAGAGGGAGAGCACTTCAGTGATGCAAGGAGATGAAACAATACTCTGAAAGGTTATGAAAGAAAAGATGGAGCATCATAAAGGATAGACAGGGAAAAAAGATAGGAACTAGTTCACCCACTTATTTTGTTTTTCAGTCCCTACACCACTAGGTCGTGCATTTTTATGGAGAGAAGAAAGGAGAACAGTGCAATAACTTTCTCCCTCACTGAGTATCCAAACCTGCAGTTCTTTTTCGACTCTTGCCTTTATCTCATCAATTCTAGATTCTTCCTCAAGACCAGCTCATACCATCATTAATCAGCTTACTAATTTCCATCTACATGCTAAAGCACATATATGAGTTTGGTGAGCCTAAGGTGTTTACACTATTTGGAAATAGAGTAAAAGTTCAACTAGGATGGAATTTATGCACTTCTTGTAAACCTAGAAAAATCAAGAATCCTTTGCAGAATCAATTCAAAGCGGAAATTGTCTCCATTTTTGTTATCGGAGTTAGTGAAGCTAAGAAAAGTCTAGATTTGCATTGAGTGTATAAACCTCCACTAAAATGGGTGACATGCATATAAGATTAATGACGTTGGTAGAAACATCAGCTAGTACTTAAGATGTAACACCCCACATGGTGGAGGATTAATCCCTTTCCCAAGAACTAGCTTAAGGGAAAAGAAGAGACATAATAAAAAGTTTACTCTCCTCTTGTTCATACTCCACTTAACTCTTCCTTCTCTATCTTTCAGATATCCTTCTTAAGATTGTAATTTAGCTGTCTTTTCCTCTACATGAAGGCCGAAAACCACCAAACTACCTTCTCCGTCTCCCCCCACAGCGAAGGCAATTTGTTGAAAACTAGCATTGGGATGCTGCAGCCATGAAACACTGTCCAAATATATTCTAAATCAGAATTATAGCATACTAGCTGTGGACAAGTTTTTATGCAATTCATACTGTAAGAAATTTAATCCTGTGCCCAACAGATTGTGACAGTTCAAAAGTATCAGCATACAGTTGTATATAGAAACCCCAAATGAAAAGCTGCGAAAATGATAAAGATGGAACGTTCAAATATATGTAATTGGTCTCTACAGAAACTTGTTCAAACTACTTTGGTTGGAAGTTTAATAACTCACCTGCAAACCAGAAGCATAATCTTCAGCTGCTCGAAGAAGTTCCACTAGCTGAACAGCAGCATCAAGTGCATCTGGAGCCCAGGATGGTGGAGCTTCTAGAAGTCCAAGAAGAAGCCTCTGGGTGGCACTTGGAGTAGCAATTGCATAGTATCTAATCCAGAAGCAGATGTTAAAGATCACTTTTCTATCTCAAAATCTCTAAAAATAAGCTGACCAATGCTCTTACCTATGAAACAATCGTGCATACGGCTCAAGTGCTGGTAGCCCTGCAACAAGATGCTCATCCATAGGTGTTGTAGGAGGTGGAAGCAAAAGAGCAGGGACGGCAGCTGCAGTCAAGGTAGCAGTCTCATAACGAGCGACTTCTTCATCACAAACACTTAAAATAACACCAGCACCATTGGCAACTGCCCACCTCGGAGTTGAAGGGATTAACTGAGGATGCTTTCCGGAGCCACGGGAAGAAGCTAAGATAAAATGCTGAGTCAATAAAGTATATCACAATTATAAAGTGTGAACATTCTCTCAAAATACTATCTCATACTTCCATATAACAACAACAACAACAACAACAACAACAACAAACCCAGTGTGGTCCCACAAGGTGGAGTCTGAGGGTAGGATGTACGCAAACCTTACCTCTACTTTTGTGAGGTAAAGAGGATGTTTCCGGTGGGGTCTGAGGATAGGATGCACGCAAACCTTACATCTACCTTTGTGAGGTACAGAAGTTTCCGGTAGACCCTCGGCTCAGAAGAAAAGTATTTGTCGCAGAAATATATGAAAGGAGACAACAAATAACAACAACAACAACAACATACCCAGTGAAATCTCACACCGTGGGGTCTGGAGAGGGTAGAGTGTACACAGACCTTACCTCCACTTTGGTAGGAAACAACAAATAACAAGATATAAAATAAATGTGGAAACATATAGTAATACCAATCAAAGAAATAAAAAGAATGTGATATCTGACAACTACTGCTAAAAGGAAAAGAGGAGAGGAGGAAAACTCGGCCCCTCCCTCCCCAAACTTAGCTACCTACTACTAGGCTTCTACCCTAAACCTAGACCTCCATATCTTCCTATCTAAGGTCATGTCCTAAGTCAGCTGAAGTTGTGTCAGTCTAATCATCTCCCCTCAGTTCTTCTTCGGCCTACCTCTACCTCTCTTAACTCCAGCTACAGCCAACCTCTCGTACCTCCTTACTGGTGCATCATTGCTCCTCCTCTTCACATGCCAGAAGCCTTGCTTCCCTCATTTTGTCTGCCACTGATGTCACTCCCACCTTGTCCCGTATAACTTCGTTCCTAATTATATCTTTCCTCATATGCCTACACATCCATCTAAGCATCCTCATCTCTGCTACCTTCGTCTTCAGAACGTGAACATTCTTGACTGGCCAACACTTTACACCATACAACAATGCTGGTCTAACCACCACTTTGTAGAACTTTCCTTTATGCCTTGACGACACATTCTTATCGCACGGTACCCCGAAGGCAAGCCTCCATTTCACCCACCCCGCTCCAAAGTGATGAGTGACATCATCGTCAATCTCCCCGTCTCCCTGGATTACAGACCCGAGATACTTGAAGTTTCCTCTCTTAGGTATGAGTTGTTCCTCTATCTTCCCAGCAACCTCTGTCTCATATGCAATGTCACTGAATTTTCACTCTAGGTACTCCATTTTAGTCCTGCTTAACCTGAAACTTTTAGACTCTAAAGTCTTTCTCCAAACTCCTAGCCTATCATTAACTCCACCGCGTGTCTCGTCGATCAAAATTATGTCATATGCGAATAACATACACGGTACCTCCCCTTGAATATGTTGTGTCAATTCGTCTATCACTAAGGAAAATAGGAACGAGCTACAGGCTGATCCCTAGTGCAACCCCATCATGACCGGGAAGTGTTCAGAGTCACCTTCCACTGTCCTAACCCGAGTCTGGGCTCCATCAATAACTCATACTTCCATACAAAACTAAATGTATTGGTGTAATAGGAGGGCCACAAACCATAAGAAGAAAATGAAAAGAAATATGCAGAAGTATTAACAAATATATAAAACAATTCATACAATCACCACTGCAAACTTTCATATATGTGAAAAGCTTAGATTTTCCACTAAGAAATTGGTTGCCCTCCTCTCTAAAGGTACCTAAAATCTTGTCACATGGAGAAAGGAACTCTAGTTCCTAATAATTCAAAAATTAAAAATGAAAATACTATAAAGTTATTGTGTGAACACTTAAAACCAGAAAATAAATCATAAATACTCATTATAATATAAATTATTAGAATAAGAATAGGAATAAGATTTGTATATAGTATCCTACATGGAAAATGATTGAGATATAGTGCCTATAAAGAGAAATCTATGTAATGTTGCAGATACACAATTCAACAATATTTTTCTCCCATAATTTCTCACATGGTATCAGAGTCATAATAAAATATTATCATCGAAAAAATTCGACATGAACAGTACTGATGAACAACTTTTTCTTTACCAAAATTCTGATCGTCGGAATTAGGGTTCCGGCGATTCCAAACTGTTTCCGGCCATTTTTTTAGAATTTCTTTTTATGGTCAACGTCGTGCGAGATTCCGAGCTGACCCATACCACTTTCTTCAAGTTCCGATAACTTTTCCGACATAATTTGTTTTCCAGTAGGGTCATGACATCATTCTGACCCTACCCATATAATTTTTTTCCTGATCCGAGCACTCTCCGATGATCAGATCTACTTTTTCTGGAAACAAGACAATTTTTTTAGATCCGGCTGCGAAACTTTCCAAATTCTATCCAACTTGTTTTTCAATAATTTTTTTGTTGACAAAGGAACCCGCAGCCGCTACCCTTCAGGTGCGCACAGGGTAAATCCTGCTCCTGTGCAAATAGCTCAATTTATTTTTCAATATTTTAGGCTACAAATTTCAGATTTCACATGATGTCTTTCGGATATGATATTTTTAGATCCAAAAATACGAGAATCGGAACTTCAAAATCCATAATAAGAAGATCAAAAATTAGAACATTCTAGTCTACGAAGAATCGACGAAAAGGCCCCTTTGAAAGATCCCAACCTAAGTGTAGTTATTGTAATAGGCTTGGACACATCGTGGAGTATGCAGATCTCGACCTAAGTGTAGTTATTGTAATAAATTTGGACACACTCGTGAAGTATGCTATTCTCTACATGGTCAACCACCAAAGAATGCTCAAACTGCCACTACAGGTAATAAACGGGTTTATTTATCCAAATAAGAAATTTAATGAGTACATTCAGTATCGTGTACGTAAGCAGACATCTCTACAAGTAGCCTCAGTCGCACAGTCTAATACACTTGGATCGTGGGTTGTAGACTCTGATGCTTCTGATCATATTTCTGGTGATAAATCACTTTTGTTGAATATTGATTATTCACCGTCTCTTCCCGCTATTACTTTAGCCAATGGGATCCAAGCAAAAGCAAAAGGAGCAAAAGCAAAAAGAGTTGGACAAGCTAATTCCATATCCTCTGTCACTCTAAATTTTGTTATTTATGTCCCTAGTAGTCCTTTTAATCTTACATTGGTCAGTCGTTTGGCTTGTGCCTTAAATTGTGCCATAATATTTCTTGATGATTCTTTTATTATGCAAGACCATGCTACGGATAAATAATTGGCGTAGGATATGCATCATAAGGCCTCTACTACCTTACCTCTACTCTTAATTCCTTCATAGTAGGTCTGATTACAGATCCTCCAAACTTAATCCACAAATGATTGGGACATCTGAGTCTGTTCAAGCAACAAAAGATAGTGCCTAATTTGTCTAGTCTGTCCAAATTAGATTGTGAGTCATGTCAACTTGGGAAACACACTCGCACTACTTTTCCACATATTGTTGAGAGTCGTGGAGAGTATTTTTTCCTTAGTGCATTATGATATTTGGGGTCTTAGCAGAGTCTGTTCAACCTTAGAATTTCGTTATTTTGTTAGTTTTATTGATGATTATTCAAGATGTACTTGGATTTTCTTAATGAAAGATCGTTCTGAGTTGTTTTCTATATTCCAGAGTTTTTGTGCTGAAAACACGAAATCAATTTGGTGTCTCTATTAGTACGTTTTGAAGTGATAATGCCTTAGAATATTTGTCCACTTAGTTTCAATAATTTATGACTCACCAACGAATTATTCATTAGAAATCTTGTCCATACACTCCTCAGCAAAATGAGGTAGCAAAGAGGAAGAATAGGCACCTCAATGAGACTGCTCGCACTCTTCTCATTCAGTCTCATGTTCCGCTGCATTTTTGGGGCGATGCAGTTCTTACATCTTGCTATTTAATTAATCGGATGCCCTCATCTTTAATTCCGAATCAAATTCCTTATTCAATAGTGTTTTCCCAGTCACCTCTATACTCTTTCCCCCCTGTGTATTTGGGAGCACATGCTTTGTTCATAACTTAACCCTTGGGAAAGATAAATTAGCCCCTCGTGCTTTCAAATGTGTCTTTCTTGGTTATTCTCAGGTTTAAAAGGGGTATAATTGCTACTCGCCTGATCTTCATCGGTACCTTATGTCAACAGATGTCACATTCTTGTGATCATTCTCTACATATCTGAGGTCTTACCTATACCGACTTTTGAGGAATCTACTGTTACTTCTACATCTCCATCCACAGCACCACCAATCTTGCCAATTTGTGAAGAATCTACAGTTACTTCTACGTATCCACCCACAGTGCCACCACTCCTGGCTTATCATCATCGTCCACGTCCAGCATCAGGCCCAAAAGAAAGATTCATGTCCTGCACCGGACCCTGCCCCTACAGCGGACTTGTCTCCCCTAATCAACCGATTGCACTTCGAAAAGGTATACGGTCCACTCGAAATACTAACCCTCATTATACCCTTTTAAGTTATCATCGTCTGTCTTCATCCCATTATGCGTTTGTATCATCATTTTCCTCTGTCTCCGACCCTAAGTCTACAGGTGAAGCACTTTCTCATTCAGGATGGCGACAAGCTATGATTGACGAGATGTCTGCTTTACATACGAGTGGTACTTGGGAGTTTTTCCCTCTTCCTTCAGGTAAATCTACTATTGGTTGTCGTTGGGTTTATGCAGTCAAAGTTGGTCCGGACGGCCAAGTTTATCGGCTTAAGGCTAGCCTTATTGCAAAGGGGTATACGCAGATATTTGGGCTTGATTACAATGATACTCTCCCATGGCTAAAATAGCATATGTCCATCTTTTTCTATCCATGGTTGTCCGCCATTGGCCTCTTTATCAGTTGGACATTAAGAATGTTTTTCTCCGTAGTGATCTTGAGAAGGAAGTTTATATCGAGCAACCACCTGATTTTGTTGCTCAGGGGGAGTCTAATCTGGTGTGTCGATTCCATCGGTCACGTTATAGTCTAGAACAGTCTCCTCGAGCCTGATTTGGTAAATTCAATCGAATAATTCAGGAGTTTGGCATGACTCGCAGTGAAGCAGATCACTCTGTTTTTTATAGACATTCTGCTCCAGATTTGTGTATTTATTTGATGGTTTATGTTGACGATATTGTTATAACTGAAAATGATCAAGATGGTATCACTAATTTAAAGCAACATGTCTTTCAGCATTTCTAAACTAAAGTTTTCGGCAGACTAAGTATTTTTTAGGTATTGAGGTTGTCCAATCCAGGTCAGGTATTGTTATTTCACAATGTAAGTATGCCTTCGACATTCTTAAGGAGACAAAAGTGATGAGATGAAGACCCATTGACACTCCTATGGATCCAAATGCTAAATTTCTGCCAGGACAGGGGAAGCCACTCAGTGATCCTGGACGATATACACGGTTGTTTGGTAAGTTGAATTATCTCACAGTGACTAGACCTGACATCTTTTTTCTTGTGAGTGTTGTAAGTCAGTTTATGGATTCTCCATGTGATAGTTATTGGGATGCAGTAGTCCACATTGTGCGATATATAAAGTCGGCTCCGGGCAAAGGATTACTCTTCGAGGATCAAGGCCATGAGCAGATCGTTGGATATACAAACGTTGATTCGGCAGGATCACCTTCTGATAGACGTTCTACATCTGGATATTGTGTTTCAGTAGGTGGTAATTTGGTATCTTGGAAAAGTAAGAAACAGAGTCTGGTTTCTCGATCTAGTGCAAAATCAGAATATCGAGTAATGATTGTAGCAACTTATGAGCTAGTTTGGATTAAACAGTTGCTCAGAGAACTAAAATTTGGAGAAATCAGTCAGATGGAACTTGTGTGCGATAACAAAGCGGCACTTCATATCGCATCAAATCTGATATTTCATGAGAGCACTAATCACATTGAGATCGACTGTCACTTTGTCCGAGAAAAGATATTGTCCATAGATATTGTTACAAAATTTGTGAAGTCAAGTGATCAGCTTACAGATATTTTCATCAAGTCCCTCACCGGTCCTCGTATTAGTTACATCTGTAACAAGCTCGGTACTTATGACTTGTATGCACCAGCTTGAGGGGAAGTGTTAGAATATGAATAGGAATAGGATTTGTCTATAGTATCCTACATGGAAAAGGATTGGGATATAGTACCTATAAATAGGAATCTATGTAATGTTGTAGATACACAATTCAATAATATTTCTCCCATAATTTCTCACAAACAAAATCTTTATTTTAATAGTCTCCAGAAAAATATCTAAACTAAAGTGGTACCAAAAAGACATTCAAAAATAAGAAACTAAATAGAAAAGAATAAATTAAAGAAAGAAAAAATAAGACTCGGAGAAACAAAGCAAAAGAAGGAAGCTGCAAGCACATAAGCAGAGCAATCGTTGGGGATAAAACTCTTCCATTGTAGTTTGCATAGACAAAAGGCCAAAGAGTATTTGTTACTCGGTAAACCGCAAAGAAAAAGGATTATAAATAAGGATAAACATTAGATAAGGTCGTTGATGTTTAAGTTTTTTTTTAGTTTGAAATTTAATATGAGTTATTTTTGAGTAGTTAAGTATTAAAAGAGATTTATTAAGAAATTTTAGCCTCAATTAGGAAAAGTTCTCTAGGCTTACGCCTCGACAGATGAACGGCCAGAAAGTTGGGACATACGCCTAAGCAAATGCTCGGAAGGTTGGGACTTACACCCCGCGATACTTGGGCCAGCCATTGTGCCTCGCCCCAGGGCTCACCTAGAAAACGCCTTTTTAAACATTGCTCATCACTACCAAAAAACGTCCTTACCTCCTACGAATTTTACATTGAAGAAATCTGAACATTTGATTAATGGATTGAAATGAGTCTTTCTAGTATATAGTGATTCTTAATTCTTTGATATTTACAATTTTCTTCCTTTTACTTTAGTGGATGGGATCCTAACCCAATATACACAGGTTTTACCTTTGAGAAGGAAAATAGTTGGTTTTAATAATTCAAAATTAAAAAAATCCCAGGACTAAACAAAAATGTAAAACATAAAACCCTATTGCCCAATGATGAAGGAAAAGGGTATTTCATGCCTCTCAAAAGTCAAGAAAGCCCAAGGGCATAAACCCCAGTAGACATCTTAGTTTACACTCTTAAAATTACCCTCTGTTCCCCTATTGGCCTCTAAAAACACCCATCTTTATTTTCTAGCTTAATCTACCTCCTAAAACTAAGGTTTGACTTGTTGGCTTGGTGGGGCTTTATAAATACACGTGGCACTTCTCTATTGATCAATGGTTTATTAAAATTCAGGGAAGGTTTGGCTTATGGGGGCGGGTGGGTACATTAGATGGGTTGGATCTTATTTATTTGTTTGGCTTCACATAACTAACAGAGAAGTGCCACGTGTATTTTTATCAAGTCTTACCAAGCCAACAACTCAGCCTTTAGTTCTAGGGGTAATTTTAAGCTAGAAAATAAAGGCAAAACGCTTGGAATGTTACTCCTCTTGCTTTAATGTGGGTCATTTGGAGCGAGAGAAATAGAAGAGCTTTTGAAGGGACGGAGATGAGCTTTGCTCTTTTGAATAGTAGTCTTCGTTCCCTTATTTTCTTTTGGTGCACCCATGTAGTTCCTAGCTGTATAGAGGATTGGGTGTCTTTTGGAGAGAACCATATTTTGTAAGTTTCTCCTTTTTTGGGTATATCTCTTGTATATGGCCATCTCGGACTTGTTATTATTAATGAAACACTTTACTTGATAAAAAAAGCTAGAAAATAAAGGTGGGGTTTTTATGGGCCAATAGGTGGAAGTTGGATAATTTTAAGACAAAGCCAATAGGTTAAGGGTAGTTTTGACCCTTTTCCAAAACAATAATAAAAAATTCAGATAATTCTAATACATGAGCCCCAAAAGAGCAGGGAAATGATCTGCCACCAAACCTAATATTGTAAACAATTGAGGGAAGTGGAGTGAGCTACTCTTGAAAACCCTACCCCATATACATAGTTCAAAAACACTCACGGGAAAAAAGTTATAGTTACTTTACATAACAAGTAAAGATTTATATAAGTAAAACTTACTCAATTTTAAATTCCTAAATATTAGGAGTTCCTACATAGTTCAAATATGGAAAAATTTAATAACTAAACTTTAGCTAATTTCAAAGTCCTAAATGTTACTAGGAATTTAATTAAATGACAATTTTGTCCAGTGTGAAATCTATTTTAAAGGATAAAGGTGATCAATATTCCGTTGCGTTTCGTGCTTTATAATAGTATAGATTAGGATATGACAATAGATGTGGTAACTAAAAGGATTTCAACAAGCTATCCTCAGGTTTTATTAGCACGGTCTGAGAAGACTTTTAGCCTACAACAGACACATTCATTCAAACAACTTATCAGCAAGAATTTCACGCCTGCGATTTAGAACTGAAAACTGAATGTGCAGTTCTTGAACATTAAACAGACACAAATTCAAGCAATGAAGTTCACATACCAGTTGATGGTGGCTTTAGTTCTCCAGCAGCATACTTTCCCATAACACCACCACACCTACATATACATGAATCACTTTACTATATCAATAGCATGATAATGTAGTTCTAACTTCCTTGTATTCATCGATCTCTAACTGTCTATGAATTAGTCTAAGACATAATTTAATGAGAATATATTCAGGCCAATAAAATGAAGTAAAGTTCTTTAACTTGAGAAGAACCAAAAACAGATTAAACAAAGTTAGCATCAGGACAAGGGATAAAAGAAATAGATGGACCACACAGCAGAAGCGAGCCTCGTGTTTGTGGTGCTATACATATGTATTATCCATGAAAAGCTTTTTCAGTATGGGCACAAGCATATAATAGACTTGTATTTCAGTATGACAGGCACAGCGATAAATGGAAGTTTTAGAGAAGGTATTCAAAAAACAAGAACGCTTCAGAATGCATGTCATATGGGACTTTGGAGATAATCCTTATGCACTATTATAGACAAATAAATAAACCAACCTTGGGAAAGTCTCTTGATTAAAGGGCAGAAAGATAAGCTCTACCTTCTCTGCGGAAGAGTTATTACGGATGTTTTTCAAATAAATACTGGTCTGAACTACGATTGTTGATAGGAAAAATTGGAAATATTTTCAAGAATTGAAGACAGAAGATTCTGCTGAACAAGAGGACCAGTTGTAGACCGGACAGTGTAAAGAAAAGTTGCAACTACTGAGAATATTCAGAACCGGTGGTTCAAGATTTAAGAGGATGCTATAGCAGTTTAACTATAGCAACTGTCCGTGCGTTACAGTACTTGAGTAACTGTTGTACTAATGTAGACTGTCGTACTGTATATAAATAACTATAGCACGTTGAGTTACTGTAGAAGCATTACTTTAGTCATGCCTTCCGCAACAAGATCGATTAAATGGCCAGCTCTGACTCTTGAAGGAGACTGCTGCCAAATGAAATCAGGTAGAATTACTGTTAAACTATTGCAAATAGAGCACCTTTACCCTCCGTTATCTTTTGGAATCAGAAATGTCCTTGCCGTTATTTTATTGGCTCACAATTGCCCTCCTCACTAACAGACTTCCAGCTTAGACAACAAACAGCTTAAGAAATACTATTTTTGCTGAAATGGATGCTCATTTGGGAAGATTTCTCAAATTTAATTTTGTTTCTCCTTTTTCTTTTTTCTCTCTTCTTTTTCATTCTTTCTTCTAATAATTCATTCTTCCTAGTTTCCTATTTCTCTTCCTGTAAGAGAATCCAAGCTAGAAATGGCTTCCATCTCTTCACAAGCAATTTTTTATAGAACTTCCCAAATTAAGTATCAATTCAAAATTTCAATTTATTCAATCAGTTTAACAACAAAAAATAAAATGCAAAGATCAATTTCAATTGAGGAGTCAGTAATGGCTGCTTACCGGCTATTGTTCAAATGGGTCGTGGTCAGTCAATGGTGTTTGCCTTGTTTACGTTGTTGTTAGAATAGAAATAGGAATAGGACGGTTTATAATCTCCTGCATGTAAAAGGATAGGAATCTAGTGTCTATAAATAGGGCTTAGTGTAATAATGTAGTCAATACATCTTAATAATATTTTTCGAGTGTGCTTGGATTTTCTTAATGAAAGATCGTTCTGAGTTGTTTTCTATATTCAAGAATTTTTGTGCTGAAATACAAAATCAATTTGGTGTTTCTATTCGAACTTTTTGTAATGATATTGCCTTAGAATACTTTTCCTCCCAGTTTCAGCAGTTTATGACTCACAAATGAATTGGCAAACACCCCTCAACAAAATGGGTAGCAGAGAGGAAAATAGGCACCTTATTGAGACTGCTCACACTCTACTTATTCAGTCCCATGTTCCGCTACGTTTTGGAGCAATGCAATTCTCACATCTTGCTACTTAAGTAATTGAATGCCCTCATCTTCTATTCAAAATTGGATTCCTTATTCAATATTGTTTCCTTAGTCACCTCTATTCTCTTCCCTCTCACGACTATAAAAGCACATGTTTTTTGTTCATAACTTAGCCTCGGGAAAAGATAAATTAGCCTCGCGTGCTCTCAAATGTGTTTCTTGGTTATTCTCGGATTCAAAAGAAGTATCATTGTTATTCACCTGATCTTTGTCGGTACCTTATGTAAGCCGATGTCACATTTTTTAAGTTTCGACCTTACTTTACATCTTCTTTGATCTTTATAATATCTTTGAGGTCTTACCTATACTGACTTTTGAGGAATCTACAATTACTTCTACATATCCAGGCATAGTACCGCCACTTCTGACTTATCATCGTCGTCCACATCTTTTTTTTAAATTAAAACCCATACGGGTTATTTTATAAATTGCTGAAAGGGAGGGGTCTAAACAAAAAAATCAAAAACAATAAAAAGATAAAAGAGAAAGCGAAATAAGGGAAGTAACATTTATAATTGCCCTAATTTCTCGAACACTCTCGAGTTCATGTCGGTCCATGGGCGATTTCTCTTTGTTGCTCGAATCAGGTAAAAATTGGTGTCTTAAACGGCTTTTCTGGCATTCATAGTCATTTTTCTCAGGGTTAGGACAAGTACGAGGGTGCCAAGACCAGGGTTAGAACAGTTGGAGGTGATTCAGAACACTTTTCGGTCGTGATGGGTTGCACCAAGGATAGCCCTTAGCCCGTTTCTATTTCACATCTAGGAATCGGTACATCTGGAGTTCGACGGTAGACCATGAAAAACCATCTCAAACAACATTCTCTTATTTTAATCATCTATGTGTACTATTTTGTACCTTCTGTTGAATGTAGTGATTGCTTTTGTATGGCGGCAGTGTCTGGGCTAGCTTGCGCGTAGAATTAATCTTGTCTAATTTTATATGAGCACACATTGATCTTAGCATCCGCATATCTGCAGCACTATCTTGGGGATATGTTGGACTTTAGAAGACCAATATTCAATCCCATACAACATCACTGGTCTTGCAACCAGTTTAGAAACCTTGCCTTTCCCTTTGGTGAGTGTCATTCTATCACATAAGGTCCAATAGTAGTACTCCATTTCAACCATGCCATTGTGATTCTATGTGTAACATCTTCATTTATCATACCATTCTCCTACATATTTGAATTGTTTGTATTTAAGCACCGCAATCCTATTAAATCTCACCTCAACTTCACTCTTTTTAGGTTGGCTAAACTTTTTATATAATCGTGGTGTCCAGGTCAGCTTGCGCACACTTCGACTAATTTCACGGGTACCTGCTATCTCCCACCAGCTTAGATACCGGGTAATTTTATCCGTCAAGCCTTGCACAGATGAGAATAAATCACCTAGTGTTTCTTACTCTGTTGGGATTTAAACCTAAAACCTCATGATTTTTAATCCACTTCATTGACCACTAGGCCACACCCTTTGGTGTCTTATGCTAGCTAAACTTGCAGTGTCTATATTCAGTCTTCTTATGCAATTCTACTTATCCTAAAACTCTTACTCTAGAGTGCTTCTCAATAGTTCACGCTTTTGATTGACAACCTTGCTAGTTTTGTCAATTTGTGCAATATCATATGCAAAAGCATACACCATGAGATGTCATCCTATATAATATTAGTTAGCTCATCCATAACTTGGGTAAACAAGTAAGGGCTCAACGCCTTCACAAAAGGCTTCTAAAGAAAGTGTCAGGAAGCACGCAACACTAGAAATAATAAGAATAGGAAAGACTTTATCAAAATAAAAATAAGAATAGGAAAGTTATGAGGTTTTAACTATTGTTAATGATTAGTCCTTGATCTTGATGAAATTGAAATAAAATGAAAAAGTCAATGCATAGGCGACCATGTAGACACACTGCACACTTACCAACGGAAGTAATCACTTCTAATACCTAGAGGTGCGGCGAGCAGTATATCAGTAATCCATGGAGACAATGGCCTCAGTGTTTTTCTCTCATGATTCACTGAAGGCATACTAGGTCCGCCATCAGCAGATTTACTTGTTGAAGCATGGATTCCTCCGCTGCTTCCACCGCCCTGTTGCACAACTTTGTAAATCGGGCGGTTGTAATGTGTCAAAATTCGTAGAATCTCTCCACATGCAAGAGCCCACTGTTCTGAATATTCCTTCTGCATTTAAGAGCAAAGAATTAGTATCAAAGACTCCTCTTTGCAAGAATTAGAATGTTTGCTAGAAAGACCAGTGTATTCACATGGCTCAATTATTCAAATTGATAGTTCAAGATTTTAAATACCTCACTGCTTGGGCAAACCAATGATATGAAAGAAGCGAAAGGTGGACAACTTTTATCATAGTCCAGTGTGCCATCGATGATGCATGAAATAATTGGAAGAATTACAGCATGCCCATGCTCTGGGTGGTGAAGAACAAAAGTCGCTGGAAATTAAAAGCAACTAATCAAAAAACAGATAAAATCAATCAACCTCACAAATAGATGGGAGCTATAATCTTAATGCTGAACTTAAATCGTGGTTATCATCTGGATTAAGGATTATGATACCTAAAACATCATCAAAAAGTCGGTTTTCCTTGGATGGATACCGGTTCCGTATCAGCTGCCGAGATAATACACATTATATTAGTTTTCCGGAATATTGAAAGATTCAGCTAGGTAGAGAAAATTATGAAGAAAAAGAGATTGTTGGGAGGATAGTTTCTGATATAATTACATACCTCAGCTATATCTTCAGGAAATTGTTCTGATGTGAACTGACCAAAGTACTCAACATAGGCAGTAATTTGAGCCTACAAAGAGAATGAAGAAGGTTGTTATGACTGAAGATACAAATATCAGAATATAGAAGACAAAAGGAAAAACAAATTTCCTTCTTTAGACATTTAAATGTTCAAGAACATAATGTAATAACCACATCTATGACCTATTTAAACCTAAACAAAAAGAAAATGCAAGGTCTCAATGCAATGAGAACGAGAGATACAATTCTCTGAAGGATTTATCATTAAACTTAACAGTGCTTCAATCACCTGGCTTTACACCCTTCAGGAAGAAGGACCTCTCAGGTGATGGCCCTTTTTCCATCTGCCATCTCTCAGCAAGTGTGTACCTTTCTCTTTTGGTCTCACCTTTATCGGTCAGGCAGTGCATATTTATAGAGTGTTTGTTTTTATTTCATGTTATTGCTGGCAGATATTACGCAGC
This sequence comes from Anisodus tanguticus, assembly GCA_034509755.1. Classification (NCBI taxonomy): domain Eukaryota; kingdom Viridiplantae; phylum Streptophyta; class Magnoliopsida; order Solanales; family Solanaceae; genus Anisodus; species Anisodus tanguticus. The sequence goes on along the minus strand of CM067555.1, from coordinate 8,608,045 downwards.
AAAGACACCCTCAGAAGCAACTTGTTATTTGTCTGCTCCAAATGCATTACAGACAATACTATTCAGAGAGAGGCATTTGAATGGTCACATATTCAGAGTGCAATAGACTCACAAGGCCACAAACATAAGATTAGAGGCCTTCATAGAAAAGGTAAAGAACTGTAAGTCCAAATGCTCCACTTGCCAAACGTCTCAGGCTGTGGTCGTGAATATTCAAGCAGCTGAGGAGCTTTTCTAATACTATTGAGTAATAAATTTATTATTCACAAATCAGCAGTAAGAGTCGAAATATCAAAAGATTATTTCTTATAGATAAGGTAATGAATTTCATTAAAAGAAGACAAAACATGCCTTTATAGTTTATACAAGTGTACTAAAGAAATAAAAACCTTACAAAAGACACAGTTTTCTACTAAAGTTATGATGTATTGCTCCTGCTATTAAAAACGTATGGGGTCAATGAAGTCCAACAAAGTTCCAAATTTATGCACATTGTGAAGGGAAAAAAAAAAGAGCTGTAGATTTTATGTTTTATATTGTGTACAGCATCAAAACTTCCTCAAAAGATGTATAATTCATTTCCCTCCTAGCAGTGCAAAGGATGCAGAAAGGAACTGTCTACCAGATTGACTTCCGTGACTTCTATATCCTCCATCTAGCTTTTTAAAGTAATCTGGTATAACCTATTGCACACTGGCTCCAGAACGAGCACTACACTGACAGATAAATGAGCAGAAAAACGGGTGTGTAAGGGTTTCCTTATAGCTTTTGCACTTCAAATATCTGGTGCAAATGTTAAAACCCTTTTTTATGTAGGTTAACTTGTGTATGGCATGCCTTGTAAGTAGTACTCCACATAAAGAAAGCAACTTTTAAAGGTGCTTTGTTTCTCCAGATCATTTTCAATAATACCTCGCTTCCTCTGTTCTGTACGGGTTAGAAAATTTTAGCACAACTTCACAGAAATTCCTTTCCTGACTCTCAAATCATAGAGCATCTACAACAACAACCCAGTGAAATCCCATAAGCGGGGTTTGGGATTACACTGGGTATGTTGTCGTTGTTGTAGATGCTCTATGATTTGAGAGTCAGGAAAGGAAGGCAAGTTTTCTGTGGAGTTGTGCTAAAATTTTCTAATCCGTACAGAACATAGGGAGCGAGGTTTTTTTTTTAAAAAAAATGGTAACTATCTTGTATTTCATATGAGCAAAACAGTCCATAGGTTGTACTGAAACCATATTTACACAAGTACTCCAAGACTCTACTGTTATATACCTATAATGAATCTAAAACATCAATAATGGTAAAAGTATCACCTGAGTAAGCCTGGTTACACCAAAAACAAAGCAGTAAAATATAATTCAACTTGACCTTCTGCACTCCATTCTCCATGCTTTCAAAACATCTAGAATTTCTCTCCTTCCATATTGTCCACCATATGCTGGCAGAGAAAATTCTCCATCTGTTTCTGTCCTTTGCATGTTACCTGCCTCCTCCCAACTCTTTAAGGCCACTGTGACCTTGCCAGGGATGGACCAAGATATGCCTTTAAGGATAAAAAATATTCTCCAGAGTTGTTGTGTAAACTTACAGTGTAGGAACAGATGGTTGACTGTCTCTGCTGTTTCTCCACATAGGAAACATCTAGAGCATAAGTGTATCCCGCTCTTCATCAAATTATCTTGTGTCAGCTGCTTCTTTGGCTAACAACCACACAACTTTGTGTGGGGTTTTGGTTCTCCAAATGTGTTTCCATGGCCAATTGGTACTTTGTTGATTTGCTTGATTCATCATCCTATATGCTCTGCTAACTTTAAAGATTCCTTTGTTATCTCCCAGCTACCAAAAACATCCTCTCCTATCTGCAGCCCATTGAATTGTTCTAATATGTTGAAAACATCAGCCACTTTTTGTATCTCCCAATCATTATTGTTGAAAATAATCCGAAGAATCAAAGCACCTTTAAAAGTTGCTTTAAATAATCAAGCTGGCCAAAGAACTAGGATACCATCTCAACTTCCAAATCTTGTAGATCTTTTCTATGAAACGGAAAAAAAAAATGAGAGGAACTTGGCTTTGATTATACCCTCAAACTATTGGGGTTTATATAACTATGTATAATGCCCTAAAAAGGAAAGAAAATCAATACAAATTAATATCTAATTACAATAAGAATAAATTAAGTGACCTACTATAGAATATTCACAAGAATTCTAACACTCCCCTCAAGCTAGTGCATACAAATTATATGTACCAAGCTTGCTACATATATAACTTGTTCTAAGACCGACTAGGGACTTGATGAAGTCTGCAAGCTGATCATTTGACCACAAAAGAACCTTGTGACGATGTCTCTCTGACAAAATGACAATCAATCTCTATGTGTTTGGTCCACTCGTGAAACACTGGATTCGATGCAAAAGATTTAAGCTTGAGTTTTCTCTTTAATGTCAAATAAGGCAATATATTTAGTATTGGGATGAAATATATCTGAATTGAGTGGAACGAGAGCTGAAGAATGGTATAGTCGACCTAAACTATATTTTTTTTGTTTTTTTTTTAGAAGGTACATATTGTATATTTATATAAACAACACCTGAGGTTGTGCTGAAACCATATTTACAAGTGAAACGAAGAAAAACTGCTTCTGAAACCTAACAAAAAACAAGGGTGTCTATCATTGAAGCAATATCTTCTACATCTCTGATTGGACCAAAAGCAAAAGAGTCTAAAGCAATTCAACTTAATCTTCTGAACTGAATTGCTAATATCATCAAAACATCGAGAATTCCTCTCTTTCTAGATGGTCCACCAAATACAAGCTGGGACAATCCTCCATCTATCTGTATAACAATCCTGCTCCTGCTTCTTCCCAGCTAAACAAGACGTCAGTAATCTTCTTTGGCATTGTCCAAACAATGCCTCTAAGACTAATGAAGATCTTTCATAATATGTATGTGATCCTGCAATTTAGGAATAGATGGTTGAGTGTCTCAGCTTCTTCACCACACAAGTAACACTTTGAACAGAGATTGATTTTCCTCTTGTTAAGGTTGTCATGTGTCAGCACCACTTCCCAGGCTATCAACCAGGAGAAACAAGATACTTTGTATGGTATTTTAACTTTTCAAATGTTCTTCCATGGCCAGTTGGCCTTCTGTTGAATATCTTTGTTGAGCAGCTTATATGTTGAACTGACCTTGAAGAGTCCTTTACTGTCCATTTGCCACCATAATCTATCAGATCCTCCCCTGTACCTTTGAATTCTTCCAATCTGCTAAACAGCTCTACCAGTGTATTTAGTTCCCAAGCATTTAGGTTTCTTCTGAACTGAAAGTTCCATCCCTGTGTTGACCATGCTCCATCTACTGGTTTCTCTTTATGTAGGTCCAAGGCATACATGCTTGGGAAAAGATCTTTTAGACATGAATTTGCTAGCCATTTATCCCCCCAAAAATATGTTGTGCAACCATTGAATACCCTGATAGTAGTGTTAGCCTTCATCAGAGGTCAAAGTGCTCTAATAGACCTCCATAAACTTACTCCATAAGCGGTATTTACTTCCTTTGTCATCCAGTTGTTATCTTCACCATATTTTGCTCTGATTATGTCTACCCAGTAAGCTTGAGGATCCTGAGAATATCTCCACAACCATTTCAATTTGAGTGCATTGCTCTGCCATTTCAAATTTCTGATTCCTAAACCACCCAGTTTCCTCCCATGTATCACCTCACACCATTTAAGAAGATGGTATCCTTTTTTCTCCTTGTTTCCATTCCATAGGAAATCCCTCCTAATCTTGTCAATCCTCTGAATAACCCCAACTGGGATGGGAAATAGAGACATCATATAAACTGGCATTGCATCCAATAATGAGTTTATGATAATTACCCCCCCCCCCCCCCCAGGAGCCTTTCCACCTCAACTAATTTGGATTTGAGTTAGCTGATTGATTGATATATAATCTTTTATGAGTGTATAGTGTGTAGAATCAGTTATGTTCCTAGGTAACTTGACTAGTACTTGCATGTGTTAGTTATGTTTTAGGTAAGTTCACTAGTATTTGTATGTTTTAGTTCAAATATCCATCTGAATAGGCAAAAGATTTAAGCTTGAATCTTCTCTTTAATGTCAAATAAGGTAATATATTTAGTATTGGAATGAAATATAGCAAGTGTTGCCAGTTCAACATTGTTAGACAAGAAAACCTACAGTATTAGTGAAACAATAAAGATGATACTTAGCCTTGAGGGATGAATTCTCCAATCAAGTATCGTGCCAAAATCTTGTTTTCATGCCATTGCCTAACTTGATTGTTGTATTGTCTTCAAAGGTGGGCCATAAGCTGCAGATATGTTTCCAGAGGCCTTGCTCATGAGGGGAGAGCACAGAACCTGTAAACCAAGGACTTTCTTTCCCATACTTGCTGGAAAGTACCCTCTTCCATAAACTTTTGTCGTCCTTTCTGTACCTCCATAGCCAATTCATAAGCAAACTATTATTGTGTATCCGTAGATTTCTAATGCAAGCCCACCCCTTTTTTTCTCCATAACTACCTTATCCCACTTCACACAATGAACAGACCCCCTACCTTTATTCCCCTCCCATTAAAAGGTTCTCCTAATTGTATCTTGCTTCTTTCTCACACTTACAGGCATAGAAAATAGAGATATGAGATAAGTGAGTAGCGAATCAAGGACACTATTTATGAGAAGCAGTCTACCTCCCAACAACAACATATCCAGTGTAATCCCACAAAAAAAGTGGGGTCTGAGGAGGGTGAGATGTACGCATACCTTACCCCTACCTTTGTGGGGGTAGAGAGGTTATTTCCTATAGACCCTCGGCTTGAAAGAAAGGAAAGCGTTTGAAGCAAGATAACAAGTAAAAATAAGATAGCACAATAGCAAGATACATGTAAACGAGACAACAAATACTAATACCCATAGAGGAAAAGAAACTAAGCGAAAACTAGCTAGATACTACTAATAGGGAGAACTATCTACTAACCTTCTAACCTAATACTCGACCTCCACACCTTTTTATTTAGGGTCAGGTCCTCAGTAAGTTGAAGTTGTGTCATTTCTTGTCTAATCACCTCCCTAAGTTCTTCGGCCTACCTCTACCCCTCCTAACTCATGTTATCGCCAACCTCTCACACCTCCTTACCGGTGCATCCACGCACCTCCTCTTCACATGCCCAAACCATCTCAGTCTCGCTTCCCTCATCTTATCAGTCACGGGCGCCACTTCCATCTTGCACTGTATAACCTCATTCATTATCATATCCCTCCTAGTATGCCCACACATCCATCTAAGCATCCTCTCTCCACAATATTCATCTTCTGAACGTGGGTATTCTTGACTGGCCAACACTCTGCCCCATACAACAATGTCGATCGACCACCACTTCGTAGAATTTACCTTTTAAGCCTCGGCGACACCTTCTTATCGCACAACACCCCGGATGCTAGGCTTTACTTCACCCACCATGCCTCAATACGATGTGCGGCATCCTCATCAATCTCCCCGTCTCCTTGAATTATGGACTCATGATACTTGAAAATTTCTTTCTGGGGTATGACTTGATCATCAATCTTCACTTCCACTTCTACCTCATGTGCCACGTCACTGAACTTGCACTCCAGGTACTATGTTTTAGTCCTGCTTAACATGAAACTTTTAGACTTTAAGGTTTGTCGCCAAACTTCTAGTCTATCGTTAACCCCACCTTGCGTCTCGTCAATCAGCACTATGTCGTCTGCGAATAACATACACCACGGCACCTCCGCTTGAATAGACCGTGTCAATTCATCCATCACTAAGGCAAAAAGAAATGGGCTAATGGTTGATCCCTGATACAACCCCATCATGACCTGAAAGGGCTCTCAGTCACTTTCCACTGTTCTAACCCAGGTCTTGGCTCCATCATACATATCCTTAATTGCCCTAATGTAAAATCATAGGCACGCCTATAGACTCCAAACACCGCCGAAGGACCTTTCTAGGGACTTTATCATACGACTTTTCAAGATCAATGAACACCATGTGCAGGTCTTCTTTGTCTCTATATTGCTCCAACATCCTCCTTACAAGATGAATGACTTTTGTAGTTGATCACCCCGACATTAATCCAAATTGGTTCTCGGAGATAAACACACCCTCCTCATCCTGGTCTCGACCACTCTCTCCCAGACTTTCATAGCATGGCTTAGTAGCTTAATACTCCTATAGTTATTGCAATTTTAAATATCACCCTTGTTCTTATACAACGGAACAATTGTACTCCACCTCCATTCTTCCGACATTTTAGTTGTCCTAAAATGACATTTAACAACCCAGTCAGACACTTCATACCGGCCTCACTTGCGTTCAAAAATCTACGGGGATCTCTTCTAATCCGGTCGCACATCCTCTCCTATCTTACGAATAGTCCCCTTAACCTCCGCAACCTATTATGCCCCTACAATATCCAAAATCTCTACAACTCTCAGAATGCTCTAACTCTCCCAATACTATATCCATGTCTCCTTCGTTCAGGAGCTTGTGGAAGTACGTCTACCATCTCCGTTGAATGTGCAGCTCCTCTACCAATACATTTCCATTCTCGTCCTTGATGCACTTCACTTGGTCCAGGTCGCGGGCCCTCCTATATGTCTACCTCCCAATGATAGATATTGTATTTTCCAAGTAGAGAGCCTCATGTTGCACCTCCAACTTGTTTTGATTTGTATCTCGCTCCTAAAGGCATACCCAGATAATAGGTAACTCCCCAATTTGACATCCCAAAACCTCCCCTAACCTATCAATATCTTGAACCACATTGACAACATACATAAAACTTTTTCCAGATTTATCTCGGTACCGACACTGCTTCAACAATACTAAGATAATCCTCTGATTCACCCTAGAGAAAGAGATTTGCAAAGCATTGAACTTAAACCTTCAATTGCCAAGATAAAGAGAAAGGGAGATAGGGGATCCTTTTTCTTAAACCCCTAAAGTTCGGGAAGAGGCCTTCTGGTGACCCATTGATGATGACTGAGAATCTGACAAAAGAAATGCAGCTTTTAGTCCAACCAATCCACCTAGCCTCAAACCCCATATCTCTAAGCAGTTTGAGAAGATAAGGTCAATTTACATGATCAAAAGCCTTCTCGATGTCAAATTTGTATAAAACCCCGGCCTCTTCTTGTCTTCTTCTACTGTCAAGACACTCATTTGCTATAAACACAACATCTGTGATTTGTCTAGCTTTAATGAAAGTCATCTAAGAGTCCGCAACTAATGTGTTCATCGCCCTCTCTAGTCTCTCAGCTAACATCTTGGAAATGATTTAATAGAAGCTCCCTACTAAGCTGTTGGCCTGAAGTCTTTCAATTCCAAAGCACTTACCTTTTTAGGGATGAGTGCAATGAAAGAAGCATTAAAGGTTTATTCAAATTTTCCTGTCTGATACAAGAAGTCTACCGCTGCCAAAATCTCTTTTTTTTTGCCTCTGACCAACAGTGGTTATAGAATGTCATGTTGAACCCATCTAGACCCAGGGCCTTTTCCCCTTCACAACTTCTAATAGTTTCTTCCACTTCAACTCCAGAAAAGGGCTTTTGTAGCTATTCTGCATCCTCAGTTGATAATCTGGGACAGTCTGATTGAAAATTGGCCTTCATTCCTTATTTTCTTTATACAAGTTGGTATAGAAACTGATAATTTCCCCTTTTATTCTTTCTTGATCCTCAATCTGTTCATCATTCATTGGCCTCCATTCCTCATTATCAGCATCTCCTTTGCACATACATATTTTTCCAACTTATGTAGTTGGGTTTCAACATTCGGTAGAGTGGGAAAGATGGACATTAAATATGTGAGGTTAGTAAAATACTATGCACCAACGCCAATCTATATTAGAAAGAATGTTAGTCTCGCATGGACAGATAACGTGAGGTTAGTAAAATACTATGTACCAACGCCAATCTATATTAGAAAGAACGTTAGTCTCGCATGGACAAATAATGTTTCTACCAAGTCGACATCTTTATTTCAAAGGTTTGAATCGATTTTATATCGACTCACCTACTTGAATTTTCTTATGTTTTGCTTAGTTTTTACTATAAAATGATCAGTCAACATCACACTTCTTATCTTTATAGGTATTGGACTTTTCCAGAAAAAATGAGAAATCAAGCAAGAAGTGTGAAAAAGAAAAGAGCTCAGCACAGCTGCACTGGTGATTTACAAAAGCTACACCAGAAAAATAAAAGGAAACATCCAGAGATTTAGCCAAACCAATCTAGTTGCAGTTACATCAGTATTTACACAGGAAATGGACAGAAAGCCAACGTAGATACACTGGTAACGTTAACATATGTGCCGGAAGTCAATCAGAAAAGAGGTTTCTAAGCCAGAATTTAAAGATCTCCTTATTTTGATGAGATTCTCCGGGGACTTATACAACGAGCAAAGCCATATTTTAAAGAGAACAAAAGGAGAGACTTCACTACTAGAACAATAAAGGAGGACGAAGAACATTCAACCTTGTTGTGTGCATAGTTTTTCTTTCCACTCATCATTCCTTTGGATTTTAATGATGAACACTTGTATTCTTTTGGTTTTGTTTCTTGCATGAAATAAACACGGTTAATTTTGGTTAGAGTTAGATGGATCCAAAACTCATTTAATGTGATATTTTTATTTTGAATGATTTCAAACCTTTTAATGCAGTTCAGCTTGTCAACATTTTGACATTGTTATCGAACACTATTTTTAATAATTGTAACATTATTTTTTTAGTTGATTTCAGGATTTCCTTTTTACCAAATTTTGTTCTTTATTCTCAGTTTTGCCTTCTACTGCACGGGCTATGATAGGAAAGGGGAACTTGAAGCATTTGATCCTGAAATGGAACAGACATCCTAACTGAGAAGAAAAAATGCAAGAATATGTGGTGCAATGGTGGACAATCAATCTGATGAAATTGGACAAAATTCAAATCCGAAAATACATGGGGTGCAATGCATCATTTGGTCTTTAGTCAGAGACAAAACAACTGTAGGTCAAGTCACCCCAGCTCCTAATGCAGAAAGGGGGCTTGTGTTAGAGAGGTTGATTGTGCTTCATGTCTCCCAAGAGCATATTGTTCTAAGTGAGGATAATGTTTGCTATCACCGTTTACTTGTCACAAGATTCCACTACAGTGGATCAACAGATTTGTAGTCTTTAAGACTCACTCTCTTCACAACAAGAGGAGTTTACTACGTATCCTATGGCCTCCTTTAGCATTGTCTAAAACTTCGGCTCCATAGTCCAAATTGATCGTCTAATTTTTCTCCCTGGAACTTTTAATCCCTACTGGGAAAATTCATTCTCCTTATGTAACACTAACTGTAGCATGAGATGTGTCATGTACCTACTTAGTGCTTAGTGGCACCAGCAACTATGTGCATAGTCGTTACTTTAATAATCACAAATAGGCAGAGTTGTCAAAGACAACAGGCCTAAACAAAGGTGTCATGTTTTGCTAAGCCTCTTACACGCAAAACACAAATGAAGTACGCTAGTGAAGAATAGCGCAAATGAGGAAAAAACAAATTTATTTATTCATTTATTCAGTATGTGTGTGTGTATGCGTATGTATATACATGTGTGTGTGTGTGTATAACGCATGAAAAGTAACTATACACGCCAGCAAAACAATTATGGACAAAAAAATCTAAAGAAAAGCCATATGCTATATTTGAATAATCAATAATGTCAATAAATTATTGTTTCATTAAAACAAGTGGGGGAATAATTTAATAAATTAAAGAGGATCCCTTTTAAATTCTGAAATATAGGTAAAGATACAACTTTAAATCTCTAATTCAAACTTACGAACTAATAATCTTAACTAGATTTTTGATTTCCTATTCCTAATGTACTAATATATTCATCCATAACTTTCCTTAACAATTATATGTCACTTTACCGGCTATTATTAATTGTTAAAGGCCCTTCAAGAAAGAACCTATGGAAGCAGAGATGCACCTTAGTGACTACATAGAATGGCATCTAACCAAGGTGAAGGGCCCAACCTGTGCTGCAGATAGCTTCACGACTTGAACGCGTTGTAAAAGGGCCTTAAATAACACTATAAATAGGCAAAATATTTCAGGAAAATCCAGTTGGAGTACTGGAAATAATTAAAACTAGAAAACAAAGCCGTACTTGAAACATTCAAATCAAACTACACCTATTTCGATTTGGTTATCAATTTGCCTCTTAAAAACCAGAAACTAAAAGCAAGGTTAACTAGCAAAAACCAACCAAACCGAATGAACGGCCACCTGAAGAGGAATCTATTTAGACTTTTTATATTCAAAGTCATTAAGCATACAAAATATAATTACTCCCTGATGAGTACATGGAAGCACCAATGAAAAGTCCTTATCGACACGACAGAAGAGAAGACATCTTGCTGGACAGGAAGGCGAAAGAAACAAGGCTACCACGGCCAGAGATCGATCTGGGCCTCCATCAACGTGATGCCACTGCAGGCCCAATTTGTTTGAAACTTTTTGCTTTTTGAGAGTCAAACAAGTTGTTCTTTGACCGTAATTTTTCCATATGTCTTTTAAATATTTTAAACTATCAATTATGGTGACTTATAGTATTTTTTACGCAGTTTCTGAATATGTAAATTTTATTTCAAAAAATTTAAAGAGTATGTTCAAACACAGGGTCAAAATTAAGAAGTTTGACTCTCGAAAAACGACAAGTGTCAAATAAATTGGGACAGAGGGAGTACTAGCTATTAAACTGTGTAATTCTTAAGATTGCTTCACTACTATTTTTCTTATGGAGATGTTTGGAGGCAAGAGGAGTTCCGGTAGCATATATTAGGGCCATCAAGGATATGTATGATGGAGCTAAGACCGGAGTGATGACTGTGGGAGGGGACTCGGGACACTTTCTAGTCATGATGGGGTTGCATTAGGGATCTGTTTTTAGTCCATTTTTATTTGCCTTGGCGTTGGATGTATTGACGAATCACATTCAAGAGGAGGTGCCATGGTGCATGTTATTTGCGGATGATATTGTATTGACCGACGAGACGCGGCGTGGGGTGAATGCCAGGTTGGAGGTCTGGAGACAAATCCTGGAGTCGAAAGGTTTTAGGTTGAGTAGGACTAAGACTGAGTACATAGAGTGCAAGTTCAATGCAGTGACGAATGATGCTGACATAGAAGTGAGGCTGGACTCACAAGTTGTCCCGAGGAGAGAGTTTCAAGTACATGGAGCTATAATTCAAGGTAATAGAGAGATTGACTAGGATGTCACACACCGTAATGGAGTAGGGTGGTTGAGATAGAGGCTCGCTTCTGGTGTCCTATGATAAGATAAGGTGCCACCAAGACTTAAATGTAAGTTTTACCGTGTAGTAGTTAGACCAGCGTTGTTGTATGAGGCAGAGTGTTGGTCAATCAAAAACTTTCATGTCCATAAGATGAAAGTTGCGAAAATGAGGATGTTGAGATAGGTGTGTGGGCTGACTGGGAGAGATATGTCAAAAATGAAGAAATTGGGAACAAGGTGGTAGAGGCTCCAGTGGCGGACAAGATGCGAGAGGTGAGGCTGAGATGGTTCGGACATGTCTAAAGGAGAGGCATAGACGCTCCGGTGAGGTGTGAGAGGCTGGCGATGGAGGGTTGGAAGAGAGCAGAGGTAGGTCGAAGAATTATTGGGAAGAGGTGATCAGGCAGGATGTGGCAAGCCTTCAGCTTCCTGAGGCCATGACTTTAAATAGGAGGATGTAGAAGTCGAGGATAAGGGCAGAAGGCTAGTAGCAGGATTAGTATTATTTTCCTTTCTTGTTGGATCAGTATTATTTCTGTCATTTTCTTGTATTTTTACTTTAGTATTCACATATTTCTTATTTTTAGTTTTCTACTACTACTTTTTGGCTCTTCTACTTTAATTTTCTTGCTATCTTGTTTCTGCTTTACTTGAGCCAAGGGTCTATCGGAAACAGCCTCTCCACCTACCAAGGTAGGGGTAATGTTTGTGTATACTCTACCCTCCCAGACCCCACTCGTGGGATTACACTCCGGGGCGGATATAGGGGTCCCCAGGGTGTTCGGAACACCCTGGGTAAAAAAATTACAATGCGTATATAGGGTAGATTTTTGTGTTTATGTAGATATATTAACTTTTGAATACCTTGAACAAACGCAAAAGGTTAGATCAAGCGGTCCAGAGTGTCCAAAATTGTCTCTAGCATCCTAGATTCGACTCTCAGAAACAACATTATTTTTTATGTTTAGCTTTTGTTATTTTTTTCGAACCCCTGAGTGAAATCCTGAATCCGCCACTGATTACACTGGGTATGTTGTGGTGGTTTGTATATGGCTGATTCTTGAGATTGCTTCACTACTACATATGTCATGGTAGGCCCCTTGGAACTTAAAGCACTCTAAGACCCATTCTTTTCAATATATCATGTTTGGGATAGTGCATTCTTTCTTTCTATCTAGTGCAAAGTAATAAAGCCTTTTATTATCCCTCCAGCTCAGCCATTGATGTTTGGGCTAAGAAATCCTCTTGCATTCTACCTAATGATTATTTTCTTTTCTTAAAAGTGAACAAATAAATATAGTGGTTAAGCAACTCAAACAAAACATAGATGGCAAAGTTTTCAAAGCTACCTCTATGATTCTCTTTTCATCGTTTTTAATTTGTTCAAGACGGTGCGCCTCTCCATCCATTACAGGTGAGAGTAATGACATCAATAATGCATGGCAAACCCATAGTACAGTTATGTTTGTCCACACAAAAAGAAAATTAAATAGAAACAATCAAAAGAACTGGTCTCCAAAAGTAGGGTAAAATGCACTTAAACCCAACTAAAGCAATGAAAAATAAATAAATAATTTGTAATGTTAAGAAATGATCACACCTTTCGTTGCTGTGCATCTTGAGGGGGAGGCCAATATAATGAGGAGAATTGAAGGCCATCAATCCACCTCTCACATGTAGCGTCCATGTAACTGTTGTCAATCCAAGAATTTTATCGATATGAGAGGATGTTCACAAGTCCATCAAGCACCACTACAACCACTACCAATCTAGGATCCACATATTGTAATTCAACATCTAGGATCCTAGCAAAGGATGGTCCAAAACTTTAATGAGCAAAACCACCTCAGAGCTTCAAGGTATCACTGAAATAATATGCAGGTTAAGGGAATGTAAATTTCCCTAATTAAATAGTAAGCAGATACTAACTACAAGCTATGACTAATTGTCCTCCAAAACAAAAAAAGGTGACACTCAAACTGTTAGGCAGATGCATAATAAAACAAGTATCTTCCAAGAGCTAAAAAAGAAGGTTATTAGTTTGATCAAACGAAGCACAAAAGTTGTGTGAAAGAACTCTTGGAGGATTTCCATAAGAAATCAAGAGGAAAAAAACACTGTTTCACAAATTAATTTTTTCTTCAGTGACAGACATCTGTTCTGACACAACGAAATTTAAGACCAGAAAAGTAAAACATTGAGAGAAGTGAAACTGGTAAAATAAGGGCAGCCCAGTGCACTAAGCTCCCGCTATGCGCGGGTCCGGAAAAGGGCTGGACCACAAAGGTGTATTGTACGCAGCCATACCCTGCATTTCTGCAAGAGGCTATCTCCATGGCTTGAACCTGTGACCTCCTGGTCACATGGGCGGTTAAGTAAATTAATATATTTCCTTATTTAAAATTTAAAAAAAAAAATGGTAAAATAAGGGAATATATTAATTTTCTTAACAACCCATTAAATTGGCAAAAACAAAATCATATCACCTGTCAAAGAATTTATAAGGAAAAATTAATTTTCAAGCTCAACAAAGAATTATGCAACTACGACTCAATTCCAAGCTAATTAGGTTGGTTGTATGAACCCTCAACATCATAAATATATTCTGTTTGGGTCCGTAAATACTCCGGACTTACGAATTATCTAACACTAGGGGTTCTCTAATACAGGAGCGGAGCCACCATTGTAGCTACGAACTTTGGCTTAAACTCTATTTGTATTAAAAGTTCATTTAATATGTATAAATAATATATCTAGAACCAGTAAGCAAAATGGATTGTGATTAAGAACCTATAAATTAAAAATCCTGACTCCGCCTCTACTCTTATATAGTACTCTAAATAGTTATATCTGTAATATACTAAGAGTTTCTAGTAAGCACTAGTCCTTAACAAAGACTAAAACTCTAAAAAATAAAAAGTAAAATCGGCCAGTATGAAGATCAATCCAAGAAAATATTACTAGCAAGTAAATAGATAGGCATAAAGAGGTATGATATGAGGAATAAACTGGACAAAATCCATTTAACTGAAAAACTCAATAATCCTATAGATTTCCGAATTACTAACTATTTAGTTCCAATAAATATTAAAACATAATTAAAATAAACTTATTAACAACAAAAAGCGAATCATGAATAACAGATAGTACAATTTAAGATAGAAACACACTATTTTGCTCGAATTTTAACACTTCCTAACCAAGATCATTATGTACTGAGCCAAAAACAACCAAGTACTAACAAATCAAGAGCAGCATATCTGTAGACATATTAAAATATAAATAATTAAAAGAAAATAGAAAAAAAATCAGAGTATTATCAGAAAATAGTACCTGAAATTGGAACTTTCTGGAAGGTGGGTACTGTGAGATTTGAAGGAAGATTGTTTTTAGAGATATTGGGTGGAGGAGAGCGAGATACAGAAGAGATCTTTAGCTGAGCTCTCCCTCTTCCTTCAGATTTGCATACGTGGCTTTGATATTTTTCTCTCTGGCCCTTAGTGGTCATGTGTCATGTCATTCAACCCCATCTCCTGAGTCATGACAAACATACATGCATGCAGGCCACTTTTTTTAGGCCTTATTTTACCGAGATTGCCTAAAAAGGATTTAAATCATATACATCGAAAATGTAATAAACTTTGGCAAAAGACATTCTTCTAAATTATTTATTGGATATCAGCTCAAACTATTAAGGCGATCTATTACATTCCTACACATTTTAAAAATGAATTTATTTACTCTCTGATACACATAAAATCAGTTGCATAAAGGGAGGTGTTATACACTCATCTGTCACGTCAGCACCATGTCAACGTCACGTCAAAAATCTTTTAAATTTTAATTTTTATATTATTTTCCTTTTCTTTTTCTTATTCATTTGATTTTTCTTTAATTATATTTAACTAAATGAATAACTATATTTTGTATGATTGTATCTATTATAAGTGTATAGGGCAAAATTTGTATAAGACAGTTGTACGAATTATGATGCGACATGTGGTAATTGATGCTGAGTTGAGTCCAAGTCAGCTTGGGGCATTACCGGTAGCGTTCAAGCAGTACCGGGAGTAACACATGAGCGGTGGGCACCGGTGATTCAGAAGAACGGAAGTTACCGTTTAGTTCATAACGGGTGACCGTTACTAAAACTGGTCGTACGTCTTCCAAAGGAGCTTTAATGGCATTTGTTGAGATATTGAGTTCAATTATTACAACATTCATTCGCCTGCATTAATGATAGCATATTTCGTGGGTTGTGTACCCGTGTAGCTCATGTATAAATAAGACATGTTATTCCATTGTAACACATCACATTCTTGTCATTACAATACAATTGTTCTTACTCTCTCGATTTTTGTGCTTGTATACAAGTTATCGTAACTTTGCCTAGAAGCTATCAGAAGGCTCCGGCTAATCATCACTTTACTTTGTCTTATCATTACTTATTTTCAGTATAATTCATCTAGAATTCTTATCTAACGTGTCACTTGAGATCCACGTGTCATTGACCATGTATATAAATTCAACTGTACCATTTTACATATAAATAGTTTGGCGCCCACCGTAGGACCTGGACAATTGTGGTGTTTCAAGTAACCCCTCTACTAATCTAATTTTTTCTTCAAGTCTTATTCTTTGTTCAGATCAGACAGATGACAAGAATAGGATAAAGCAGTCGCAACGTCGGTGACAACACGAACAATATCTGCTAGCACCAGATGATTTGCCAATCGAGACTATAGGACCAGATGACCCGATGTTTGCAGACGGAGTCACCTCCGGGAATGGACAGACTCGGCACGAGGATGTTTCCACTGACGAAACACCTGAAGAAGCCATATAGAATCTTCGGGCGCAGAATGCTGCAATGAGTGAGCAGTTAGAGCGTCTGAAGCGGTTTCAAGAGAAGTTCATGTCCAAAAATGTCGTTAATACTACAACAGAAGAACTGATGCCTCTACTGGATGCACATGGAGAAACATGTAATGATCAAGGCAGATCGGGGAACGATGATTCAGAGAGCGAAGCCGCCCTTGAAAATTCGTTCCACG
This sequence comes from Anisodus tanguticus, assembly GCA_034509755.1. NCBI lineage: Eukaryota > Viridiplantae > Streptophyta > Magnoliopsida > Solanales > Solanaceae > Anisodus > Anisodus tanguticus. The sequence continues at coordinate 8,591,660 of CM067555.1, read as the reverse complement.
AAAAGGTTTTGAAGTTCATGAAAAACATGAAAAGCAAAGTTGATACCAATGTAGAGAAGGCGGAAAAAGCCGCCCGGGAGTTCTGGTGCTAGTTCAGTCAAATACCGGAGGCTCCTCCATGTGGTTGATGGATCGAATGCAAAGAAATACATACGGTTGGCATATAAGCTAGAGGTCACGCCCGAATTGATCCCCAAAAGGTTCAAAATGCCATTTGTAGAACTACTAATCCACATGAGCATATAATGGCCTATACTACGACCGTGAAAGGAAATGATATAAGAGAACACGAAATAGAATCGGTTCTGATCAAAACGTTCGTTGAAACACTTGTTAAGGGAGCTTTGACACGATATTCACAACTCTCTAAGCATTCAATCGGTTCATTCGCACAGCTCATCGATATGTTCATAAAAGCTCATGCATGGGCTCGAAAAGTGAAGACACACAAGGTGGATATCTTCTGTATGGCACAAAGAGAAATAGAACTCCTTAGGGACTTCGTTACACGATTTCAGAAGGAACGGATGCTATTATCCACAGTCCTGGATGAATAGGTTGTAGAAGCTTTCACAAAGGGTGTGAACCCTTCAAGTTCAGATGTTTCACGAAAGCTCAAGGAACATCTCTTGGAATTCCAGGCTACAACTTAGGAAGACGTGCACCACCTGTATGAGTCCAAGATTCGAATTGAGAATGATATGTTTGAATCTAAAGCTGGGGGTATCTTTGCAATGTCTGATAAAGGAAACGATCGGAATTCCATGAAGAACCAGTACCAATCTTATCCTACCCCCGAAAAGCAAGGAGGTGGACAAGGTTTTCGATCCTTTGAAAAAACAAATAATAAGGGAGGTTCCGAACAAAACAATCAAGAATTGGTGAATTCTGATAAGGTAACTCATCTAAGGGTACCGGGTACCTAAAATTATACAAGTACAACTTCAACACTGATGAAGAGCAAATTGTGGCGTTGTTGAGAACTCATCTAGCATCTTGACCACCAAAATCGTTGCAATCTGATCCTAATAAAAGAGGTCAGTCCATCTGGTGTGATTTCCATGGCACTCACGGGCACAAAATTGCGGATTGCAGACACCTACGAGATGAGGTAGCAGAAATGCTAAGCAGGGGCCACCTCTGGGAATATTTGAGAGAGAGAGAGCTTGAAATAGTTATGAGTGGGGACCACCCGCAGAAGATAAGTCAAATTTGGTTGCACCACCTCATGTTATAAATATGATATATGGCGTATCAATACGAATATGCATGAATTATCGGGATCTCAACAAGGCCAGCCCGAATGACGATTTCTCTCTCCCAAATATTCATATACTCATTGATAACTGTGTGAAGCATGAGTTGCAGTCATTCGTTGATTGTTTTTATGGTTACCACCAAATCTTGATGGATGAGGAAGATGTAGAAAAGGCAGCATTCCTACACCTTGGGGAGTATACTATTACCAGGTAATGTCGTTCGGACTCAAGAACGCATGTGCCACTTATATGAGAGCCATGACAACTATTTTTCATGATATGATCCATAAGAAAATTGAGGTCTACGTGGATGACGTTATTATCAAGTCGCGAAGGAATTCAGATCACTTGACAGATTTGAAGAAATTCTTTGACCGACTGAGGCAATACAATCTGAAGTTAAATCCTGCAAAGTGTGCATTTGGTGTCCCCGCTAGAAAGTTATTAGGTTTCATCGTGAGTAGAAGGGGCATTGAATTGGACCCCTCGAAGATAAAAGTTATTCAAGATTTGCCTCATCCGAAGAGTCGAAAGGATGTGATGAGTTTTCTCGGTCGTCTCAATTACATCAGCAGGTTCATAGCACAATCAACAGTGATATGTGAGCCAATATTCAAGCTACTGAAGAAATACGCTTCTACCAAGTGGACAGCAAATTGCCAACAAGTTTTTTATAGAATCAATACCTGTCTAATCCGCCTGTTTTAGTGCCTCCAGAACTTGGAAGGCCTCTGTTGTTATATCTATCTGTGTTAGAAAATACATTCTGATGCGTGTTGGGACAACACGATGAAACATAAAAGAAGGAGCAAGTTATATACTACTTGAGCAAAAAGTTCACGCCTTATGAAGCTCGGTATACTTTGCTGGAACGCACTTGTTGTGCCTTAACTTGGGTTACACAAAAGTTTAGACATTATCTGTCTGCATATACCACTTATCTCATCTCAAGAATGGACCCGCTTAAATACATTTTTCAGAAGTTCATGCCTGCCGAGAAGCTAGCAAAATGGTAAATCTTGCTAAGTGAGTTCGACATCATATATGTTACCTAAAAGGCCATCAAAGGACAAGCGCTAGCTGATCATCTGGCTGAAAATCCCATAGATGAAGAATACATGCTTCTCCGGACTTATTTTCCAAATGATGAGGTATTGTTTGTTGGAGAAGATATCTCAGAAGAATACCCGAGTTGGAGAATGTTCTTTGACGGAGCTGCAAACTTCAAAGGAGTTGGTATCGGAGCAGTCATGGTTTCAAAATCGGGTCAACACTACACAATCTCGGCGAAGCTCAAATTCCCATGCACCAACAATATAGCCAAGTACGAAGCTTGTATACTCGGACTTAAAATGGTCGTTGATATGAACATACAAGAATTGTTGGTTATCGGTGATTCAGACGTATTGATTCATCAGGTACAAGGCGAATGGGCCACCAAGAATGTGAAGATACTTCCTTACCTACATTGCGTGAAAGAATTGTGCAAAAGATTCAACGAGATAGAATTCAGGCATATCCCGCGAACTCAAAATGAATTTGTTGATGCTCTGGCAACTCTGTCATCCATGATTCAACATTTGGATAAGAATTACATTGATCCTATCAACGTGGACTTGTTGGATCAGCCTGCCTATTGTTTCCACATAGATGAAGAATTGGATGGAAAGCCCTGGTATCACGACATTAAGAGGTATCTCAAAGCAGGCGAATATCCAGATGGCATAACCAGCACTAAAAAAAGACACTTCGGAGGTTAACAAACCATTTCTTTCTAAACGGAGAAGTCTTTTATCGGAGGACTCCGGATCTAGGTTTGTTGAGATGTATTGATGCCCAAGAGGCAAGCACGTTAGTTGAAGAGATACATGGAGGCACGTGCAGGCCTCATATGAATGGTTTCACTTTAGCAAAGAAGATTCTGCGAGCAGTGTATTTTTGGATGACCATAGAAATAGATTGCATTCGCTTTGTGCAAAAGTGCCATCAGTGTCAGATTCACGGCGATTTAATCCGGGTACCTCCTAACGAGCTCAATGTAACGAGTTCTCCTTGGCCATTGCAGCTTGGGGCATGGATGTCATTGGTCCTATTGAACCTCTCGCATCAAATGGACACAAATTCATTCTAGTGGCAATTGACTACTTCACAAAGTAGGTAGAAGCATCATCCCACACGTTAGTGACGAAGAAGGTGGTAGTTGACTTTATCCGTAATAACATCATTTGTCGATTTGGAATCCTGAGTCGATTATAACAGATAATGGAGTCAATCTCAACAGTAATTTGATGGATGATGTATGTGAGAAGTTTAAGATCACTCACCGCAATTCCACTCCATATCGACATCAGATGAATGGAGCAGGCGAAGCAGCCAACAAGAACATCAAGAGAATACTGCGGAAGATAGTTGTTAATTACAAGCACTGGCTTGAGTATTTGCCCTTTGCACTTTTGGGCTATCGCACTACAATCAGGACTTCTACTGGGGCAACGCCATATCTTTTGGTCTATGGAACAGAAGTTGTGTTACCAGCAAAGGTAGAAACACCATCTTTGAGAATTATCCAAGAAGCCGAGTTGAGCGAAGCCAGATGGATACAGAATCGGTATGAGTAATTGATGAAAAGCGGATGAACACAGTCTATCACGGGCAACTTTATCAGAACAAAATAGCCAAAGCTTTCAACAAGAAAGTAAAACCAAGAACTTTCAAACCGGGGCAATTGGTGCTAAAAAGCATATTCCCGCACCAAGATGAAGCTAAAGGAAAATTCGCACCTAACTGGCAAGGGCCTTACATGGTTCACCGAGTGCTAACTAGAGAGGCACTAATCCTAGCTGAAATGGATGGCGAAGTATGGCCAAAAGCTAACAGCGTAGATGCAGTGATAAGATACTACATTTAGGGATTTTTCTATGTAATGCATTTTCTATGTTGTAAAAGTTGCGCTCCCTTGGCGGGATACGCAGAGAATCCATGTCGGGTTCCATCTCTTTAAAGCACAAATTTCCCCAAAAATTCCATTTACTTGTAACATGAACTACGTTATGACCTGATTCCCTCGACGGGATATGTAGGCAGCCCACATCGGCTTCGGTCCTATTTTTACAAAAACCTTACAATCCCCTTTTGCTTGTAACGAACTACGTTATGACCTGATTCCCGTGTTGGGATACGTAGGCGGCCTAATCGGCTTCGGTCACAACATTAGGAAATTTTCTCATTATCTTGCATTTAACAAAATACGCCCATCAGATCACCTTGATAGGACAGGCACGCAACCCACACAAGACTCTGTTGAAAAGTTCAGCATCCTCACATACCAGAAACTAGGGAAAATTTTAAGAGTTCACCGCAAATAGACGCCGATGGACATGGAAAAGTGTTGGCCAGCTAAGTCTTCAGCCAGAAGAAGAATTTTGGATAAGACGTTTGCTTTGTTTCACTACATGTCACCATTCGAGAGTTTGACAGAAATTCTTATTAACGCATACTTTCTTATAATCATATTATTTTCAATAAGTATTTTCATTAAGAGCTAGCTAAGACTGGAAACCAGACAGAGGTTACAAGTCTGAACCAGTGGGACGTGCAAGTATCAAGAGCCAAAGCTACAAAGCCAACGCGAATCAACCGCCCTTCCCCCAAACTCACAAATTTTTCTTTGAGTACAAGTTCTCCAGGTTGAAGGAGGCAGGGAAGCCACATCATTATGATTAATTTCACAAAGAACTTCCGCATCACAGTTCGGCCCACAAGGATCGTGTCATATTCTGCGTCTGTACAAAGATGTCATCTTGACCTACGGGGTCCCAACCACATTATGTTTGAGCAAAGAACGGTATTTTGACTCACGAGGTCACATTCTCACCCTCATCTTACATTGCATATGTCCACGCGTTAACTGTTCCTCCAGATTGAGTTTGCAAGAACTTCAACATAGCGTTTTGACCTTAGGGTCATGCCATTTTGCATTACGTCTGGGCAAGGATGACATTTTGCATTACGTCCGGGTAAGGACGCCATTTTATATTTCATTCGTACAAAGACGTCATCACATTACGTCTGGATACGTCATTTTGCATCATGTCTCTACAAGGACGTCATCGCATTACGTCTGGACAAGGACGACATTTTGCATCACATATGTACAATGGTGTCATCACATTATGTCTGGACAAGGAGAACATTTTGCATCACGTCTGTACAAGGATTTCATCGCATTACGTCTTAATAAGGATGACATTTTGCATCACGTCTGTACAAGGACGTCATCGCATTACGTCTGGACAAGGATGTCATTTTGCATCATGTCTATACAAAGACGTTATCGCATTACGTTTGCGCAAGGACGACATTTTACATCACGTCTGTACAAGGATGTCATCGTGTTACGCCTGTGCAAGGATGACATTTTTGCATCACATATGTACAAGGACGTCATTACATTTCGTCTGTGTAAGAATGACATTTTAAATTACGGCTGGACAAGGACGTCATTACATTTCATCTATGCAAGGACGTCGCAACGCATTACGTTTGTGCAAGGACGTCATGTTACATTACGTTTGTGCAAAGACGTCATTTTACATTACGTCTGTGCAAGGACGTCATGTTACATTACGTCTGTGCAAAGACGTCATTTCAATTAACAGGGTTGTATTCTCATATACCCATTTTATGCAACGGTTATACATTAACTTTTATCTTAGCTCTAGTCCACATGAGCTTCAACACAAAGTGGAACTATCTCTTACAGCGAACCGAGGCAATTTGTTGGATAGCTGGACGTCCCAACAAAGGTCAGCGGCCTACTTCGAACATCGTTCCTCTCTTTTCCAATAATTTGCCACACCTGCAACTGGACTCATCATAATTCGATATGGGGCAATATTTCTTGAACTTGCACCAACTTTTGTAATTTTTCCTCCCTCGAAATTCTATCTCTACCTGTGTATCCCCGATCTTCATTCAAGTCTCGATGATCAGGACAAAATTGGCTAATCAGTCAACATCTTTGTCCGAAAACTCTTTCATCGTCTCCGGCCAAAGAGGGACATCTGTTGACACCCAATTTTGTCCCCTCTTTTCCGATATTTATTTGTAATTTTAAATATTTTATATATATATATATATATATAAGGCTTTTAATATCGTTGTTTATTCTCATTTATTATCGTTATTATTATTATTCATATTTTTATTATTATTTGCTTTTTAATATCATAATCATAGTTTTTACCCTAATATTTTGGGTTATTTTATTTTCGCAAAATGGCATCGCATTTCTATTTTAAATCAAGCATTAAGCATTAAGCATTTTGCAAATATTATATTTCATTATTATCACATCGTTGTATTTTATTTAAATACTTTACATTTCTTCAAAGTATTTTTTTATATATTTAATAAACCTTTTTTATTATTATTTTATTTTAACCCACGCCCCTTTTATTCTTCTACCCTGCACCAAAAACAAACCAAAACAGTATCAACCCAACCAGCCCACAAAAGGGCAGCCCAATCAACTCATCTGCCGCAACCTAAATCGGGCAAAAGGCCTACCAAACCCGACCCAAACTCCCTATTTTCGCCCATATCCCCTAAACCTAACACAAACAAAACCCTAAACATTTCCTCTTCTCTCACCCAAATCTATACCCAAATCCGCCGCACACCCCTCAACCCGTCACATCACCACTGCCACCACCAACCCTATGTCTCCCTGACACTGCCGACACTACCACCTGACAACGCCACACCCTACCTCATCACTTCACACCTACCCTACCCCCTAAAATCGGTCTCCAAAACCCTTTAATTTGAAAATCAAAATCAAGTTACAAAGGGGGTAGGGGATGAACGTTTTTTAGGGGGATCCATCTATACCCCCCCCCCTTTGTTCACTGTTTCGGGGTCGGTTCTTGGAGGGTCAAAAAACAAAAAACCGAAACAAATAAAAATCAAAATATTTCGAAAATAAAAAACGAAGTGGGGTTCTTTTTTTGGGTCAAAAACAGTCCGAGAAGGAAAAGAAAAATGTCTACTTGTTCTTAATTTTTGGTTAGAAATACTCCTCTTCGATTCCTAATCTTGAATTCGAAATACCCCTTTTGTTTCATAAGTTCTTTAATCTGAAAATATTATGTTTTAGTTCCTGATTTTCCAAATCGAAAAATTATTTTTGTGTTCTTCACTTTTTTCGGTGGTTACGGGTCTGTTCTGTTTTCGGGTCGGGTCAGAATCCAAAATCCAAAATCAGAATTCTATTTCGGGTAAAAAATCCATTTCAAAGTCAGAAAATCTGCATTCGAAAGGTCAAAAATTAGAATTCCAAAAAACAACTTCTCCGAGCGGATTTGACGATTAGAAACGACGCCTCGATTCGCTGCCCGGAGAAGGTCTGCAAACTCAAACTTTTCTCATTTTTGGCTTTCTGTGTTCTGTGTATTTTTACTGATTTAAATGACAATGCGGTCTATTTAGGTTGTCGTACTTAGTGTTTAAGCATGTTGAGTTTGATAGTCTATTTATGTTGAGAAATGTTCTTGGTGGATGATTACTGTTGTTCAGAAAATCAGGATGTTTGGTTAAGTTGAATGATTGATATTAGTTGTTTTTATTAATGTATCTAATTTGACTATCAATGCTTAGATATGATACGAGTGTTGTGTTAATATTTTAATGGGGATTATAATGTGGACGATATTTGGTGCTGAAGTTATTCGTCAACATGTTTAGCTAATGATTAATGTATGTATGTTGTGTGAGGGTTATATCTAATATGGGTAGAAATACATATGTGGTTTAACACATGTTTAATGAATCATTCAACATCTAGCATAAACAGGAGAATGTTATGTCTTGTTATTTCTGGGATTATGGCTTGGGTTAAGTGAGGTCTGATTTGGTCTTTAACATGTTTTGACATCACTCGAGTAGTAACATAAGTCCCAGTTCTCTCTATAAACTCATATACATGTTTGGTCAACCTGATTATGTGCTTCTGTCATTAACAAATAGTGTGTGAATATGTCTAGTCCTAAAGCCTTACTAGTATGCATATGAAACTTATTTTCTTTGAGTCTAGGATAGCAGAAAGTGAGAATCTAAGTATTGTAGGAATGGATGTGAGTTTTGGACTTTGTATGATCATTTGAATTCAACAAGTGTGAGTTATGCTTTATGCTAGTATGAAAATCTCCTTGAGTCATATTGTTAGTATATGTGGTATGCCTTGAAGAAATATGCATGTTTGATCTGACTTCGAAATCCGGCGCTAGTTCATTTTAGGCTCGTCATGCATGTTTAAACATTCGAAATAACTTGGTCATCTTTTATTCGCGTTATTAATCATGCAAATAAAGTATTGTTTTACGAGATTTGCGATTTAAAATAACTGCCATATAAATTATTTCTGTGTATTATAAACAAATTTTCTTTTCTCTTTACTACCAATTGCCAAAATATGTATTTTATAAATAATATCATACAAATGCATGCCTTCTATCCAAAAAAAATCAACTTTGCATATATTTTATAAACAATGCCTTACAAATGCATGTTTTTACATAAAAAATAATTTTACAAGTATTTTATAAACAATATCATGCATACTTTTGAAATACCATGCATACTCTCCGAAAAGAAATCTTTTATGTTATCAAATGCATCTTTTAAAATACTTGCAACACCCTTTTTAACTTTACACTTTTAAACGTGCGTTTCTCCTTACATTTATTATTGTGTTGCGTATTTATTACTTGCAATGAGTGACTAAATTTTGGTTGGGGTTATGATAAAATAATGGAATGTGGTAGTTTGGGTATTTGATAAATAATGAAAAATATGTATTCATACGGGATTCAACTACCCCTCATATTTAATGTTAAAGGGTTAGTTACAAACATCTCTTTCTTGCCTATTGTCTCTAGTCAAACTTGAGAAAGGAGACTAGAGTCTAGGAAAGGAGTATGTTGATTATGATTTGGGGCTTAAACCTTATTTAATTATTTCCAACTTTAGTTATAAGGGAATCAACTAAGGGTACATAATAAGTGTTCATAAATGTCACACTTTAGATCTTGAGAAAGCCTAAAGTGAAATTAGGTAGGTCAATTGAGAAATCTCCACCTAGACACAAGTCCTCATTACCCATACCACACTAATACACTTACTTAAGCCTAAACCCAACACCACTTCCATGAATTGAGTCACAACCCTAACATTCCAATTACTTGATAATTTAAACCTTATTTAAGTTGATAATTAAAAGTAGATAAAACAAACAAATAAACTAACAACTTGGTTACAATAGAAGTAAAGTAATTAGTAAAGTCATTATACGTGTACGAATAGACTTTCTCGTCGTATTTCTTGAGGGATTCGACCCCAATCTATGTTGGGTTACTTTATTTGACAATGGATGCGTTATACCGTTAAAGGTATAATTTGGGCGAGATCAACAGTCAACGGGGAATTGGAAAGTTATGGTCCAGAATTCTACAGGTTGAGCTACCGGGGCCGGGTATTCATTTACCAGCTCATTCCTACGCGAATAAGAATCTCAATCCGGGGAAGATGGAATTTCATGATCTTCTTCTTGGGAAATGGTCGGCTTGACTAGAGATATGTGATCCTTAGCAACTGGTGGTAGAGTGGCGACGGTCGGTGCATGCAGGGGTTGACATGCAATAGTGCTTACCGGGGCAAAAGAGGCATTGGTGTAACCGGCTCCATAACTAGCAACTTGAATCTCCTCAAAAGCAGGGGGGTTTATGGGCTTCATTCTGCCTTCTCTCTTAAGGTTGTTCTTCCTCGGGACCTTCATTATTCATGTCCACAACGGGAAAAGAACCAACCGACAAACCGGTGTTGCTGGAAGCGTGGGAAGGAGTGCGGTTAGAATAATCTGGGATTTTCTTCTTCAAACGTTTCTGTCCCGTTCGGGGGCTAGCGGAAGATTCATTTCGTAACCTTTTTGTTCACGGGCCTGTTGAATAATAAGGGCGACCGCTTTTGAATTTTTTATTTCCTCTTCAGGAGGAGCATTATCAGTCGCATTGGAAAGACCTAACAAAAGGAGAACAATTTATCGCGACAATGGAAAATAGGGAAAGGGCCGCGGCAATGGAAAACAGGAAAAGGGCAGCGACATATGTCACAAGGGCCAACAAGCAGGCCTATCGACTGCCTCACAATTCCAGTGTCCTGGAATTCCAGGCTGGCCCAACATAGCCAACTGGGACTCGCCTGCTTGTCCATACCCAACTGTAGGGGCCCAGTTTCCACAAGCCTGGCTGCCAGGATTATTGGGTTCTGCCCCACCGACCCGACAGGCCCACACGCCTGCATATCAGGCCCATGTTATATCTGCCCAACAACCGTCTCAAGTAAACAGTCTGGCCCCAACTGATTTGGACCAGGCTTTCAATGCTTTCAACCTTCAACAACCCGATGAAAATTGGTATATAGACACCGGAGCTACATCTCATCTCACCCGCTCATCAGGTAATTTATCTCAATTGTTTCGGTTAAAGCATCTTCAATTTATTATTGTTGGCAGTGGTCACCGCATTCCAATTGACGGTTACGGTAACACACATACTAAACATCCCCACCCGTCTTTCTCTCTAAACTATGTCCTTTACACCCCTAACATCATTAAAAACATAATCTCTGTTAGAAAATTCACTCGTAATAATTCTTTGTCTATCGAATTTGACCTTTTTGGTTTTTCTGTGCCGGATCTCAATACGGGAAAAATTCTTACTCGCTGTAATAGTGTGGGAGACCTCTACCTATTCACTCAATCTTTCATTGTCAGACCACATTCACCTATCTCCCTTGCTGCTATCTCTCCGTCAACTTGGCATAACAGACTCAGACACCCAGAAGACCCTGTTTTTAATTTTCTTAGGATTTATAAGTGTATTCAATGTAATAATGGGAAACTTGCCCAACACTGTTTTTTCTTGCCCGCTTGGCAAGCATACTTGTCTTCCATTTATGTCATCTAACAGTGTTACTTTTTCTCCATTTGACATTGTCCATGCTGATTTGTGGACATCTCCTGTTGTTATTTCATTGGGTCACAAATTCTATCTAGTATTATTAGATGATTTTTCATATTTTATCTAGATTTACCCACTAAAGTTCAAATATGAAGTTTTTGCCAAGTTCCTTGAATTTCAAAAATTCATTGAAACTCAATTTGAAAAAATTATAAAATCTTTTCAGTGTGATAATGGACGTGAATTTAATAATTTGGCATTTCACAATTTCTGCTCTAAACAAGGCATTGTTTTCCATTTTTCAACACTTCCTTTCAAAACGGAAAGGATGAACGAATAATACGTACCATCAATAACATGGTTTGTACCCTTCTGTTTCATGCCTGTCTTCCACCATCATTCTGGGTCTATGCTGTTAAAATGGTAGAGTATCTCCTTAATATTTTACCAACCAGCACTCTCCAAAACAAAACCCCAACCAAAATCTTATATCGTAGGATCCCGTCCTATGACCAACTCCGAATTTTCGGTTGCATGTGCTACCCCAACCTGGCCTCCACTCCACTTCACAAACTGCCCCACGCACCACGCTCTGTGTCTTCATTGGTTTCTCAACTAATCATCGGGGCTACCTGTGCTATGACATAGTTACTCGTAAAATCATTGTCTCACGTCACATCATATTTGACAAGATGAACTTTCCATTTTCGAATCTCCGAAAATGTCAAACCACATATTACACGTTTCTCGATGAGTTAATTTTGTCCCCTATTATCCGTTCACTGTTCCATAGTCAGTTCACTATTCTGATGGAGCCTGCACCAGCAACTCCGTCACCCACTGTGTTAGGCATCATTTTCGACCCGATACCACCTAGCTCTAGGTCAAACCCTCACATGGTCGACCCACATGTTTCACCCACCTATCATTGTCACCGTCACTTGGTCGAATCTCCGATCGATACCCAACACCCTATCCCTCGGCTTGAACTACCAAGCTCACCATCATCGTCACACCACCAAGAACACCCAGACCCAATCAGTCGCCTTAACCCTGCTCATACCCAATCTCCGGTAACTCCACCAACCACCGACCCGAGACTATCCAACACACCTCCAGAACCTGCAAGCCAGCAGACACAAACCCCAGACCAACCACTGCTGTCTACCCACCGTATGAAAACTCATGCACAACATGGGATTTTCTCACCCAAGGTCCATTTTAACCTCTCTACACAAACCATATCACGTATTCCCAAAAACCCAAAACTAGCCAAACTGGACCCAAATTGGAATGCGGTGATGTGCGAGGAATTTAATACTTTAACAAAACAACATACTTGGGATTTGGTAGCTAGATCGGATGGGGTGAATGTAATCCGATGCATGTGGCTATTTCGTCACAAGTTCAGAGCTAGTGGTGACTTGGAGCGGTATAATGCGAGATTTGTTGCCAATAACACTAATCAGCAAAAGGGGATTGATTGTGGTGAGACATTCAGTTCGGTTGTTAAACCGGCTACTATTCGTACTGTTCTTAGTATTGCTATGGGCAAGCATTGGCGTATTCATCAACTTGATGTCAAGAATGCATTTCTTCATGAGGATTTGAAATAAATTGTGTACATGCATCAGCCATCTGGTTTTGTCCATCCTGCAGCCCCTCAGTTTGTATGTCGCCTCAGGAAATCACTCTATGGCTTGAAACATGCACACTGAGCTTGGTATAACCGTTTGCCAAGTATATTTTGCAGATTGGGTTTATATGTAGCATGTGTGATAACTTTATTTTCATTTTTCATCGCGGTAGCAACACTTCTTATTTGTTATTGTATGTGGATGACATTGTTCTCACTGCCTCATCTGACGGATTGAAAGATGAAATCATTGCTCTACTCAAAATTGAATTTGTTATTACTGATTTGGGCAAGCTTAGCTATTTCTTGGGTATATCAGTAACCAGATCTGCAGATACTTTGTTCTTTAGTCAGCATAAATATGCAGAAGAGATAGTGTATAGGGTTAAGATGGCAAATTGCAAGATTATGACAACCCAGTCGATTCCAAATCCAAGCTTAGTGTTATTGATGGTGACCCAATTTCTGATCCTACTCTGTATCGGAGTCTTGCAGGTGCCCTTCAGTATCTTACATTCACTAGGCCTGATATTGCATATGTTGTTTAGCAGGTGTGTCTGTTTATGCATGCTCCGAGAGAGCCCCACTTTGTTGCCCTTAAGCATATTATTAGATACATTAAGGGCACCCTTGACTATGGATTGCATACCCCTATGCGTCGAACATGTTGTTATCTTATACGGATGCAGATTGGGCAGGGTGCCCGGACACGTGTCGCTCCACTTCAGGCTATTGTGTATTTCTAGGGAATAATCTTATTTCCTTGTCCGCCAAGAGGCAAGCCACATTATCTCGTTCGAGTGCTGAAGCAGAGTATCGCGGAGTTGCTAATGTAGTTGTTGAGATCTGTTGGCTCCAAAATCTTCTTTTGGAGCTCCAGTATCCACTGCGCAAGGCGTCTATAGTCTACTGTGATAACATATCTGCCATATATCTATCTCACAATCCGGTCCAACATCAGCGGACCAAACATATTGAGATGGATATCCACTTTGTGCGTGAGAATGTAGCTCTTGGTCAGGTCAAAGTGTTACATGTGCCTTCCTCCTATCAGTATGCAAATATTTTCACTAAAGGGCTACCGAGACAGTTATTCATCGACTTCAAATCCAACCTTAGCGTTCGGCCTCCTCCCGCTCCGACTGAGTGGGAGTATTAGAGAATATTCTCCGAATATTTTGTAATTATGATAGTTGTATATTTAAGGTAACTTAGGATTCTTACTGTATTAGGAATCAACATCTGTACAACTATATATATATTATGATTAATGAAAAGAATCCCTAAAGGAGATTATTCCAAACGTACAATAAGAGATCTCAAATTTTAACATTCTTATAGAGAGTGATTGATTCCCCTATAAAAGTATTCTGTACAACATGAATTCGAATTAATCCGTCAATAAATTTTGGATAATAAACTTTACCAAAAGAAAAATTCTAAGTTAGAAGTGTACTGGAAACTGGGGGCCCTAATGAAAAATAAGGATAACCAACGAATTGTTTTTCCAAAGAATTGGATTTGGGTTAAAGGAGATAAAAGGCTGATCTCAGAACCAATATGTTTCTTTTTATAAACAAAATTCTCCCATCATTTCTTTTTTAAAATAATTGATTTCGGATTAAAGAGAGATAAAATTCTGATTTCGGAACAAATTAGTTTCTAGATAAAAGTATATTGGTCCACTCCGTTCATTTTACTTGACAGTATTAAAATTTGAAAAGTCAAACAATTTTTTGCTTACTATAATCTTATCAAATGAAATTTTAGTATAATTTTCAATCGTAAAAATTATGATACTTATAGTATCCCATTATCTAAATTTATTTCAATATGAATAAAAATTGTTATCTAATTAATACCGAAATTTAGAAAATTTAGTTTGACCTTCATATTCCAAATGTCTTATTTTCTTAACAAATAAAGTACATTTACAAAGAAGTAGTATTATCTCTGTCTTAATTAATGTGACATTGTTTTCTTTAATTTATCCTAAAAAGAATCACCTTCATATATTTAAAAATAATACAACTTTGAAATTCTTATTTATCCGTAAAGAGATAATTTATAACCGTACGAATGTTCAAGACTTGTTTTAGACTATATCTATAAAAGTTATTTTTTTTTCTTAAATTTCGTACTAATTAAATAGTATCACATAAATAGAGATCTAGCTAATATTACTTTTGATACTAAAACTTGAATTTTAGTCTTGCAATTGTTTTCTACACCACCCTTTAAGAGCATTGTGGAAGGGGTGGCCAAGAAAAAATAATACATTCATCCCAATTTATATGATGTAGTTTAATTGAGTACGGAGTTTAAGAAATAAATGAAGACTTTTAAATTTGTGATTTAAAACAAGTTATAGATATTTGTGTGATTATAAATATCTCGTTAAACATAAAGGATAAAATTTAAAATTAAATTATTATTAAATAAATAAATATTTTATTCTTTTTTAAATTGATTAAAAAAATATGTAATATAAATTGAAAAAAAGATAGCCAAGGGTGAGGCCATGAGGCTGCAAAATTCAAAGGCAACGGGCAGAACAAATAGCTGCCCGAGGCATTTCAAGTAGACGAAGATGCGAACACTTGTGGAGAGATTCAGTCGCGGGCAGCAAATTTCACGGGCAGGGGACATAAATATCTTGACAAGATATTTTTAACACGGGCCTCATATTGGACGAACCCACTCTTCATTTGTATCCAATGGCTAACGAGCATTTGATTTTTATTTAAATTAGTTTTGTTTTGATTTTGTATTTTCTTTCTCAAATCTGATCTTAATTGTACACGTGGCTCAATCGCGTGTGAGATTTAAATATTCTTCTTCGTCCTTTAGATATATTCATTCCTCTAGTTGCCCATAACTTCAATCTTTCATGTGGGACCCACCAATGCCATGGACATCATAAGATGGGAACATTCATGTCACGCATACATACATAAATGATGATTTGTCATCTGATTTCTGGTTGGAATATTTTTTCAATTTAATAGAACGTGGAGTCTTTTTCTTCAAAATTAAAATACTCCATTATTGAGATTTGAGATGCAAAATATTGAGTATGCATTGTAAAACTAAAATATGATTAACAAGATTTCTCAGTTTTAACTGAAATTGAGAAAGCCAAAAAACAAAAAACTTACCCCTCGTCTGGAATGTTAATTTGATGTCTCGTTTTGTTACATTTTAAGGTGGTAAAATATTTATAAGAAGGACAACGGTATAATATGCATTATGTATATTGGCTAACAAATATAAATGTTTTTAGTCGTAAAGGGTCACTTAAGTTAATCAAATTACATACGTAAATCACTTGCTTTCTTTTTTTATTGTAATAAAGTCACTTAATTATTGGAATTGAAGATTGAAGTGATTGTTTTTAATGGTTTACTTTTATGCCATGTAAGATAAAAATCATTCTAATTAAGTTAGCTACAAAACTAAAAGTACCCCACGCAATTAACAATTTCCTACCGTGTGTTGTCTCGCTTTCAATTAGGAAATTTAAGAGAACTAGTATCTACGATATTCCCTGTCAATTATAACCAATAAAAATGTTAGATAATATTACTTGTTTGCTTGTGGAATTCAGAATATGTTACTATGAGGATGAAAACCTTTATTTATACTTGTGTGGGGTACATGACCTATGAATCGTTCCCTCTTTAATAAATACGAAAAATAATGAGTAATAAAGGTTGGAGGAAGACCCGGGATCCTTCGTAACGGCGGACTACTAAGCTTGCTTCAGCACTCAATCAGTGAGCCGTCATAATTACCCGAACCCTTCATGACCTTCATCTCCGGAGACGGAGACTCAAGAAAACTCTTGTCCGGCCACGAAGACTTATCCGGTACTCTCCACTTGCTGACTTGCGCATGGTATGTCATCCACCACCACATGTCAACATCTAATACATTCATCTGGTATCTGCGAATTTTGCCCAATACACTAACTTAATTAGATCCTTATCTCCATCATACCAGAGATCTTAAACTAACCTCCTTGTATTGCTAAAACAAATTTTACATTACTAATTAAATGTCAAAATCATTGAAATTTGTGAAAACGAAGGGAATCAAAATAAACTATCACCAACTTAAGTCACTAAAGCCCCGTTAAATCGAAACTCAAATACATTCATCATTCACGCCCAAACACCGATAAGATACATATCAGCCGGAGCAAAAATAATTCAAGAAAATTGATATTTTAACATAAATCACATATTGGACAACTAACTAAATTAAGATTTAAAATAAAGAAAATATGGTGAAAAGATATGGCTTGGTATTTGGACTTACAAATTTATAATGATAAATTGATAATTGTATCTAAGATGAAAAAGAGTATGTCACGTGATTATCATCCAAAGAGGTCACGTGGCAAGCCAACAACTTTAATATACTCGAACTACCAAAATCATTGTCTCCAAGTAGCAAAATCAATGTTGAATGCAAAGTTTGATATATTAATTCATCCAAAATTTAAAAAGTGCCAATGCTTTATAATCTTATGCAACAAAAAACGTAGTCTAATTTGTTAGGTCTCATTGGTGTTAATCTTATAGTATTTCTGACTTAGGAGTCCGTTGACAGTAATTGAGTAGTATTAGAATTTCATGCAATTTCGTATTAAAAAGAGGTTTTGACTTTTGAAAGTTATCACATTGTCCAACAGATTTAATTATTTTTAAGAATATTTAATTAATTTGAAAGGGTATAAAAGTCGTTAAAATAAAATTTAGTCAATCAACATTTATATTCATGTTTTTAAAATAATATAGATATAGATAGATGTAGCCAAATAAGCTGTTCTAATTGGAAGTTTAAGAGAAAAGGTTAAAAAAAAAATAATCATGAAGCACTAAATCAAATAAATCAATTTGTTATCATACTTTAAGTCACACGACAAGACTACCTAAAAGTTACTAATAGATGAAAAGGAAAGGTTCCCACTTAGCTTAAATTCCAAAATTAGGATGAGGTTCTTAACGATAAATTGTTGAACAATCTAGAAAATAATTATGGAGAGACTTGCGTCATTTAATTTATCTATAACTCATAATTGTCTCCAGATTCTTATAGTAACTCCCTTTTCCCTAAAAAAAAAAAACACTGTCAATTGACGCAATTTGTTTTTCGCCATGTTATTTAACGGATAATCAGATTTTTTTTATTTCCTTGGTTATGTTTTTTTAAAACTTTTTTTAATATAAATAATTATGATTTGTAGTACTTTTCACATATATCAATTTATGTTTATTTTAGAGAAATATAAAATTAATGTATTAATCTTGTGGCCGACACCCGGTGCCTTAATGGACGAGCGTACCACTCGTAGAACATGACCAGATCATATAAGAATCTGGGCTGACAAGGCATCAGAATGATAGCCGTATAGTATCCTGACCATAACAACTTGTAAATGGAGACAACCCTACCATATATACATAAACAAGGCCGACAAGACCGCCATAAGTATAAACAGACCATCAGAAGGGCCGGCAAGGCAATATAAAACAAATGTACACAAAAAAACTCAAGCCTACAAGCCTCTAGAAGTAACATAAGGTCGGAACAGTGCCCCGCCATACTCAAAATGAATATATACATAACCATCACAACCTACCAACACACTACAACAACTCTGGAAGAATGGAGCGTGATGACCGATCACTGGATTAGGCAACCTACTGGGGAGGAGTGCATGTCCGTCTATCTGCACCTGTGGGCATGAAACACAACGCCCCAATAATGGAACGTCAGTATGAAATAATGTACTGAATATGTAAGACAAATAGACATGAATAAGTGCGGAAATATAAATAGGGATAAGAAAGACAACCTGTAACTCTGAATGTCTCTGAGGGCGTATGATATGCATGCTTTCATTTAAAAACATATACGTATATAAATAGGCCTCACTATGGGGCATCACTATCACCATCAAGCCGCTTTCTGGGGCTAGTATCATCATAACCTACCCAACTGAAGTAGTGTGCACATATAAGTGCCGTACCCGGTCGACTATAGTGCGTCTCAATGTCATAAAATAGATACACACATATCTATCTATACACAATGCATGAAAGACCTCATAAGGTCATCAGAAATATGGTCGGAGTGACATAAGGTCGTTATCCTCCGACTATCGTTATGTAACTACGTATATCAACTGTCGTGAAATCACCAAGAAGCAAAAAATATCACATAATCATAGATAATACAAGATGCGGAAAAGTACTCCCGACAAGGGACATATAAGATCCATGAAACATTTCAAGAGTAAAGAATGAACACACCTCTAATGCTTAAGGATATAGTCGCTTAAGAACCTATTTGTTTTAGGTCATTTTCAATAAGATCATGCCAAAAGAGGAAATGGTAAGCCTTACATACCTTTGCCGCTTGGTCAATAATAGCTTGCGAGTCCCCGTACACTCTACGAACGATAACCTACGTAATAGAGATGGTTTAGATCAGGATTGGGTTGGTAAGTTAAAAGATCGATTCGTTATGAAATTTCATCGAACTCTTAACGGGCATAAAGCTTCATATCATTCTACCATGGCATTTAAATATCAAGACAACCTATCTAGTTCCTTCTAGCTCCCTTTTCTCATTTACAAACTACCAACAAGATTCAATAACTTACCACCAATATATAATCTCAAACAAACAGCCCAACAACAAGATAACGTCTCCTATCAATTCAAGTTCTAGCTTGTAGTCTTTTTCATTCAAATAACTTAACCAACATGTTAATAACCTTGAGTACAGACAACAAGATGTTAAATTTACCTTAGGCAGTAGATACAACTGAGAATCTCAGCCCAACTCAGTTCACGATGGTCCTCAACTACACCACAACACCATAGAGGTGTGATTCTTGGCTTAATTAATCTTTGGTGTCAAAGTTAGGTGTAAACACTTGGATTTCACCTTGAGCTTCTTTGGAACTATTGAGAGAGAGCTTATGAGAGCATTAGAGTGAAGTTTGGTCGAAAAATGACCAAAGAGGAGCCCAAAACGTTTTTAAAAGTAGCCAAAGTCGGCCACCACCATGACTTTCATGGCCACATTTCACGGTCCGTGAAAGCGGACCGTGAAACCACCCTCAAAATTATGGCTCTCTGATCCTATTTCACGGTTGCAGGCCACCCATTTCACGGGCCGTGAAATGGAACCATCTTTCTGACTTTTAGACGAACTTGTTTCCTTCGATTCGATTAACCCCGAAACCTTCCGATACTTACTTAATACTTGATTAAGACCTCCTTTAACCTCATAGGGGTATCAAGACTTCTCCAGCTAACATTCGCTAGCTTATGATGACGTTGACGTACAAAGTACGGGGTGTAGCAAAAATAGTCAAAATGTTACCTTTATAAATGCTTTCTGAAGGGGTGTTTAAATTCAAAATCCCACAAGTATTTTGGGACAGAGGGGAGTATTATAGTAGGTGTAATTGCTTCATTAATTAAAAGGCTGTAACTTGTAACTAATTGTCTTTTCCGACATGGCATTGAATGCTGAATCTATGTCTATGTGATTTTGTTTTTAAGTGATGCGAAAAGGGTATTATTATTTATGTTAAAGATTGAATCTTTAATTAAATGCTTTTTTTAACCAATTATAGGTGTTGTGAATGGTAGCTTTGCAGCTTCAGCTAGACATTTGTTTGCAGATATCAAAGTTCCTTTCTCTGAAGAACAGCACTTGAAAAGACTATACGTTTAAACTCGCCTAACTTGATTTTTGTTATAGTATTTTTTAATTTTATTCTTATTCTTGTATGTTTTGGTCAATGTCGTGAAGTGCCGAGGAATATCTAAACATTTTGTTCCTCTTTTTGTACATGCAGTGAAGAATTAGCAAAAGATTATATGTCAAATTCTGATCTTGAGAATGCCATCATGTCATTGAATCGTAGGTGCAGTGAGATATCCAGAGTGTACAGGTAACTTCCGGGCACCAAGAATGTATAGCTTCTTTTAGTTTATTTATTAAAGCATTTAGAGATTCTTACCCTTGCCTTTCACCATGTGTTTTATCTTAAAAACTTTTCAGAAAATGTGGGAGTATTGCAATGTAAATGTAATGGTTATTATGCTTATATTCTTGGATGACCAAGCTAATGCCGTTATTATTTTGAATGACCTGTTGCACTCTAGAAATGTGACGTTGGCTGTGGACGATTTTATGTTTTTCTTTTAATCTATCTTATCTGAATCTTCATTTACCGTACCATGTCAATTAGGTGTGACATGGGTATTGGTATTTCATCTGGATTCTTTGAAGTATGATGCAAATTAGTGAAAAACTTCACATACGAGAAGTGCACAATAGGCTAGTTCAAGTAGCATAGCATTTCTAAAAACCTTTTGCCTTGAAGAGAAAAATATTGGTATTGTTAAGTCCCACATTGGTTGGGGGAATGGGTTATGGACTCCTTTTATGGTCTTAAGCAATCCTCCCATCATGAGCTAGTTTTATAGTTGAGTTTGGCACAAAGTCTATTTCTTTACACGGTATTAGAGCCATACCCATCGACCCTGTTGTTGTGTTTCTCAATATTGGCCCCCCAGGTTATTTTATCCATGCTCCAGTTGTCCGACGCGTGAGGGAGTGCTAAATACCACAATAGTTGAGGGAATGAGTTGTGGTCTCCCTATATGATCTTGGATAAGCCTCCCTTATAAGCTAGTTATTAAGGTTGAGTTAGGTTCAATATCTATTTCTTCACAGTAATAAGCTCTACAATAGTTATTCTGCTTCAGAAATGTGAATTTGGACTCAAAAAGGTTGCTATTTCATCAAATCTGATGCATAAGTATTGTGCTTTGCCTTGCACATCAAGAAGTAAATTTTGTTAATTTATTTTTCACTATTCCAATTTTAGTTGGAGTAAATAGTACTTTATCATGTCTAACTTGCATGTCATCTACAAACAAGAGAAAAACATACAAAAAGTTGTTCTTACGAGAATACTTCTGTAAAATGATTATACTTCAACAACAACAACATACCCAGTGTAATCCCACAAATGGGGTCTGGGAAGGATAGAGTGTACGCATACCTTACCTCTACCTTGGAAGGTAGAGATGCCGTTTTCGATAGACCATCGGCTCAAAGGAAAGCAAACCAAATCAGTCGGGAAAAGAAATAACAGAAGTAAAGTAGTAATGACAGAATACGATATAAAGCATGCCAAAACAGTTTGAAAAAAAGACAACACCGTAACTACGACAAAATCATACGATAATTGAATTACAAGAAATACATATAATAACATAAATCTAAGGACATACTATAAGAGCAATACTATAACTACAAGTAGGAAATGAGAAGCGTGAAAACACTCAGCTACCTAAACTAGCCTTCTACCCTAATTCGTATCCTCTATAACCTCCTATTTAAGGTCATGTCCTCGATGAGCTAAAATTGTGTCATGTCATGTCAAATCAACTCTCCCCAATACTTCTTCGTTCTACCTCTACTGAAACCATCCAAAGCGAAGCTCTCACACCTCTGCATTGGGGACTTCGTGTATCTCTTCTTCACATGTCCGAACCATCTTAGTCTCGCTTTCCTCATCTTGTCCTCCACCGAGGCCACCCTCACCTTATTCTGGATTTCTTCATTTCTAATTTTATCTCTTCTCGTATGTCCACACATCCACCGCAACATCCTCATTTCCGCCATATTTATCTTCTGAACGTGAGAGTTCTTGACTGGTCAACACTCCGCCCCATATAACATAATTGGTCGAACCACCACTCTGTAGAACTTGCCTTTAAGCTTTGGTGTCACCTTCTTATCACACAGAACTCCAGATGCTAACCTCCATTTCATCCACCCTGCACCAATACGATGCATGACATCTTCGTCAATCTCCCCATTACCTTGGATAATAGACCCAAGATACTTCAAACTCTATCTCTTCTGGATGACATGGGTATCAAGCCTCACTTCCACGTCATCCTCCTGCGCTACATCATTGAACTTGCACTTCAAGTATTATGTCTTGGTGTTGCTCAACCCGAACCCTTTCGATTTCAGAGTTCGTCTTCAAAACTCTAGCTTAGAGTTAACTCCACCGCGAGTCTCATCAATCAGAACTATGTCATCCACAAATAACATACACCATGTCACCTCACCTTGAATTTGTCGCGTCAACACATCTATCACCAGTGCAAATAAAAATGGGCTAAGGGCTAAGCCCTAGTGCAACCCCATTGTCCCATACAACTGGGAAATGCTCTGAGTCTCCTCCCAGCGTCCTTCCAAGGGTCTTTGGTCTATTATACATGTCCTTGATTGCCCTAGTGTACTCCATAGGTACCCCTCTAGCCTCCAAACATCTCCATAAAATCTCCCTCGGGACTTTATCGTATGCCTTTTCTAGATCGATGAACACCATATGTAAGTCCTCTCCCTAAATAGCTCTGCCAGTCTCCTTACAATATGAATGACTTCTGTAGTTGAGCACCCCGACATGAATCTAAATTGGTTCTCCGACATAGACACGTCCCTCCTCATCCTTATCTCCATCACCCTCTCCTACACTTTCATAGTGTGGCTTAGCTTAATACCCCTATAGTTGTTGCAATTTTGGATGTTACCCTTGTTCTTGTACAACAGAACCATTGTGCTCCACCTCCATTCTTTAGGCATTTTCGCCGTCCTAAAAACGACATTAAACAACCCAGTTAGCCACTCCATACCTGCCCTGCCCGCGTACTTTCAAAATTCCACAGGAATCTCGTCAGGCCCAGTCGCTCTGCCCCTTCTCATCCTACGAATAACACCTTTGACCTCCTCAACCCTAATACGCCTACAATACCCAAAGTCGCGACGCCTCTCGGATTGCTCTAACTCTCCCAACACAATGTCTCTGTCCCCTTCCTCGTTCAAGAGTTTATGGAAGTATGATTACCATCTCCGACTATTGAGTGCCACCTCCACCAATACTTACCGTCCTCATCCTTGATGCACCTCACTTGGCGCAAATCGCGTGCCCTTCTCTCTCTTGGCTTGGCTAGCCTGTACAACTTCTTATCCCCTCGCTCTCGATACGCCTGCGGAACGCCGTCTCCTCGATTGTGGTAGGCAGCGCGTGTCTTTGGCATGCTTCGACATTTGCCCGCTCCGGACGCTGGCCTGTGGGCTCCCCATTCGACCCGTCATGAAACGTGACCAAGGAATCTGACATGTGTGCAAGTCAACGTGCGAGTAAACCCGTAAGGCGTAAGGAAGCTGATTGGTGGGATCCCGTGAGGGGTGCACCGCCGACCGACCTTGATCTTCTAAGAAGGGTTCGAGTGTTAGCATACCTGTCGGGACCCGAAAGATGGTGAACTAAGCCTGAGCGGGGCGAAGTGTCCTCCAATTTTGCATATAAGCGTTCAAAAGTTGTTGTTTTTCACTGCTGTAACCGCAAGCTTTGCCTCTTTCCTCTGTAACCGCAAGCTTTGCCTCTTTACTCGCCATCTTATACTTTTCCCTACCCAACCGTTTTCCTCCTCGTCCGTACTTTCCACCCACTTCGCATACGCCACCTTCTTTGCTTCCACCTTCCCTTGGACTTCGCCAACCACCAGTTTCGTCGATGCCTACCAAATCTACCTCTCGAAACCCCTAGCACCTCTCTAGCTTCTTCCCTAATGCAACTAGCAGTCCTATCCCACATATTGTTCGCATCCCCACTAATCCCCAATCCTCCATAGCTATCTTCTCCCCCATCTCCTGGACATTGGTCATAGTCAAGTCCCCCCATTTGATCCTTAGTCGGTCATTCATAACCTACCTCTTCCACTTTCTCTTAATCTCTAAGTCCATCACCAAGAGCTTATATTGGGTCGTAAGGTTCTCACTCGAAATAACCTTGCAGTCTTGACGGAGAACTTTATCATCCTTTCTAAAGAGCAAAAAGTCAATCTGGGTCTTAGCCACCGAACTACAGAAGGTTACCAAGTGCTCCTTCTTCGGGAAACTCGAATTGACAACCACCAATCCAAAAGCTTTTGCGAAATCCAAAAGAGAGACTCTACTATCATTCCTGTCTCCGAAACCAAAACCTCCATGCACATCGTCATAACCCCTAGCAGTTGACTCGATGTGCCCGTTGAAATCTCCACCGATGAAAAGCTTCTCAGTATGCGGTATACCTCTTACCACCTCGTCCATAGCCTCCCAAAAGCGTTTCTTCTCCTCCTCATCCAAGCCCACTTGCAGTGCGTATGCACTAATAATGTTCAAAGTGAACCCTCCAAAGACTAACTTAATCGCCATCATCCTGTCGTTGACCCTCCTAACCTCTACTACTAGATCCTTAAGCTCCTCATCCACCAAAATACCTACTCCATTCCTATTCCTCGCGCTTCCAGGGAACCAAAACTTATACCCATCCTTAGCCTTAGTTCCTACCCATTTCGTCTCCTGGACACATGCTATAATAATAATTATACTTCAAAAGGAAAAAAAACATGGAATTAATGATAGTGGTGCCAAAGCCTTCATTGAATTGCAGATTGACATCTCCTAGGAATGTGCCAAACTGTGGTATACTCGTCTAGAGCATTATCTTGATTGGGGGTTTGGGGAGGGGGGGGGGGGGGGCTCTCATACTTCTACTAATTTGAGACCTGGTGTGCTGCATGTTTGGTGTGTATTCTGGTTTAACATAATTGTGTTATTACACTCCGACAAGAAGAACTACTTTTTGGACGCCTTGATGGATAATCTTTTCCGTCATAAGTGGAAAACAACTATCTATAGATTGCTTTTTGTTAGCTACTTACGTGGAGTGTCTGTTATAAATCATGCTGCTTTAACACCTAACTCATTCTTCTTCTCTCTTTGAGGGGTTTTTGGAATGTATGATCAGCATTGGAAAGAGTGTGCTGGGAGTTCCATTGGTAATGCTTTTTTCTCCTGGTTCTTAAATCTATATTTGAAATCCTCCTTTTCCTCGTTGCATTTGTTCCAAGGAGGAGAAATACCTTTTATATTAATAACTGAGTGGGCTGACAAGCCAGGCAAGGAAGAGGCTGAGCCAGCTTTTAAGGTACTGATATCTACAATAATGACAGACCTGAATGTTTCAAGTGTCATAATGAAATAAAATATTTTGAAGCAACCTATTGTTTATGCTGGTATACAGTGAGAAGAAACCCATTTTCAGTTTGTTCTAGCTTTGCCTTAACCAAGAAGGGTTAAAATGGTGATAGCTTGTGAATCCACTTCTAAACTTATTGAATAACTGATGATTTGATAATGAAGTTGCAGCTTGTATCTAGGTTGCATTCTTTGCTCCTCGTCCTGCTTCTTGAACTAAAGGTGCCTTGTGCTAACCAAATAAAATTCTGCGAAGACTGAAGTACAAAAGCTTTATCGTTTCTTTTATAAAGCTTAAGGTGGCAAGCAATCAGGGTTCATGTTGAATCCTGAATCTTCCTTTTCCTCTGAGATACTAGAGCTGAGTACATATCTTGAGAAGTTATTACTCGCACTGTTCCTTTTTTGACCTTTTTTAGTTATGAAGAAATTGAAAGGAGACCTGTCTTAGCTTGCGAATTTGACATTTTGCTCTATGTTCGAAGCAAGGCTATGACTTATCCAAAAAGGAAAAAGCAGTTTAGGGACCAGGATACGACTTTAGATGTGCTGGACTTGGATAACCTTGCAATTCAGTTCTGGGTTTTATTTTCCTGGTAGTTCGAGACCTATTTATTAGTGGAGAACTGTTGAAAATCAGGGGTGGAATACCCTCCTACTCCACTGCACCAGAAAATAGAGAACAATAGCGAAAAAAGGAGCAGAGGAGGGGGTACTGAAGCCTGACGTATTTTTTTTTACATCACTTAACATAAAAAGTAAGAAGAAAACTGGGAGAAATGGAGTAAAAAATGGGTGCACTGAACTACTTTACCTACTGTTTCTAATAATCCCAATGTTGGGTGGAAATGGAAAAGAGAAAGATGGCTTTCTGGCCATTTATTTTAGTATTCCTCCGAAACTGAATGAACTAAGAAAGAAGACACTCAATCTGTAGCTTTTATTTCTCAACCTACATTCCTAGAGAAATATTTCATTGATTTGAGATGTTGAAACTTAGTTTATGCATGAGCTATAGCGTCCCTTTGCTGCCAATACTATTCTGCTTATTCATATTCTTCTTATATAGTGAAATTAATATTGCAGTATTTGTTTCGAAGTTCTAGGAGCAATTTTGTCTGGTGATTATATTACTCAACAGGCTTCATATTGCAGTACATTGGTAACGTGCATGGGGATGAGCCTGTAGGTCGTGAGCTTCTAATTCTTCTGGCCAGCTGGCTTTGCGATAACTATATGAAGGATCCCTTGGTAATTGACTTCTCTGGTTAAATATCTTCCTCGCTAGAAATTCATGTGTCTTATTTATTGGATTCTGATCTTATGTTTCCTCTCTTTGTTGTTGATATGTATTAGAAGCATTGCAAGATTTTGGTGGCATTTCACTGGAGAATGCCGAGAACATACGTTTTTAATCTAGAAAAACTTGTCAATCTTAGGAAATTTCTTTGGTGAAAAGATGTCCAAGTAAGAAAGTATACGAACAGTTTTAGATGACTTTGGGGAAAGAGTCAATCTTCACAAATATTTTGAATGTGCGAGGTTGAAATGAACAAGAAAGAAAGGAAGTTTTAAAATATTCATTCTGTTCCCTGGCTAATGTTGAAGCATTGGTTGTCAAGCAACCAATGCACTGGCCTTTAGTCGAAATTACTCTTCAGTATCTACATGGCATGAATTCGAAATTCCATTTAAAGAATGAAAGTCTTCCGGGGAGCACTTAATGGACTTTATTTTTCTACAAACTTCAAGATTTTTTAGGTCTCTACCCTGTATAAGTTGTTTTTTTCTTCTCCAAAATAATTACTCCTACTTGACTCACATGGTACTTATATCTGGCTGACCTGTTAGTTGAGAAACATTTTGGGGCTTGGTGCTATTGCTTCCTTAATAATGTTGTTTTATTGTCTCAGATTCTTATCTTGCTATTTCATGTTGTCTTAAATAGCATCGTGTATTAAATGGAATAGTTCTTCTTTTGAACTAACTTGGTTCTTAATAAACCTTTTCCTTGTCCTAGGATGATGCAGAAAAGTTATTTTTATATTTTTCTTTTCAGAGTTTTTTTTTTGTGATGAGGTATTTTCTTTTCAGAGTCTTGAAACTCAACTTTCTATTGTGGTTGTACAGGCTACCCTGATTGTAGACAATTTTCATCTTCACATACTCCCTTCAATGAATCCAGATGGCTTTTCATTGAGGAGGCGTGGAAATGCAAACAATGTCGATTTGAACAGAGACTTTCCTGACCAGGTATCTCTTGACGTCATGTACTGGTGGATATTGTGTAATTTTATAAGATACATTGTGAGGAAACTACACTTGGACCTTATCGATCAATCAATGACATATCGATCCCAGATTAGTTGGTGTCAGCTTTATGACTCGTCAATCCCACATTTGAACTGTATGGAGAACAAAAATGTCATCCGAACATCCGTGAAGAATTTAGGCATTTAAGTGTAAAAAGTCAACATAAACAGGGAACTAGTCAATTACAAAGCACTTGTACTCATCCCTGACCTCTTCCCCCTTTTTGTTGATAAAATGAGGAGTTAAGAAGCTCATGGCGAAAAGGAACAGAACAAGTTCTAGTAAAAAGAGTTCTTCAAACTATTAGGAGTTGACTAATCAACTTCGAAAATTAGTAGTGAACTGGAATATCTAATGAAAGGGACTTGGAGTCACTGCAGTGTGATCAGTTCTCAGGTGTAGTGAAAATTTGTCACATATGAGCTTGATGATGTATGTGACTTATCATATGTCATTCCCCAAGTGACATTCCACATTGATTGTGTCTTCCCCACCCTCCAACACACCTCATCTTCACCCCCACCCCTGTAGCCCCCATTCCCACCACCCCACACCCCTACCCCCACACCCACCTCCCATAGTATTTGTCTAGATTATATACAAATACTTTTAGGATAATATTTTTTGCTTACGTACCAAACACAAGAAGATAAGTAAGAAAAACATTTCCTTCATATTGAACACACCCTTAGTTTTGTCATAAGTTCACTTCTTATTGAAGGGATGGTCTGTATTTTCAAGTTCTTATCCTCTTTCCTATATAGACTTATTATAACACGGATTAACTGACATGAAATGACATAGTTCTTTCCCATGAATGATGATCCTGGTGCACATCAACCTGAAACAAAAGCCATTATGCGTTGGTTGGAGGAGATGCACTTCACAACATCTGCTAGTCTGCACGGGGTAAACGTTCATTTACTCTTTCATCTGACTTATGAGTGTTAGAATATTATGTTAATAATATTAGGATTTTGTATTAATGTAATATCATATTATATATGGTAGATAGTAAAATGTTAATTAGGAATATTATATAAATTAGGTAGAAGATTATTAGGAATTGATTAGGAAGATTAGGCATGATTGACTCTTCTTAATTGATGTATATTGTGTATATATTGAACCTTTGAAAGATGAATACATTGAGGAAAATATTCTACTTACCCTAGAATTCTTACATGGTATCAAGAGCTTAAGGAAAAGTCCAAAATTAGTTTAATTTCTTCCAAATTTTTGGTCATCTTCCTCCCTAGAATACCCTAGTGGCCGAAGATTTCAGTTTTTTTTTCCACTCCATTATTGATTATCCTTCTTCACAACCAGTTATGTCTGAATCCAAATCATCTTTTCACCATGCCCTTGTTGTCTCAAACATCAAAACACATGTTTCCATTAAACTAGAAATGGAAATCGTTCATTATGCGACTTGGCCAGAATTATTCAAAATATGTTGTCGTGCTCACAAAGTTCTTCATCATATAATTCCTCCAAAAGACGGTAAAGGGAAAGACATAACAAACGATGCAGACAAGGAATTGTGGGATACACTTGATGCCACAGTCCTTGGTTGGATTTATGCTACAATCTCCATAGACTTGTTGCATACGATAATGGAACCAGATTCCACAGCCATGGCGGCGTGGGAACGTTTGCGAGATATATTTCAAGATAACCAAAACTCTCGCGCTATTTCATTGGAACAGGAATTCTCCACCATTGACATGGCTGATTTCCCTAATGTTTCTACATATTGTCAACGCCTTAAAGTGTTGGCCGATCAATTACAAAACGTTGGTTCACCGGTTACTAATAAGTAATAACCGGTTAGTCTTGCAATTGGTCGCCGGTCTCACCGACGCGTATAGCGGCGTAGGAACTCTAATTCGTCAAAGTAATCCTCTACCACAATTTTATCAAGCAAGGTCCATGCTTGTACTTGAAGAGTCGGGCTTGGTGAAAAAGGCCTCAACTACTTCAAATTCCGCCATGCTTGCCACTCCTTCACATGATGGTAATTTTTTTGACCCTTCTCAACAAAATAAGGGACAAAAAGGACGTCATAACAATAAAAATAAGGGTGGAAATCGCGGAAATAACAAAGGTGGAGGCCACCGAAATTCCGGTGGCGGCGGTAATGGCGGCAACACCAATTACGGCGGTGGACAGTGGCAACAGCATGGCGGCAGGGGCGGTCGGTCGGCGGCAAGGGCCGCGGCGAGAAGGCGGCGGACGATGGCGGCGGCGGCCGGCCGGCGGGGCCTTGGGTCACCACCCGGCCCGGCCCAGGC
The DNA here is from genome assembly GCA_034509755.1 of Anisodus tanguticus. Taxonomy (NCBI): domain Eukaryota; kingdom Viridiplantae; phylum Streptophyta; class Magnoliopsida; order Solanales; family Solanaceae; genus Anisodus; species Anisodus tanguticus. The sequence goes on along the minus strand of CM067555.1, from coordinate 8,561,005 downwards.
AGTAATCGGTCCAGGGCGGCCCCTAGGCCCACCGCCCGAATCGGCAAAAAAAGGTGGCCCATTTCCACAAAATCGGCGGCGGTGGCGGCGGCGGCGGCAACATGCCCATTTCGCTGGGTCTGTTGCCTCAGGCAATAGCAGTGGGCCTCAGCCGACCCAGTGGCATGAGGCCCATTCAATAGGGGCCCACCCCACGGAAATTGAGTCCGCCATGCACACTCTTGGACTTAATCCACCGGATTCAAATTGGTATATGGACTCCGGAGCGACGTCCCATATGACGTCCTCCCAAGGTAATCTCTCGTCCTATTTTAATTTGAGCAATGATAATTGAATAATTGTCGGAAATGACCATTCAATTCCAATAAAAGGTTATGGTTCTAGCAAATTGTTACCGCCAAACCCACCCCTAATTTTAAAGAATGTCCTTCATGCTCCCAAATTAATCAAAAACTTGGTTCTGTTAGAAAGTTTACAACTGATAATTGGGTATCTGTCCGGTTTGACCCCTTTGGTTTTTCCGTGCATGATTTTCAGACGGGAAAGCTTCTCATGAGATGTGATAGCAAGGGGGAGCTCTATCCAATAAATCCGTCAACCCAACAATCCAAGTTTCCTTCTGTTTTTGCTGCCTTGGCACCATCTTTATGGCACCAACGTTTGGGACATCCGGGAGAGGCGTTTTTGGCTTCTCTTAAACAAAATAATTTTATTTCTTATACCCAGATACAGACTCTAAATAAGTGTCATTCTTGCACACTTGGTAAACATGTTAAGTTGCCTTTTATTTCCTCTACTTCATGCACTCTTTTGCCATTTGATATTTTACATTGTGATATTTGGACATCCCCTGTTTTGAGTTCTTCTGGTCATAGATATTATTTGCTTATACTTGATGACTACTCTAATTATTTGTGGACATTTTCTTTATCGAAAAAATCACAAATGCTTTCCACGTTTCTCACTTTTAGAGCATTCATCCGAACTCAATTTGAACGTGATATCAAAAATATACAATGTGACAATGGGGGGGAGTTTGACAATAAACAGTTTTGGGATTTTTTCAAAACAAATGGTCTTCAGTTTTGTTTTTCTTGTCCTCATACTTCATCACAAAATGGGAAGGCGGAACGTAAAATTAGAACCATTAACAATATTGTTAGAACATCTCTTTCTCATGCTTCACTTTCCTTTGTATTTTGGCATCATGCACTCCAAATGGTAACTTATCTGTTGAATGTCCTTCCTCAGAAAAATCTATCATACCAAGCTCCCCTAGAAATGCTTTACCTACGAGAGCCCACATATCATCACTTACGAGTGTTTGGATGTCTTTGCTACCCCCTCTTTCCATCCACCACAATCACAAAACTCCAAGCCCGGTCTACTCCATGTGTGTTCTTAGGATACCCTACTCATCATCTCGGTTACCAATGTTACGACATTTCTTCCAAAAGAATCTTTATAAGTCGTCATGTGATCTTTGATGAAACAATATTTCCTTTTGCTAAGTTACATGCCACCGGGACCCCTAACTATGATTTTTTGGATAATGATAAGCTCTCGTATCTAACACATTTTTTTCACAGCCCGATACCTATTACTAGTGTTGAACACCGTAATTCAGGCCCATTGGACCAGGCAGCCCCAACGGGCCCAATTCAATCTCCGTCAGTGCAGCCCACTGGCCCCTCGGTTTCTCACTCCTCAGTCAGTGGCGTCTAGTCCACTGGCCCAACAACCCGTCCGATCACCCGTAGTCAACATGGGATTGTCAAACCCAATGCAAAATATAGCCTTCACACCCAGGTCCCGAAATCACCCTTGCCCCGTAATCCAGTATCTGCTCTAAAAGACCCGAATTGGAAAATGGCCATGGATGATGAATATCATGCTCTAATTACAAATAGGACATGGGATTTAGTACCTCGTCCATCTAATGCTAATATAATTCGATCTATGTGGATTTTCAGCCATAAAGAAAAATCTGATGGAACTTTTGAGCGGCATAAAGCCCGTCTTGTAGGTGATGGGAAGACACAATAGGTTGGTGTAGATTGCGGGGAAACATTCAGTCCAGTGGTCAAACCTGCTACTATCAGAACAGTTCTCAGTCTGTCTCTCTCAAAAGGATGGTCACTTCATCAATTGGATGTCAAAAATGCCTTCCTCCATGGACACCTTAATGAGACTGTTTACATGCACCAACCATTGGGATACAGCGATCCTAAATACCCCAACCATGTGTGTTTGCTCAACAAATCATTATATGGCCTCAAGCAGGCCCCCAGGGCTTGGTATACGCGGTTTGCAGATTTTGTGTCACGCATGGGTTTCTCGCACAGCCGTTCAGAAATCATACTGTTTATCTTCTTCTATATGTGGATGATATTATTCTAATAGCATCTTCAGACTCTCTTCGAAATAATATCATGTCACAGCTTAGTTCTGAATTTGCTATGAAAGATCTTGGCCCACTCCACTACTTTCTAGGGATTGCTGTGACCCGACATACAGGTGAATTATTCATCTCCCAGAAGAAGTATGCATCAGAAATCGTGGAACGAGCTGGGATGTCTTTCTGCAAACCTTCGGCAACTCCGATCGACACAAAATCAAAATTGAGTGTCATCTCTAGCAAACCTTTTGCTGATCCAACGTTATACAGCAGCCTAGCAGGAGCTTTACAGTATCTCACATTCACTAGGCCAGATATTACCTATGCAGTGCAACAAGTGTGTCTATTCATGCATAATCCAATGGAAGAACATATGCATGCTCAGAAACGCATTGTGCGATATATTCAGGGCACTCTGGAGTATGGATTACATCTGTACCCGTCCTCTATTTCCAAACTTGTTACTTACACGGATGCAGATTGGGCAGGTTGTCCAGATACAAGACGATCCACCTCCGGGTATTGCGTCTTCCTTGGTGACAATTTAATCTCATGATCCTCAAAAAGGCAAGCCACGGTATCACGCTCAAGTGCTGAAGCAGAATATCGTGTTGTGACCAATGTTGTATCTGACTCATGTTGGATTCAGAACCTATTACTTGAACTTCATTGCCCTATTCCGACTGCAACAATAGTATAATGTGATAATATTAGTGCAATCTACCTCTCAGGGAATCCCATCCACCATCAACGCACTAAACATATTGAGTTAGATATTCACTTTGTACGTGAGAAGGTGGCTCGCGGACAAGTTCGGGTGCTTCATGTCCCAACGCGACATCAAATCACAGATATCTTCACAAAAGGACTTCCGCTGATATTATTTGAAGATTTTAGGGACAATCTCAGCATTCACCGCCCTCCAGCTTCGACTGCGGAGTGTTAGAATATGATGTTAATAATATTAGGATTTTGTATTAATGTAGTATCATATTATATATGGTAGGTAGTAAAATGTTAATTAGGAATATTATATAAATTAGGTAGAAGATTATTAGGAATTGATTAGGAAGATTAGGCATGATTGACTCTTCCTAATTGATGTATATTGTGTATATATTGAACCTTTGAAAGGTGAATACATTGAGAAAAATATTCTACTTACCCTAGAATTCTTACAATGAGTTGCATTTGAATGTCCTTTATTTATGTTATAGTTAAGTAGGAGTGTTAGTTGTGTAGCTTCCACACTTGTTGTGAAGTAAATTATTGTGCAGTTCGTAATTTTTCATGTGTCACTTCAGCTCTATGTTTCAGTAGTGTGGTGACGTCTGTTTATTTTATGCTCATTCCTTTTGGCTACTGAAATGACCTTTGAGTATGAAGATTTCACTTTCATAAAAAGAACAAGTAGTCATGATTGTCCTTGTTCCACCTGGCCAGCTTCAAATGGCAGATCTAACAGGTTAGTACAAATAATGAAGCTTCTGCTGGTAAGTAACTTATCTTGTATAATTATTTTTGGATCAAAGGAATTTTAGAAACAGACTAATGATATAGGTGTCGAGGAATTCTCAGATCAGAAGAAAATCTGTGATAATACTTTATAAAGGAAAAGAAGAAGAAAATCTGTGATAATAAATCATCTTACTATAAGGAAACTGCTTGTCCAGTTCTTTGCGATATTTAGTTTGCATATACTGTTGTCTCTTTAGCGATAGTAGAGTTTGTTCTTCTTTTTTTTTTTTCTCATTGCTTCATTAATATGAAAATGTTCGACAGTTTGACCTCGGGAATTAATTATATTTCTTCTATTTTAACAGGGAGCACTTGTAGCAAATTATCCATGGGATGGAACTGAGAACAAAAAGTGAGTATCTGATGATAGTTTGTTATCCTTTCAATTTAGGTATTTAGATGAGAGGCTCAATCTGTTTAGAGGACCATGTTTGACATATTTGGTTTGCTTTCATATTTTTTATCTCCCTATTAGCATTATTCTCAATATATTTCCCATATATTGTGTAATTATGAGTGTTGTATATTTATGGTATATTAGGATCCTTACTGTATTGGGATTCCACCTTGTATACACTATATTGTAAGACTTTGAAAATATTTTCCTTAATTGTATTCATCCATTAAGGGAATAATATATACACAATATACAATTAATTGAGAAGAGTAAATCATGCCTCTAATCTTCCTAATCAAATCAATCTACTTCCTAATTAACATAATTCTAATAATCACTTTACTACCTACCATACATAAAATGATACTCTCATTAATTATAATAATTATTATATTCTAACACTCCCCCGCAGTCGAAGCTGGAGGGCGGAGAATGCTGAGACTGTCCCGAAAATCTTCAAATAATACCAGCTGAAGTCCTTTTGTGAAAATATCTGCGATTTGATGACGTGTCGGGACATGTAACACCCGTACTTCTCCGTGAGCCACTTCTCACGAACAAAATGAATATCTAACTCAATATGTTTTTGTGCGTTGATGATTGATTGGATTACCTGATAGATAGATTGCACTAATGTTATCACGGTATACCAGTGTGGCTTTAGGAATTGGGCAATGAAGTTCAAGTAGCAGATTCCTAATCCAACATGATTCGGACACAACATTGGCAACAACACGGTATTCTGCTTCAGCACTTGAACGTGTTACTGTGGCTTGTCTTTTTGATGACCAGGAGATCAAATTGTCACCGAGGAAGACACAATAACCTGAGGTAGAGCGTATGGTGTCTGGACAACCTGCCCAGTCGGCATCCGTGTAAGTGACAAGTTTAGAACCGGAGGATGAGTAGAGATGTAGTCCATACTCCAAAGTTCCCTGAATATATCGCACAATGCGTTTTAGAGCATGCATATGTTCCTCCATCGGATTATGCATAAATAAGCACACTTGTTGCACTGCATAAGTAATATCTGGCCTGGTGAATGTGAGATACTGCAAAGCTCTTGCTAGGATGCGGTATAATATGGGATCGGCAAATGATTTGCTTGAGGTGACACTCAATTTAGACTTAGTGTCGACCGGAGTTGCCGAAGGTTTGCATGATGACATTCTAGCTCGTTCAACAATCTCAGATGCATACTTCTTCTGGGAGAGGAATAATCCACTTGCATAGCGTGTCATAACAATCCCTAGAAAGTAGTGGAGTGGACCAAGATCTTCATAGCAAATTTGAAAATGAGCTGTGACATAATATTCTTGCGAAGATAGTCTGATGATGTTGTTAGGATAATATCATCCACATATAAAAGAAGATAAGAAATATTATTGCTCTGACGATAAATAAATAGAGAATTATCTGAACGACTGTGAGAAAAACCAATTAGTGACACGAAATCTGCAAACCGCTTATACCATGCCTTGGGGGCCTGCTTCAGTCCATATAATGATTTGTTGAGCAAACAGACATGATTGGGATATTTAGAATCTCTGTATCCCAATGGTTGGTGCATGTAGACAGTTTCATTGAGGTGCCCATGGAGGAAGGCATTTTTGACATCCAATTGATGAAGGGGCTATCCTTTTGAGAGAGACAGACTGAGAACTGTTCGGATAATTTCCGGTTTGACCACTGGACTGAACGTCTCCCCACAATCTACACCAACCTGTTGTGTATTCCCATCACCTACAAGACGGGCCTTATGCCGCTCAAAAGTTTCATCAGAATTTTCTTTATGACTAAAAATCCACATAGACCGAATTATATTAGCATTAGATGGACGAGGTACTAAATCCACGTCCTATTTTTAATTAGAGCGTGATATTCATCATCCATGGCCATTTTCCAATTCGGGTCTTTTAGAGCAGACACTGGGTTATGAGGCAAAGGTGATTTCGAGACCTGGGTGTGTAGGCTATATTTGGTATTGGGTTTGACAATTTCATGTTGACTACGGGTGACCGGACGAGTGACATGGCCAGTGGACCGAACGCCACTGGTCGAGATTGAAGAAGTGGGCTGGATGCCACTATCCAGTGTGTTTTGGCCGAGAATGGCAGTGGGCTGTGAGGGGAAAAAATGACTGGGCCTGAGAACCGAAGGCCCAGTCTGTTGTGATGAATTGTCACGCGGCTGGGCCTGTGTTCTTTGGTCCAGTGGGCCCAAACTCGAATTTCCGGCACTCCCCGTGGTACCGAGCTGTGGAAAAAATGTGTTAGATACAAAAGCTTATCATCATCCAAAAAATCATAGGTATGAGTCCCGGTGTCATGTATCATAGCAAATGGAAAAATTGTTTCATAAAAAATTACATGACGACTTATAAATATTCTTTTGGAAGAAATGTTGTAACATTGGTAACCGTGATGATTAGTAAGATATCCCAAGAAAACACATGGAGTAGATCGGGCTTGGAGTTTTGTGATTGTGGTAGATGGAAAGAGGGGGTAGCAAAGACAATCGAACACTCTTAAGTGATGATATGAGGGCTCTCGTAAATAAAGCATTTTTAGAGGAGCTTGGTAAGATAGGTTTTTATGAGGACGAATATTCAACAGGTAAGTGACCATTTGGAGTGCATGATGCCAAAAAATAGGGGGAAGTGAAGCATGAGAAAGAGATGTTCTAACAATATTGTTTATGATTCTAATTTTGCGTTCCGCCTTCCCATATAATAATTATTCTAATTATTATTATATTCTAACATAAATATATTTTGTAATAATGAGAAGACTCCCCAAGGGAGATTATTACAATCTTACATGGTATCAAGAGCCAAACCCTAAACCCTAAGTCTTATCTTTTATTCCCCCACCCCACCCCCACCCCCACCCCAGGTTTTCTCAAACCACCGGCGGCCACCACTCTTTGACCGAGAAGACACTTTTTATTTTTCTTTGTTCTTCCTTGTCTTCTTTCTCCTACTTTCATAAACCTAATCCACTATAATGACTCCTCCCACAGCAACCTCAACCTCATCCGTCGTCACCCATGTCATAACAAAATCATCCTTTTCACCCTCTGTTCATCCGGCCCTCACCGTCACCAACATCAAGAACTTCATTCTCATAATTCTTGATCAAGAAAACGGTTAGTATTCTCCATGGGTTGAACTTTTCCGTATTCATGCATGTGTCTATAACGTGCTTGACCATATCGACGACTCATTCCCTCGCCCCCTTGAGGTTGATGACTTAACATGGCGTCGTCTAGACGCCGTTGTCAAACAGTGGATATATGGCACTATCTCTCAGGACTTGCTCCTGACTATAATGAAAACCAGTGCCTCGGCTCGTGATTTATGGATTTGGTTAGAGGAAATTTTTCAAGATAACAAGCACACTCGTGCTGTGTATTTGGAAGAACAATTTAATAATACACGCCTTGAAAATTTCTCTAACATGTCCGATTATGCATACCAATTGTCTAATGTCGGCACACCTAGTTCCGAAACAAATATGGTCCTACAATTAGCTGCAGGCCTACCAAAAGGTGAGTACGACACTTTATCCACAATGATACAACATGCTGATTCGTTACCCAGTTTCAACAAGGCCCGTTTGCAATTATTGTGGTAGGAAACTCGACGTGCAAAACATGACGAACATAATCAAAAGGCGTTAGCAGTCGAAGCGTCTCCTCAAAATACCATCACCACCGGCCCGTCTCCACTACCAGAAAATAATCAGTCGCGGAACAACCGCGGCGGCAGGGGCCGCGGTGGTGGACGAGGTGGCAAAGGGCGTGGGAAAGGGGGTCGCGGCCAACAACAAAATCAACAGCCGCAACAGCCTACTCCCTATACGAACTGGACCGGCCCAGTTTCTCAATTTCAGAACGGGAACTGGGCCAATTTCCCTGCACTTGTCTCGGCCCAATTCCCTTTCCCACAACATAATATTAGGCCCGGTTCCAGCAACTCGGACAACCCAGTTTCAGCCACACCAAGCTCACTTCATGCAGGCCCAACTCCCGCAGCCTCCCTCTGGGTTGGCCCCGACCGATTTGGGCAAGCTTTTAGCCGTTTGAACTTGCAGCAGCCCGATGAAAATTGGTACATGGACACGGGAGCCACATCTCACCTCACCCGCTCTGCAGGTAATATTCCCAAACTGTTTCGATTAAAGTATCCTCACTACATTACTGTTGGGAATGGTCATCACATTCCAATACAGGGCTATGGTACCACTTACACACAACCGCCTCACCCACCCTTTTCCCTTAACAATGTTCTGTATGCTCCGAACATCATTAAGAACTTAATTTCTGTTCGAAAATTTACTCGTAATAATTCTGTCTCTGTTGACTTTGACCCTTTTGGTTTTACTGTGAAGAATCTTCGTACGGGGACACCTCTTACGAGATGCAATAGCACGGGGGATCTCTATCCATTCCCATCCACCTCCGCTGCCAGCTCATGCTTTCCCATTTCTCTCGCTGCTATCTCTCCATCAACTTGGCATAATAGGCTTGGCCACCCATGAGCCCCAATTTTTAATTTTCTTAGAGGCAATAATTTTATTAAATGTAATAATGAGAAACTTGCCCAGCACTGTGTTTCGTGTTCTTTAGGCAAACATGTTCGTCTCCCTTTTAAATCATCTTCAGGTGTTACGTTTTCTCCTTTTGATATTATTCATGCTGATTTGTGAACATGTTCTATTTCTAGTTCACTGGTCATAAATATTATCTTGTCTTGTTAGATGATTTTTCTTATTATATTTGGATCTACCCACTCAAATTTAAATCAGAAGTGTATGCCAAATTTCTTGAGTTTCGTACTTTTATCAAAACACAGTTTGAAAAATGCATAAAATCTTTTCAGTGTGATAATGGTCGTGAATTCAATAATTCCATGTTTCACCGATTCTATAGAAATAATGGCATGGTTTTCCGATTCTCGTGTCCCCACACATCGCCTCAAAATGGCGAAGCAGAACGAATCATCCGCACCATAAATAACATGGTTCAGACTCTCCTGTTTCATGCCTCCATTCCTCCGTCCTTCTGGGTCTATGCAGTCAAAATGGTAGAATACGTTCTAAATATTTTACCTACTAGCACCCTTCACAATATGACCCCAACCGAAATTCTATACTGTCGGATCCCTTCTTACGGTCATCTAAGGATATTCGGTTGCCTGTGTTACCCTAATCTTGCATCCACTGCCCCTCACAAATTAGCACCTCGAAGTCTCGAACCACTCCGTGTGTCTTCGTAGGTTTCCCGTCTAATCATAGGGTCTATCTATGCTATGACATGTCCACTCGTCAAATTCATGTATCTCGTCACGTAACGTTTGACGAGACCATATTCCCCTTTTCAAATATTCAAAAATTTTGAAAAACGGACTATACCTTTCTTGACGAGTCTGGCATCTCCCCTTCGTTCTCCGCCAACTGCATCAATCCACCACCGTGAACCCGTCCCTGCCACCACCGCTGCCACTACCGTCGGCGGCTCTGCGGTAATGTCACCTCCTATCTCTTAGTTACATCCATCGCTGGTTGCCACCTCCAGCTCCTCTGTCTCACCACCGGTTATCAACCCTACCACCACCCAGAACCCTCACCCACTACCAGCTGTTCTACCGCCTCCAACAAACACCACATCCGACAGCCCAGTCACCCACCCCTTCTCCGTCAACCAACCAGTTACCGGAAACACCACCACCACACCAACAAACCACCACCACATCCTAAACCCACCGCCGTCACCGTACCCGACGATATCTACCCCACACGACATCGCCCAACCCACATCGTCGACCGTACCCGACCCATCGTCGCCTCCACCAAACCTGCCAACATCCCGCAACTCACCTCACCTCACCCACTGCCTGTTCCACCACGCAACAACCCGACACCACGCATCAGTTCAGTGACCCGCAACCAACGACCCAACCAAATAACCATCCACCCACTTCCCCAACGCATCGAATGGAAACCCGTGCCCAACACAAAATTTTCAAGCCCAAAGTCCATTTTAACCTATCAACACAAACAATTTCCTCAATTCCCAAAACCCCCAAATTAGCCAAACTAGACCTTAATTGGAATGCGGCTATGTGTGAGGAATTTAATAGTTTAACGAAACAGCACACGTGTGATTTGGTTCCTAGACCGGAGGTGGTGAATATGATCCGTTGCATGTGGTTTTTTCGTCACAAATACAGAGACAATGATGATCTAGAGAGGTATAAGGCGAGACTTGTGGTTAATGGCACAAATCAGCAGGAGGGGATTGATTGTGGTAAGACGTTCAGTCCGGTTGTTAAACCGGCTACTATTCGCACAATTCTGAGTATAGCCATGGGCAAGCATTGGCCGATCCATCAGCTTGATGTGAAAAATGCATTTCTACATGGGGACTTGAAAGAAACAGTTTACATGCACCAGCCACCTGACTTTGTCCATCCAGCGGCCCCTCAGTATGTATGTCGTCTCCGTAAGTCACTGTATGGTTTGAAACAGGCCCCCAGAGCGTGGTATAAACGCTTTGCCAGGTACATTATGTAGATTGTGTTTGTATGCAGCATGTGTAATAATTCTCTTTTCATTTTTCATCGAGGTAGTAGTACTGCTTACTTACTACTATATGTGAATGTTATTGTTCTCACTGCCTCATCTGATGGGTTGAAAAATGAGATTATTGCTTTACTTAAAACCGAATTTGCTATGACTGACTTGGGAAAGTTGAGTTACTTCTTGGGGATATCAGTGACCAGATCTGCAGATACTATGTTCTTGAGTCAGCGTAAGTATGTAGAGGAGATCGTGTATAGGGCTAAGATGGCAAATTGCAAGATCATTCCCACTCCGGTAGATTCTAAATCAAAGCTCAGTGTTGCTGATAGTGATCCATTCTCCGATCCTACTTTTTATAGGAGCCTTGCAGGTGCACTTCAGTATCTTACCTTCACCAGGCCTGATATTGCTTATGTTGTTCAGTAGGTGTGTCTGTTTATGCATGCCCCCAGAGAGTCTCACTTCACTGCTCTTAAGCATATTATCCGATATATTAAGGGCACACTTGATTATGGGTTGCATCTATACCCCTCTGCACTGACCAAGTTACTATCATATACGGATGCAGATTGGGCAGGGTGTCCGGACACACAACACTCCACCTCCGGCTATTGTGTATTCTTAGGGGATAATCTCATTTCCTGGTCTGCCAAGAGGCAAGCCACACTATCTCGTCGAGTGCCGAAGCAGAGTACAGAGGCGTTGCCAATGTTGTCGCTGAGATCTGTTGGCTCCGAAATCTCCTTTTGGAGCTCCAGTGTCCCTTGCGTAAGGCGTCTATCGTATACTGTGATAACATATCTGCCATATATGTATCTCACAATCCGGTTCAACATCAGCAAACCAAACACATTGAGATGGATATACATTTTGTTCGTGAGAAGGTTGCTCTCGATCATGTCAAAGTGTTGCATGTGCCTTCTTCATATCATTATGCAGATATCTTCACAAAAGGGCTTCCCAGATAGTTATTCATCGACTTCAGATCCAGTCTTAGTGTCCGGTCTCCTCCCGCTTCGACTGAGGGGGTGTATTAGCGAGTATTCTCAATATATTCCTCATATATTGTGTAATTATGAGTGTTGTATATTTATGGTATATTAGGATCCTTACTGTATTGGGATTCCACCTTGTACACACTATATATATTGTAATAATGAAAAGACTTCCCAAGGGAGATTATTACAATCTTACACTCCCGAATGTCTAGTTGTCTTCAGATATTTTCATGCCAACACCAATTTTTACTGATAATGTTCATAACAAATACATATCATTTTCAGAAAATATTATTATGGCTGTCCAGATGACGAAACATTCAGACACATGGCTAGCATCTACAGTCATTCCCACCATAACATGTCTCTAAGCGAGGAATTACAAATGGTGCATATTGGTAAGGAAGAATGGAGACAATCCAATTAAATTTATCATGTTAAAGTTCAAGTTCAGAACTCCTTTGAGGCTTTATTTTTCTCTGCTGCTTACAAAGCTTAGTTTCCTTTCTGCAGGTACCATCTATGGAGGCATGCAAAACTGGAATTACTTACATGCTGGTTGTTTTGAACTGACTCTAGAGATTAGTGATGACAAATGGCCTAATGCAAGTGAGGGTAGATCCCAGATTGCATCTGTACAACTTAAAGTTGATGACAATGAACGACTCTTGAAGGGTCTTCCGCATCCATTTGCATGATTTATTTTTGGGATCTATCATTTTCATTTAAGTATCTGTGTACTGACAATAGTCTTCCCCCCCCCCCCCTTACTTCAGGTCATGTGATTTTGCAATCATCTCTGTTCTGCATTGCTTTTACAATACTACACCTGTATATAAGCAATTCATTTTCTTGCAGCTTCCTACTCTTTTTGAGTACAACAAAATGAGCATGCTAGATCTTGAAAGCCTTGTGAAGGTAACTTCATTGCATTTGTCATTTTGCAGTTCTTGACTTTAGGAGAATGATTTTTTTAAATCACTCTCTTTGATTTACTTTTGCTTACTTGTCTACCAATTACAATCTCAGTTAGCTAATGAGACGAATAATCTGATCTATATGACCTTATCCTACTGCTAATTGTCAAATATCTTTTTTGGTGATTTTCCCTTGCAATTTATAGAAGGTCTGGGCTATGGTGACTGTTATTTGTGGAGAGTTCATAATTCTGTTCAAGTGTATGCTGGCTGTTGATTCCATAACTTTTTGTTTAATCTCAAGTAAAGGATAGCTTGATACTTGACCAAAATGGTGCCGAGTGATAAGAAAATGGACCTTGGGCCTAACTCAACCACAAAAGCTAGCTTATGAGGTGAGGATTACCCAAAACCATATTAGAGACCAAATTATCATCCACCGGTGTGGGCCCTTCCCACCGCCAGGATTGAACATCTGGAGCGTGAACAATATATGACGGGAGCCAATATCTGTTAAATCATGAATTGGAATGGGAAAACTCTATCTATGAAATCTTTGAATTGCCCGGGCCTGACTATGATACCATTATAAGAAAATGGACCTTGGGCCTAATGTAACTCAACTCCAAAAGCTAGCTCAAGAGCTGAGGATTTCCCAAACCCAAAAAAAGGAGATCAATCTCATATTCCACAACCGATTGGGAAAATTTAACCCAAATTAAAACCCACAAATACATGATATCAATCCCAAATGTATCCTAGAGTTTTAAGAGTCTATGCTGGCAGGTCAAATAGGCATTCTTTCTTTGTGATTGATTTCTTTTGCGGACTTATGCCTCACATTACACTTACCTGATTTAATATAACGTAGACATGAATACACGGAAGAATTTTCTCATCAGATGAGGGCAGGCCTTTACCAGCCTCAATAGCTATAAAAGGAATAAATTACACGGTGCGTTCTTCATTTTCAAAGCCTTTTGGTCATTGTGTATAGATTGTGAAGATATATATTCAATTTGATGTAATATCACCATGTGGTACTGATAGAATTGTGTGCTTATATCAATATCAGCAACTTCATCCTAGAGTAACTCTAAAACTCATCTTATTTTATTCTGTGGAAACCCAATTCTCCCGGTGCCTCTAGTTTTAGTTTTGTTTTGTTTGTTTGTTTGGTTCTTCTTTTTCTTTTTCCATTTCCTCTTTTTGGTGGTTTCTTTTTACTCCTTTCTCTGATATTGGACCTGGGAAACTAGAGACTGGTTTGGTTGGAGTTTGGCAGATTATTTCCTTTAGCTAACTTTTCACATACTGGTTATTCATATATCTATTTATTCCATGTCATTTGTCACTCCATATTTGGTCTAGTTTGAACTCTGGTGTTAAATGGGGCTTGTGGACATTCATATTTCTTGGACAATCATCTTACTGTTCCTGTCATTGTCTTCAGATACATGCAAGAGAAACGTTAGACGATTACCACCGCTTGCTGGTGCCTGAGGGGAAATATGAAGGTAACCAAAGATTAAAGCAATTAAAACTCTTTTTTCATTACTTCTCATAAGGAAAAGGTAATACCCTTCTGTCTCTCAATAATAGGATAAGAAATTTAAACAAATTGTTACTGTTCTTTTTGAAGAGTATAAAAGAGCTCAGAGGGAAGCTAAGTCCGTTTTTTCACAGAAAACCTGAGTTAAAACCCTAGAAGGCTTGTACGAAAGACATGTGAGAAGGGGAGAATGAAATGTATGAACTATCACGAATGATAAAGAAGAGGGGAAAATATTTAAATCGGGTTAGGTATATTATTGATGATGCCCGACAAGCATTGATATGAGATAGTAAGATCAACAGGAGGGAGATATTGTTTGGATCAATTGCTCAACTCAAATCACGGATACCTTTACAGATCTCCGTACATGGGTGCAAGGCTTATACCTTAGGTATAAGTTACAACTCACAAAGTAAAGTGTGGAGAAGTAAAAGAAATGTCAGGAAAAAATGATGGTTATAAAAGCTTGTCTAAATGGTATGTCTGTAGAGGTTTGGAAGTGCTTTGCATAGGTTGGAGTAGTTTGGCTTACCAAAGAAATCACAGTTTGGCAGAACCATAATTTTGTTTAGGTTCTCCACTCTTGTATCCCACTTCTGCACAGGATATTTTCCCACCACATTAAATATTTTATCAAAATAATATGTAGTTGGCCATTGTTTGTACAGTTGCACTAGGTCGTCGTTTGACCACAGCTTTTTGGAGATTGTATATTAGTGTAGGGGTAAGTTTAAGATGTAGAGAACTCCTAATTTCTCCTAAAAGTTACTATTAACAATCACATACATAGAAATGGGTCAGAAGTTGGAGGTTGTGTGTGTTTAATCATTTATCTATTCGTGGAACGCTTCTTTCTCGCGTGAATAAATCCCTTTTTGGTGTTGAAACTTCACTTTCAGTGATAGCAACAATGCTGGGATACAAATCAAGGAGTACAAGAATTATGTTGGGGCAAGAAGCAATGACAGTGGATTTTGTTATGGATCCAGTTATCACTCCCACAACTAGCTTTTTGCAAAGGAGATGGAATTGCAGTTTGCCAGGTCCTCATTTAGAAGTTCTTTTCATTTTGGTTTTGGTATTAGTTTCAGTATTCCTCTGCTTTTTATTGAAGAGGAGAGTAGTATTAAACTATCCAAAACAAAGACAGACAATAAGGTCTATTGTTGGGGTATGAGATTAGCACACATGTTTCTGAGAAATGATATTTGTAAGACTGGAAAATATATTTGTGATACTAATAGTGAAAAATTTATCATATTTCCTTCCTTCCTTGGAAAAAAATGCACAATTGAAGGCTTTGATTCAATTTCAAATACAGTATCTGGAATTTCAATGATGCATCTTTTTTTTTTGTGCCTGGTTTAGTTGGGAATATTTAAACTTCTTGTGTATAAATCATAGTTAGACTAGTTATTAAGGTAATTAAATCTAGCTTTGGTTTACACATTTAGGGGCGCATTCGACGTTATATTATCGAGTTCATCTGAATCTTGTACTTTCAATACGGAGTATAAATGTTTGTATAAAAAATTATTAAAATTGTAATAAATAGTGGATATGAACGTAACTTTTTGTGTCCAATATTTAAAACCTTAAAGCTGCCTCAGTACACATTAGACAATTGTTGCCTATATAACCATATGTCATTACCTTAACAGTCAAGTTTTTTAAATATTTTTAAAAAAGAAAAAGGATTTGATGACACTAATTGCACGTTCACTTATCGTAAGATTGTTTATATATCTATTTTACCACTTACCAGCACATTCAATAACTCCCTAATTATTAGTATACCATTTAACTAATCATAAGTTCTTTATGTTTCCGACAGTATTAATCACAACTGCCAGCACCAGGGTTTTGTCCTTTGTTAATTATTACTCCTTAGATAATTGTTTGCAGAAAGACTCACATTTTCCATGCTTAGTTCCTAATCAACGAGTATTAATTACTAAATCCACATAGCTAATTATTTTAAGTCGACGGATCTGTAAAGTCAAAGATCTTCACTCATCCTTTTACGTACTTTTTTGTTTTCAATTGGCCGTGCTTACCATTGTGCACTCAAAAGTCTAACTTGATGGTCTAATGACATTTGTTGCACTTGTGTGCTATTTTTTGTCTTCTTCTGTTTGACATTTTAAACATGCATAAGCGTGGGGTGCGCGTATATAATGGCCTCAACACACAATGACACGCACATATTATACGTATATGTTTAGGTAAACACTTATCCGCACTAAGTATTTACACCAGGTATATATAATTGGCACTCATGTGTGCCTAAGTCATCATCATAATATTTTTCTTTTTCTGTTAAAAAGTGAAAGAATATAATTTTTTTAATTATTTTCATTAATAAATATAGGTATATATACAAATACACAATTCCTAATTATGAAAAATAACTCTACCTTTTCCTACTTTAATTCTAATAGTTTTTCCTAATACAATACTAATACCATAATTACAATTGTACAATAATTCTACAATTTATGGAGACAAATTCGGACCATGACCGTGTATATCAGTCTTTCACACCCCCACAATCATAGCGGGCTATTTTCGTACACTGAGATTGTCCCTAAAATCTTCAAATAGAACCAAGGAAAGACCCTTAGTAAAGATGTCTGCAATTTGGTATCGCGAAGGGACATGGAGGACGCGTACTTATCCACGAGCTACCTTTTCTCGAACAAAATGTATATCCATCTCGATATGTTTAGTGCGCTGATGTTGGACTGGATTTCCAGAGAGACATACTACACTAACATTATCACAATAGACCAATGTAGCTTTCTGAATAGGAAAGTGTAGCTCTAATAGAAAATTACGCAGTCAACATGACTCAGACACCACATTGGCTACCCCTCGATACTCGGCCTCCGCACTGGATCGCTATAAAGTAGTCTGGCGTTTTGCCGACCAAGAGACCAAGTTATCCCCAAGAAACATACAATAACTAGACGTCGAACGTCTGGTATCGGGACATCTACCCCAATCAGCATATGTATATGACACGACAGTAGAGACGGAGAATGGATATAAATGCAATCCATAATTAAGCGTGCCCTGTATGTATCGTACAATGCGTTTGAGCGCATGCATGTGCTCAATCCGCGGATCATGCATAAATAAACACACATGTTGTACTGCATAAGTAATATCTGGTCTCGTGAAAGTAAGATGCTGAAGAGCCCCTTAAAGACTACGATAATGGGTGGGATCCTCATCTGTGTGCTAGAAGTAGCACTCAACTTCGGTTTGGTATCCACCAGAGTAGAAGATGACTTAGAAGATGACATGCCAGCTCTCTTAATGATCTCAACGGCATACTTTTTCTGTGATAAAAATAGACCACATGCATGACGAGTGATCGCGATACCCAAAAAATAACTCAAGGGCCCCAAGTCTTTCATAGCAAATTCTGAACTGAGAAGGATCATGATAGACTTGCGCAAATTAAAGAGGCAGTCAATATAATATCATCAACATATAACAAAATGTATGCCAGAGAAGCACCACGTCGATAGATGAATAGAGAATGATCAGACATGCTGTGAGAAAACCCAATAGTAGACGCATAATCTGCAAACCTCTTATACCAAGCTCGTGGGGCCTGCTTAAGCCCATATAAGGACTTTTGAGTAAACATGCATGATTAGGATAATCGGGGTTTTTGAAACCAAAGGGCTGATGCATGTATACTGTCTCCTTGAGATCACCTTGTAAGAAAGCATTTTTCACATTCAATTAATATATGGGACATGCTTTCGAGAGAGCTAGGCTGAGAACGGTGCGAATGATAACCGGTTTGACCACTGGACTAAATGTCTCTCCACAATCTACGCCAACCTGTTGAGTCTTACCATCACCTACAAGACGGGCCTTATGCCTCTCAAAAGAACCGTCAGATTTTTTTATGAGTAAAAATCCACATAGACCAAATAATAATGACACCAGGTGGATGGGGCACCAACTCCCACATATTATTATTATCAATAAGAGCATTATATTAATCATCCATGGCCATTTTCCAATTTGGGTCATGAAGGACAACCACTGGTTACGTGGTAGGGGCGATTTAGTGACATTAGAATTTAGATTAAAATGTCGTTTATGTTTAAAAATACCACGTTGACTACGAGTAACGGGCCCTTGACTAGGAATAGAAGTGGACTAGACCGGTGACATATCAGAATGTTGCTGGACGGGCCAACAGGCAGTGGGACTGCTGGCCGTAACAGTGGATCGACGGACAGAGGTACTTGGGCCGGTAGGCAACGTTGGGCCAGCAGGGAATGGGCCTGCTGGCTGGGTCGATGGTACTGGAACTGGACATGGTGTTGGGCTAATATTGAGAGTATTTGAGCCAGCAAACAGTGGGCCTGCTGGCACAAATGGGTCACGGGAATGCTAGGCCCACTATTGGACGATGTACGGTGAGGGTCCATCATCCAAAAAATATACGAACTAGACACGGGATTATACAATTTAGCAAACGGAAATTGGGATTCATCAAAAATAACATGGCGACTAATTATGATTTTATTAGAAGATAAATCAAAACATTTGTAACCACAATTATTAGACGGATAACCCAAAAATACACAAGCGGTAGATCGGGCTTGAAGTTTGTTAATTGTAGTGAACGAAATAAGTGGATAGCACAAACATCCAAACACCCGAAGATGAGAATACGACGGGTCTTTATGATAAAGAATTTATAGGGGAGATTTATATGCTAATCCTTTGTTAGAGAGTATGTTAAGGAGATAGGTAGCCATTTGTAAAGTATGATGCCAAAAAAAGGAGGTAATGAGGCATGGACGAGCAAGGTCCGGACAATATTATTAATGGTACGAATTGTTTTTTGGCCTTCCCATTTTGTGAGGACGTATGAGGACAATTATTATATTCCTTTCCATTATCACATTGAATATTCTTAATTTTCCGTTCAAATTGGGTACGGATAAATGCTCTACATTTTAAGAATGTTGAAAACACTTGAGACTTTTTAGACAAAGGAAAAATCCACAAAAAATTAGAATAATCATCCAAGAATAAAACATACTAAAGATGGCCCACAGAACTTAAAATGAGAGATGTCCATAAATCACTATGAATAATGTCAAAAGGTATCAATGTACTAGAAGTAGAGGCTACAAAAGGTAATCTAACATATTTCCCTAATGGACATGAAGGAAAAATAGGAGCACTACTCGTACTCTTACAATCAATAAATTTATTACTATGAAGAGACGAAATAAAAGACGACCCCAGATGACCAAAACGGGCATGCCACAAGGACGGAACAAGAGCGGAAAATGTTGAAGGTGTGGCTGGACTCGTGGACATGGTTGCGGTGGTGATTGGATACAACTCGCCCCAACTATTACACTTCATTAGAGGTATCCCCGTCTTGAAATCCTTCACAAAAATCCAAAAGGGTCAAAGTTAACAGAAACCTAATTATCAGTTGTGAATTTTCGGAGTGACACCAAATTTTTAATTAAGTGAGGCATGATGGACATTTTTTAGGACGAGAGGTGGATGTGGGGGAGATAAATTTGTGTGACCATAACCACGAATTGGAATTGAATTGTCATTACCAGCAATTATGCCTCGATTTTTGCTCATATTGAAATAAGACGAGAGATTACCTTGTGTCGACGTCATATGAGAAGTGGCTCCGGTGTCCATATATCAATTTATGTCCGGTGGATTTAATCCAAGTGTATGCATTGCGGCTTTGATATCCGTAGGTGTTGGAAACGCTACTGGGCCCGCAGCCGTGAAGGCCTGCTAAAACTGAGGCCAAAGCGGGCCAGCTAGCTGACCAGGCCCAACATCAGGTTGTCCAGTCCAAAATTGTTGAAACTGCTGCGAATTGGGCCTTGCTGGCTGACCCAATTCGCTGGATATGCTGCTGGAATGGGAAATGGGTAGTTGGGCCACTGCCAAGCCCACTGGCTAATGTCATTGTTGGCCCACCGCTGCCCGGCACGCTTTCGCCCAGGCCCGGCGCTGCGGTTTCCCCACTGCGCCGCCACCGGACTCCTGCTGCCGCCACCGTTACCGCCGCCTTTGCTTCTGCCGTGGCCGCCGCCTTTTCTGCTGGATGTCCGATTTTGACCTTATTTTCCACCCCCTTTGTTCCAATTGGGAGTGGAATTAGCCGAAGATGATGAAGAGTAGGAACTTGATGGAGAATCCGCCATCATGGCAGAATTTGCTCCAGTTGCGACCTTTTTAGCCAACCCTGCCTCTTCAAGGGTGAGCATAGACCGGGCTTGATAAAACAGAGAAAATGGTTACTTTGGCGAAGGAGGGTCCCAACACTATTATAGGCCTCGGATAGGCCTGCAACCATTTAAAGGACAAGACAATCATTGGTGACTGGCGCACCAACGTTCTTGAGTTGATCCGCCAATTCCTTCAGCCTTTTACAATAAGTCGAGACATTCGGAAAATCCTTCATGTTGACATGGGAAAATTCCTTCTCAAGAGTGATAGCACGAAATTTTTTGTTATCTTGGAAAATATCATGCACCATATTCCAAGTTTTCATCGCCGTAGCGTCGGGCTCAATAGTTGTCTGTAAGAGGTCTGTAAAGATAGTATAATAAATTCACCGGAGAACGGTAGCATCAAGGATTGTCCATAACACCGGATCATCCTCCGGGCCAGGCACCTTCTCCTTGCCTGTGACCGAGGGGATGATGTGATGAAGCACTTGATGCGAGCGTACGTGAACCTTAAACAATTCCGCCCACGTCGCGTATTGGATGTTTTCCATCTCAAGAACAATAGTGATGAGGTTCTTGATGTTGGAGATTGTAAGGGCAAGATGAAATGTGTTCTTTGATGTGGACATAATGAATGAAAGAACAACAGGTGAATGAGGGATTTGAAAAAGAAATTTGGAAGGAAAAAAACAAGAAGAATTCCGAGAAGGAAATTTGGAACAGTGGCCGACGGCCTGATGAGTTCCGAGAAGAGGGGCTGCGGAAGTTATATGGAGAAGGAAATTATGTGCCTTAGACTTCTGATATCATGAAAGAATATAATCTCTTGATTATTTTCATTAATAAAGAGATGTATATATACAAATACACAATTCCTAAATATGAAAAATAACTCTACCTTTTTCTACTATAATTTTAATAACTTTTCTTAATACAAGACTAATACTATAATTACAATTGTACAATAATTCTATAATTTATGAAGACAAATTCGGATCATGATATACACGATATTAACACCGTGTATATCGATCTTTAAAAAAATGTGAGAATAAAAGAAAAGAAAGACCAAACCGAGCTAGTAGATTATATTCGGTCCCTGAGTTGCAGAGTTCCTATATGATCTTTAATTTGTTTAAAACAGGCCAATTTGGTTCCTTTTTGTTGTTGTTGGAGACTTGGAGTTGACAAAATTAAGAATAAAATTTATAGCTTTTGACCAAAGCGATAAAGGTAAGGTGTCTAACGAATTGGGGCGACTTTTGGTTGCTGCCAAATGGTCAAGAATAATGATTCTATCACTTGAGAGTAAGTGCCATTTGAAGGGAAAAAGCTCCTTTTTGACACTATTGTTTTAAGTATTTCTTTCTATATACATAGTAATTGTTAAGTAACCTCTGCAACTATACATTATCAAAATGAATTTCTCCTTACCTATTTTTGGTTAAGGGTACCAAGTTCGAATATATCTATTTATTGGGCTTCTATGGTATAATAGAGTAATGGATTTAAAGATAGGTTAGACACACTGAAAATAATGTTATCTTTAAAAGTATTAATTCCTCCCTCTCTGGTGTAAAAGGTTCACTAAGGAATTAACCTTTCAGGATATAAAATGTATAACTCTCAGAAATTCAAAAGTTACGAATTTCAAAAGCAAAAATCGCAAGTATACAATATAGATTTTGAAAGATAGAAGAAAGAATAAACCGCAGAGAAAGGAATCTCAAATTGTTTCTTTTTGTTTCTTGCATTTCTTCAAAGCACTAAGTATTTATAGATACTCAATGGTTGCCCCAAAGCGTTGCAACACTTTCACAAAGGAATACTTCGTTCACGAAACAGTTCTGTTATAAAAATCGTTTCCGTTCCCTCTTTATCACGAAGAGAAAGTTTTGAACTATTGAAGCTACTATTGATTTCCCTCGATAATGAATGAGAGCCCAAGAGCTTAACCAATATGTTAAACCCACTAATTCTTTTATAGCCAAAAGAAAGTTCATATTCCTACTCAAAAATCAATGTGGGACAAATGACTCTTACTCAAAAACCAATGTAAAACAAATGACTCAATTATGATGGAAATACTCACATCCAATGTGATATATATAACAGCTTCATAGGACAATTTGATAACAACTATTGAGATTCTCCTATATTAGCTATTATACACTAAGTAATTCACACGACAGTCTGTTTGCTCAGTTCCATTTGACACTAGGATTTTTTTAAAATAAAATAAATAGCAAAAAAAAGTCATTATATATTGTTACATACAATATAAAAATTATTTCCCCTAGTCTTGCTAAGCTGGTCTATTAAAGCAGCAATTCCAATTGCGGTTAAACATAGAGTAACAAATTTCATGCTACTGCGAGATTTCGAATAGAATTATTATTGGCCAGCACCCCATGACCAGTGGGGGAAGGATATTCACCAATTTATATATATATATATATATATATATATATATATATAGAATCTAAATATACAAGACCTTAATAACCTAGTAAATACTGATTCAGACTGCGATCATTTATTCGAAAGGAATAAAGGATTAGACAGCACCGCATGTTGCATTTGTAAGTGGTTCCCAAGCAGAAGCAAGCGGGCCAAATGCAAAAAATGCTACATGGAAGGCTGTATAAACTGCCTGTAAAAAGAGTTAGACATAGTTATTGGGCCAAAGAAAGAAATAACGGTTATAGAAAGCCCAACAATAGACCCAACTCTATCAGTAAGATTAATGACTCTAGAAACCAGAGTCAATATTTTAGAAAAGAGATTAAATTTAGTAGAAATACAAAAAGACTCTAAAAATAAAGAGATAGACACTCAGGTAGAAGAAGACGAATTAGATGACTCGTCTGAATTAATGAATAGAACTTTAATTTGTAACGAAGACAAGAAGTTTAGTTCTTTGAGACTGCTAACAAAAATCAAACTTCAAAATTACGAAATAACTACGTTAGCGTTAATAGACACTGGCTGCACAAGCAGTGTAATAAATAAAAAGATTGTCCCAGTTAGTTTAATAAAGACTCTAGACAAACCATCTTCAGCCATGCAGATGGATGGTACCCATAACTTTTATAAGTACTACTTACAAGAAGCGGTAATAAGCTTCATTAATTCTTGTGATAAATTTTATAGCCCACACTATAAAATAAATAAGATTTTAGTAAGAGACTTAAATATTAATACGGACTTTATTTTAGGTTTAGACTTTCTGCTACATAATAATGGTAGCTGCACCATAACTAGAGATGGAATTATATTCCAAAAGACAAAGTACTTATTCTCCGGTACAAACCCAAAGACTAGAGACAAAGATAAGTCGATTCCGGATATAAATAAAATAAATAAGAAAGACGATTGCTGTAAAGAGTGCAACAGTAAGGAAAAATACTGCTGCCAAAACAGTAATAAACTAGAAATAGA
Source organism: Anisodus tanguticus (assembly GCA_034509755.1). Lineage (NCBI taxonomy): Eukaryota > Viridiplantae > Streptophyta > Magnoliopsida > Solanales > Solanaceae > Anisodus > Anisodus tanguticus. Next base: position 8,536,946 of record CM067555.1, on the reverse strand, counting down.
AGACTTAGAATTTGATGATTCAATAGAAGACGAAATTCTAGAAAAGAACTACACTCTAATAGAATTAGAAACAGATTTCGTAAATTTCAAAGACGGTCTAAACAAAATAGGAGTTATAAAGAATCAAAAAGACTTAGAAGAGATAGTTAAGATCCTAGACAAGCTAGAAATAATAGGTGAAAAACCTTTGAGACACTGGAAGAATAATAAAATTCTATGCGAATTAGAAATTATTAATCCAGAGTATATAATTAAAACGAAATAATAGAATCGACTAATAGAGACCTAGAAGATTTTAAGGATCAAATTAGAGACTTAACAAATTTAGAAATAATCAGAAGATCTACGTCCAAACATAGATCAGCAGCCTTTATAGTAAGAAATCATTCGGAAGAAGTTAGAGGAAAATCCAGAATGGTTATAAACTATAAAAGACTTAATGACAACACCAGAAGTAATGGCTACAAATTGCCAGACAAGACCGAGTTAATAAATAGAATCCAAGGAAAAACGATTTTCGAGTAAGTTTGATCAGTAAATCGGGATATCGGGTAAAAATGCATCCGGATAGCATAGAATGGATCGCTTTCACTGTCCGGAAAGGACATTTTGAATGGTTAGTGATGCCATTCGGACTAAAAACTGCCCCCCCCCCCCAATTTTCCAAAAGAAAATGGACATGATTTTCGGGGAGTATAAAAGATTTACTATCGTATACGTAGATGACATACTAGTTTTTAGTAATAATATGATTGAGCACCTAGGACATCTCCAGACTGTTTTTAAACTTTTTGTAGATAATGGTGTAATTATAAGTAAGAAGAAAATGGTTCTGTGTAAAGAATACATAGACTTTTTAGGGGTAACGATAGGGGAAGGAAAGATAAAACTTCAACCCCATATCGCTAAAAAAGTACTAGATATGCCAGACAGGTTAGATAAAACAAAAGACTTGCAGAAGTTTTTAGGAATATTAAATTACGCTAGAAATTTTATAAAAGACTTAGGAAAAATCGATGGACCTTTATATTCCAAAACAGGTTCGAAAGGCCAGAAGAATTTCAATACAGAAGACACAAAGATTGTAAAGCTACTAAAGCAAAGAATACAGAACATTCCAGACCTTAGCATGCCTCTCGAAAAAGACTATCTAATAGTTGAAACAGACGGTAGTTTCGAAGGATGGGGCGCCGTATTGAAAGCCAAGACAAACAAATACAGTAGTAAGACTACAGAACGTATTTGCGCCTATCAAAGCGGTAAATACAAAGAGAAAGGTAACATGAGTAGCATAGACGCTGAGATACTAGCAGTAATATACGGTTTAAATGCTTTTAGAATATATATTCTAAACAAACCAGAGACTTTAGTCAGAACAGACTGTGAAGCAATTGTAAAGTTTCACGCAAAAATAAATGACAAGAGTAGTAGTAGACGTAGATGGCTAAATTTTTTAGACACCATATCCATATATAACTTAGTCTTTGAACATATTAAGGGGAAGGACAACAACTTAGCAGATCAGCTTAGTAGATTAGCCATTACTACTGACAATTCAAAAAGGAACATAAAAATTAGTCCAGGCTAATGTTTGGTTTCTTTCTTCTTAGCAGCATGAGTGGCTCTTCGAAAAAGACGGATAAAGACAAGGGGAAAGGCCCAGCCATACCCAAAGACAATTACAGACAATCAGTGTTGGGGAACCTGAATTTCAGGCCCATATCTCGCCTCGAGACTCCCCCAATAGAAAGACTCTTCTTTGGTAAAAATAATTTAATTTCTTACCCTCCGTCAAATATGACTTTTAAAGTTTTACCAGACTTTGTTTTAGACAAACAACAAAGATGCCTTGTGGATAATTTATGGATTTCTCACACAAGGAAAGATAATAGCCATTTCCTGGCTACTTTAAATAGTACTTGCCTTTTACTTTCATGAAAAGAACCTTGAAAAACGTTTTAAGTTTTATGTTGTGATTCATGGAAGAACTAAGGAATATTTCGGACACGGATCGAAGTAGTAGAATCAATTAAGGATATTAAAACCCCACTCTTCAAAGGTTTTAATGACTTTATCGAAGACCCTTGACTATGCTCGCGGTATACTTGGCCCAAACTACTATCTTTCCCCAAAGCACTCGAGACAAAACCCAAAACGGACTCCCCAATATAACATTGGAAAAGACACATACAAGATTATCTTTTGCGATCATTGCACTTTGCAATGACAGAATCCTTTAAAAGACTCAACCGGACAAAGAAGAACTTCGGACCCAAAATATATACCTCATAGAAAAGACTACAAAATTAGAATTACTTTTAAGACAAACCCAACGAGTTCTCCAACTCCACAAAAAATGGATGAGATCGGTGAACATTCCCTTTGAATGTTAAGAAACCTATTGTACCAGTGAAGGTACAGCTAGTCCGGTATAAACGGTCGCCGGTAAAGACAAATCAAAACCGTTGAAAGTTGTCACTTTACTAAAAAGTGAAACGAGAGGAGAATCTCCTCTAAAAACTAGACGCATGCGCTGCCCCCGGACTATAATCGGATCAACATTCAGAACACGGAGCAGAAGACTAAGACCCCAGAAAAATATAGAACAAATAATAAAAGACACTTTGGAAAGTATTTTCAAAGAACAGATCAAACCAGTAATGGAAGATAAACACGAGAACCCGGTAACTACTACACCGGAGATAACAAATAGAGGACTAAATAATGAAGACATAGATCACGTATCCGAGACTAGTTCGAGAAAATGAGAATGAATTGATTCAATATGGTCGGGATCCAAACGAAGATGACGATTCGGCATGAGTTTTGATTCGATAACACCGCACAACTTGGACACGTAGACATACAAAATATCGAGAGAAGAAGACAGCGAGAGATATTTTGATAAAGTAGAACAGACAAACACAGATGACAGACGATTGAAAAATTCAACGACTTTTTCAAAAGCAAAATACCCGACGACGAAACGACAAAGAAAAGGAGAAATTTTCAAAAGTTAAAGCGACGATGGGGCCCACGGCGCACCGGCGGCAACTTTTAAAGATTCTTTTTCCAAGTTGAAATCAGTTGAAGTCCGCCAAGACACTATAAATACTAGACTCTCTCTCGGAAGAAGGACACACAAGAAAAGCTAGACACGAAGAAGATTTAGAAACTTAGACGAGTGAATTCTTAAACCTCTCTCTAAACCTCCCTACTTCCTTCTCCTCACTTGTATAAACCCCAAATGTAAGATAAACAAACGGTGGTACTCCTTGTTCACCCGTAGCAGACGTACCCTCCCGGGACTCCCGAAAGGGAAACCTCCCTGTACTTTAGACTATGTAAGTTTTTAAAAGCTTTTTAGGTAGTTATCTCCATATGTATATTATGTTTGTACTGTATCTATCTTGCAGAGATGCAAGTTTCCATTGTTAATACAATATGCTGTTTTTATTTTCATCATGAATCCTGAGTTACTAGTTAAAGGCTTGGCCAAAGAAATGTGTTAATTATTGTTGAAATCTTACTTACTTTATGCCTAGACGTGACTTTCCGATGAACTTAGTATATGGTTATCCTTTATTCTCTATAGTGACATCCATGGATTAGCCTGTAAATTCCTATACCAACGGTGGTTGGTTTAAATGGCCGTTTGATGTCCGCTGAAGGACTGTGTTGGCCTGAAAATTGGGTGTGGCTAAAGACGACCGTCATTATTAGGGTAAAGTCTAAGGGACGAGATGAACAGTTCAAAAGAAAGAAGTGAATAGGAATAATAGTACAGTAAGACTAAATAGTAATAAATACACCAACTGGCAGGGACGATGAATAGTAACCTAGGACTAGTGACTGGACAGAGTCCAGAAATATAAAAAAAATAAAAAAAAAATTACTATTTACTATGGAGATAGCTATTTGAAAACTTAAAAGACAGACATAGCGAGAAGATATCACAGGAAGGGAGTACTGAGTAGGATTCACAAACTATTTTCAAACCCCAACCTTATATAATACAACCTTTGTTATAAATATAAAAGGGGTTATGATATATATATAACAAAGGTTGTATTATATAAGGTTGGGGTTTGAAAATAGTTTGTGAATCCTACTCAGTACTCCCTTCCTGTGATATCTTCTCGCTATGTCTGTCTTTTAAGTTTTCAAATAGCTATCTCCATAGTAAATAGTATTTTTTTTTTTTTTTTTTATATTTCTGGACTCTGTCCAGTCACTAGTCCCAGGTTACTATTCATCGTCCCTGCCAGTTGGTGTATTTATTACTATTTAGTCTTACTGTACTATTATTCCTATTCACTTCTTTCTTTTGAACTGTTCATCTCGTCCCTTAGACTTTACCCTAATAATGACGGTCGTCTTTAGCCACACCCAATTTTCAGGCCAACACAGTCCTTCAGCGGACATCAAACGGCCATTTAAACCAACCACCGTTGGTATAGGAATTTACAGGCTAATCCATGGATGTCACTATAGAGAATAAAGGATAACCATATACTAAGTTCATCGGAAAGTCACGTCTAGGCATAAAGTAAGTAAGATTTCAACAATAATTAACACATTTCTTTGGCCAAGCCTTTAACTAGTAACTCAGGATTCATGATGAAAATAAAAACAGCATATTGTATTAACAATGGAAACTTGCATCTCTGCAAGATAGATACAGTACAAACATAATATACATATGGAGATAACTACCTAAAAAGCTTTTAAAAACTTACATAGTCTAAAGTACAGGGAGGTTTCCCTTTCGGGAGTCCCGGGAGGGTACGTCTGCTACGGGTGAACAAGGAGTACCACCGTTTGTTTATCTTACATTTGGGGTTTATACAAGTGAGGAGAAGGGAAGTAGGGAGGTTTAGAGAGAGGTTTAAGAATTCACTCTGTCTAAGTTTCTAAATCTTCTTCGTGTCTAGCTTTTCTTGTGTGTCCTTCTTCTGAGAGAGAGTCTAGTATTTATAGTGTCTTGGCGGACTTCAACTGCGGATTTCAACTTGGAAAAAGAATCTTTAAAAGTTGCTGCCGGGTGCGCTGTGGGCCCCATCGTCGCTTTAACTTTTGAAAATTTCTCCTTTTCTTTGTCGTTTCTGCTGCTGGCATTTTGCTTTTGAAAAAGTCGTTGAATTTTTCAATGCTGCTGTCCTGTCTTGTCTGTTCTACTTTATCAAAATATCTCTGTTGTCTTCTTCTCTGATATTTTGTATGTCTACGTGTCCAAGTTGTGCAGTGCTATCGAATCAAAACTCATGCCGGAATCGTCATCTTCGTTTGGATCCTGACCATATTGAATCAATTCATTCTCATTTTCTGAACTAGTCTCGGATACGTGATCTATGTCTTCATTATTTAGTCCTCTATTTGTTATCTCCGGTGTAGTAGTTACCGGGTTCTCGTGTTTATCTTCCATTACTGGTTTGATCTGTTCTTTGAAAATACTTTCCAAAGTGTCTTTTATTATTTGTTCTATATTTTTCTGGGGTCTTAGTCTTCTGCTCCGTGTTCTGAATGTTGATCCGATTATAGTCTGGGGCAGCTTGCGTCTAGTTTTTAGAGGAGATTCCTCCTCTGTTTCACTTTTTAGTAAAGTGACAACTTTCAACGGTTTTGATTTGTCTTTACCGGCGACCGTTTGTACCGGACTAGCTGTACCTTCACCTGGTACAATAGGTTTCTTAACATTCAGGCGGGAATGTTCACCGATCTCATCCATTTTTTGTGGAGTTGGAGAACTCTGTTGGGTTTGTCTTAAAAGTAATTCTAATTTTGTAGTCTTTTCTATGAGGTATATATTTTGGGTCTGAAGTTCTTCTTTTGTCTGGTTGAGTCTTTTAAAGGATTCTGTCATTGCAGTGCAATGATCGCAAAAGATAATCTTGTATGTGTCTTTTCCAATGTTATATTGGGGAGTCTGTTTTGGGTTTTGTCTGAGTGCTGGGGAAAGATAGTAGTTTGGGCCAAGTATACCGCGAGCATAGTCAAGGGCCTCAGTAAAGTCATTAAAACCTTTGAAGAGTGGGGTTTTAATATCCTTAATTGATTCTACTACTTCGATCCAGGTCTGAAATATTCCCTTAGTTCTTCCATGAATCACAACATAAAACTTAAAACGTTTTTCAAGGTTCTTTTCATGAAAGTAACAGCAAGTACTATTTAAAGTAGCCAGGAAATGGCTATTATCTTTCCTTGTGTGAGAAATCCATAAATTATCCACAAGGCATCTTTGTTGTTTGTCTAAAACAAAGTCTGGTAAAACTTTAAAAGTCATATTTGACGGAGGGTAAGAAATTAAATTATTTTTACCAAAGAAGAGTCTTTCTATTGGGGGAGTCTCGAGGGCAGATATGGGCCTGAAATTCAGGTTCCCCAACACTGATTGTCTGTAATTGTCTTTGGGTATGGCTGGGCCTTTCCCCTTGTCTTTATCCGTCTTTTTCGAAGAGCCACTCATGCTGCTAAGAAGAAAGAAACCAAACATTAGCCTGGACTAATTTTTATGTTCCTTTTTGAATTGTCAGTAGTAATGGCTAATCTACTAAGCTGATCTGCTAAGTTGTTGTCCTTCCCCTTAATATGTTCAAAGACTAAGTTATATATGGATATGGTGTCTAAAAAATTTAGCCATCTACGTCTACTACTACTCTTGTCATTTATTTTTGCGTGAAACTTTACAATTGCTTCACAGTCTGTTCTGACTAAAGTCTCTGGTTTGTTTAGAATATATATTCTAAAAGCATTTAAACCGTATATTACTGCTAGTATCTCAGCGTCTATGCTACTCATGTTACCTTTCTCTTTGTATTTACCGCTTTGATAGGCGCAAATACGTTCTGTAGTCTTACTACTGTATTTGTTTGTCTTGGCTTTCAATACGGCGCCCCATCCTTCGAAACTACCGTCTGTTTCAACTATTAGATAGTCTTTTTCGAGAGGCATGCTAAGGTCTGGAATGTTCTGTATTCTTTGCTTTAGTAGCTTTACAATCTTTGTGTCTTCTGTATTGAAATTCTTCTGGCCTTTCGAACCTGTTTTGGAATATAAAGGTCCATCGATTTTTCCCAAGTCTTTTATAAAATTTCTAGCGTAATTTAATATTCCTAAAAACTTCTGCAAGTCTTTTGTTTTATCTAACCTGTCTGGCATATCTAGTACTTTTTTAGCGATATGGGGTTGAAGTTTTATCTTTCCTTCCCCTATCGTTACCCCTAAAAAGTCTATGTATTCTTTACACAGAACCATTTTCTTCTTACTTATAATTACACCATTATCTACAAAAAGTTTAAAAACAGTCTGGAGATGTCCTAGGTGCTCAATCATATTATTACTAAAAACTAGTATGTCATCTACGTATACGATAGTAAATCTTTTATACTCCCCGAAAATCATGTCCATTTTCTTTTGGAAAATTGGGGGGGGGGCGTTTTTAGTCCGAATGGCATCACTAACCATTCAAAATGTCCTTCTGGACAGGTGAAAGCAGTCCATTCTATGCTATCTGGATGCATTTTTACCTGCCAGTATCCCGATTTACAGTCAAACTTACTGAAAATCGTTTTTCCTTGGATTCTATTTATTAACTCGGTCTTGTCTGGCAATTTGTAGCCATTACTTCTGGTGTTGTCATTAAGTCTTTTATAGTTTATAACCATTCTGGATTTTCCTCTAACTTCTTCCGAATGATTTCTTACTATAAAGGCTGCTGATCTATGTTTGGACGTAGATCTTCTGATTATTTCTAAATTTGTTAAGTCTCTAATTTGATCCTTAAAATCTTCTAGGTCTCTATTAGTCGATTCTATTGACGCTGTTTTAATTATATACTCTGGATTAATAATTTCTAATTCGCATAGAATTTTATTATTCTTCCAGTGTCTCAAAGGTTTTTCACCTATTATTTCTAGCTTGTCTAGGATCTTAACTATCTCTTCTAAGTCTTTTTGATTCTTTATAACTCCTATTTTGTTTAGACCGTCTTTGAAATTTACGAAATCTGTTTCTAATTCTATTAGAGTGTAGTTCTTTTCTAGAATTTCGTCTTCTATTGAATCATCAAATTCTAAGTCTTCTATTTCTAGTTTATTACTGTTTTGGCAGCAGTATTTTTCCTTACTGTTGCACTCTTTACAACAATCGTCTTTCTTATTTATTTTATTTATATCTGGAATCTGACTTATCTTTGTCTCTAGTCTTTGGGTTTGTACCGGAGAATAAGTACTGTCTTTTTGGAATATAATTCCATCTCTAGTTATGGTGCAGCTACCATTATTATGTAGCAGAAAGTCTAAACCTAAAATAAAGTCCGTATTAATATTTAAGTCTCTTACTAAAATCTTATTTATTTTATAGTGTGGGCTATAAAATTTATCACAAGAATTAATGAAGCTTATTACTGCTTCTTGTAAGTAGTACTTATAAAAGTTATGGGTACCATCCATCTGCATGGCTGAAGATGGTTTGTCTAGAGTCTTTATTAAACTAACTGGGACAATCTTTTTATTTATTATACTGCTTGTGCAGTCAGTGTCTATTAACGCTAACGTAGTTATTTCGTAATTTTGAAGTTTGATCTTTGTTAGCAGTCTCAAAGAACTAAACTTCTTGTCTTCGTTACAAATTAAAGTTCTATTCATTAATTCAAACGTGTTATCTAATTCGTCTTCTTCTACCTGAGTGTCTATCTCTTTATTTTTAGAGTCTTTTTGTATTTCTACTAAATTTAATCTCTTTTCTAAAATATTGACTCTGGTTTCTAGAGTCATTAATCTTACTGATAGAGTTGGGTCTATTGTTGGGCTTTCTATAACCGTTATTTCTTTCTTTGGCCCAATAACTATGTCTAACTCTTTTTGCAGGCATATATATATATATATATATATATATATATTCACCAAGACAGATTTAATTGAGCTAGTTTCAGACATTCATTTATTTATTCGCTCCTTTATTAAACTATATTAACAATCAATACTAGGGATGGCAGGTGGGTATAATTTTACGGATTTCGCACCGCACTCGCCCCAGTTGGGGCGGGTATGGGTATAACTTTGGCGGGGTGTAGGTGGGTATGGGTATTGAAAATGTATCCGTCACGGGTAGGCGGGTAGGTGGTGGATTTGCAGTCATACCCGCCTACCCGCCTGCCTTATACCCGCCCCAAGCCCAAAATATTAGCAGCCCATAAGTCATGCCTTCCGCCCATAAGTCACGACAAGTCTCTCATTCTCCAACAAAACTCAAAACCCTACGTCAGTCCTTCACGCCTTCACGCCTCCCTCTCTCTCGTTCCCCTTCACACCGTCTCTCCTCACTCTCTCATTCTCGGCGTCTCTACCTTTTTCTTTAAAGGAAAAATTACAAACTTTTTTCACGAACCACCTCTCTGCCTTTTTCTTTAAAGGAGATGTTGATCGGGAAATATTGGGAAATATTGTTGTCTTTGGTTTGTGCTTTGGGGTTGTCTTGGTGAGGTCAATTTTTGTGCATTTGTTAAGTTTTACCTATTGGGTTTGTGGAGTTCAATTAAAGTTGAAAAACTTTAGCTTATATAACTGAAATAATAAATGAGTTTTCTCTACATTTGTAATATATAGTTATTTGGGTGGATAATTTTTGGGTTTTCTTGAAAATTTTGTTTTCTTGATTCTTTGTTGTGCACGGGGGAAGAGGTGGAAAAAATGGGGAATTCTGATGGTGAAAAAATCTGGAATTCTCCTCCCTCTCTCCCAAAGAAAATGAGACCGTGACAGTATTGATTCTTGACTCAAAATTTTGGGATAATTTTTTGAATTTGAATTTTTGGGATCATGTTGATCACTAATTGATCAAAAATGAATTGATTACAAAATATGGCAGACGGGCACAGACGGGTATTGGCGGGTGACGGATATCCACTTGGGTGATGGAGCGGGTGTGGATTTAGGAATATACCCGCGTAGGCGGGTATGGATGTTGAAAATTGTACCCGCCACAGATGACGAGTATAAAATTTTCTGGCGGGTACGGGTGCGGGGGAGGGGGTACCCGCACCCGCCCCGCCTAATTGCCATCCCTAATCAATACTATATATATGATATTACGTCAATCACCACTTAACCATGGTAAACTGATGTGATTTGGTTTAAACATCTGATGCGAATAATTTTTTTTTAAAAACTTATCCATTTTTTAAGAAATGTTTTTAGGACAATTAAAAAAATAAATAGTTTGGAAAGGAATAGTTATCACCGATATCTTTCACCTTAAAAAGATCAATTATTATAGTCAAGTCCAGTGTTTTAAAATGCAATTTCAGGACTCGCCTCGGAGCGGGGCACTGGCAAAATGTCACGAGGCTCACATGCGGGGCTTAGTTCTTGTAAGGCTTATGCCCTAAGAGCCCGAATGTATGTCCTAAACACGCCTAACGTCCAACGCTCGGGGCTCGCCTAACAGTTCTTACACAAATTATATGTTGAATTCCTTAATTAAAATCGTCGACCCTCATAATTCTTTAACAAATGAATGATACTTAATAATTTTTCATCTATAGAAATAAAAGATTGGTTGTAACTCAAATAACAAGTTTTAGTATTGCATATTTACTATTTGAAAACAACGTGAGGATGAATATCACTTAATATTTCTTTAAAAATACATAGCCGAATTGTACATTTTCACTTATCATTAGTCTTTTGTCCTATGTATCAAAATTATCATATTTTATAATTTTGCTATTTGAAAGTAATTTTATTTTTATTCATAAAGGAGTTACATTTTAATTATAATACTAATAAATTTATTGATTATTTGCTTATAGGAAGATAAAATGAATAGTGTGATAGTAATATTGCTTTAAAAAATTATAATTTTTTCATTGTTTGAAAGTTAATATGTCAGAGTTGATTTGCATTTCATAATAGCTTTTATTTTATTATATTGTTTATACTTGTAAAATTATGTTATAGTATATAATTACAAGTTGTAAGTGGTGTATAATGAATTTCTTTGATTATTTTTTTTGTGAGGATCAAGCGCGCGCGCACACACACATATCATTTATTTATAATTTTATTTTATTTTTTATGTAATTTTATATCTTTAAAAATATTTATTGTAATTATATTATTTTAATAATGATGTGGGCTCCATTTGGGTATAGGTAGGTCCCTGTTATAGCAGTCTGTATCATGTATATGTCCAAAATTAGAACAAAAATTCAACGTACATTTTTCTCTTTTCAATTTAAATATATTAAAGTTGATGCTAAATATTTGATGGTTAAGTAAAAGGCACGTAATTAGATGCAAGAACAGTAAAAATAGAAGTCCACCTTTCTATGCAGTAATAGTTATTATTCTATTTATTCTTTTTTAAATTTTCTCTATATTAGTGTAGAAAAGATAGTATGCTAATAGTTATTATTCCTATTTATTCGTTTTTAAATTTGCTATATATTAGTGTAGAAAAGATAGGAAAACAAAATCATTTTCAGACTTAGTATGTGTATCAGACTTACCAAGTCAAAAATGGATTTAAATGACCAAACCCCACTGTCCTTGTGGATAGGACCGGATTTCACAAAGTGATAGTAAAAATTAATACTCTCTTTATCCCAATTTATATGAATGAAGTTTGAAGTAGGAGGGTCAAAATATTTAATTTTAATTATAAATTTGTAGATTCTTCAAACTTTTAAATAAAATTTATATATTTAAAAAGAACACAAAAAATACTATTGTCAACATAGCTAATAATTCAAAATACTTTAAAAAGTTTTAAAAAATTATAGTAAAAAAATTATTTAACTCCACAAACAGTAACACCTCACATAAAATGTGACGGAGGGAGTAGTAATAAATGGGACTTTTACATGGTTATTCTAAGCAGAGTAAATACACCACATGTATATATCCATTTATAAAATTTACCTTTTAAGAAATTACACAACACAAGTTTAAACGTTTTATATCTTCAGAATATACAATTCACATAATTGCATACCACGCTACTTCAGTAGCGTGGAAGAAGTTTAACTTATTCAATTCTTAAATATTTTAAAGTCGATGCAAAATTATGAGTCCCAAATTTACATCTTTTGATCAAGTGGTGCTCTCACGTGAATCTTCATACAAGTGATGATCAGATCTCTTTAATAACATCGAAATTTACTAACCTGTAGCGATTTTCAATAATATTATCCTTTATATTATCAAGGCTGTGCACAATATATTAAAAATAATATAATTTTTTTCGATATTCATATTAAGTATGATGTAATCGTAAAAAATGTCGAAGTATTTCGGATGTATAGATAATAATAATAAAGGTTGCTATGAAATGAATACGATATATTTATTTTTAATTTGAGGTTTCGGGTTGAAGTCATGAGTATGGAAAAAATCTCATAAGGAGTGTTTTCTCTTAAATGAGTCTTATGCGGCATGAATCCAAATAAATCATGACTCCAATACAGATATCAAACACTATATACGTGTGTATATCCAGATTATATACATCCAACGTGTTACCTAAGAATCTTGAAAAAACTGTGCTGGAATATTGAATACTTCAAGTAGTTTCTACTCCCATTTAAAAAAAATGTCATTTTGAAGAAAAGGACAAAGGAGAAGCAGCAATATTTTGGGAGTCTTTCCTGATTAATTACTTTTAAGCAAGTCAAATCCATTAAATGACCAAACCCCAACGTACTTGTGGATTCGACCGGATTTCACTAATTAGTGATTAAAAAGTTTACTAATAAGTTCCTTAAATGAAAAAAAAAAAAGAAGAAGCACCAGCCCTTCTAAATTACTTATACGTTTTCTTTTTTCAATAAAAAAATAGCACTTTTTAATCTTTACTTTCCTATTTTATTTTAGTGACATGATTATGTTGGATTAACATGATTATGGTGATTTATCTAATGATGTGTCAAGAGGTAGTTTGATTGATGGATAGAGACTAAAAGTACGGGAATTGTTATATGGAAATAATACAGTAATTGTTATATCGAAAATAAATAATACATGAATTGTTGTACGTTGAATAAATAATAAGAGAAGTAATTTTAGGAATTATCTATTAAAGTAAGAGCATTTTGGTCTTTAGATGATCTTATCCACATATTGCTAAATTCATGTATCATTCATGTCACCTTTTAATCTTGTATAAAATAATATAAATTATTATATAATTTATACCTGCATTAGTTATAAAATATTTGGTTATAATATTAAAATTTGCATGAAAAATTATTTTTTCTGTTTAACAACCTGCTCATCCTGGAAACGACTCAACTGGAGGTAGGATCCCGCGGCCAAAAGAGCAACTCACGTTAGGTGGTGTCCGTTGTTCTATTCTAAATCATTAATAAAAAATTAAAATAAAGACCCCCTGATTCTATTTATATAAGTTGTGTGAGTTTTAATACTGATGATCAAGATTAACTATATTAGCACAAAATTAATACCGATTTGTATACCATGATTTAGTTGGCTTATACTTCAAACCAAATGACCCCAAAAGTTATTCTATTTTAATTTCGTATTGTCAAATTTTCTTTTTATCATTGTTTCAAATACACCACAAATAATTGGGATGAAGCGACGCATTAGAAAGGAACACGTGTCCTTGTTTAAACGGTTCGATAAAGTTCCGTACTGATTTAGTCGTTAGTCGTTTTTTCTCTTCCTGTTTTTCTTTTGGGTCGTTAATCGTTTATTACTTTATTTTGATATTTTCACACAACTTATCAAATTTTCTCGCGGTGACTTTGAATTTAGCGGGTTCCTACGTGTCCGCTTTCTATTGGCCTCCTGACATCTCCCACGCGTTTTAAATAGTGTGCGGTCCAAATCCCAAAGTCCAATTATAGTTACACACCCAAATTATTTTACTAATTTTCTTTTTCAATTCTTATGTTTTTTAAAGTTTAAAACTCACAACAGCTAGTTTGAGATAGTATTAGTCAAGCCATATTTGTTTGATTAAGTTATTATTTCTTTTAGAGGTTAATTTTATGACAATAGTTATCCTTTGCACAAAAATTAGAAACTATAAAATATAAATGTTTAATTTTTTTCATTTAAAGCATTAGAAAACTACTTTAAATGATAGATATTGGTTAAAATATAGTAAAGTAGCAAATAATTTGAGTCAAGTCGAGTGATTATTTTTATACAACATCTTATTTGTAGCTTTGTTCATATAATGATATTAACTCAGTATTAAATGAAATAACCCGAAAAAAAAAGTGAAAGGGACATAAAAGATTCATATAGTCAAACCTCGTTTCGAATTTCAGTTATAACAATTAATTAAATTACAAAAATGATAATCCGAACTAAATCTAAAAGCAGATTGCCGAATCCTTTTATGCTTATCAACAACATTATTCATTTCAGAAAATAAGATAATTTACTAATAATTGAGCTTCACACAAGCTAGTCCGGACACTATTTTATTTTATAAATAAATAAATTAAAGATACTCCTTTAGTTAGAGTAGAAAAGCATAAAATCTTTAGGTTTAATTTTTTCTTTTTTAAAAAAATGCTGTTCTTTAGTTCCCTTTTCAATTTTATAATATTTTAATTAGTATTAAAAAATAAAAAATAAAAATTAAAAAATAAAAATAGAAAAGGAAAAAAAAGAAAAAAGTGGATTCTTGGTCTATATGGTTGTCACAATACACGGAGACAATTTATCTATATATAACTTATATACACACACAAGATAGCTTGCGTAATGTCATAGTTTTCTTCTCTGTAAATCACTCCATATTCATTAAACTTTTAGAGCTCTGAACAACGGTTCCATTTCTTATCTCCCCAAAATTTTGTAAGTTCTTTCAATTAATTCTTGATTGCAAATCCCCTCATGGGGTTCTTGAATATCTGTTCTTTTCATTACAGATTTATGTTTATAGCATGTAATTCCACTATTCTGCATCTGGGGTCTGTTTAGTTCATCAAAATCTAAACTTTCTTGAATAGATCATGTGTTTGACTGCATAAATTTAATCACTTTTTTGAATTTTTTGTGTTAAGAATTTGGATACAACCTCTCTACCAACCGTCCCGACCCCACTTGTCGGATTACACTTGGTATGTTGTTGGTGGTGGTGACAAGACTTTCTGATTTTGAAATTTTGTAGGTGAAGCTTTTTCTATTCTTGATTTTTTGCTGTGATGGCGGTGAAGATTGTTGAAAGGCTTTTGCCAGAGGAATTGATGAAATTGCTTCTATCGTTAGCAACAAAATGGGGGGATGTATGGGATCTAAAGAACTTGAAAGTTCATCATTTGAGTGGTGCCATGACTAATGAGGTATATAGGATAAGTTGGCCTACTAAGAACGAAAACGTATCGAGGAGAGTTTTGGTTCGAATATATGGTGAAGGAGTAGAGAGATTCTTCAATAGGGATGAGGAGATTAGAACTTTTGAGTGCTTGTCAAAGAAGGGTCAAGGACCTAAGCTTCTTGGTCAGTTTTCAAATGGTAGAGTTGAGGAGTTCATTAATGCAAGGGTATGTGCAATTTCTCACTCAATGTTCCAACTTCTTTAGTGTTATATACGAATTTTTATCTATTGGATATGTGTGGTTTTGTAGCTTTATGTTACTATAAAGTTTATGATTTCTCTTTACTGTTTCCAGAAGTAAAATTAGAAAATGAATGAGGACCATGGAATGAGATTTCTAGGAGTTTTTGCCTTGTATGTTGATCAAATGATCAGAAAAATGTTTCATTGTTTGCTGGGGAAATAAATAAAGAGAACAGCATATATTGAGGATCAATGATACTGCTTTGAGCCGGGGAGGAGCCCCAATGAAATTACGGGTTTGGCAGAACCCATTAACTTTAGCTTAAACCATGTATTTGTGTTAAAAAATTATTTAATATGTAAAATTAATCTATTTAGAACCAAGTAAGTAAAATGTATTGTGGTTCAGAGTACTTCAGACCCATAAACTAAAAGTCCTTTCTTCGCCCTATGGCTTTGAGTATAATGAACTAAGCCTTTTAGACGAAATCCTCTGCAGTGCTTTCCCTCCTATGCCTAGGTAACACAATGAATTGTCTTAAATTAAAACTATTACATGCATATTTTGTTTATCAATTTGATGCACTCTTATCGAATGCCCGAGCAGCAGGTGGTGCTCCGTGCCTTCTCGATCACCTTTACAATTCTGAATAAAGTTATGTTGTAGAATCTTTGACCATGTCTAGCATAAAGCAAAGTGGAAGTATTAGTGAACTCAGTATTTTATCAGTAAAATACCAGTAGTTTCTCTGTTTTTGCTTATAGACTTACTAGAACATAATTTGATTGATAAGCCTCCTTTACAAATATCATATGCATATATTATTATTACAAAGCTAAGATATATTATGATGTTTATTGATTGCTTGTTGACGTTGTTCTGTCTGTCTTATTTGCGTTTTCAGACACTATCTGCTGAGGATCTTCGTGACTCGAAGATCTCTTGTCTGATAGCTGCTAAACTGAGGGAGTTTCATAACCTTGACATGCCTGGTTTAAAGAATGTCCTTCTATGGGACCGTCTCAGGTATCAATTTTACCAGTCGCAGCATAATTTGATCTTTTATATTCGAAAATTTGATTACATTGTGTATGTAAAATTCCAGAAAATGGCTAAACGAGGCGAAGAGTCTTTGCTCCCTTGAACATCTAAAGGAGTTCTCAATAGGTAATCTAGACAAGGAGATCAGCTTATTGGAGAAGGAACTGCCAACAGAGTCTCGGGAGATTGGCTTCTGTCACAATGATATGCAGTATGGTAACATAATGATTGACGAAAAAACAAAGGCTGTTACTATCATTGTAAGTGTTGTATGATATCACTCAGAACTTTATACAGCTTGTGTGTGAAGGGCATATACTTGCCCTATGTTTTGTTGGTTTGTTTATTTTTTTGGTGTTTGACTTGACGACCAGCTTCCCATATATCAGTACTTGTGCATTATTTACAAAGTGAATGTGATAGCTCCAGCAATTCCTACAATGAATGTATTATACAGATTGAGACTTCTGTTGATTTGCAATGCAGGACTATGAGTACGGTGGTTATAATCCAATTGCTTATGACTTTGCAAACCACTTCTGTGAAATGACTGCAAATTATCATACTGATACCCCTCATATCATGCACTTCAATACTTACCCTGGTAAGTAAATATTAGTTGCAACAAGAGACGGAGATCATGTTTATTTGCTTCTCTGATCTTCCATAGTATTTCTTTTATTGGATTAAACTATAGACTTCAGAATTTATTATTAATTCCTTTCTTAACTTTAAATTTCTAACAGATTTAGAGGAGCGACAGCGATTTGTACGTGCATATCTCAGTTCTTCAGGTAAGCTTGGAGTTTGAACGGCTTCAACTGTTTTCTTTACCTCTCTGTCCAAAACATACGGTTGATTTCTTGCACATGAGAAATGTGTTCTGATATTAAAAGATTCAGCTTCATACTCTGAAGCAACAGGTTCTGAAATAGTCCCTTTATACAGATAAAGACAACTTGATCCAGCCAAGCTGATCCATTTTTTGTCCCTTAAGAACCACATACCATTTATTATTCGATTTGGATAGGCATCTCTGAGTGAGATTTATGTTGACCTTTGAACAGCAGAAGGATCAGTTTTTGTGTGTGCTGTGACCTATATGTCAAAAGACTTTAATTACTTAAGATATGTAGAACCTGATTCCCAACTAACTTGGAATTGAGAAATAGTAGTAGTCATTGTTATTTGTAGGACCTGATGTATTGATAAATTATGCTAATAACTCTGCCTCAACTATAACCAAACATGTTCCCTTTTCCAATTATCTTATTGAGCTTGGAATCTCATTGACAAGTGCAGGCCATCAACCAAGTGATGAGGAAGTAAAGAAACGTACTGACGAAGCAGAGAAATATACACTTGCGAATCACTTATTTTGGGGATTGTGGGGAGTCATCTCGGTATGCCTTTTCCAGTTCCACTTCCATTTGTTGGTATAAATACAAATCTGTCCTCTAATCTTTTCCTTCTGTGTTTGTTGTTTCTTCTGCCAGGCATATGTTAATAATATCGAGTTTGATTATATGGAGTACGCAAGGGGAAGATTCAAGCAATACTGGTTGAGAAAGCCCGAACTCCTGGGTGCATCAGAAAATTTGTTACATGTGGATGGTTCAGCTGAACCGAAACCACTTCCTCCGCAATTGCTTGATGTCAAAACATGTACATTAACAACGTAGACGTAAATGCCTTGATTATCAATAAGCCTATGTCATATAGTGAGTGGAGCATTTAGAGACTTTGATGTTTCATAGAATATGTTGATAGGCTATTATTGAGGTTATCTGATGTACTGTTAAGAGTGAGTGTTGTCACAATCACAACCTCAAATATATTATCCAGTTTTAATAAATGAAAGTTTCTTTCTCAAGTTGTTTTTGCTCTCATTTTCCATTTGGTTTTTACCTTCATTTGTTACCACGATTGTCCTCAAATAAAAATACCCCTAGTTGAAACACGGAAAAACTACATCACAGTTGGAAAAAAAAAATGCTCTTCCACCCAGACAGTGCTCAAGTAAAGGCAAAACAAGATTTACCTTTTAGTAAGTTGTAGAAAAATACTAAAACAGAATGAACTAATATGAAAGTTGTCTAAAATGATTGCCTAATTCATAGTGAAAAGGGGGGGGGGGGGGGGGAATTCAACTCATTAGCCAAAAAGAAACAAATGAGAAAAATATGTAAAACCAACGAAAACGAGAAAAAGAAGGAAACAGGAAAAAAAGTTGCACCAGCCGGGAATCGAACCCGGGTCTGTACCGTGGCAGGGTACTATTCTACCACTAGACCACTGGTGCTTCTTGGAGGAAACTATCATTGATCAATATAATATGCCTTTATCAACTAATCATGAGATTTTATGTTAAGGTTACTCATGATTACCATTTATAGGAAACTACTCATCAGCCACATAGAATTTATTGAAAATGGACATATATCTCAGAAATATATGCATGTATTATATATATTGAAACAAATTATTGTTGAAATATAAGGGGCGTGTAGTTTTCTATTGTATAAATTAACGTTTTAGTTAGAAAACATCAATAAATTTTTCATACGAAATTTACTGCTTGCATTTTTAATCTCTGAGAACGAGAATTTCTGAAGCTTCAAAAGGACATGATAAGGGGTCAATCGGAAAACAAAATATTTGGTTTTTGCTCTATTTCGCACGTTGATTTCGGACGAAATAATTTAATTGAACTCAACCATCATTCTTCAATTTAACTGCTCCAAATTTAATAATGTTACCCCGAGTATGGTCCATATACAATTTTTGACTGCTCCAAAAATAATAATGTTACCATGAAAGGTAGCTGAAAAAAATAATGACTAGATTGATATAAATACTTTAAATAATTCGAAATCTTTAATTATTGAAATTCAGTATTTGCAAATACCGATTTGACTGATATGTTTGCAAATCCTTATGTAAAATAGTAGTTTTCTCTTACAAACTTCTAATCTTTTAGTCCAATTAGAATTTATGCCCAATCATCTCAACTTCCAATATTCTTAATTCAGATACTTTTTTCCTTTCAATTGTATCATTATTGTTCAAAAGCCTATATATTGAACTCGAAATGCTTGCAACTAAAAAACACTTTATGCAAGTCTTGATATGGAGCAAAGTAGCTGGTAGTGTAATCATTCTCCCTAAAAGAGGATTTATTCTGTATTTTTGTTAATCATTCCAAAAGGAGAATAAATGCTGAATGATCAACTTTTAGCTCTTCTGAATAATCTTAATTATTTTATTGTTATGTGTATATCAATTTTATTCCAATGGTATCAAAATAGTAATACCTTTTGTATTCTTTCTCAGTTTTTTTTCTTTAATCGTGTCTCCTCTAATGAACCAAACAATATCCATACAACTAAACAAGAAAAGTTATTAAGGACCATAAGACTCACTCCTACCTTTTAGTAGTTATAGCAAAAAAAAAACTGAAATAAATATGAAATAAGCATAAAATGATTGTAGGATTAAATTCTTCCCTCGTCAACAAGGATACTAGTGGGATGGATAGTGTCTTGATCCTTAACCAGAGGTTTCTACTTCGAGCTATGTGTATGAAAAAAATTGTGTTAGGGAGCGCTACTCCCTTAATTGTCCTTACGCGACGTGAATTCGGAATAGTCGAGACCTTAATACGGATAACAAACACCGAATGAGAAATCAAAAAGAAAAAATAATTCAAGGTTTTGCACCAGCCAAGAATAGAACCGGGTCTGTACCGTGGTAGGGTACTATTCTACCACTAGACCATTGTTGGGTTTTTTATGTGGGTGAATAGGAAATAAAGAGGTGTTTTTTCGAAAAGACATCAGGAGATAGGTTGTGAGTTTTCCGATAAGGCACAATAGCATCATTAAATTAGAATTACATCCGGATATCTACACATAAAACTCCATACTTTACAAGGTGTCTAATTAGGCCCATATAACTTTAACCTTACCAGATCAAATTTAATCCGGGTCAACCCTTTAATGTAACAATTAACATACAATTATTTATACATATATATACATATATATATATATATATACATATATATATATATATATATATATATATATATATATATATATATATATATATATATGAAGTCTATATATTCTTACAATCTTCCACTTGGACGACACATATATACATATACATAACCTTAATTGTATATTACCTTATGAACTCAAAATATTTGCTATCATAAACTGAAGTACCTCTAAACAATCTCGTCCATCAATCATGTTAGCATTGAACCAAGGCGACTTTTGTTACAGTCATATTGTATTAAACCTTTCTTGATCACGTATATCATAATCCATAAAAATAAATCAAAAAGAAATTGAGTGACCGGTTGGTCAATTAAAGTTTAAGAGTGGCCTTCTTGTCAAATCTTCTCAGAAAACTCTATCTTAAGACAAACTATGCCTTGTAAATTTTTTATCAAGCTGGGTTTGAATCCAGAACTCAGAATTTTTTAGGCGAATGACAAAAATTAAAAAATTTCAATTTGAAGGATAAAAATTAAAGACCACCCGAAAGAGAGTCATTTGTGCGAATTGACCTTTGCAATGTATATGTGTGGACCATACTTAGGTGCAATTCTTTCAAACTTATATAACCCAAAAATAAAAAGAAATTAACATAGGAGTAACTTATTAACATAGTCAAATAAGTTATCTTTCTAAAGTTACCTAGATTGCTTCAATTGCTAGCACAATAAACTTCCCATTCTCATGCTATTACTTAAATAACCCTTGATACATGTCACATGCAATTACATCCCTAAGCACCTTTTTGTAATTTCATCTATCGTCATTTCTCATCTCCTCTGACTAGCAATACCTCTTCTTTTGTTCAATTTCCAGACAAGCCCTAGTAAAAAAGCAAAATCAGAGAAAATGGCTTCAACCAACCAAACACCCGTTAAGAAAACCCCCAAAAAAACCAATCTATTGGATCATCACTCAATCAAGAACCTTTTAGATGAATCAGTTACTGAGGTAACTCAATTTTTTTACCCTAGATTTATTAAAATTGATTTTTAACTTATTTCCGTGTGTTAATTATTATTATTTTTTGATTGTATGGTTTATATAGATTGTGACAAGCAAATGTTATCCAGAAGATGTGAGATTGAGTAACGTAAGGTTGTTGATTGGGACAATTATCATCGCTATTGCTCTTGTTGCTCAGTTCTACAAGAAGGATTTTCCTGCGAATTGTGATTTTCTTATTGGCTGCATTGTGTTATATCCTTTTTAATTTTTTATTTTGATTGTCATTTTTTTTACCTGTTAATTATGTGGTTTTATTTGGAGTATTAGAATGAAATGGATCCAAATGGAGGATATAGAGATTTATATAACCTGCCTTGTTTCTTTGATCAGTAAAGATCATCACTATTTGAAAGAAGTAAAAAACAATTTAATTGTCTAGTTTAACAACTGTTTATCATTGTGTTATATCCTTTCGAATTTTTTCTTTTTATTCACTTGTTAATTATGTGGTGTAATTGAGATGATTACTGAGTATTAGAATGAAATGGATCTGAATGGATGATATAGGGATTTATATAACGTGTGCTGTTTAATTTGGGATTGATGCATAGCTGTGTTTTATTTGGTCAGTAAAAATTATCACCGAGGAAGAGTTGAAAAATTGAAAAGAAAAATAATTAATTTTACGACCTTTTTTTGTACATTGTTTTATCACGTTTTCTGATAGTATCTGTTTCGTTCTTTGTAAATACTGTTTGGTTATCTCGTGAGAAGATTGATTTTTTTTTATATTAATACTTGCTTATTTTTAAGTGAAAATGACAAATGTAAATTGATTATTCAGTAATTGCTTATTTATTTATGTACTTAAAATGAGTTTTGGATCTAGATGAATGAGTCCCTAAGTGTTCTTACGAATAGTCACGATTTAATAGGCATGATTGTAGGGTTGAACTTTGGAAGTGAATGCTCATTTTTGGTCCTGTATGAGTTTATGGTTGAGAAAAATGGAAGTGATAAATTTTGAAAGCTACACGTTTATAGGTTTTGTAGTATTTGATGTTTGATGGTTGAAAAGGTATGCCTTTGCAATTTTTGTACATATCGGGAGCTTGATTGATGGATGTTTTATGGTGCTTGAGAGATTTAATGTTTTTAGTATGTGAAACTTTTATCCAACTTTGTTGTATCCTTGACTATGACACGTATATCTTGTTCAACGTGATATTGCAGTTGATTATCCACACAAAGGAAAAGAATGCGATTTTGTTCACTTATCCTCCAGAAGTAAGTTGTCCATCGACATGCCTTTTTATGCAACAATATGTTTGTGAAATTCAACATGCTATAAGTTTTTTGTTGTGCATTAACTGAAGTGGTGAATTCTAACATGTCTTTTGTGGAGTAGTCCTGATGAATGCAAGGATCTTTCCTGATAAATGTGTTTATTGGAAGAAGAACTTAGCTACCTATTAAGAAAAAAGTGGTTTGGATGTTACATTCTACGTCTATTTGAATAGTAAAAAATTAGGCTGGTGAACTTTCCTGGAAATATTATGCTTTATTGAGTTGCCTCCTTAATCTTCGATTGCATATGGGGAAATATTTCAAGACTAAGTTGCTGAGATTTCTTTTTGCCGTCAAAATCATTTCTTGTACTTCTTATGCAGATGAAACAATATAAGGTCCATGGTAGTCTTCTATGATGTTTCATTCATTGTAGTCCTGGTATTTGGGTGGTTATTTGATTTTGTTCAGGTTTAACCTGCCCACAATCTTCGGTTAAAAATATCACGACATTGAGCTTAAAGTAAATACTACTACTTCGTAACTTGTTTTTATTTTTTATAGACTAGTAGCTTTCTGTTTTCTCCAACAACATTGCTATCCAGTCAATGTTGTAAGCATTCTACCCTTGCCCATTTGGATTAAGGATAGCCTGTAAAAGTTTGTTCTACACACTAATAACATTTCTCTTTTATTTAATGGATCAAAAAAATTATCTCCAAATCCCATCATTATTATAAATTATAAATCTTATGAAACTGAGACAAAGTTACGGCCTTTTGTCCAACATATATTCTACACATTTATACCAACACAAAAATGCCACAATTCTAAATCATACATAATATGCCACACAACATGAGAATTCAAACCAAGACATCTAGTTTGGGATAGAGGAATTGTGTAAATCATGTGTAAGGTAGTTTATCTTTCCTTTCTATTCACAGATGGTGAAAAGTGATTGTGTATCTTTAATTTTGTAATTACCAATGAGATTGTCTAAACCTTGCTTTAGGCGATGACACTTTTGCTGTTAGAGAAATGAGATTTGTTAGTTAATGCAATTTTGATTTGGTTTCCTATTCTTTGCTTCTAATTTTCTTGCTTGATTCTTGTTCTTCTACTGTTGCTTCTCAAGTTGTACTCTATAAAAAAAATCACATGTGGGTGAAAAGATTGTGATTGTGCGAGTCAGAATTAGTGCCGTAAAATGGGTGGGTTGGATGGGACAGAAACAAATACCCCCCCTCCCCCCGTCTCCTCAAATTTAGGTCTACGGGTTGAGTGATAGATAATACGGATACCAATTTATCATTTACCAAGTGGTTTGTGCTCCTACGTAAAGGCTAAAGCTAGAGAAATCTCCATATTGTGGATTTTGTGCTAACTGCTTATGAATGGACTTTTATAATTTCCCATTTTGTAGCCCTCCCAATCTCCATTCCATACAAAAGGAAATGCATCTCTACTTTTTTCCTTAAATCTTTTAGTGTCAAATGGATGTAAATACTAATAAGTGAATTTCTATTTTATGACAATTTGACTCTATGGTCCTTAAAATTCATAATTGAAAAATTAAACAGAGTTTGAAAGTGGGTTTCATGTGATTTGAATTTTGACTGTAGTTGTTGAAACCAAAATTAATGCAAATATTATACTCCCTCTGTTTCAATTTATGTGAACCCTTTACTATTTGGGGAGTTTTCCCTTATCCGAACGGGTCTTGCAAGAAAATAGGATTTTATATTGAGCTCCAAATATACGCTATTGGGATGGGATAAATTATCATAACGTATAGTACTTTTAATGTAGTTTCTAAATATATAAATTTTATTTTTATAAACTTGAAAAATCTATGTCAAAATTTAAGGTCAAAGTTATAAAGTTTGACCCTCCTACTCCGAAAAGGTTCACATAAATTGAAACGGAGGGAGTATATGTTATCCAATTATGTAATGATTAATCAGCCTTGTTAGCTAATCTTTTAAAATAATGGGTTAGTTATTATCATCAAAATCATTTATCAACTTGAGAGTAATCAATTTTATCAAGATAACAGATGGTTATTTGCTAACAGTGTCGTTTCGAGTAGAATGGAACAATGATTTTGTGTTGTCTACAAATTTGATAAATATTCTGATTATATTAGGTTTAAAAACCCTGTTAAAAAATTAGGCGAGGAATCAACGAGAACTATCAACTCTCGACCCCCTTGATTTTGGATTGTGCCTTGCTTTGATGCATACTAAAAAAACTCTTATTTAGAGGTGTAGGAATTCTTCCATAGAATACATAAGAATGTAGTGGGTAAAGTTGTGAGATCATTGGATCATGGGTTGGTGGATAAGTTATGACCTTTAGTGTGTTAACAAGTGGGTCGATCATGGGATAATAGCCTAAAAAACTATGGCTACATTTTCATCTTTATAGCCACTAAGATGAAAAGTCATGCAATTTAATATTAATATTAAAATGCAATCACTCCCCTATTATCCGATGGGTAGATCATTGGATAATAGCCTTAAGACATAAATTATGGCTACCTTTTCATCTTTTTTAGGTAACTAACTTTTTTATTTATCATCAAGGTGTAAGCTTTACGAAACTATAGCTAACTATACACAGCTATGCTATTCAACTACAAACAGCTGGAAAACAAAGAGCTAATTTAGAAGATATAACTATGCACTATATTCTATGGTAGAGTTCCTACACCTATAAATATGAGTTATTTTACCTTGTGATGGTATATGAACAAGTGTAGTAGTGTGCATCAAAGGAGAGGTCTAGTTATGCAAAAAAGAGAGTTGGAATTTTTTTTTAAGTCTCCAACATATTCACCATAAAAAAGGGTTCATTTGTTGGAAGAAAGTAGTTTTTTGTTGGAGCTTTGGAGTTTGGACTCAACAACTAGTGACGAAAGCATCGATTGAGACACACATGAAATGGGTGAATGTAAACCCATTTTGACCTATCAAGTACTCATTTTTTCAGCGGGTTATATGGACATGATCCATGACCTGATTTAAATAAATCAAACTCGTTTTTAGTTGACTGGGTTGGACGGATACTTGATTATTTTATTAATTTCTTCAAGCACTAATTAGAAGTGTGATGAAGGGAGTATCATCTTATGGCTATTATGCAAATTTGAGTGTTTACTTCAGGGAGGTGGGGATGAGGAATTGATTTGAGATAAAAAGGACCATTGATTTGCCCTCTGTAGCGTTTCTGTGAGCCTGATATTGGATGTTGTTTTCTCTAGTTTATTATATAATATGCCTACCGAAAAGGGAGGCAAACATTGTTTATTCTATTTTGCTTGGTTTTCTTCCGGGGTTTACCATGGTGGGGTGAGACTAATGCACCTCATATCTTTTTATCAAGATTCCTTTTCCCCCATTCCCTTTTTATTTCTTAGTGTCAGTTTCAGTCGATATAAAATGCACTACTTTTCTAGTGTGACATCTTCATCTAGTAGCACAGTGTGTTCAGACTTTGAATCTGGTGCGCATCTTTTGTTTCTTTTTTCAGTCTTTATCTCTATCTCTCGTGTCTCATAAGTTGTATCTCTTGTTGGGTATTGATATTGGTGAATGGGAAATGATGGGATGAAAAGTGAAGGGAATGTAAAAGGTCCCTTTTGCCTTGGGTAAACCAGTTGTCCCACATCGGAAAAAGAAAGGAAAAGAAAGGTGTATATATTACATTACACCTTCTCTAGTCACTAAAAGGGTTGAGGGGGCAAGGACCCCTCGCGCCGTCGTCGCTCGGCTTCGGCTTCAGCTTCGGACAAATGATTTGATTGATAATCTTTTTGGACCAAATTTTCTTTACTTTTAATTATTTAATTAATTATTATTTAATTAAATTAATTAACTTATCCAATCCTACTCGTTAGTGACCCGGATCCGCGTGTCTGACCCGCGACCCGGTTTCTTTCCCATATTTAAATTTTCCACCAGTTTTTAGTGGCTGTTCAGAAGGGTTGCAAACCTTCAGAAACAGTACTTCCATAGCTATAAATTCGTTTGATTTCTCAGAATTTTACTTACTAATTTTCTGAACAACACAAACTTCTTCTTCTGCACAAATAAATTGTGTGATATACTGCCGTTGAGTGGTTCGCCGCTACCTGAATTTGGAGTACTACTATTCTGGTAAGATAATCGTTCTATCCTGGGAGGGGATATTCCATCAACCTCGAGTACTGTGAGGGGAATAATTTCCTTAAGGACACACTTTGGACTAAGTGGGCTCGATTATATTCTGAAAAAATTATTCTTATTTTTTCAACACTGATTCTGTTTATTTTCAGTTATTATTATTTACTGGTTTTTTTTTTTTGGAATACAGATTAATAACAATCTTAAGGAAATTAGATTTTTTAGATTAATATGTATTCTGTTTTGGAGACTAAAACCTGTGTGGTTTTCTACTCCGTATGAAATTTCATATTCTGACTTGAAGACATAAAAACTTCGTTGGAATATTAAAGTTCATACTTGTACAACGATTTGAAGAACATAAAAACTTCATCGTTGTTGTATTCTGGTTTTGGAGATTAAAACTTGTGCAGTTTTCTACTCCATATGAATATTAGTATTCTGACTCGAAGATATAAAAACTTCGTTGGAATACTAAAGTTTCATAATTATACTATGATTTGAAGAAATAAAATCTTCATCGTTTAAGTCTGTGATTGAATTGCTATTCTGGTTTTATTAACTAAAACAGTTTGTCGATTTGACAGTGATAAACGAATAATGGCAATTGAGTTGATTCACGAGTAATCCCAATCAAACTCATTGGATGGCAATGAAACGAGTCTTGGGGTATTTAAAACACACCCAAACCTATGCTTTGCATTATAATAAATATCCCGCAATAATTGAGGGATATAGTGATGCAAACCGGATCACCGGATCATACGAAGTTAAATCCACGAGTGGATATATTTTCACCGTTGGTGGAGGAGCGATGTCTTGGAAATCATCAAAACGGACATGCATCGCCCGCTCTACAATGGAATCTCGAATTTATAGCTTTAGACAAGGCGGTGAAGAAGAAGTTTGAATGACTCCGGAATTTCTTAGAAGATATTCCATTCGGCCCAAACCTTTGGCTCCTATATGTATACATTGTGACGATCAAGCGAAGAATAGGTAGGGCGGGGAGCGTAATGTACAACGGAAAATCTTGTCACATACGACGAAGACACAATACCGTTAGACAACTCCTCTCTAGTGGCGTTATCACGATTGACTATGTAAAGTCAAGAGATAACGTGGCGGATCCGCTTACAAAAGGCTTATCTAGAGAGGGAGTTAGTAGATCATCAATGGGAATGGGGTTAAGGCCGAGGACAAGTCATCATGGCGGTAACTCTACCTAGCGATCGGAGATCCCAAAAGCTAGGTTCAAGGAGATCAAACAAAGTTGTGATCGACGGTTCAACATTGTCAAATAACTCAACCCATTCTCGGATGAAGACAATGTTCGAAATAAGGATAAAACCTTATGGCTTGTTAATGAGTTAATAAAGCATTAAGGTTTTTTAATGATTATCTAAATCTGGCAGTGTATGACCAGATAATGTGGCTATAGGACCACATGTTTAGAAATCACCTATATGAGTGTTAAGTGTAAGCCGCTTTAAAGGGGAATGACAGTGAAGGCCCATTCTCTATGCACTCATGAAACCAGGAGGTGTTCATGGCTGAAACGAACACAACCGTGAGAACCATAAACGGTTGAGGGTTGATTGTGTGACTTATGTTGTCTAGGTATACAACAAAGTTCGACGGTTCAAAGATATCAAATCTACCGATTGATCGAATATATCCGATATAAGTTCACTACGGAAAGTTCAAAGGGAAACCTACTTATCCAGATGCCGTCAATCCTCACTTGTATATCACTCTTGTCCGCGCATTCTTTTATATTATAGCCATTTCTATTCATGTGGGGGATTGTTGGGTATTGATATTGGTGAATGGGAAATGATGGGATGAAAAGTGAAGGGAATGTAAAAGGTCCCTTTTGCCTTGGGTAAACCAACTGTCCCACATCGGAAAAAGAAAAAGAAAGGAAAAGAGAGGTGTATATATTACATTACACCTTCTCTAGTCACTAAAAGGGTTGAGGGGGCAAGGACCCCTCACGCCGTCGTCGCTCGGCTTCGGATTTGGATTTGGTCAAATGATCTGATTGATTGATAATCTTTTTGGACCAAATTTTCTTTAATTTTAATTATTTAATTAATTGTTATTTAATTAAATTAATTAATTTATCCAATCCTACCCGTTAGTGACCCGGATCCGCGTGTCTAACCCGCGACCCGGTTTCTTTCCCATATTTAAATTTCCTACCAGTTTTTAGTGGCTGTTCAGAAGTGCTGCAAACCTTCAGAAACAGTACTTCCATAGCTATAAATTCGTTTGATTCCTCAGAATTTTACTTACTAATTTTCTGAACAACACAAACTTCTTCTTCTGCACAAATAAATTCTGTGTGATATACTGCCGTTGAGTGGTTCGCCGCTACCTGAATTTGGAGTACTATTATTCTGGTAAGATAATCGTTCTATCCTGGGAGGGGATATTCCATCAACCTCGAGTACTATGAGGGGAATAATTTCCTTAAGGACACACTTTGAACTAAGTGGACTCGATTATATTCTAAAAAAATTATTCTTATTTTTTCAACACTGATTCTGTTTATTTTCAGTTATTATTATTTACTGGTTTTTTTTTTTTTTTGGAATATAGATTAATAACATCTCTTGCATCTGGTAGCATACTCTGTGTAGACCTTAGATCTGGTGGATACCCTTTCTTGTCTTGTTTGTCTTTTTCTTTTTTCTTCCTATTGTAGTAATTTTTTTTTTATATCAGAATCTTCTTCTCTTCTAGCTTCTCAGATATTCTTTTGTTTTTGTATGCCCTTTTTTAACATCTTTTATGGGAACTTGCTTGCTCCTTTCAACCAAGCAGTACACTCTAATGAGTTGCTAGACGCTTATGTGCTACTACGAAGAGAGCATGAAGGACTGCATGTTTGTCATTTATTCTCTACTAGATTCTGTTATGTTGCGTTTAGTGGTGAATTTTGAGGTAACTGCTCTCGGAGTATGTCAATGAATGCAGTATGCTTTCCAATATATTTAGCTATCTTGTCGCGTGCAAGATACTGTTAGTTATACAGTCAAAAAGATACTGTTAGCTATAGTCAACTCATATCCGCTGCAGTTTGTGGACTGCTGTACTGTATAATTAGATCTTGTGACTTTTGTGACTCTTACTTTAGCTGAATCTGGTGAAATCTGAAGACCAGAGGCTTCTTCTTCTCCCAAAGATGTCTCCTGTAGTCATCGGGAATATCACCTGCATAGATTTTTGTTGAGCCTCGTCTTCCAATGTCTGGATGCTCAGTTAGCTTATGCTACATTCAATCATCTGGCAAACTCATCTATCCTATAAAAACTGTCGTGAATCTTCTGTCAATAGGAAATAGGAGACACAGTAGCTGAAATAACAATCTAATACCCGGTTAATCTCGTATTGAATTTGGCGCACTTAGCAATAAATTTCTTATGCCTGTTCATTTAGGAAATTTTGTTAGTTGGATGAAATTCACAGAAGACTTAATGAGCTAAGGATTGTTTGTGACAGGGATCTTTTAACAGCACTGGCTTAATCGTCTCATCAAAGCTGCCTAGATTCTCCGACTTGTACACACTTACAGTAGAAAGTGCTGATCCCAAGTCGATTTCTGCAAGGCCAAAAGTTGAATTTACCAAGAGCGTAACAAAATGGTCTCTTTATCACTCTTCCTTTTCAAAGAGGAAAAATAGTACAAGTGGGATTTCGTAAACTGAATGACTTGATTCTGATGAGATATGTTTTTGCAGGTTTGCCAAAGATGGAGTTCTTGTGGAGGGGCTATTCTGGAAAGATGTTAAAGCCTTAGTTAACGATTATGCTAAGGAACACAAAAAGAGCAAATAGATGCAATTTCAGACATTTTGATAGGAATGTTAGGTGGCATGGATAGCCATTGAGATTGAAAGCATCAGTTAATGACTTACTGGATTAATATCATCTAAAATCATTATTGAAGCAAAATTGATCCAATTTTCATCGTTGAATTATATTGATCCAACTGCTAAGTATTTTAGCCCTGTTTTCAGTACTAACCCATTCTGAAAAGTAGAGCATTTGGTTTCACACGTCTTGCCTTTTTCATTATCAATTCATATAGCTAAGGTGAAAACAGGTAGGGAGGTTGCGTGATTCATCTTTTCTTGGATGTTCTTGGCCTTGTTTAAGCACATGTGAATAAATAATTTTAGAATAAAATATTCAACTTCCCACTTTGAAGGTTCAGAGTTTTCTACCAAACACGATTTTATTCCCAGAGGTCAAAATCAAATCCCCTTTATACTTTGATCAATCAAACTGTTCAGCAAACTTCCTCTGGCATTGGCCCAAGAAGATTTATTGAATGATTTGTGCAGATCTGCTTCAAGAGAAATTTCCTTCGGTTATTAGACACTGGTAAATAGGTATTATAAAACTTATGGTATTTACGAAATATTTTTTAAAATATCTGAATATTCAAAATAATTTTAAAACTTTTAGTCTTCAAAATCAAATGGATTTGATTATTGTTACTTAGTTATATTCTTTTTAATTTTTAACAATTATGATTTTTATTCTTCTAGAAATAGTTGAATTTTATATATAATCTATATAGGTGGAACATCGATTAAACATAATTTTACTTTGTTCATTTAATTTTACGGGTTTCAATAACTTTATGTTCATATGCTTATAAACTTTAAATATAGTTTTTCTTTGTTCATCTAATATATATTAAGTATCTATCTAACTTCTCTACTCTATCTTTCAAAAGTTACATTTAAT